>OX336887.1:17382541-17982541 GCA_946959425.1 Argyrosomus regius | reverse complement strand
GAAGGACTTTAACCGCTAATGAGACTTATGAGTATTGATACACATCTTAAATGTTGGGAATAGATTTTGGCCCTATTGTTAAGTATTTTTCAATGCTCTGCGTGTAGAAAAAACATTTTCCAAGTAATGCCCGATAACTCACGGATCTGGCTGGCTGCTTCTGATTTACAGAATTGAGTTCAGATGGAAGTAATGAGTCAATATGTGAGAAATAGACTGCTTAGTTGCACATCAGCAATCCAAACCACATTATGGATGGAAACAGTTTTCATCATTCTGTTGTTCTGTTCTGTGTGTGTGACCTGTATATATATATATATATATAGTTATTATATGGTCATGTTGTAAAAACCAATAAGCAACAACACACAGACTTTAGTAAAGGTGGGGATTCATATTAAAGGATTGCAACCCCCTCGGGTCGCCCTTTAATTCCTAGAATATAGGAGAAGCTTACGTGGCCACAAAGCAGGAAAAAGTGAGAAAGGCCCTGTCTAGTGCCAGTGTTTAGTTTGTCTGTCCTGGGCTGGACCTGCGGCATCTGTAGATATATAAGACTCATTCTAAGGTACAATAACCCAATGGATCTTGGTGATTTTATATTAATGAGAATGCAGTTACTTGTATACTATATCCCAATTCTGACATATTCTGATCAGACCAAGTGGGACAAAGCCTGTTCCAGTATGTTCCAATATGTTTCAGGTCAGGTAGTGTTCAAGGCTAGCAGATAAAATCATGCATGTTTGGTATTTAAAGGATTTTTCTTCTGATTTAATCATTGCTCATCTTTTTCAATGAGATTATTGCAGACACACGAAAAACATAAAACAGGAAACTGAAAAATGCCACACTAGTACAATGTGCTGCGAGTGAGAGGGTTCCCCACACATATAACCCTTTTATAGCCCACAAAAACAGATAACTAAAGTACAACCATCTTGAGTAAAATATCAGCTTAAAACAATTAAGACTGAGTGGATTTCATATATCATAACCAGGCCACCAGATATACACATACTCACTACATACACTTACTCACTAACATTAACATACATGGCGCCGAGTGCCAGTTACCCCCAAAATCCACCGGGCCCGATGACGCGGCGCTCACGCACCGGGAACATGTCCAAATCTGAGCAAGTAAACAAAGTCTGGCGGGCTAAACGCTCGCTTCTGAAACGCTCCCGGTGGGGTTTGAAGTCGCGTGCAGGACGGACCAAATACGTGACGCTCACGCAACGCGCCGCGGACGGGCCCGATGGATTTTCCCAGTTAACCCCGGTTAAAACAATGTGAGATGCAAAAGATACAGACGCTTGTTTTTGTCACACTATGAAACCACTGAGTCATCAAAACATAAAGGGAAAGTGAACATACACGTAATTTAAATTCGCAGTGCCTTACTCTGATGAAGTTCTCCCTCCTGCAGCTCTATTTGTAGAGTTTACAGTCCTTCATTTCCCAATACACCAACACATCCAATTTAAGCTTTTTTAATCTGTTTCTTCCCATTTTTGTCAATTTCTGTTTTGGTGCGCAGGACCACACAAGGATTTTCGCTGTTCTCATGGGATTTTTCAGTGGTTGCTGGTGCCTTCATAGTCTACCTATTGCCAAATATGTACTCTGTGTGTACTCAGTTGTGGAGTATGTGCTCTTTTCTGACTGGAAAATCCTCAAAAATGGGTGCAGGCTACAGAGAACATTGGTTTGTCCAGTCTTGTTCCAGCACCATCTCTCCATCCTTGAGAACTTCCTTTGCTCTTTGGTCAAAGGTGCAAACTTGGTTGGAATACTATTTCTGTCCCAGATATATGCACACACACACACACACGCACACACACAGACACACACACACACACACACACCAAAACACATTGCTGCAGAATATATTCTGCCCTATTTTTCAAAATAATGGGATATGCAGTGTGTGGCTGTCTATTTGTCTGATGTCCTTTGAAGTTCACTGACATTTTGTAGAGAGATACATCATTACGTGCACACTCAAACACACGCGCACACACTTGCATAGATACAGCGTGCATGAAAGTGTGTGTAGACTGGCCAGTTTCACAGGCTGCAGATCAAAGGCATTTGAATCTCTGTAGTGGACCATCTCGTTTTTTCTTCTCCAACTATTTGCAGTTTTTTTTTAAAGGTTTGCAGAAATTATTTTGGAAATCCGGTCTGGTTTCAGCAGCTGGGACCAGAGATATTAGACCACCAAGAACTGAAGAATTTATATTATGGATAGTTGAAAAGATCATGAACCTCATGTTTTGGACAAAATGAGGGTGTTTTCACATTTTATCAGAGATCTTCTTCCAGACTGAAAGTTATTTGCCCTGAGAGTTTATGTTTCATGAGACAGGAAATAGGTGTTAATTATAAATCCTGTCATCACCTCTTAGAAGGTTTTAAAATAGTTTGCTAATTCATCTATTTCTGTGTCTATTTCTGTTCTTCTGTTTCTTCTGTCTATTAGAGTTGGCAATATGGAATAGTACAGTAACTATAAGAGGCAGAACATTTTCACTATAAAACTTCTACAGACTATATTTCAAACGATGATGAAAGGATAGTTGTGTGCAGAGCAAACTTCTGTAGAATATAAAGCAAACTGAAAGGCTAAAAGGAATTAATTCAGGAGGAGGTGCTGTGTCTATATTGTGGAGGTTTTGTGGTAGTGATGGGGCAGTTCTTTTTTCTAATGGCAGCTATATATTGCCCTATTTCTTATCCACACATTTTACTGTTAGCACTGTTGTTGTACATATTTAGGTCTAAATGGTTTGTCCAGATCAGTAACTCCCCATGTTGATTTTATTTGCATTTAACTGTAATGCACGTACTGTCCTGGCATCTGGATTGTCACAATAAAAGCCAGCTTCCACTCTGGGGATTTGATGTTTTGTGTAACTGTAAATGCTTATCACTGTACATTGTGTGTATTCCTACATATAGATACATGCAAATCCAGTGAGCTTTGGGGCTTTTACCCTGACCTGTCCTCACTTATAAGTAAAAACAAAGTGCTCTACACACTATAGAGTGAGTAACATGGTGTGCTCAACATATCTCATTTTGACATTATGCAACATGCAATTCGATAAGAGTTGCACTTTACTTGCATTAATGCGAAATGGGCCTTGTATACAGGCCATACACCCCTGCATATACAAATATATAATAACAAGAGAAACATTCTTCATATTTCAAATAGAGCACATGTAATGGATGTGATTTAGGTGGCATATTCATTTGATTTTGTTGGTTACAGAAATAGCCCTGCAGCTCTGTAGCAAAGCCTCCCTGTTGCTGTCTTTATCTATGCTTTAACACTTAATCCATTAATTATGGACTGTAAGCAAACACCTCCATCATAGGTGTCCAGCGCTACCTATTATTAAAAGTTAATCCATGCCTGCTGAACAATCATAATTAAGAATTTCTGTCACAACCACAACTCCTAAATTGCAGAGAAACAAACCTGTGTCCAGATTCATTTGGGTCACACCTCCCCTCCATTTTTTTTCTCAACCAGAAAATATATCTCCTATTATAAAATATAATATCTCCCTGTCTATACACAAACATCTGTAAACGTCAAACATTCTACATATGTGCTAAACATTGTCAATCAGCTTCTCCTCATCTTTCCCTTTTTTTCGTGGACAAACCATCTGCTCGGCCGGCCTGTGAAAATGCATTCTGCCTGCCTGACATATCACCGAAATGCAGCACAATGGATTTAACAGTCTGGAACAAATAACGGTATTATTCTGAGTGGATTACACTTACGCATGCCCGGACCACCTGTTTCATAAAATCAAAATGGCATAAATCCCAAATAAAATAAATAAGTTCAAATGAATTAAATAAATGAAACTTTATTTCACTGCAGGGGATTAAGCCTGTGTTGACTCAGCGAGTGAACTGGTGGAAAATACTAAACAGCTGTCAGGCTGGCTGTCTGGCATTACTGTTTCAAAGATGGTGATGGCCCAGTCAGGATAACCTCTTCAGGGTCTGAATTGCCTGTAAATTCCCAAATTACCTGGTAAAAGAAGTGTGGTTTAGACTGAGCTGAAATCGCTGGCTGCAGTTGCTGCTCTGATTCATCTGTGCTTCAAATGAGTCTGCAGCAATTTGAAGAGCAGTGATACGTCACTCTGTGAAAGAGATATAAAAGAAGCTGTGTGGTCAAGATGTTCTGTAGGAAAATGATCCACCTAGAGTCTAATTTAAACTGCTTTTATTTTACTGGGTCTGCTACCCAATTACCCAATTAACTAATTCTAAGATAAAATCTACCATACTTAAGTAAAAAAAAAAAAAAAAAGGAAAAGATTTGTTTATTTTTATTCCTTAAGTTTGATATTAAGTCTTTAATCTTGGATTTAATGGACTCCAGCCACGTGGAATGGCATCTGTCTCAACTTTTACAGATGATGAGCAAAAGCAATTTAAACAGCTCCTTTTCTTTTATATTAGACGTTTCGAGCACAAGGCTCCTCCTCAGACGCAAACAATCAATAAATAGTAGAAAAATATATAAATATGTACATTGCATATTAGGCATTACTTATGATGGTCTACATTTTATATATTAAGCGGTACATATCAGCCACAACGTATTAAGCATATCATATTCAATACACACAGATGGGTGCATCAAGGCTACATATATACAAAACATACAGGAAATTTACAGTGTATATAAAAATCACGTACCACAAATAGACTGTATTTTCTGAAAGACTCAGGCTGAAGCAGCTGGTGTGTACTGTGTATACTACCAATGTGAGGCGCTGCTATCTAATCGATCATACTACTTTATCAAACACAACACCATCATTTAAAACAGATGTTAAAACCTGAACCAAATACAAAATACACATGGGGAGTGGGGAGGCATGGCAGTGCACTGTCACCTCACAGCAAGAAGGTTCCAGTTTCAAACCCCCAGTGGGTTCTTTCTGTGTGGAATGTGTTTACGGGTACTCTGACTTCCTCCCACTGTCCAAAGACATGCAGGTGAGTCTAAATTGCCCGTAGGCATGAACGAGAGTGTGAATGGTTGTTTGTCTCTATGTATCAGCCCTGTGATGAACTTGTGACTTGTCCAGTGTGTACTCTGCCTTCTGCCCAATATCAGCTGGGATGGGCTCCATTTGCAACATGCAAGTTTCAATTTGCATTTTGCATGTACAATAAAATAATTTCCCTGTGCGCGTTTTGATGAATTTCACACATTTTAAACAAATGTCAGCATGCAGAGATGAAAATGATCACTAATTTGCAAGAACTTATATATAGCTTATGAAGCACTTTGATAAAAGGGGCCTGTTTGCCATAAAAGTAAGCTACGCATGAAGAATTCTCCACTTCGGTACAAACTACAAACAAACCCCATTTTTAAGCTGCTCGCTGAATTGAAGAAAAAAGAAATGAGCTAAAAAGTTTAAAACGATGTTTCGTGTAGGGGTGTAACTACCTATTACGCTCATAATTGATTCATTTAACCGATTAAATGAAAATATGCTCATCGCAACTTCTAAGGTGACACCTTAAAATAACTTGTTTTGATTGAACAATGGTGGAGATATGCAGTTTACAGTGATATGTGGCGATGAAGAGCAGCAAATCATCTCATCTGAACGCCTGGAATTAAAGAAGGTTTAGCTTTTTTTGAATAATGATTGAAACTATTAATAGCTGTTTATTGTCGTCATCATTATGAGAGTATTATGGACGTTTTCATTAATTAATTGAGTAATTGTTTCAGCTCCAGTCTCAAGATCAAAGCAGTTTATAGATCAAGGCAGTTTATAGTATCTAATTAATGTTTGGCAGTGTGTTTAATCTAACAGGATGTGTGTCCATGGCTATTTTTTCTGCGTATGGAAGTCCACAACAACTCTATTATTTACTTGAAGTGTTGAAATAAATGAACTCAATGTTCATACAGTCTGCACTGATATTTATGTCTGGTGTGAAAAGGCTGAAAGTGAAGTAGCTAATTAAAGCAAAGACCTGGGGATTTGGAGTGTCTTGTAATTCTGCTGAGTGGGAGGTTATTGTTCCAAAACAGTGAATATGTATTGGAGAATGAGTGCTGAAAACTAGACGTCTCAGCACTTGGCCGAGAAATTGCTGAGTCACTGGTATTGATCAACAATCCGCCACCCTCCCACAGATTATTGTGGTCAGTCTGTGCACCTCTAAATGTAACACACATCTCTCTCGGACAACAGAACATGTAACACACTAAATACTCTCATGGAGAAGCTTTTCTTTATTAACTCCAAGCTGGAAAAATCCAAGAAAATAATAGATCCCACTGGTGATTGTAACCTCCAACATGTCAGGATTTCTCTTTTTTCTGCCACCAATTATCCATCGCTAATGAAGAAATGAAATAAATCTCAGCTTCTGCAGTACGTCAAGGGAAATCAGATAAATCATATAGTTTGAACGTGAGAACTGAAGATAGCATGCATAACACATCCAGTCTTATGAAAGGTTCGATATGCAGTATGCGCAGTACTGACCTAAAAAAATATATGATATGCTATATATAATATGACATAGATGATCTGAATATGGAGAAGCTCTCTGCCACTAAATTTTAAATTCTGAAGTCTGCTCTGTTTCACGATAATCACAATTCTCAGCCTCGTTTGTAATGAGGAAAGGAGCCAGTAAAACGAAAAACTAGAGCCCAACCAAGCGGGAACCTCTGTGGCTGTCAAGTAAAGCCAAAGCGGAGATGCCAAAAACTGCAGTTCCTCGAACATCCACAGCCGAAATAAACATTTGTTTACAGTTTACAGTTTACAGCCTGGTACAAAAAACAGTTTTAGTCTCTATAGCTAATTTCCCTGTTCATGACAACTGTACTGAGGATGTTTTTTAACTCACCCATTCAAATTATATTAAGAGTTAAATTTATGTATAATTAACAGCATGGACGCTTTGGGGTGGCTTGTTTGAGCACCCAGGCATCATTCAGCCTATGGGGGGATGTCACGGTTACCATATTTTTACTGTCTATGAGCGATATATGAGTAGGTCGATATTGGCTGATCACAAATATATCAGTATTGGTGTATATGTTGTCCAACATGGACCGATAATCAAAACCCTTTTATAGGACACTGCAGAAAAATGCTTGGGATTATTTAAACCTATTAATTATGATCTGTTGTTTCATGCATAGTTATTTAAAATTATTAGATTCCCAAAGAGGTTTGTTTACATCGTGTTTATTAACCACATTTGAGGGATCATTGCAAAAAAAAAATGTTTATTCATATACATGTAGAAAGATTATCAGCTGATATATCGCTACAATCCCAGAACCTTTATGTGCAGAACAACAATTTTCTAGTATTACTGAGGGGATACTAAACTCATTCTCATTCAAAGTGAGCTGTGTGTTTTGTTTGATATATCATTATTCAGTGAGGAACAGAGGGTACACTCAATGACAATCAGTATAATTTAAATGCAACATGACCAAAATAAATCAAAATGTGTTCCTTTTAGGTTTAAGAACATCGCCATCTACTGTACGAGACGCACGTCCCTTTCATGTGCTATAAAATTGAGTAGAAATGAGAAAAAACACAAGCTGCATGAACCATGCAGTCTCGACTTTGTACAATTGCTCCTCACTGACAAGCACTGTTTTGTCACAAATCCTCCTCGCTAGGCAGACAAACACATTCAATCCAAGCAAAGTAAAAATATCAAAACATGTTTCAGAGGGTTTTGACGTTAAAAGCTGCACTTCGAATCGAATATTCCAGGTTTATGCCCATAAGGTGTAGAAGCATTTTCCTGTGCTCGGTGTTTCTTCAATAGGACACTGTGAAAAAAGGTGGCCTTTTGCTGTGTGTCTCTGTTAGTGTGAAATGAGCTTAAGAGGAGCTAAGTCTCCAGCAATGGGATTTTAGTGGAAGCCCTGCATGCACTGAGTGCAGCTTTACTCTGTGTTCCGGTGCTGAATGTGCAGCTCTGTAGGAGTTTTAAAGAGTTGGCTGTTCACTTTCTTTCCCCTGAATTCTCACAGTTTCAGCCTCTGTGTTTGTGGCTTTTACGGAGCCATTTGTGGAAGGTGAAATCCATAGTTTGGTGACCCAAAGTGGATGCCCCCTTTGTTGTTAGAGTACAAGCCCTGCCAGTTATGGATTTTAAGTACCTGCTTAAGGAGAACTGAGCAGGTATGGCCGCAGGGCATTGAATCTCCAGTTAGCAGATAACCTCGCTTACCACTGTGTTTCTCATCTCGAATATAACGTGGGATTATGTGCTTAAGGGAGCACTAGGGGAGAGATTATTTGGTGGACTGGATCAATCCTCTGCTCACTCTACATAATCACCTATATGTACACTGCTATACAAAGCCTAAAGGCAGTTAATAGCCTTCATATTTGGTCAAAATTGAGTTAAAACCTGAATCTTCCTTTTGCATTCTGTATTGCTGTATAAGAATTATTATTCAATAGAGATGTCTCATTTCGATGAAAACACCACATATCCAGTAACTCCATTAACCAAACCAAACTAGCCTAACTGCACTTAGGCTGTGGAGTAACTGAATTATGGCTTTGTATTGCCACTCAGGCTGCAGTTGCAGCACTTTGGCTTGGTAACCCATAGACTCTGGAGCCCTTACAGTCACTGCACTTTAGCTGAAGCTAAAATTCCTTTTTGCTGTGATTTCTAATAAAAAAAAAAAAATAGTTTGAACAGACCTTCGTCTTGGCCATCTGTTATGCTAAATGAGATAGTAGCAAAATTGAGTCATAATAAAAAGAAATATTATATTATATATTGCTTTAAAGAAGTAACTAGCCTAGTTTAGCAGCATAGCAATATCTGCCTGATCAGCTTCTTACTCTATAATAGAATTTACGTAATTTGTGGCTTGTCTAAGCTACTTTTTAATGTATGCTTAGAGTCTATTATATCGATTTTGATCTAAATTTAAGTAAATTGACAGACACAACACACAGCAAAACATACACTCAATTCCTATTAACTATGAACTTTAGCAATTAGATACTTTTTTCTTTTATTATGAAGTGGGTCTATATGAAAACTGTGGGAGTAAAAAAGAAAAAAAGAGAGATGCACACAATCCATATTCAGAAACTGTGCCTTTTAAAGAGCCGTCAGGACTTTGTGATGTCATAACTATACAGTCACCGTCCTCAGCCAAGCCACCCACCATCCAGGTAGGCCCTGTTCTTGCTGGAGAGCAAGAGAGAGGAGATGCAGAACTATATTGAAATGATTTTTAGGACTTAAAACCACAAATATATCCATCCATATCTTGATGGATGTAAAAACGTTTAAAAAATCATCAGAAAAATGTAAAGTATGGGACCTTTAACATTATCCAAAGGCAGAGTGCAGTATCTGCTGTTTGTATTGCTTATGATTTCTTCATATAAAACCATTTTTCAAAGTTTCAATTTGTTTGTTTATCAGCCAGCCTGAAAACTAAACCTTTTTTCCTCAACTTCATTCTTTCTGTGGTTACTGGCCTTTGTAGGGCAGTACACTCTGGTACTGTATAAAAATAATCTAATATAATTTGTTCACCCTGTTTTCCTGTGGATTTGTTTGCTACATTTGTCAGACAGTTTCACGGACAGAGAGAGACTGTCTCTGTTTTTCTTTTCATGAATGCCGTGCATACACTGTTTACTTCCGTTCCCCATTAGCATCTCTCTCCCTTTATCTTGTTCATCCTCCTAATCCATTTCTCTTTGCTGCATCTAAGTGACAAGGTGGATGCATTTGCTGACTGACTTGATAAGACATTTACATCTATAACAGCTAGCTAAATGCTATAACTCTCTGAATGCAAATGTGATTTACCCTCGGGAGACAGTAACTTGTAAAAATATTGACAGGATCTGAGTTTGTTAAGAATAGATGTAAAAATAAAGTTCATAAGGGAGCCTGCATGCTATCTAGTTACATTTTTACAGTGGTTTAAAATCTTGACACAAGACTTTGATCTCACTTCTAACAACACAGTTTGAGTTTTCACCATGAGGGGGTGGATAGCCAGATGTAGTGAGAGATGGTGGGAAGGCAGAGGGACTTAGGTGGGCAGAGATGGATGGATAGATAGATGGATGGGCGGGGAGAGAGATTGGGGGAAGAGGGGTGTGTGGCAATCACAAAGATGGAAGGATGAGGTGGAAAAGAATGACAAATGCAGAGATGAAAGATGGTCCAGCTGGAGAGACAACACACACACACACACACACAGAGTGTGTTGTCATCTGGTATTTACATTTTGACATTGAGGTGATAGAAAATAAAAGCATGATGGGAGGCTGTGAATAATGGGAAATTCTTCACAGACTGAAGCATTGTTTTTTTTCTCTCTCTCTCTTTTTTTCCCATTTTTAATGTTGGAGATGTGTGTCCTTGAAAACCGAGCCTGTTAACATAACATTCAAAACTTCACTGAAAGACTTAGCAGATACTGCCCAACACACACGCAGAGCAAATTGAAATTATCATCGCTAAAATGAATAGGCAAGTTATTGGTTACTGATTGTTTGAGTCATATATCAAATAAAAATGTGAAACATCACATGGTTTCAGCTATCCAAATGTGAACATTTGTGGCTTTTCCCTGTTGTGTTTTACCAATTAAACACTGTTTCCAGCCATGTGGCAATGCTCAAGATATAGCAATGTTCAGACTGAAATATCTCAACTATTGGATCCATCATCAGGTCAAATTGTCATATTTTCTGGTTCGCCTATCTAAAAAGTTAGCTTTTTTTTTTTTTTAGCTGCTAGCTGGGTCATAGAGTTTTTGTCTTGTTTAATAAAGCAAGTGATTTGAGGATCTGGCAACTTCGGATCCAAAGTAACATGTTAAAAAACCCCAAAGTCACACAGTAGCACAAATAAATTAACCAATTAAGGCAATGTATATTAATTTATGCTCTCTTCATAGCCACCAGAGTCCTTTGACAAAAGTGGTAATTTTGTCTCGAAGAACACAGCAGTTGCCAGAACTATTTACATTAAGAGCAACTCCTGTGTTTTGTGGGGTAAAATTACAGCTTTTGTCAAAGGAGTCTGGTGGCTATAAAGGGAGCACAGATTTATATAAATGCTTCAGTTTTCTGTCGGAGCGGGGTCTCTGACAGTGAGGTAAAGCTGTGAACATAACGGCATACACCTGAACTCATACTGATTTTTATTAGGTGGTACCGCATACAAGCCCACTTCAGAAATCCAAACTAACCCTTTAAGGAAAATAATGAAGCCATGCCATTGTTTTGGTTTGCTTTAGGAATGCGAACAATCTAATTAAAATATATATGTATGAATATGTAAATTAGCACTTCACCAGTTACTGGGTAACGGAGCTGCATTTGAACATAGCCCCAGCTGGTGTTTGCTGTGTTGTCTCCACTGATGTCATTGTTTTTGCTGTGTGTGTGTGTGTGTGTGTTTGTTAAATAGGCATGTGTTGTATTTGTTTTAAATCCAGTTGCACAGCTGGTGAAAGTCGTGGCTTCACAATAGTGATCCATTTCAGTGTGAACACACGCCAGGTTGT
Source organism: Argyrosomus regius (assembly GCA_946959425.1). NCBI lineage: Eukaryota > Metazoa > Chordata > Actinopteri > Sciaenidae > Argyrosomus > Argyrosomus regius. The sequence goes on along the minus strand of OX336887.1, from coordinate 17,970,930 downwards.
GTAACCACTGCTGACTGACCACACCTCACTTATGTAACTGCTCTCTGTAGTACACTACCACTTCTGTGGTGTTTCAGAGTGACTGGATGAGTTAATGTGAATAAATGTGTGGGAGCATCGATACTGAGCTCCATTACTACTGAGTGGGTTTGACTCTAACATACCGCAGCACTAATTAGACTTACTCATCTCGCAGTTATCCACTCTGGATCTGCAAACATCACATGATGCATTTGTAAGACGAGTTGAGTCAGTGTGATCTTTATCGTCAGAAGCTTCGGAGAATACAGGTGCAAATGAGGAGTGTGAAAATAAGAATAAAGCCAAGAAGACATATAGATGTAAACAGAACAATTAGCATCTTATGGTGATAATAAAATGATGGCTTCCAGGCCAGAAGTAGTGAAACTGTGCCATAAGCAAACATCCTTTTGATTAGTTGGATGAAAATCTTGCATATACGAGAAAAACAGCCTCCTAACCATCATGCAATGAGTGTATCAATATTTGTACATAAGATGCCCTGCCTTCAAAGGAATCATGCAATCCTTGTGAAGGTAACAAAAGTAGTGAGATATCAACATTCCTGAAATGTATGCATGACTGTTCCACTGTTTTGTATCAATATCTAGGACACAATGTTTACAAAAGTAAGAACTGCTTCAACAACAGACGTCACATCTGTTAATTTAACCTGGTCAAAATCAAACGACTAGCTAATTTGTCTGAGAACTCTTTGCTACATGTGAGAATTTGTTAAACGCTCCACATCCTCTTTTTAAAGTGTCATCTCTGTTCATATTTGAAATGCACCAGATGTCTTAATTACTGTTTGTTAGTTTGCAGTTGCACTTGGTGACTGTAATCAAACTGTGCTTAACAAATATTATATTTTCAACTTAATTCAGTTTTCCAAAAGAAAACAATATTTATTCTGTGTCCCATTTTTATTTTCATTTTTAAAAAATAGAACGACTTGTGTTAAAAGAACATTATTCATTTTTCTTTTCTGTTCAGACGATGAAAAGTGCAATAACTTGTTTGTGAGTCTGTTCCACTGGTGCGTTAAATATCACAGCAGCACAGCTCAGAAGCTCCTTGGTATTTATTCTGCTGCACTATTTATTTTAGCCTATGTGTGGTTTAAGGGGGGGAAAAAAACAGCACAGTAATGTAGCTGTTCCGAAGTTTCTTGCAAACACAGAGGGGTTTTAAAGAACTATTAACCGTTACTAGTATTGCCAATATTCACCAGTTTATTACAGGTTCCCTCATATTTTTCTGATGGAGCTCTGCATTCAGGAAGCACAGCTATTTGAAACAATAGTTTTACATCTGTAAGCAAATCTACTCGACACTGCTTCTGTTTTCTATTTATAGGCTTAGAATTGAAGGCACGGCCAATAATTCCCTCTATACAGTCCAGGATAGAGCAGAAAGCTTAAGCTGTGAATCTGCAGTGCAGTGCTGTACACAGACAGACAATTGCAAACACACACACACATACAGACGCTGTTCTCATCCTGCTCACTAACCTATTTCAATAATTCAGAAGAGTGACTTGCTGGCTGGCTGGCATGGGGCTCTGTCCATGGACTCAGTCAACCATTAGACACAAACACACACACACACATGCACACACACTCACATGAACATGGCATTAGTCATGCATGGCAATTTTACGTCTGTGCAGCTATACACACCAAACAAGCTTCAGAGATTTGCTTCCATAAGGATTTGACTTGTTTCACACCCGAGGGGCATGTATGCATGTGGGTTTGTGTGTCTGCTGAATGTTGTATAGATTTGTATTTCAAATCCAAAATCACACACATGCAATGTTATGCATGCATGACTGAGGAAGTGCGAGATCCTGTTTTGCACTCAGATTTGTGATTTTGACAGGATTCATAGTACGTACTTGTGAGTATCTGAGTGTCGCAGGTCTGTAGAGGTTACAGCTTCTAGTTGTTATAATATAACCTCTAGCTTTAAAATATGCAATACAATAATTTCTCTGCATCAACAATCTATGATTCACATCAAGCATGCAACAAACACATTTGCAGATCAGATCAATGTTGTATTCATTTCTTTGCTACCTATAAATCAATCCTCTATGTAAGCCAACAACTTAATTAACTTAACTTAATTACATTACATTAGAGTTACTAATCCCATTAACACTTCAGGGGTCAGCTTGGTTGCATTCTTACCTGGAGTTTTACCTATGTTAGCTTGCCATATATACAGGAGGTGTAGGAAGAAAGCTAGCTGCTACCATAGGAGCAGATATGAGCCACAAAAGTTGTATTATTTGTCTTATTAGCTGCTAGCTAGCCAATGCTAGTTTGGGCAGCAGTGAGTAAGTGCGAACCACACAGCTTCACTATCAGGATGGGCCTGCACACAGCAGGTGAGGCTAATGTTAGCTGTAAAAACCTCCTGACCATATAAGCATGCAGCAACATTTTATTTTTATTATTAAGTGTGAAAGAAGTCTATTGATTTGTTGGAAGTCACTCCTCCCTGCAACTGATCCACTGAACAAAAAATCCAGAATATGCTTGTATTTGTATTGAGGAGTAGCACCAAAAATGAAGCTCCAGTAATTTGGCGACAAGAACTTTGCATTTCCTACTTCTTGGCAACAGCAGGAAGGGTTCAGTAACTTAACACAGCTCTGATCTCTCTCTAAAAGGTGAAGTAAGGCTGATAACTGAAAATAGAGACAGGAACGCAGCAGTGAAACTAATCTCCAAATCAAAGATTCAGGTTGAGCTACAAAAGTACTGAGAGCTGAACACAGAGAGATTTCTCTTTAGTCTCCGGCACAGACATGTGAGTTTAGCCACTGGGTACATGGTTGGCCATGGTCGGTCCTCATAGGACCACAGGCAGTGCGGCTAGGCTATCCCCTGCTGTGAGGCTGCAGTGCATGTCCCCACAGCAACCAGGCCCATAGAAAAATCCTTTTAGTGTCTTGACTTTGTGGTATATGTGTTTGTAAAATGTGTGCCACCATGCACTTGTTAAACCTTTCTAACCCTGTGGATGATATCATATTGTGATAACTGGTTGGTTCATACATACACAAATACACATAATACAGCATGAAACATAAATGTATGATGTCTGTCACTGGTTATAAAGTGTCCATGCTGTGAACTCTCATATAAAGAATAAGCGACACAATAATTCAGCAGACTTCCTGCAGCTGTGCAGCCTAGTTATAGCGTTTCCTAGTTTGGACTTACATAAGATATTGAATAATTGAAAGTGATTATTTTTAGGAGATCTTTTTTTTTTTTTGTACATTGGTGTTGTTTGTCTTGTTTCACGTGGGATTCGTCAAAGCTTTCATCTTCATCTGGAACTGATGTTGAGTAATGTCACTATGGCTATCACCCTGGGTATCCGGGCTCATTATAGGATATATGCACTCTTGTAAAAGTCCAGAACAAAACTAAGTAAATGTAGTCTCACCCCGGGGATGCAGGCTCATTAGACTGCACCAGTTGTCTTTTCCCATTGGGAATCTACAGGAAACCAACCACTGACCCACAGTTTATGTAATGTAACTCTAATGCTTTTTTGCTGTTATGGATTTCACAAACGTTAAAACGCTGCGGCTCTGCGCTGCTGCAATCATCAGATCATGTTTGATGGTGACTGACAGACTTTGATTAATATTTTAGAAGAATGCCAAACTTTTTTTTTTAAATACAGGAAACATATATTTCAAGCGTAGACAGGTGAGATAGATGACATTAGGTAGATGACTTTTATTTGTCTGTTTGTGTCTGTAAATAGCTGCCGCAACAATGTGCGGTGTGGAGTTACATAAAAAGCCTTGGACTAGTTTCTGCTGTGCAGGCACATCAGAAGAACACTTTCCACTTTGTAGTTGTAGTCGTGTTTCTTTGGGGGTTATTTTGGAACATGGGTGGAACATGATTTAGAATTTTGAAGGAGTTCATAAATAAACAAATATTTGGGAAATGACACAGACAATATTTAATTCCTTAAATCAGTCATTCAGTAGTTTGTGTTATTTGGCTCCAGTGCCTGTTAACAAAACACTAAACTAGCCAAGCTGGGTTGCTGAATAGACAGCTGATCTACCTAATACATGCACGTGTCTGCCCACTGCATGTAGAGCTCATGTCCTTGCATGTAGTTGAGGGTGTGGTCTAGCATATTAACACCAGTCAATCACTTGTGTTGCTGCTGACAGATTTGCTGACAAAGAGACTTTATTTTAGCACCATATCATTTTAGTCAAGGTCATATTAAGAATGGGGAATTAATAAATCACAAAGCTAATCTATCATTCAGTTCATGTCAATGTCTAAAATGTTTAAAATGTCCAAAAAATATTTCTTTTAAGGTAATACATTCATGTCAAATGAGATCCCAGTGATCAAATAAATCAATAAATTACGTTTAGATAGTCACACCTGGGAAATATGTATTGGTATTCTTATAGATACTTCTCACCATAATAAACATTACTTTTTTGAAAGTTATTTATTTTCCTGAGTTATTGCATTTAGCTGCATTTCCAATAAACCTAAAGTGAGCCCACAATTTTGAATGTTGCCCGGTCAGCTGTTGTGTTCAGTTTGTCCAGGAGCTTATCAATATTTTGGTACTTAGCAGTCAGGGAGTGGGTCAAGTTTAGTACCGCTTCTTGATAGTCATACCTGTGGTATCAATCCAATGGGTGTATCTAGGTTGATATTCTGCATGTGATGAAGTGAAGTGCTTGTGTTTGTGCTGCTCTAGGCAGATTTCATTATTGGCTGACTGTAACAACGTGTGTGTGTGTGTGTGTGTGTGGTGTGTGTGCGCGTGTGTGTGTGTTTGTGCTGATACCAGACACCACCCTACTATTGATGTGAGAACTCTCCTCTGCATCTATCTTTATCTCCTTCCGTCTTTCTCTTTTTCACTTTCACATTCACCCCCCTTTTCTTCTTTTTCTATCTCCCTGCATCCGCCTCTTGCTCTTTTTTTTTTTTTTTTCTGGTAACACCCTGCACCCCTCCTCCTTCTCTCACTGTTGCAACCCCATGCTCACTCCTCATCCTCTTTTCAACCCTGTCCTGCTCACCCTCCCCTCCACCTCACTCTTTGCCCTCATTCTTTTCCTCCTTGCCTCGTTTTGATCCCACCCTCCCTCCATCCCTCCCTCTCTGCCCTGCTGGCTCAGCTGGTACAGAAGCAGCCTTTGTTTCAGCTGTGTCCTCTATCCTTTGAAGGAGGAAAGGAAAGCTGAAAAGCGAGAGGCAGGGAGGGATAGAGGGAAGACGTGAAGCATGGAAAGGGTAGGAGAGAGAGAGATCCAAATGGTAAAATGGGATAAAAAGAGGTGATGTATGGAAGGATAAATGTAAAGAGAGGGGGAAAAAGGGGGAGACGGATGAAGGAAGGATGGAAGGAAGAGGGATATCTTGGGATCAATGGTCAGGGTTGTTCAAGTCATTGATATCCAGTACCAACAGCATGTGAGGGCAGATTTCCTGTGTGGCGGGGGGATCAGTCTATAAGACGTGTGCTCTCAACTTAGCACACTTCACTTGGTTCAGTGGTGCACAATTCACAGTTAAAGGCTAACCATGCAATTTATTGATAATTAAGCTGATCTTGAACAATACTGGAGAAACTTGTACACCTTTACTGTGCTGTCGGCCAAGTTGTCGTCATTACAAATACACTATACATTTTACAGGTCGTCAACATGTGCTGTGGAGACAGAAAGTGATTTACGCAGTCAAATGGTTTCTTTTGTTGTAACATTGCTTTATGCGTCCTATATTGAATACCTATTTACTCTTTATTTATTTCCTATTCCACAGTGAGTGACAACAGAAAGAAGATTTTGGACCTTTACCCTCATCCAAGATGTTATAGCTGTGGTAACATGTGAATCCTGAAGCAGAGTGTTATCCGCTTTTACATCTCTGAAGGTAAGATACATTTATATTTGGCCATTTTTTTTATGGATTTGCTAGGGAATAGTTGGAACATGACATTAGGAGTTAGAAGTTTTGAGAAATACAATCACTTTGCATTCTTTACTGAGAGTTACATGAGAAGACCGACAGCACTCTCACGTCTGTACGTTAAATATGAAGACACAGCCAGGAGGTGGTTAGCTTAGCTTAGCATTAAAACTGGAAACAGGGTGAAAAAATGACAAAATCAACCTAACAGCCCCAACATGTTTATGTTATTTGATTAATCCAAAGAAAGCTGCTCCAGCTGCTTTCCAGTCTTTATGCTATGCTAAGCTAATGGTGGCTCTACCTTCGAAGTAGCATCAAACTTCATCATTTATGCACATTTTCCAAAATGTTGTATGTAGGGCTGACCTCCAATAGTCGACTATTCGACGATTCGATTCGGAGAGGTCTGATTCGACTATGAACCTCGTAGTCGAATCGTCGGAAAACCATTCTGACTATATGGGGGTGCCCACGGCTGCTGAGCATAAATTGTTACAGAGAATGTCTTTTTTTCGTCATATAAAAGCCTATTTTGATACAAAATCTGCCTACTTTCTGTTAATAAAGAGTTCAAAAGATGTGTGCGTTTGGAGGACGGCGGAGTACGGTGTCGTTGCTGACAGCGTACTCCGCCGGTGCCGCTGTCGAGCGGAGCCGTTCCGGAGCCGCTCCGCTGCAGTGTATTTTCGGAGGGGTTAGCTTCTTACTACGTATTAATAAATCACCCACTGCAGTTGCACAATCCAATGAGCGGAGGTGAGCAGCACACTACAGTGTACTTTGGAAGATTTTTTAGTAGCCATTGTGAACCAATAAATCCGTAAATGCTAACGGTCCTGTAGTGTGCTGCTCACCTCCGCTCATTGGATTGTGCGACTGCAGTGGGTGATTTATTAATATGTAGTAAGAAGCTAAGACTACCGTTTAAACACGTTTTGTTCATCTGGCTTTAAATAAATAAAGGTATTTGTTTCACACCTACCATGAGCTCTTTTGTTTGAAACGGAAAAAAGTCGCAAATAAGATCTAGCTGCTATCTAAAAAAAAAACAAAAAAAAAAAACAGGTTCGACGATCAGTCGACTACGGCAAAATCTGACGAATCAGATTCGACTATGAAAATCCTTAGTCGAAAACAGCCCTAGTTGTATGTATTCCTTTAATAGTTCAACTGTGGAGGCTTGTTGTAAAAGTTTCTTCCTCTTCCTCAATAGAGATTTGCTCCAATGGAGGGCAGGCTAGCCTCTTTTTTTCTGGTAGCTGAAACCAGGTTTTAATGCTGCTTAGCAGTTTGAGTCACAGTGGTCAATGCAAGCAGGTTAGATCTGGTTCAAAGTCGCAAGGTTGGGATTTGTCACCTGCAGGTCTAAGTTTGGTCTCATAGTGGAAATGGAGATCTAGTGGAAGCTACATTGATGTTTTACCAGCCTCTGACTTTGTGTGCACCTGTAGCGGAAACCTGAATAGTGTTATTTGGTTCTCTGCAGCTTTGCCATGGAAATCGGATTAGCCCTTTTTTGCTCTGTAGTGGAAACCGGGCTATCTTGCTTTCACTCAAGGTGAATACACAATGGAAACCAGGCTGTCCCAGTTTGGACTCGTCATTGAAACCAGGTTGTGCTAGTGTCAGCTTTGGAAATCAAGCTAACACTTTCATTCCATTTCATTAGGAATCAGCTGGGCTTGTGGTCTTAACTGCTTTTTTATTATTAAATCTCCATATGTGTCTCATTCTCACCCTTTTTTTTAATCGCCACTCTTCCTCCTTCCTTTCTCATCTCCGCACTAATCTTTTCAGGCGGGGATATGGTAGCTTGTCATCTTCATACAGGCAGAAATCCACCTCTAACCTCTTTACCCCCGTGAGACTCTGCGGCTGATTCCCTCTCCCCCGTGCCCTCTCTCTCTTTTCCCTATAGCCTGCCTTACCTTTTCCTCTCATCAGCTGACTGTTAGATCTACACTTCTAACCTCGACATGTCCCTTTGGGATGTGGCTGACTGCTGAAGTAAGCTAGAAAGAGGCAGAGGGAAGGAAAGAGGGAGAAATTGGGGAGAGGTGGGCAAATGAAGAGAGAGTCAATAATCTATCTATCTATCTATCTATCTATCTATCTATCTATGTGAAACTAATTATGGGTAAATCTATAGTCTTTGTATCTTTTCAACCTTGACACTGTTCTCCGAAGTCAACTGGATTAATTGAAGAGGAGATAGAAGATGAGATTCATGTCAGTGTGTGCGTGTGTGTGTGTGTGTGTGTGTGTGTGATCTGTATATTTGTAACAATGCCGCAGGCAAATGTAAAGTATTCTCTGACCCTGATGAATCTTACACGCATACAAACAAAGTGTGTTTTTTTGCTGAGATATAATCATAGCTAGATGTGAAAGATTCTCACAGCCTATTATTCAGTGCATGCATGCATGTGTGTGTGTGTGTGTGTGTGTGTCGTGCCTTTCACATAATAATCTTCATCATTGTTTATCATCACCCTCAGCACGTTAGCCCTCTCTTTTGTTTTTCATAGTTCCGTTGTCTCTTGTTGACTGTGTAATCAAACTGTAGTCCACCACAGACCCTTTCTCTTCATTTACAGGCTTATCGTATTGTCACTACATATTATATAAATATAGCAATATAGCAAATCTGCACCATGGGTATGGGCATTCTATAAAGTTGGGGGACATACAAGAAACCATTTAGAAAAGAGTGCCCGAGATGTTCTGACCTTTAGTCTCTAGTATGGGACAAGCAGATGGACATGTATGGAAAACGCTGGATCCTACAATTCCCAAAATGCATTAGGCTTGGGCTATTACAGTTTGACTTTAACGTTATCAAAACTCTTCTGGAGAGTTTGATTTATTGTAGTGTTCGCCCTCAATATAGGTGGGCGAGGCCCGTAACTGCTTGACACCATCTTCAACATTGACAACGCAGTGACCTCCTTCACTTTTCAAGCAGCCGGGAAACAAACACAGCGCATGGGAGCTTATTTTGGTCTTGAGAAGCTGCATCCTTTATTTACTGATGTAAACTGCACATTTACTGCTAAACTGACAACCTCACTGCTCACCTCCACCTCTGTTCTGTTGCATTCGCCGCCACTCTGTGCTGCTTGCTCTTGCACACAAAAAGGAGCTGCTCGAAGGCGACTGTGAGTGGTGGGGATATTGTACGTTACAGGACTAGTAAAATAGAAAAAATGCCCCTGTTTGGGAGTATTTTTAGGTTCAAATGGTTCAAAGCTGTGTGCACATCATCGCCATTCAGCGCTGATGTGTCTGTATCCACCACGTCAACAAGTGTCATCAGGACTTCTAGCAAGAATCTATGACAGACAAGTGCTTATTTACCCATCTAATCAGTGTTGTTTAGGGCACAAGTTATAGCAAGGCTTGTCTAAGTCGGCTGATTACATTTTATACACACAACACACTTTTACAAATACAAATACTTTCATATACTGTATACCCCAGTGAAATGTCTTATTAGACCCAAGTCTAATAGCATCTTTAACTAGATCTTGACGACATTACTAGAGCAGGCATGATCTGTCAGTTAACAGAATAACAATCAGCAGTTATTTTAATCATTCATTAATCTTTTAAGTAATTTTAGAAGTGTCAACCATTCCCTAGTTTCAGCTTCTTTAATGCATGTCACTTCTCAGAGTAAACTGAATGTCTTTGGGTTGGTTATTTGTGAATCTAAAAGGAAAGTAATTGTTAGTTGCAGCCCTCGTGACAGGTGACAAGGTTTTTTTTTTTTTTTTTAGAAAGTTTAGAAAGCTGTTTTCACAAGTAAACCTGACCTTTATTGGTGCAATGCGCTCGTCAAGCTGCATTAGTTTACATTGTATTCATGGATGCTTAGACAAAAAATAACTAGGTTGCTCACAATACTGAAAAAGTCTATAAGAATTAATTTGAATATGAACTTTGGTTCAAAAGAAGTTTTAATAAACTGGTTGAGCATCACATGAAATACTGTATAAAGCATATGACCTGTCAGTCACTTTCCTGGGAGTAGACACACTGAAGGTTGGAGACAACAATAGACAGAGCATGATTTCTTTTATTATTTTTTTTCCTCATTGCTTCAGGGAGAGATGCAGACACAGGCATGAAGAGCGATGAGAGATCAAACAGCCTCTGTTTGTTTTATCTTTTTAATGAACAAAGTGCCACACATCCCAATGCTTTGGAGTTCACTCAGAGGACTACGTGCTGATGAGGGAATTCAACCTGCAACCCTCCAGCTTCTGAGAACAACTTGAACTAATGCTCTCTTTAGAGCTGGATCATCCCTGTGTGTGCATGTGCTGAAGTCAACTCAACTGCTCAGCAAAACAGATCAAAGTCAAAGTCAAGTCTCCCTCTGTCCCTTATTCACTTTGATGAATGGAGACCAGGATGGATGGATGGATGGATGATAGGAAGGGAAAGGAGGACAGATAAAAAGGGAGGAGATCGAGAGAGGGATGAATGAATGACTGAAAGTACAAGGAGATCCAGAATGGATTGACGGATGTGGGGGGTGGAGAGAGTACGTGAGGTGGAAGTTAGATGGATGAAAGGGTGGATGGATGGCTTCGACCTTTCCATAACCCTCTTCAGAGGTGGACCTATAAGCTCCAGATTTAGTCACATTTCTTTCCTTTTTTTTGTCCCTTCCTGGGACATCGTTCTTTTTTTTCTCCCATGCTTTTTCGCCCTCTTCTCCTCTTCTGTCTTCTCCTGTTTACTTTTACCTTAGCTTATGTTTTTTGTTGTTGTTGTTCTTTTCCTCTTCACCCTTTTCCTTTTTGAAATGTATTTTTTTCCTTTCTCATCTTTCAATCACGTTATTTTCCTTTTTTTTTACTCAATCACATCCCTCTTCTCCTCTCGGCTCATCTCATCTCCTGCTTTCCTCCGTTAACCTCCCTGTTACCTCCTTCTCTGGCAGCTTATAAGTGTACACGTGTGATAATCTCGCTAGGCTGCATCCGTGTGTGTGTGTGTGTGTGTGTGCGCTCTCTCTCCTAGAGACTTGAAAGGCTGCCTGAGTCCCTGGGGGGAGTTTGGCATCTGAGACCTGCCACGGGCCAGCCAAGCCTGGGTCACCAAGCTAACCTCTTCCCACTGCTTCGCCTCCGACCCTGTGGGATAATAGGTGTGAGGATGGGTGGGTAGGTGGAGGAGGAGAGGAGAGATAAAAGGGATGAAAGCAAGGGGATGAGGATAATTCATACAAGAGTTGAAATGCAAATACATAAGACAAACACCCCGAGGTATTTCGTTAGTCATGCTTAAAACTCTTTCCCTCTGTTGCTTTTACGTGCAGTTGTTAGTCATGCTGAACATTTCCAAAGTGGTTTGTGTGTGTGTGTGTGTGTGTGTGTATGTTTTCACTCCCAGCATGACATGGATACCTGATATGGGGGCAAAAAAAAGAACACAGATGCAATTAAACATGGCATTTGAAGTTAAATGTAAGACTTTTAAAACTCTGTAATGATATTGTAAGACTAACCAAGCAGCTAAAATGTCTTTAAAGCAATGTTGCAGTGAAATTATTTGTGTTTTTCAACAGCTGCAGAGTAGTCGGAGTGCAGATAGAGCTGTCAAACTATACAAACAAACAAAACAAAAAAAGACATAAGGAAAGGAAACAGAAGAACAAATACAAGATGAGAAAATATACGGCGTCTCAGCTGTGTCACCTTATGTTTCAACAAACATCACTAAATGTTTTAAGGGCTATTCTTATTGGCAAGTGCTGAAAATAGTGTGTGTTTTTTTTTGTTTGTTTGTTTCTTTTTTCTCTCCAGGAACGACAGGCAGTCTAGATATAAGTCGGTTGTATCCAAGATGTGCTGATTTTCAAAAGAACATAAACTCAATATCACCAGGCAGCAAGAAAACACATTACCAAGGCTGCACTGAAAAGCAACCTTTCAATGTCTTGACTTTGCATACCAATTAAGAACTAGTTCAACATACAGACAGATTAACTGTAGAGAACAAGCGCCAAATCTCTCATTGCTGCCTCCACCTCTCGAGTTTGGTTAAACTGAAGGATTTAACAGTTAGATTAGGGCATAACTCAGACTACTTCCAGTGTACACGGCCACATTACTATTAAAAAAAAAACGTAAAAGGCTGATGTTGAGGTGCCTTTAGTAACACAAAAGAGAAAGTACATGGCGGCACGGGGTCTTAATTTTGAGATTAAACACCACTACCAATCATTTTCACCATGTCTTCATTTCTTTACAGTGAGTACGCCAAGATAATAATACTACACTTGATTTATATAGCACCTTTCAAACACAGTTATTGAATGTGCCAGTGAGTTTAGTATGATTACAGTAAAAGTGGAACACATGCTTGTTTTGCTGAACGCTTGGATAAAGGGATGTTGTAAATCAAACAAATCGTTTTATTTGTGAGAATCCCTCACAGGATTTTTTTTATTTTGTTTGTATGGGAAGTGAGAGTCTGTGTCTCTCTCTGTCATAATATTTCTGACTTCCTCCCTGAAATTCTCGGCTGTTCTCTCTATCTCTATCTGTTGTTCTCTCACTGTAGGCAGCAGCAGGATATGGAGTGTGTGGAACAGGATGTGAGGGTAGCCATACTTGTTTATTGTATAGTGAAAGCCCACAGCCTGGCTAGAAGTCAGTGCTGGATGACAAAAATGGACAGAGACAGTGAGGTTTAGGATTCAGACAGAGTCTGGTTATGTTATCACTTTATGTGTTAAAGTCAACATTAAATTGTTCACTGTTTATTTACCATGTAGAGTGCATTGTGTTGTCACATTTTAATGACTGTCACAGAGATGATAATGGTCACTGATTAAGAATAAAAGAAAATGTCAAATGTTTGTTGAAGATATTTGGATTCTGCAGCACCCGCCTGCAGGCTCCAGGGCTTTAAGATATTTGCACATTGCTCCATGTGTACATATCTGCGGCGAGTGATGAGGACGGAACCTGGATGCCAAACTCGAATTGTATTCTTCATTTGATTAGACTTTATTTGTATAACATGTTTCATACAGATACAATGTGACACAAAGTGCTACTATTCACAGATGTGTTAAGAGCAACAGATCTGTTCCAAGACTGAGACAGCATTGATTTATAGGTAATTTCAGATCAGAAATTTATGGAAGCAAAGAAAGGGAGAACATTGCCATTGATGCAATATATTTTACAGTCCCACAGATGCTGTCACACTATTCCACTAATCAACAACCTGCCAAGATATAATTAAGTGCCAACAAAGGCAGAGAAGAAAGAGACTGCGAGCTAGTTAACATACTGGATTGAAAATGTTTAAATAAATGACCATTACAAATGTTTTTTGAAGACAGAAATGCAATGAAATTCTACATGTTTGTTTGACCTCGAGGATACACACAATGCATTTTGAGGGCGTCAACTCTGCCTCTTTGCCAATCTCTACCTCCGCCCCAGACTCTCTTTCTATTTCTGTCTCTCTCATTCCAACTTTATTACCCTCTGCTTCTCTCATATCCATCACTCTGTCTTCTCTGTTGTCTTCACCTGTCTGGCAAAGTGCCGCTAGTGATTTGAGTACATCTTTATCTGTCTATATCACTGTTGCAACCTTAAGTGATTCTGTTCATGCAGCTAGTATACTAATATCTTTGTTTTTATTATTTGATTTTTATTTATTTTTTATTCAACCTCTATACAACTGAGGGCACAGTGTCTAAAAAATAAATATCCAAGGTTAAAAAGACAGCGGCACATGTACAAAAAACATTTCATCACACCCACAGCCGACATAAAAAACACAACAAGCAATATACGGAGAAAAAAGCGTTACATAAAGACAAACATCAGGCAGACAACAGCATCAGCCAGTACAGCAGTGGAACAAAGCAGTAAGACAAACAGACAAAGAAAAAATAAAGCAGTAGCAAGACAACAGGAACATGGAGAGGGAGAATGAAGCAGCTATCTGTATAAGTCGTACAAATCTGTGTTACAGTTTACTGACCACACTGGATCCCTTTTGAATCTTATGACAATGTTTATGTGGAGACACTGGACCTGTAGCATTTATGTAGTAATTATTCTGAACTATAAACAACTATCGACCTCAACACTTTACTGTGGTGCAGACTAGAACTATACGTAATACATTTGTGGCAGGTATTGTGCATAAAGACCAGTGAAACTGTGAGATTTAGTCATTTCTTTAATTGTAAAGTTCTTGAGGCTGTACCACCATCACACACATCAAGTGCACATGTATTTCAACTTTGCGTTGCATGCTGGGGTGATACAGAAATAAAAAGGAAAAAAAAATGAATATGTATAAGCTTCTGACATTTTTAAGTATGCTAATTTCTGAACTTTTCACAGTGTTTGAAAACACACCAACAGTACTGTGCACTTTGGAATGGGGACACGGCAAGATTCTTTTCAGAACAAGCTCAAGAAAGCAGTAACACAACAATGATGAATTATAAACAATACCTTTGTATAATGTATATCATCTATGTCAAGACAGTTTCAAGCCTCTTACAGTACCATAGTGAAAGTAGTGGATTCCTGAAATGTAGAAACTCAATTTCAAAAATTATATGCTTTGGAAAGTGGTTACTCGCTTTTACATTAGCTCCCAACATGCTGTTATCTGCAGTTTTCATAGTACACGATGCAGTATGCAACATTACTGGATGTTTTTGTATTAAAGACACATTATGTTGGACTTTGCGATGGGTGAAATTTGTATTGGAGACATGCAGCCATCAGCCGAATGGGCTTAGTTTAAGACATTCTCTTTTTGTGCTTTCTGATTGAGCTGTTTCATTATTGCACATCGACCATTTGTCCACGTTTGTGTTCCCTCTGATGCCCCCTTTTTACTATCTTTCAAAAGCGATGCGTTCAGTCAGACAGCTTGCAGATGCCATCCTACCTCCCCTAAAGCTACATGTGTCTCCACCAACATGTCTGCCGCTTTGTCATAGCTTTGGTCTCTGTTGTGCACAGTTTTTTTTTGTTGTTTTTTTATTCTCTCCTCTCAGATTACCCCTCCTCTTCTTCCTGCTCGGTAGATCTTATCTCTTTTCAATGTCTCTCAGCCTGTTTCCACTCTTCATCTCCCCCTGTGTCTTTCTTTTTTACCTCATTTCTTATTGAGCACCTCGGTTCAGCATTACACGGTTTCATTCTCTTTCTTTCGTCATCTTTTTCGAACATTTTGTGCCCTGGCTTGCTTGTCGGAGTGAGTCGGTATACCTTCCCCTTTGTCTCCACCCCTTTGTGTATAACTTCACCTCCCTGTCTTCTTGGTGGTAAAAATAGATGCACCAACACATCCCGAATTCCTAACAGAAAGAAATATCTTTGTTGGAGATGTGTTCTCTTGTGGTGAGGGTTGCACTGGTGTTTTCTGGGTTCAGTTTGTGGTCATTCTGTCCTAATTAAAGCTGCATTTCACAGTGCATATTGCATGTTTTGCTTGTTATTTTTTACTGTTATTTATTTTAGGTTTCTACTAAAGAGCTACAGTGACCCATATTAGTTGAAAAATCATTTCTAGAGGCCTAGGCCTGAACTGAGAAGATAATACTCTGTATTAACGTCCATGTCTGGAGGTTACCCCTCAGCACATAATCACACACAGCCTCCTAAAAAAAAGAAAATCTAAATAAAACAGCTGAAGAAGAAGAAGAGTGGTGCTGCATAGATATAGTACACACCGCAGAGAGCCGTCAAGCCAGCAGGCTGCTTTATTTTATATGGTTGTTCATGGAGAATATTAAGAGTAAAATAATTGGCAGTCTGTTAAACCACTCCCTAAGCAGTAACCGTCCAATCATAGCTTTACAGCCTTAATTAGGTACACAAAGGGGCAATGTAAGCAGCTATCGGTGCATCACATTTGGGGAAGTATGTCAAAGATTTATTTGCAGAACCTTTTGGTCTGTCGTCATCTTCAAAGTGGAACACATGGTTTGAAGACATAATTATAACAATAAAGCATTATTCTTACCTTGTTTGTCCCGCTAGCGTGTTATGTACTGTATTAATATCATCAATTTTCCACATAATACATCACTACAATAGCAGGGCTAACTGTCTACCTAGCATTTATCCACTACCTGTATGTGTGAGTAATACTGCGGGTTGAAACTGGTTTAACTCTCTGGTTTCTGATCATATAAGGGCACTTGTACACTATAGACAGACAATTTCTTATATATATATATATCTGTATATTATAAACTCTGGCTCTTTCTGGCCCACAACTAGTAGTATCTTAGTGTGTCCTCGGAGGAAATACAAACAAGTAAGTAAACCCAGAAACAGATGTACATTTAAAAATGAGATCAGGTGGGTTCATGCTCCACTGCATCGCTGAATTGCCCTCTGTCGTTTTCTCCTCATCCATCTGTCCCATTATGCCGTTGTTAACTGCTGATGTCTGTGGAACATTTAGACAGGAAGTGCATTGCGGTTATCCAGATATGGACTTAGATGACTGTACTCATTGGAGAAATATGTTGTCAAGTCCCTCAACAGGAAATGTGCTGCCTACGCCTTCTTAATGACTTGTGGTTTGTGTGTGTGTGTGTGTGTGTGAGTTCCAGTTTACAGACTGTTTTCCGGCAGCAGCTGGTGGATGTCAAATCAATATAAAGGGCTAAATATGATGTGTCGACACATCATGTACACAGCGGTGCAATGCTTAATGTTAAAGAATCTTGAAAATATTATCTCCATCATTTGGCTCATTGTCTCCTTCTTTAGTCGTCGCAAAGCAGCACCTCTGTTAATGCGTTCGTTGACTGACCTCTTAATAATTCCACCATTATTTTCTCTCACGCTGTTTACAGTTGGACCATCTCATCCAGTAAACAAGCAAAACTGATGTAGTGGGTGGTGAGAGCCCTGTGTCAAGTTTTCATTGGTAATTAGAGTTAATATCACACTATGTTGTTTTAAAACCGCATAGCTCCATATGGTTCCCCCGGAATAATAATGAGGTGATGAAAAAAAAAAAAAATGCTACAATAGTCTACCAGTGACGTGTTCTGTTCAGCCAATTTGACGGCACAAACATTCATGCTTCTCGTTGAAATCACTGGTACTAATGACCATGTGGACACTGGTTAGTCATGTGCTGTGTCTTCATTGGGATACTTCCGTTAGTACACTTCTGTATAGTACACTATGTACCTTCTGGCATAGTGCGCTATTTTGGCAGGTTGGTGTTCTCTCATGTTGGCCATTGTGGACTTACCAGAAATGACAATCGCAACATTGTACTGCTTTTTCTTCCTCTTGCCAAATTGCAACCAGGAAGAACATTACTGCCAACAACTGACCGCCAAATATAGATATAAAACATATGTACAACTTACATTTGTATATTGCGGCGACCACTGAGGGTCGGATGTGTCCAGCATTCAAGACTCAACTTTTTTGACCGTTGAGTGTACCATCTGGGTACTCATTGTACACAACATTTTGCCCTAAATGCCAGTGTGAATGCACCTATGTATATATTCAAAATAGGAAGTGTAAGTATTGAAGTTGCAAATTTAGACACAGGAATTGTGTTTGTTCCAAGGGGGAAGAAATGCAGCTTACTTGGAGTCCAACTAGAGTTTTGGCTGAAAGGGTCAGAGAAAACTTCCCTGTTGGTTTAAGATGCTGAAACTTCACTATACATCCTTACCAGATTTGTTGGAATTGTAGGTATGGAGGTGAAAACCTGAAGCATAGCAGTATTTCCCATAGCTCCAGGACAATGATATCCTGGGCTACCTCTGGGCCAAGCCTTCCCTGCCCTTTGTGCACTGTCTTCCATCCTGTCAGGGAAGGATCTGCAACCACCAATTGAAGATGCATCACTGGCTCCACTGCACATCCTCTGCCAATTTTCTCTTTGCTCTCCCATGAGAATGGGGCTAACCATAACTGCCTGAAGGCAACCACCATAGCCCGTAGGGATCTGCTCAAGCTTAGTCTTAGACCCCAGAGGCACCTTTGCACCAGTAACATTTACACTGGAGTCAGTAAAACAGCCTGGAATGATGATACTATGAGGCCTAGGAGACAAGTAGAGTGTTCCTGATGAGTATGTGCCTTTTCTATGTTAGCATCAATCTGAGAATCCACCACTAGGCTCAGGAGCTGCATCCTCTGAGAAGGGTCCAGCCTGCTCCCAGGGCATCTGTGGGGTGCAGGTGTGAGTGCTACAGAGACAGGTGGCATTGGACCTTTGTGAATATATCCATAACCAGTGTTCTGGGCTAGACAGGACCACAGCCATGCACCAGATGACAAATTTGGAAATGATCTTTTAGGTTAATTTTAACAAACTCCCTTGTGAATCTCCCTTGCAAATGGCTTCTCTAAATCTGCAGACTGCAGTAAATATTTGTTCCAATATGTGTAAAGATGAGTGAATACCATCCTTCTTGGAAGGGTGGAAAAAAAGAACCTTGCCTTGCTAAAAGTAGCCAAAATTTATTTCCTAAATAAAGTGGTAATAAAGTGGCATGCTGAACCTACCAAGATGAAATTAGCCACTATCATCACCGTCATTATGACCATCATCAATCATCATCATACATCATGTTTCTTGTGTCAAATTGTGCTTGTACAATCAGAACAATCCGTTTTAGGAACGTGCTGGAACTTAACACGTTGTTTGTCTGGGGTCACTCCTTGTAGAGATAGACAATAAAACAGTGTCGAACGGTGGCCCCACATTGACAGAACACCTTCCTATTCTGCATTTGTTTGAATGGAGTAGGAGCAGCCAGTCTTCAGCACCACTGGGGAGCTTTTTCCTGATACTATATAGTCTTAGTGGTCTTTTCAGTTATGGTTATGTCACCGATTTTGAACTGAAACTCATTTTCTTTGCATAGCATGTCTGTTGTAATTCTATAGTAGTTATGTTAAACTTTAGCACCATTGAATAACTGTTATCTTTACAACACTCACGTTTTACTGAGCACCACAGAGTGCTTTAGCTCATATATAGAGCAGGTGAATCCAGTTACCAGCTTTCAGAGACACAGTGTGCCAGTAATTGTGGCCCTTTGAGGTCAGCAGATTGAGTTTTAAGCTCCCGTTGTAGGACACGCACACACACACGCACACACAGCATTCACACACTACATTGGGGAATTTCAGTTTGATCCTCTCTCTAGCATTCTTATCTCTCGGGGGACTGGTCTCACGTCAGTACAGCTGATATTAAAAATTGGTTGACATGTTGAATGCAAAACAAAATGACTACTAACAGTGTTTCTGTTTTAAAGTAGGCCATACCAAGCTCAGGGGTTTTGACACATTTTGAAAGAGAATCAAATAACCTTTTTTTTGGAACCCACGGTGAAAGAGCTGCTGCTATTATTTCATTTGCTTCATTTAAGAGCCTTGGATGAACGAAAACAGTTTGAACAAAACATTACTCCATAGTGTCCATAGTGCTAGAAGTGCTCTCTATTTTCTTCTCCCTTAACTACGTGGATGTTCGTTGATGCTGAAATGACCAAATGCTGATTATTCATTTTGGTATCTGTGACAAGTTTAAGCAGACATATTTATAGATAAACCTGTAACATTTCAGAGAAACCAAAGACTGATGCTGCTCTCTCTCTCTCTCTCTCTCTCTCTCTCTCTCTCTCTCTATATATATATATATATATATATATATATATATATATATCACAGTACTCAGTGAATGATTCTCTGACTGTGAAGTGACAAGTAGCTTTTGATGGATAAATTTAGATTAGTCACACTCCCAGGTATTATGAAGTGATTACACATGGTGCCGTGCAGGTATCTCTACGAAAAGGCTCATATACACAAACAAACACGCACACACACACAAGCTGTGTTTAGCCTAGTTATTGTGTTGGTTATTTCCGTATGTTTGCATGTGTACACACAAACACACATACCTACAGTGGTGATCTGTATTTAACCTGGATACTGTGGTGATTAGCCAGTAGCTCTTGACAAGTCGAGCACATTAAACAACAACTTACAGCAACTTAGCACACACACACACACACACACACACACATGCGCACATGGAAATGTGCTTCCATATGTGTGGGGTCTTACTGCATCAGATTCAGGTATCAAAGTGCACCCAGTTAACTGAGTACACTCATTTATTTTAATTTCTTCCTAATGGTCCAAACCTCACACATCTGCCACCTGACCCAAATGTAATTACAGTGAAAAACACACACACACACACACACACACATACACAGGTACAGAAATTACAACATTAATTAATTTAACTGGACAGAAAATGATGATATTAGCATTGACAGGACACTTACATCAGTCAAAAGGGGATGTGGATGCAGTTTTTTCTCAGAACTCTAAAATCCGTCAAAGTTACATTCATTAATACACAGCATTTCCTATTTATATATGTAAACGCCAACAGAAATGTTCAAAACATCGAGTCTCAATTTAGCAGCACGAGGCTTTAGCTTATAATTAGAATAAAACTGCAGATCTGAATCCTTTCTCCATGAGCCGTTTATGTTCAATAAAACTGATTGACTTGCATGACCTGCAATTAAAGATAAAAGTTACTTCTCGAGATAAGTTGTATCCCACTTTAATTTTAGGATCTGATATAAATTCAGCACAAGATGCACTGCACAGTAGATGGCTCATTCAGCTGATTGCCATTATTTATCCAAGACAATACTTACATTGTTCAGATTGTTACCCAGATTTGCTAATGATCCACGTTTCTCCAGATAGATTCTCTTTGGTGAGACAGTGGAGTACACGCATTTAGTTCCGCTCGTTGTTATAGTAGGGCTGTAATTAATGAGAAAAATCCATGTGAGTTGTGTAATTTGTTTCAGTCTACTTTAAGTCAATAATGTAATTCCAAAGCAACCTGGAGCCAATCGAACACCAGAGTAAAAACTGTACAGTCTTTGCCATTTGTCTTCGCACATCTTAAATTGTGGCTAGAACAGTAGATCCATCTGCACACAGCTAATTAATGCAAAGTAATTCATTAATAACTAAACCTTAAAACTCTATAGCACTGTGAACACAACAAACAGACAAAATATGAAAAATGCCAAATAACAACACCTTTGTAACTGTCATGATTTTCATCTTCTTTCCATGTGTATATAATCTAAATCCAGAGATATACTGTACGCTGGCTATCCATCTCATACAGTCTGCAGCAAAGTGAAGTGTTCTTTAAAAGAACATCCGTGGTACAATCTGCACCAATGGGGCAAGACAGAATGCTACACTTACTACAACATTAGATACAACGTTTAACATACTGACATCAGTCTTTCTTCGCTTTAGCAGAATTTTTTACTGCAGTACAAGACAATGGCATAATTGTAAACACAACAGATTCGTTCAAGGAATGACAAGGCCAGAAAACATTTTAAAGTAGTAAAGTGTCTCTGTAAATTTTGTATATATTTTGACACAGCCTGGCAAAGGGCCACAATATATTCTCAGATGTCAGATACAAAGTAGTGAATTTTAATATTAAAGCAATATTTGTGCTTTATTTCTGGTGGATTATGTTTCTCATAGATTTCAACATTCATTATTATTTTAATGTAAAAAAGTACATTTTTTTAGCCAATGCCGTAAAAAGGTTGGCATTTTATAGTATAATATATTCATAGTCATGCCTTACCTTTGTTTGCAGTCTTGCACTTAAACTGGGCTTTATTTCTTACCTTGCTTCCATCACTCTTGCAGTTAATTTAAGCTTTTTTGCCACATTTTTTAAGTGTGCACTGTAGTTTGAGGGGTACATACAGATTGGTGTTTTTTGGGTTGTTTTTTTTTTTTTGTTTTTTTTAAATAAATACATATATTCATACCTTTTCCCAGCAGAACCTTGCTTTAAATTCATAAAGTTCAGCACACATTGACCTGGGAGGTGCCAACTTTTGTACAACCTCAGTCTGCTACTTTTAACTACTTCAGTGGACTAGGCAGGGCAGACTCTCAGAGTCTTGCTCAAGGGTACCTTGGCTGTCACTATAGAGAGAAGAGAGTATGTGCACTTGTTGTTGCACATGTATGGTGGGCATTTGGTTGGAAAAAAGTCCTGGAAAACAGCAGTTGACCTGACCACAACCCACC
The DNA here is from genome assembly GCA_946959425.1 of Argyrosomus regius. Classification (NCBI taxonomy): domain Eukaryota; kingdom Metazoa; phylum Chordata; class Actinopteri; family Sciaenidae; genus Argyrosomus; species Argyrosomus regius. The sequence goes on along the minus strand of OX336887.1, from coordinate 17,948,756 downwards.
TTTGTTCACTCTAAAATACTATTTTTATTGCTATGACACGATGGGACACTGCAGAGCAAAGTAAACACAGAGAAAAAGCTTTATGCAATTTTAATATTTTCGCTACATAGCTCTCGCTCTCTTTTACTATCCAAGTCTCACACTGTGATTCACCTTTAATTCTTTCTTTATTTCTTGTCCTTTTCTCTTTGTTGCTGTGTACCTCAGCGTCTCTTAAAAATTTATGCTAATCCTTATTGACTGACTTTTTTCAATACATTACGTTTCTGTGTGTGTGTGATTGTGTGTTAAATTTGCTCCGTGTAAATAATGAAAGCGTGTGCTCATGTTTGGATCTTTGTAAATTATTTATCCAAGCCCACATACACACACACACACACACACACACACACTCTCCCCCGCGACATACTGCTTGCACGCCATCATTCTACCTGCTTCTTTGTGTCCATCTCTCTCTCTGTGTCTCATTTCTTATTAAGCACCTTGGTTGAAAATTACAAGGTCAAGACAGCTATTTTCAGGAAGTAAACATCTCAGTGGGCTGGCTTGGGACCAGCAGTTTCATAGTCTGCTTCAAACTTGACCATGTCTAAAGTACATCCTCCAGCTCGGGAGGGGACTCAGGGGGGTACAAGATATAAAACGTCTTTATTTAGGAACATCAGAATGGAGGATACATTGAACGCAGGTCCCATGAAGGAGTTTAGACAAGCACAGACTCTGGGTCTTTGTATTTTGACTGTGCATTTTCATTTATATTTTGGACATTAGATTGGCTGCTACCCAGAGAAACTTCTTTTCATACCAACAAACAAGATTTGGGCCCTGTTTCCAGATAACAACCCGTCTTAGAAGTTGTTTTAAGAGCATTTCTATCAACACACATTTTGAGGCATTTTCCAAAGCAGCACTTACAAGCGTCCACACGTAGCTCCTTAATGTTGGCACAGTGCTGATGAGAATGCTGAGCACTCTTTAAAGTAGATTGACACATTTAACTGTCCGCAAGCCAAGCGATGCATCAAAAATACATAAATCACAAAGTGCATGTGCTGTAAAGGACACAAAGAAATGCTTTTATGCCTGGAATCATTCAGTATGAAAGCAAAGCCTACTGTGCAGCTAACAGTAAGCTTTCAGCTTTCTGCCCTGCATGATTCATGTTACCAGGTGGAGGGAAGTAGCTGCTGCGCCATGAAGGAAGACATTACTGTCATGTATATGAAATCTAAGGCCAAGCAGTGATGGTTCTCATCAGTTGTGGATGTCTGTATTAGACTTAATATGTACTTATGTACATATTCAAAGCATTAAAAGAACATCAAGGCAAGGATGATGTCTAAAAATGAATACAATGCACAATATATCAATAAAACATGTTGTTTTGTTATTGTAGTTTGTGGATCCTCCTACAGAAGATATTAAGGACACTAACCCAAGTGGAAGTATCTTAAAAGATCATCTTTATTTATTATACTTTTGGGAAACACCTCCTGATCTTGTGAAGGTCTATGAGTTGGATTTCATGATCATTTCTAGCCGTAATATGCTTTTGGGAAATGGCGCCCACCTAGTTTTCTTTGCACTTGGCTAATTTAGATTCACACTCTTCACAAGTAAACAACGGGTTGTAAAGAAAGGTCACACTGACTAACAAGTACGTTGGACATCTTTGGTGACACGTCTTACCAGGCGGTTAACGTTATCTTTCAAAAGATAAAAAAGAAACAACAAAAGATGGCTGGTGTAGTCCCTTTTTTTCCGACCATTCTAGCTATCCCCTATATCCATCTTCTGGTGCCTCACTGTGTTACATGGGGCCTGCTGGATGTTCTTATTGGTGTCATTAAAGAGCAACAAATGGAGCCAGAATTCTAAAAAACCTTTAGCAGTGTGCGTGGGATAAAGATTAAGTCCCCAGATCACCTACAGCACAACCAGCTAAATTTCAGACGTGTAAAGGTCAGAGCATTATTGCCTTCAGAATATTAAATGTGGGCTGGAATGTAAATGCTAAAGGGACAACCTAAGAGCTGGGAGGTAAGGATTGCTTTTAGGAGATGTGTGGAGAGAGTAGAGGAGGTGACTTATAAACCATCAGGCTTCTTCTTGATGGCTGTCAATGCTGAGCTCTGAATATTGATGGACCTGCCAATATTGTGTTCTGACTGACATCCTCGGGGGATTTCAGGTAAATTACTGCCCTTTAATTACAAAGTAATGACTATAAATTTAGAAATAATGGTGGTCATTATTGAGTCATGTGCAAATGAGAAGAAGGCACCCTCACCAAGAATCTTGTTACAACTGGGGAAACAAAGGAATACGCAAATGTCATCATCAGTGATTGGATTATAATGAGTGCTAATGTAAAGGTCAGAATGTTTTTAATCTTAAGAGATGAACACATTTTTATTCAGGGTTCAGCGTGAGACACTATAGCAAATCATGTTGAGTAACACTGGACAGTAGCTTTTAAAGGGCCAGTATGCTCTGGTAGAAGTTGGATGGGTGAATGGCTTTGGGAGCCCCCTACCCTGGACCATCTGACACTCATTCCCACTTCACACAGCGACCAATCGGACTGGCTTTGAAACTCACATCTCTTTTTCTCATTTGCTACACAACTATTTGTGGTGCAACATTATATATGCTTCCCTGGTGAGACCCATATTGAACCAATATCCCTCTCAATGACAGCTGGCTTTTCTCGCCACCTTCCAATGTGGCTCTTCAGAACGGCTATCAACGCTTTAGATTTCCAGCATGGTGGAGCAATACAACCCAAGAATGACCTCTCATCAATAACAAACGTATTACTTCCTTTGTACTGCCATGTCATGCCAAACATTTTGCCCATAATGCCTGGAGTTTAAAGATAACGCCCCATCAAGACATCATCTGGCAACACATACAAATAAAAAGCAAAATATAATTTTGACATTACAGGTGCTTCTATATACTTTCAGATAGCATATATTTATGTACACTGAAGAGCAGAAGAAAGAAAATAAATGCTACCTTTAACCTATTATCCAAGATAAAGGTTTTTCCCTCATCCCAGACTTTCTCCCAACAACTGGGTAACTAACATGTTTTGTCTGTAAAACTGAATCAGTATTTGCACATTATTCATATTTGGAAAACTATTTAAAAATGTGTTCCCTGTAAAAAAGCAAATTTAAACTGTAAGATTCACTGAAAAACAAACAAAATGGACAAAGAACATAGCAGGCTAACAAACCAACATCTGTCGGTGTGATATTTTCAGTTTTATTAACTGTGTAATTGTTATAGTAAACTAAAGTATTTGCAAATAAATTGTTAATTAGCTGACTGTTGTTGCCTTAATTTTTCTTTAAACTATAAAAATACAATCTGGAAGATGTCGTGTAACAGGCATCTGTCCTGTAATGTATGTAATATAAAGGAAATTATGGTGACGTTTGCAATAAGCAAATGATTATTCCGATTGGCTGAAACACAGGGCATGTTCTAATTGCATCAAACATCTCCAACAGAGATCTCTAATAGCTGTCATTAGCAAGAACATGACAGTGCTTTTTTGCAACATAGAGACAGAGAATATGAATAAATACCACTGAAAATACCACCAAAGGATGTACCTGCACTGCACGAGGGGAAGGTAACTCATCATATATGTTTGAATCTATTTCAGGATGATTACAGTTAACTCAGTTTCTGTCTGATTAAAGAATTTTAGAATTAAATATGAAGCAGCACGGTCTCAAATAATCAGATTGTTGCCATCGTCTGTGCAAATTTAATGTCTGGTTGGATTCTCTTTCAAGTGGAAATCTAGTTAGACAAAAATAGAACAAGTAATGCACATTCAAGGTAAGACTCAGAACTACGGGGGCTGCTGGGGATTGTCTTATATGCGTGTTAGAGATTGTAGATGTGTGGTTGCTCCTGCAACAACACAGCAAAAAAAAGTCAATAGTTGACATGCAGGGCGCAAGCAGTAGGATAGGCGAACATTACGGAAGAAGAAGCTGCTCTTCCTGCAAGAAATATCCTTTCAGTTAGATTCGCCACGCTCTGGTTTCCCACTGAGAATATAGCTGTTTTATTCTTAATTGTTTAGAAGATGAAAGATGGCTGCTGCTCAGTTATCATTTTAACTACTCTCTTTTTCTGTCTCCCTCACACACTTTACACTCTCTGCTGTCAAAGCCGCCAGTGCAGTACAGTAGAAAATAAGATGAGAGATAGACAGACAGAGCTTCCCCCGTTTGTGTGTGAGACACCACACACAAACGCACATGTAAACCAACAATGTGCCATTACATGTTAAAGCCATAATATGTTTACCATGCCCTCCCACAATGCTTTGCTCCATAGGCCAAACCTCATGTACCGATCTGCATATAAACAAACAAAAATAAGGTCTTTTGTGTGTATGTGTATTTTTTTGTGTGTGTGTGTGGAGTTCACGTGTGTTTTGTGTGTGTATTCTTATGTAAGCATGCAGCCTCCTCTTGCCTCGAGGATGATGATGGAAACAGTTTGTCATCCTCCCACCTCTCTCTCTCCCACTCTCTTTCTTCATCCATTCAAATCAAATAAAAGAGACGTTTCCAGGCTAATATAACTCTGCCGACATACACAAATAGCTAATTAGTTGTGAATTACAAACACATGTCACGAATATGTTTAGATTTGTTACAGTCTGCAGAGCTGGAATACTTTGTATGAAATAGGACAACAACCTATCAATATCTTAATATCTTAAGAGAACATGCACACTCTGTATATAGGAAAATGTCTAAATCATCAAAAGTGGAGATACATTGCTTTCATTGGATGGCAACGATATGTAAATACATATTACAGGTTCATATTCAATACTTCATGTGAGCATGTTAGCTAAATTAGTGACTAATCGATCCTTAGAAAAGAACTCTTTTTGATATGTCAGAACTACATTTTATGAGCTACAGTGCAGCTAATAATGAAGTTGGATTTCATGACATTTCAAAAGTTTCTTTAAAATTTTATTGACACTTGAAGGGAAACAGTGTCCTGTTCCCATCTCTGTCAGTCTCATGCGATCTTGCTTTCCCGACCACTATATTTCAGTCCATTACTGTCACTGTCTGTCTCTCATATATTCTAAAATAAAACACCCTGACCTGATTTAGACTGTTTAAATCAAATATTCATTCCCTTTTCCCAATTCATGATTAATACTTTTTGCACCCTAGAGAGTCCATTATGAAAATAAATCCTCTCCGAGTATCATGTTTCCTCTTTCTTTTAGTATTTCTTTTGACTTTCGTTCATCTCGTTTTCTTTTTGCATCAGCTTCTTATATTTTGTCACATTTTCACAATTAACATTTTCTTAACATCATTGCTTGGGAACTACAGTACATTCTGGTTAAAACATATTCGTGTCCATTAGGGCTATCATTTTTTATCATTTGGCTTAGTTTGTTCATAATTGTACACTCGCTGTGTTTCCCCACAGATTTCAAACCGCTTATTAAGTTGAACACACTTATATGTAGCCTACAGTATATGGGAAGACCAAAGAAAACAGCCTATTAGTGTTTGAAGTCATTTACAAATGAACAAACAGTTAAAGACCATATTCATTACTACAAGTTCTGTATGCCATTTACTAATGGAAACAGTACCATGTTCACATTGACAAATTGCCCATCCAATGCAACCTAAATTTCATTGAGATGAATGAAAACCAATTACAACCTGCAAGGTTTAAATTCAATCTCAATAGTTGTTTTTGCTCTGAAAATGTGTCTAAAGCAATGTATTCAGACTTTGTAGTAATGACTTCAAACATGCAACACTGTAATTGCAAAGTAATAAAGAAAACCACACACAAGCATGTAGGATAGGTTAGGTTATCCTCACCAAGTCTGTTTCAATTTCCTCTTCATACGATCTAAGTTAATATATCTTGAGGGTTTGTGAGGGTGTGAATGTGTGGGTACATGTGGACGTGTGTGTGTGTGTGTGAATAAGGCAAGAAGATACGCGACAAAATCTGTGCATGTGTTTTGTGTATGTGTGAGAAAATTAAAAATCTGCTTAGTACTTCCCCTAGTGTATATGTCAAGGAGAAGAAAGTGTATTTTTAATGACAGGTTAGATTAATGGGATGTTTTTTTGCACAGAAATGGAACATCTCTCACCCTCTTCTTTATGCCTCTGGCAGGGGAATGTATCTTTTGCGCCGTGGCAGTTTGGATGACAGGGTGAAATAAATGGTGTCATTTTATTAACATCAAACACGCCTATACCTCTTAGAGGATCAAAACCAAACTTGTGACTCTAGGAAAGCCCCTCATTGTGTTTCATATTTTACATATATATACTTGAGGAAGAAAAAGACAAAAAAAGCTTTTGCTTGTTCTGTGTAGTGTTACAGAAGACATTGCTGTACTGTATAACCAACACCTCTTAAGGCATTTTCACACCTCTCTGGTTTGTAGCAGTTCCTTTAACCCTGGAGTGGTTTGTTTGGGTGTGTGAGAGCTCTGTAATCACAGTGAGAGGTTTGTCAGTACATTTCCAAGCAAAACCTTGAAGCTTTGTTTGATTTGACAGTGTGAGCTGCTGCCGCAGCAGAAAACACTGAGGATAATGGGTTAAATAAGCTGTGAACTATTAGTTAATGACACACTCCTTGATTTTGTTATTGCACCTAATCGCGCCTGTAAATTCCAATATTCCCTCCCCTGGTGTTTTTGAAGCTCAATTATGCACAATATGTGCTTGGCTGTGAAGGTGGGCTTGATTCTCATCTTTCTGTGTGCTTGCACATTTTTGTCACTGGAGTGTTTTTTGCTGTCTGCGTTTTTAGCCAATGAAAATGTCCCTCTGATGATAGAGATGATTGCTTTGACAAAACACAGGGAGTTGGTGTATGTGTTTGACGGCTCAAACTGATTAAAAAATTTAGCAGGAACTCTTTTAGTTCCTCTTCTTTTTACATGACCAGACACAGGATAACCTATTTTCTTGGGCAAATTAAAACTTTTTCATTTCAGGGTTACCCTCGGGGCGGCTGTGGTTCGGAGGTAGAGCGGGTCGTCCACTAATCAGATGATCGGCGGTTCGATCCCCGGTTCGATCCCCTCCAGTCTGCATGTCGAAGTGTCCTTGGGCAAGATACTGAACCCCAAATTGCTCCCGAAGGCTGTGCCATCGGTGTGTGAATGTGTATGAATGGTTAGCTCCTCAAACTGATGAGCACTTGGCACCTTGCATGGCAGCCAATGCCATCAGTGTATGAATGTGTGTGAATGGGTGAATGAGATATGTCCTGTAAAGCGCTTTGAGTGGTCGGAAGACTAGAAAGGCGCTATATAAGTACAGTCCATTTACCATTTACCATTTACCCTCGACTAACCCTTGCCGGAAAACATGGGTATCAATGGGTCTTACATGCTTTCACACTGCCTCTATGTTTTGCACCTTTAGGCTCGTAGACCTGGGTTACTTCTTGTTTCTGTGTTGCTGAGAGCACAGCGAGTGTTTTTCAAGCAAATGCTGGATGCCAAAATCCAAACCGGCTTTAAAGAAGTGCTGCATTTCAAAAGGGATTCAGTAGATTCATGCTATACTGTAGCAAAGGCTAGAACCTGAGACGAATGCCCCTTTTAAGCAAATATTTTGTGCCAACAACTAAAACACAGATGCCTAGCAGACACAAAGCCTGTTAACCTAAAGAGAGCATTGCAGAGGATCACTGCATTGCCCCAGAGCTGTACTTATGTACTTATGCGTATTACTTACCAGCTGTACATTAAACATGCTACAGCTGTGTGCATTTACTGCATAGTGTATGGAGCATTACAGCTTAGCATTTTAATGGATGTATTGATCCAAGTCCACCACGAGAAAGGTGACCTGAATAATCAGTTTCACTTTCAGTGTGTTTTATTTATTTATGAATTTTTTATCTTGTGCCTCTATTTGATCACTATCATCTAGTCTGAAGTAAACAGGGCAGCGTTGTAATGATTGTGTGAATAATTAGCAAGCAAACAGGGCTTTGAGGTGTACGCCCGCGAACTCTCTTCAAAGTGTGAGAACATTAGAGATTTAGTAAACAGAAAATCCTTTTCAAGTTGGTTAGATTCCAGGTATCACGCAACACAGATCGCCAGCATTACACAGCTTCTTACATTTAATTAAATAAACACTTTTCGTGTGGAGGCTATAGTCTACAGCCTTGCTAGTAACCACTCACACACTTTTCACATTTTCTACATAGCCAAATACAAAATACAGCTGAGGATGATGAAAATTGTGTTAATTTTGCAGGTATTCTGTAATAAACCAAAGTATTTGACAGATATCTGTTCCAAATTTTATGACAATTGACCCAATTGTCAATCTGTTGGTGGTCAAGAATGGCTGGACAAAAGTGGTGAAATAACCTTTAGCTGATGCTTTATCAAAAGTGACTACCAGAGCAGTCATGAAGATAGGACCTAAAAGATTCATGCGAGTACATGACTTGGGACTTGACTTGCCTTAATTTGACTTGACTTGCCCAAGAAAAAAATGACTTAGGACTTGCTTGAGACTTCAACTGACTTAAGTCAGACTTAAGAGTTCTAGTACCTGTGCTGCCCTCTGGGTGAAGAAGGGACGTATCTTCCTGTTGTGGAGAATGAGTCCGCAGGAGTGTGTTGTCACCACAAATCTAGCAGCTCAGTTGTGTCGAGGTTGAGCTTCAGGTGTTGTGCAAAGATTCATGCCGCCCTCTGGGTTTCAGGCTGGGTGACAGACAGGGTTAGTTGAGCTTGTAGCGTAGAAAAAAAGTATTCTGCATTAATTATCACCCTGCACTCCATTACATACCCTCTTTTGTCTGTAGTGAAGTATAGCTTACATGGTGTAATGCAGCTGAAATAGCTTCATGCTCTTGGGCCAATGATGTATAGACTGCTTTACTTTCTAAAAGATGGGTTATGTATTTTAATGGCATCAACTATCCTTGATGCCTCATAAAACAATGAGCTGAGAAACGATTTCACATCAGATACTCTTCAGCTTCGCTGATGTGTGGACACATATGCATTTTGAGCGATAGTGATAGTAATGTTATGGCACAGAAATTGTCTTGTGAACATGATATCTGATGCCAGTGATGGATGTACTCCGTCGTGTTTTGAAAAATAGCGCTGTGATGTAATGGTGCAGAAATAGCGTTGTAGGCCAGATATTACACAGCATCACCATGAATCAGGCTCTTAAAGTACCACTGTTAGGATCTCACCACCAAGATCTCCTATTACACTTCTTCCTCTCTCTTTCTCTTTTTTTCTTCCAAAGCTTCTCTTTCCTTCCCAGTTATACACATAATGCGTATGAGTGTGTTTGAGTATTAGATCTAAAATCAATAGTCAAGTGCATGCGGGTCTTGATAACCTATACATCTGGTGTACACTTCTGTGTTTGTGTGTGTGCATTAAACATGCACTAGCATTTGTGTATAAGATTTAAGCATGTGTGTGTGTGTGTGTTCATCTGCGTGTTCTCCCATTCCACCACTATCAGAATGACCTTGGCGGTGATCGTCTCGTATTCCTGGCAGCTCATATACTCCTATACATCATCCAGCTGGCTGTATCTGCCTTTCATTGGTTTGATTTCATCCATGAAGTCCAATTCAGTCATGAAGGGGACATAGTGGTGGAGGGGCGGAAGCAGGTTAAGTAAGGATTTCTCGGCCTTGATGCAATCAAAACATGCATGTGCAAATTGACTCACAAGTCAATATGAGCAAGTGGATTAATCGAAATTGACTTCGCTAAAACACCTCAGCTGAACAGCAACTGTCCAGTATAATGTGCAGCGACTACAAGGCATGGCGTGTGAAGCGAAGTGCAAGTGTGGATGTAACTGTAGTCAAAGTGACATTCTGCATTGTGGTGTCTTTTATTGGAGCCCTTCCGAAAAACAAAAGAGCAGAACTCTAAGGAGTACATTAAAAGATGTGTTTGTTTTATGTACCACACTAGCTGCAGTAGTGATGAGTGTTACTTCTAAAGCCAAATTCATTTACAGATTAGATGAAAAAAAGCCCCATTCTAACTAATCCCCAAATTTCACCCGGCACGGATGCACCGTATTCCGTGTGCACCACAGCCGTCGGAGCTGTTCTAGTCAATATTTCAAACATCAAATAACACCCAGTGCCAGTCATAAAAAAAGTCAAAAGAGAAACAAATTAACGACCAAAAATCGACCAAATCTGAGTAACGTTAGCAGCTCTGACCTGCTCTGTATTGCAGTCGGGGAAGTTTACACTTCGGCCACCCCAGCTAACATTACTTCAGATGGCTTGTTCGCTAACACATCCAATAGTCAATATGTTGGAATGGCAGGTGAATAACATACATGATGGTATCTTGTTATGGTAATTATTATGTAATTAATCACCCATGTTTTATATGTATACAATAAAATGTGTATGTATTTATAACACACACTTTCCGTTGTAAATTCCGTTGTGGAGGCAAAAAACTGAAAAATTTTAATTTCGGTATTTTCCGTAAAACTGTAATGTAAGCTAAGCAGCTAGACAGGGTTATGGCCTCACTGGTAAGGTTGACATTAAGTGCATATCTAAGACCCCCTTTTGCAAGATTCTCATTTAACAACTGCTGAAGACATTAAAAAGCCAGCTTGAGTCAGCGTTTTTAACCAACTAATGGAGCTAACTTTTGCTTAATTAGCACACTAGCCACAGCTGATAAAATCTAGGGTTTGAGTGTTTGTCTAACTGAGGGTGTACATCTCTGTTTTTGAATTATTTTCCAGTGTTTTGCTTCTGTTTGAATGCAAAACACCCATGAGGATGAGAGATGAGTCTGCTTGGGATTTCTTTCTTGTGTGTGTCTACATTTGTGATTGATTGCTCATGTGCTCATGTAGGCACATTCAGAGTTTTTGAAGCTTGTTTGTGTGTGTGTGTGTGTGTGTGTGTGTGTGTGTGTTTGTCCTTGCAGTGCAGCACACTCAAATTGCACTAATTGAATAAAGAGTAATTGTGATGTATTTAGGCAGATGCTGACCCCTGTTGTTCAAGTGGGTAAACCCATTAGTTTAAACACGAGGTTTACTCCAGTGGACACCCAGAAAAACAGCCAAAGAGTGGACGCTGGAGAGCAGGAAGGCAGTGGGTTAGTTAAGTGGCTTGGGCATTGGTGCTTTTTTGTTATGCATTAGATGCTGGTACAAACAACCAAGGTACAAGCTTGAAGGCACAGAAGACCATGTAAACTATTAATTCACTCGAGAAAATGAAAAACAGGAGCTAAAAGGTTTTCCAGCAGCAACAGCAATATACTATCTGCTCATTGAATTAAAATGTGTGTACAGAGGGTACAAAACATTAGGACTAAATGTAAAAATAAATGTACTCCCACTTTGCACAAGCTTTGTCTTGATCGTCTCAAATCTTTCATTTATGTGTGCTGTATTTCAAGTGTATCTCCTGTCAACACTGAGTTGCACTGATGAATGAAATCACTAGGGACTGTAACATTTTTTGCATTGTTTTTTCGTGTCCTAAATGTTTTGTACTTCACAAACACAGAATATACAACCTTGTTTGGCCTTGTTAGTTGCACACACTATGGATGTAAATAACGGTCAGGAAACAGTGATAAGTTACATTCACTAAGTTCTAGTGCTTATTGCTGCACTAACATGTCCTTGTCGCACTGTACCTTGGTTGTTTTCCTTTTTTGTAAGTCGCTTTAGATAAAAGCTAACATGCTCTGGTGTCATTTTAGTTTGTGTGTGAGCTGATGCTTTCAATCAGGGGTTCAAAGTTACCTCTTGTTCTTGGAAATACTAGTTGAACCCCAAGGTTCATTAAGTAGTTGCTCTGGAAATTCCAATCATATCACATGAGTTTGCCTAGTTGTAGGCGTAGACATTGAAATTTCCATTTTTCTGACTTTAACTTTAAGGTGACTTTAACAGCTTCTAATTGGATATTATGATGAAATTTTCTTAACAGCTGTTTTCAAGGTCAAGAATTGAATTTGAACCTTACCTTCTACCCTCAAAACAAAAGGGAGTTTAAATATCTACATTTCCATGACTAGACATATCCATCTGTCGATGAAGATCACGTGACATGATCAGGACATTATTTTTATTTTTATTTTTTTTGTATAGGCCTGTGTATGGTTATTTTTTAATGCTGATAAGCAATGTTTTAATGTGTATGTCACATACAAGAAGAGGCTCATGTACATGTATCTGCAATAATACATATGCAATCAACAATCCTACCATATGACATCAAAGCTATATACATCATCTTAATCTCTGCATGCTATTTTCCATAGTAGGTGATTGAAATACAACAGAGTGCATGCACTGTGTCAAATAAATAATCTCCTATTACTATATTCTGCCACAGCCAGCAGGAATCTGACAGATGAAGGACAAATCTGCATAAGCTTCCTGTATTTGTTCCACCATCCTAATATCTGTACAGTAATCTAAAAGATGTTGTCAGAGAGAGACTGTTATGAAACCTAGTTTGTGTAACGATCTAATTTTCTGTGTCACTTAAATCTTTTGAGGTTTGTCTGGATTTTGGAGATGTTTGAATAGTAATATGTTGAAGTAAACAACGTCGCTCTTCTCAACAAGAGCCCAGAACTGTGAGAATGTTGGAGAACACTTCAATGTATGAAGTGTTTTCCTAACTCTGACATGACTAATCTATTTTAACAGCCCGAGTACCATAGTAAACTACCTGACTCCCCTCAACAAAGAGCCCTGTAAACCGCTGGATGACACTTTAGGATGACGAAGTAGTTTCCTACTTTTACAGCCAAATCCACATCATATGCTAAAAAAGGTGGTTACGACCATTTGACTTAAAAATACAGTTTGCCTAAGTCAGTCAGAAATAAATAGACATAGAAAATGTGCTGTTCAGCTCAGGAAATACTTCCTCTCAATCCTCATCAATAGTTCACCATTGCAATTGTCATGGTGACAGCAGGATAAGTAGACATCTCTCTCCTCAGCAATGTTTTCCAGCTCCTCCTGGGGGATCCCGAGGCATTCCAAGGCCAAAGAATTACCACCTTAATACAGTGGTGGGGTTTGTGTGTCCCTGTGTTGTCGAAGGTAATATCCCCTGGTAGGCTCTCCCAAGGCAAATTGGTCCCAGGGAAAGGGCCAAACTAAGAGCAATTCATAGACCATATATAAATCTGCTGAGAAGGAGCTGCAGCACCTCATCTGCAAAAGGGGGCATGGGGCTCAGCCATGGAGTCACTGCCATGTGCAGGCAAAGGCATGGACGTAGGCGAGGCTGCCTCCTGGCATGGCAGACTGAAATGGCAGATAAACCTGATGTACGATGAACTCACCGGCGATTCGGAGGATCACCATATAATAGAGGTGTTCGTGTGCTTGGAAAATGGTTTTAGATTTTTGATTTTCAAGTTCGGCTGACCATATCGCTATCTGCTGAGGAAACAGTTTAGAAATACCACTGGAAAATACAGTGAGCATCTCATCATTTATAGTCTATTTCATCAGCATCGGTTATTATATTAGCTTATATGAAAATTGCAGTGGAGATCGGACCTCTTCACTTTTCACACAATCAGCAACCCTTTAGCTGAGTCTAAAAGTTAATTGAAGCTTATTGGACACAGTTATGTAAATTTGACACTCATGATAGTATTGCCTTCATGAAATCATACATGATGAAAAACACTTTAATGAAATAATTTTAGCTGTAGAAGCTAAAGGCGTAGCCCTTATGTTGACGTCTGTGACCTCAGATTAAACCTCAGATAACGATGAACTCGTGTAACATTTACATTCCTCCTGGGCACAGCAACTGGGTTAAGGCTAACGAAAACATGCAGTTTTACCCTCTGCTTCTAAGGACACAGCAATGGGGTTTAAGAGATAACATGATTTTGTCCTAGACAACACATGTTTATACCGGTCTTAAACTTAAACCCTGGCTAATCTAATGACAGAGGAACAGGCCCCACATATTTAGATAGACTTTTTCTGTAAATAAAACATTGAAAATTTGTAACTGGAACACAATAAAACAAAATGAACTCATTGGATTTCTTATTTTACACTGTATTGCATATAAAAACATATAAAACGTGCGAACTCATATGTATCACTGGCTAATTGGATGTGCATTAAGTGTGAAAAAGATGATCAAGAACAACAAAAGTCTCCAGAAATCTTTAATCACGACTTCTTGGCAGCTTAAAAAGAGTGTGAATGTGTGAGTACCTCCTAGCCATCGCTTTTAACTGCCAAGTCGTTCCGCTGGTTATCCCCATGAGATTTGAACGCAGCCTCAGATCAGTTTCAGTATGTGGTGTGTGGGGGGAGAATCCACTCGAGCTGTCTGGGAAGCCAGTTGTTCATCAGTGAGCAAGCCAGGGGTGAAACTGGCTTTATGGAAGACCTTTGGGGAACTGGGGTGTCAGTGTGGAAGGGGTTTCAAAGAAATGGATAAAGCAGGCTGCACACTTGTGAGGCAGAATCGCATTTTACACACCACTACAAAATTTGTCTTCCTTACCCATAATCCCTTTGGTTAATTCCCCATTCCATTTGATCCCAATGGTCCTACATGTCACCTCAAGCTACACTGACTCAATTGAAATTGAGCTCAATTCTGGTGTAATCTATATGTGTACAACAAGTGACAAGAAGCGTATATCCGTACTTTAGTGTATAGTTTGCGTGTCACGTAAAAGCGTGACAACGCGACACCGGCATCATCTATCCTACCTCATCTCTCCTCGTAAATGAAATTCGTCCCTCTCCCCCTTTTCCTTTCACAGCTCAGCACTCATTTTAATTAGCTCGCTCTCTGATCTCTCTTTCTTCCTCTTCTCCCTCTCTGATAATTCTCCCTCGTTTCCTTTCCATTTCTCTGTCTCTCTCACTCACTCGCTCTCATTACAGTCATTTCTCAGTGTAATTAATGAGCTGATATCTGCTTTCGTGTCACAAGGGTCATGAGCCTTCTCCGTCTCTCTCTCTCTCTCTCTCCCTCTCTCTCTCTCTCTCTCTCTCTCTCTCTCTCTCTCTTCCTCTCTTTCCCTCTCTGTGCGGTGCCAGTGCATGTGAGTCATCCGGCGCTCTATTTAGCTGCCGCTCTGTCCTCCTGCTCTTTTTTTCTCTCCACTCAAATAGAGAGGGAAAGAAAAAACAGAGATTGTATGACCTCCGACACCGCAGCAGATTTCAGCTCAGTAATTACACTGAGAAATGAAAGAGATATATGGAGAGAGAGGACCACACAACGAGAATAGAGAAAGGTGAATGACTCCTTAGTCCAGGGTAGTGATTTGATATAATATGAATATGTAACGCTTATATCAACCTGTTTTATCACACCGACTCTATTCAGATAGCAACAGGAAGAGTGTCAATTACTGAAATGGATACTAAATTGACTTCCCAACACGTGTCCTTCTAGTATTCATCGTAATGTCCCAGGTTGCCAAGACGAGTCTTCTGACACCAATCACGTTGAACGATGACAGCTACTGTATTTGTCCAGATCAGGTTTTATGGTGTGCAGTTTCACAATGATTTGTTATGATTGATAAAGAACCACTAGTTACAACCAGGGATCAAAGTGGGATTTGGCAAGTAGGAACCCTAAGAACCAGTATAAACCTATGGACCGAGGTGGCTTTAGGGGGAAACCTTTAAAGTCTTATCACATCTGCTTCACAAAATTTGAGGATTTGCTGATTTTATGTATTTTATATAACCTTATATTGAATGTTTTGGGGGTTTTAGACTGTTGATCTTACAAAACAAGTAACCTTGAGATGTCTATGAAGCCAGAAACATACTGTAACATTGTCAGACAAGTCAATGCCGTTCCAAAGGGTCCCGTCCCACTTCATCTCCTGGTTACAACTTATTTGTATCTGGCTAAAAAATATTGCAATTCACTGCTCTTTACTGACAAAATTTATCACATAGTCACATAATTGCAAAATCGTTTCCATTCATCCATCCATCTATCGATCCATCCAGTTTCTGACATTTGTGACACCCCATCTGACATTGTGCGAGAGGCAGGGAACAGCCTGGGTAAATCACTAGTTCATCACGGGGTTCAAAATCTTTTCATCATTTTTTATTTTTTTTATATGATAAAGTGTGAGAAAAACCTCAACTCACACTACCCAGGCCAGTGTGTGTGCGTGTGCATATTAATGTGTATGTATTAGTGTGTGCGTGTGTGTGTTTGCACTGTGATCCAGTTAATCCTGATTCTCCCATGTCCTTCAAACCCCAATCAAGGTTGTCATTAATGAGCATTTTCTCTCTCCATGCCTCGCCCTGCTCTCTCTCTCTCTCTTAAACCATCACTAATTAACTACAAGCACTGCTGCTTACTAATCATGACTGAATATGTGCGAGTGCACATGCAGGCACATGCATAGCAACACCACTGAGCTATAAATGACTAATAAACATCTCCTATGGTTTGATTAGCAATACCTACAAGTTGGTGGTGATTCAGCTCAGAGGCTTCCAGGTTCATCTAGACATCACGTTACCCTTCTCCATACTGCACTTATCTTCCGACCTTCAACATATACACTCAGCTGGCCATATATTTCTCTGCATCCGGAGTGGCACACTCTGCTTGATATAAAATGAAGTGTGGTGGGTGATAAGTACTCTGTTCGTCTGGTGTAGCATAAGTGAACAGAGTGAAGCTTGCAGGTTTTTCTTGCATTGAAGACATATGATTGAAGACTGAATCATTTGTTTGGGCGAAGAAATGCCTTTGTATCCATTTTCTATTATTCATCCCCAGTATGGATTACACAATATATGCTCAATACTGAAAAAAGTTCAATGTCATTAACGTCTCCATTACTCTGTTTTGTTTCCGTCTGTCTCAGGCATTGTGTCCAGGAGGGGTGGTAACCATGGAGAGGCTGTTGCTCTGTGTGATGCTGGCAGTTGCTATGGCGGTGCGGGCACAGATCTGCCCGAAGCGCTGCGTATGTCAGATCCTGTCACCCAACCTGGCAACCCTCTGTGCCAAGAAAGGTCTACTGTTTGTACCGCCGAACATTGATAGGCATACAGTGGAGCTGCGGCTGGCTGACAACTTTGTCACAAGGTAACAGTCACATCAATGATACCACTAGTACTTTATAAAACTATACTGCAGACAAAACAGCCCCATTCATTTCAGTGAGACCACTGCTTTGACATATTTGGGGTCACCCAGGGTTGTCTGGTAAAAAAAGTTGAACCAGGCTCAACTTTTGCCACAACACAACCAGCAACGCTATTGCATTGACCAATCTAATACATGGCTACTGTTTTCTGTCATTCTATCATTTTATCCTGTGTCTTAAATATTGTCTTAATATATTATATTATATTTAAGACACAGGATAAAATGATTCTCGTGATTCTCTTTTAATCTTCACCAGTTCAAAATTTCAGATGTGAAAACAGTGTTACAAACAAACTAACAACCCACTCCCAGCTTTTGTTTGTGGCAGATGTTTGTCCTTGTTGGCTTTCCTTGTGACTTCTAGGTAGCTGAAATTATCAATACTGAGAAAAAGAAAAACAAACAAACAAAAGATTACATGTGATTGTTTAGTTATGAATTTAATCCAGAATGTGGCTTTGTTTACTTGGCCAGACCAGCTACCCAATTACAGAGGGTACACCCATCGCAGAGCTCTCTGATATGTTCTCTACCTGATTAATTACCCAAAATATTCTCCTGAGAGGGAACACAGGGGGGATTTGTTTATACATTACGTTTTAATGATTTGGGATGTTATTTGTTTTTTTTAAATGGCCACTTTTATGCATGCAGTACAGATCAGAGGTCATCCTCTGGCTCCTTCCAGGCATCTGTGTTTGACTTTTGACCTCAGTGTGGAAAACGCACTATTGCAAAATTGTTTTTTCTATCTGTGGTTCTCATTATCATAATTAGAGATAGAAATAGGTAAAATAAGAAGGTGTTAATCTGTTTTTTTTTTTTTTTTTGTTTTTTTTTTACAATTAGATATAGTTTTATCTTGGTCCTAATGAAGATAATCCAAAAAACTCATGGTTCTATTACACGAACGGCTCTTCTAAAAGCAGAGTTGTCTTTGGTCTGACCACTTGCTAATGCTATGCCTCTACTAAGGGGTTAGGTAACAGACTGCAAAAGATTTGGAAAACGTGTAATTAGATTAGAGTTTTATTGTCATGGAGAACTTGATTGCATTTTTTATTAAATTTAGTTAATTAGTTTCTTAGCCAAGTGCATCCATTCCTGGCAATCACACCATCACCAGGTGCAATATTTTCAATGTTTGATTTTAAAATAATCTAAAAATGTTCAGATTATATTACATTTTTTACATTAATATTTACTATTTCTATTCTATTTTTACTATTTCATTTCAAGATAAATTACCTAACAGGCCTAGTCCTACTTACTAGCACAGCAATTAGCTCTGTTAGGTGTGCTATTGTTACAATTAATGAGGCTGTCAAAATGTAAATTAATGTGACTAGTGGAACTGTAAAAGCAGCAGAAGTCACAACTGTAGGATACTGTTACTTCTAGCACTAAAACTGAGATTATTACATTATTGTCTGAAGTAGTGACATATTAAGATCCTCCATGCTTTTCTAGTGCTGCACATCATAAGTGGTGGTGAATGCTTCTTGTCTTCTTAAAATGTTTTGACTGATCTCTGACAGCTGTGTGATTAATTCTTAAAGAAAACTAAAAAAGAATGAATATTTGTGTGAAGCTTTTTGCCAGATGAATTAGTCAGAAAATCTCCACCAAGGCAAAGTAAATTGCACATTTTCAACTGGAAGATAAAAAAAAATGACGTGTCTATTAAATCATATTTCTACTTTATTGATAGTTAATTATTTAAAAAACAAAAGAAAAAAAACAATCTATAGTGCTGTGTTCATACTTGAACAACTAAATAGTAATAGTTGTTAAATGTTCAGTCTTAATGTGTGATGTGTTTCCTAAAAACTGAACGAAAAGGCACAGATCTAAGATGTAATCAGACAAAAAACCCTGCAGCTTTCCGGCGAAGATGAGTAAGTTGCTGAATTTTTGGACAGAGCAGCATCACCCAGGGTGCTTTTTATGGTGATATGAGCACATTATCCACTGGCACTAGAATGAAATGAAACTCATTTAGGTGAAAAAAGGAAAAAAAAGCACATTCTTCGAGGCCCCAGAGTAAGTCATAGTCAGTTCATAGTCAATGGAGCAGCCCAAGGTTGTTTCCTGATGGTATTGCAGTTTAGAGCCTTGGTTCTCCGGTTTGTAGCCTGTGGAGAGAGTTGTTCACGCTCACAAATATTGAATGAGCTGTGCAGGATGAAAGGAATACCATATGTGAATTCTATTTTCTTTTATGAATTTTACTTTTAAATATTAAACAAATTTTCCTATTCAACACTGCTCAAAGATATGCAACATTGCCTCCTAAAGAATACTCTAATATTTTGAAAATTCATTTTTACCAGTAGATTAACTCTGACAGCTTCACTTAATCATAGTTCTGTCTTGTTGGAATTGTTGGCGTTACTCAAAGCACAGATCTAGTGTTGGAGAACATAGCGTAGATGATATATGTCTGCTTCCTGTCTAATTTAACTCATCTGTGTCCACAGTGTGAAAAGGAAAGATTTTGCAAACATGACACGGCTGGTGGATCTAACATTATCCAGAAACACGATTTCCTACATCACACCTCATGCCTTTGCCGATCTGGAAAACCTCAGAGCTCTACACCTCAACAGGTATGCCTTTTCATATAGCTGTATATATGTTTGTGATATTGCATGAAATCCTCTTGATAGATGTGAGATGTTATTAGTTTCATTAATCTGGCTCTCTCTGCAGTAACCGACTGACGAGGATAGGCAATGATACATTCAGCGGGATGTCAAAGCTTCACCACCTCATTCTGAACAACAACCAGCTTGTGCTGATCCACCAGGGAGCATTCAATGACCTGCTCGCACTTGAAGAACTAGACCTCAGCTACAATAACCTGGATTCTATTCCTTGGGAGGCCATCCAGGTCAGGATCTCTTTAAACTGCAGCAGCCTTTCAAACCTGTTTGGCTGGAGGTCGTTAAAAAAACCAATCCCAGGCACAATAAAATGACCATAAAACCTTTTTTGGTAATTTATAGGCCATTATGTGGACTATTTCAGGTTATATTGTTATTGATCTTTTCACTGAAGAGGAATTTTTAATTTCTAAGCAATTTTTATGCATTAGACATGTCAGGGCATCAGCCGGATCAGTTTACTTGGGAATTTGAGATGACTGCATGGTTATAGTCAAGTTTGATGAACAGATGCTGTATAATAATGGATAATAATGGATAATAATAATGGATAATAGACATGATATCACTGTAATTCAACTTTAACATCTCTCTCATCACCACTGGGTATCAAGGACTGAAGTGAGAGATAAAAAGGACATGAGAAAGTGTCAAAACAGTTTTCCTCCATATGTATGTATGTTCTTAATTTCCTCATTGTACTTCTGTCTGTTTTCCTCTGTGATTCCTGTAGAAAATGACCAGCCTCCATACACTGAGTTTAGACCACAATATGTTGGACTTCATTCCAGAGGGGACGTTTTCCCTCCTCCAGAAGCTCAACCGGCTAGACGTCACCTCTAATAAACTCCAAAAGCTGCCACCAGATCCACTTTTTCAACGAGCCCAGGTCTTCTTCCCAGCTTTGCATTTCAACCAGACAAAGGCCTAAAACTCTTCAACACAATCAGGCATTTCATTTATGTGTATAGATTAACTGATGTAAGAAATGTAGTGTACGTCTCATGGAAGAGTAGAGAACGATTTCATGCTCAGTTTACAGATGAGATGAAAAAATATTTGCCTTTGGGGCACTATATGAATTGCAGCCAATGGGGCATCTTCTATCTTAGTGACCAGTCAAATCACTGTAAATCTGTTTAAAGCAAATTTAAGAATTCATGCTTTTTTTAACTACGTTGTTTTCCTGCGATGGTGATTCATACAATCACTCATTCAATTCTGGGAAGCAGCAGTAAAAGGTGAGGTACATCACCCTTGGCTGCCCAAATGAGAGTGGTTGAATTGAACAGCTCCCAGTGAACATGTTATGGAATTTTTCTGTTTTTTTTAATGTGATCATTGTTTCATCCTACTAGGTACTGGCCACGTCAGGGATCCTGACCTCCTCTTCTTTTGCATTGTCATTCGGTGGGAACCCTCTCCACTGTAACTGTGAGCTACTATGGCTGCGAAGGCTGAACAGAGAGGATGACCTGGAGACATGCGCTTCACCCCAACACCTCTCTGGAAGATACTTCTGGTCCATTCCTGAGGAGGAGTTTCTCTGTGAACCTCCACTCATCACCAGATACTCCCATGAGATGAGGGTGCTTGAAGGGCAGAGAGTTGCACTCAGGTAGCCATTGTTTTAATTGAGAAACATAAAAAAAATAGTACAAACACATGCAATGATTAAAAGTCAACAGTTCCCTCATTGCCCCATTTGACTAACACACAAACACAGACATACACACACTCTATTTTAATTTCTGTAGTTATGCATTATGTTTACAAGCCTCTTGGGAATACATGAAATGCCCTACTGTTCAATGAAGCACAAGACAGGGACATAACGCTAAAATTTTAAGGAGGACGAAACTAAATCAAGGCAACAGCAGGTCTGAGAGATGATGATTACTTCATTTGCATATATATTGGTCACACGCTTCCAATCATGATAGATGTTATGTTTTCAAATATGGAATTATGATGAAATTGGAAGCGGGGGGTAAAGTAAATCAGTGAGATGCTATTCTCTTTCCTTTATTGTGTCTTGTCTTCAGCTCCATATATGAGGTTTAGGTAGAGAGTTATCAAAGGGTCAACCAACCACATATCTCTTCTTTCACAGCATCCATTTTAACGCATTAAAATGTAATAAACCAGGAAACCATAGGGGAGTAAATGGTTGCATTTTTAGTTTTGGACTTACTCTGTATTTTACGTGATTATATACTTTGTATTCCTTTAAAATATTTTTTTTTTGGCTGCTTTCATTTGTCAGTTTTCACTTCTACAATAGCCTAAACTTCATATACTTTGGAGCTCTCTTTAGTTCCTAAGACATTAGACAACCATTTTTGGAAAATGCATACAGAATTTTTTTTAGAGAATTATTTTTCATTGCACCTCACTGTAATTACAGAAAATGAGAAGAGTTACAATGACTCCAATCATACTTTTGCCCCTAATTTTGGACTGCTTATAATTTTGATGACTTAAAAGTACTGTTATTGCACCCATTTCAATTCATTCATGGACCTACAAAAGCTCATTATAAGAAATGCACGAGTATGAATAGAGAGAGCAATTTTTTCTTCAATTGCTCAAACCTACATAACTCATTATCCTTTTTGCACAATCAGTGTTTTAGTTGTCATAAGGCCTTAATCTCTAGAGCTGTGACTATTAGTTGAGTAGTTTTCTTTGCCTTCTATGACAGTAAACTAAATATGTTTATTTTTTGGGACTGTTGGTTGGGAAAAATGAGACATGAAATGTTACCCTGGGCTCTGGGAATTTGTGATTCATTCCATAGACTAGTTGTTTAATTTATCCGGATTAGTTGCTAGTTTATTTTATTTAAGTAATACTGATTACATATCCAGATCTTCATAGCTGAAAAATGTAAATACCTATCCTGTAACTTTTCAATAACTGAAAGACAAGTGAAAGAAATACCTTTAATTTATTTCCTCTTCTCTTGTAAGTACTTCTTTGTCCCAGTAGGTATTCTAAGTATTGAATATAGGTACTACATTTTTTGGTATCCAATATGTATGTGCAAAATTCAACTGTAACGTAAGATGTCATCAGACAAAAAACCCTAATATAAGCTGAAACATATTCTAACTTAAATTAATGTTTAAGTTAATACAGAAGGTGGAGCGAATCCAGAAACTAATCTTAAACAATGCTCTGCTTCCACTGCACACTTATCTTGTGTTGTATATGCTCCACTGTACTGGTTTTCTCTCTTTAAAGGTGTAAGGCAAGAGGTGACCCAGAGCCAGCTATCCACTGGATCTCTCCTGAGGGCAAACTAGTATCTAACTCCTCGAGAACATTGGTCTACACCAATGGGACTCTGGACATCCTCATCAGTACTGTAAAAGACACTGGCTCCTTCACCTGCATCTCCTCCAACCCTGCTGGTGAAGCTCACCAGACAGTAGAACTGGTTATTATAAAACTCCCCCACATCTCCAACAACACCAATAACATCCAAGAGCCCGATCCAGGATCATCAGATATTTCCACGTCCCGAGGCGGAGCCAATGGGAGCAACGTGACGAGTGATGTGAAAGGAGGGGTGGATAAAAGGGTGGTGACGGCCGAGGCCACGTCATCGACAGCACTGATCAAGTTCAACTTCCAGAGGAATATTCCCGGCATTAGGATGTTCCAGATACAGTACAATGGGAGCCAAGATGACTCACTGGTTTACAGGTAAGATTGACAGAATCACTGCGTCACCATGACGGTCATCACATTAGAGTCAGACAGTTTACACAATGGAAACAGAACCGTGATATGGCTAATGTGGAGGTAGAGAATTACCCAAGTCTGAGCTGTATAGATTAAATTACAGTAGATTAGATGCAATTTTAATGATCTTGTTGGCATCCTGTCGCTACAAGGGTACTATGAGGGCGCTTAGAAGTGGGCTACAAGTGCACTACAACGGCACTGTAAGGGCACTACGAGGATGCTAAGAGGGCTCTATGAGGTGCTACAAGGGCCCAACAAGGGTGCTACGAGGAAGCAAGGGCCCTACAACAGTGCTACAAGAATGTTACAAGGGCCCTACAACGGGGTGCTACGGGGGTCCTATAATGCTTTGATCCTGTAAATCAATTTGTGGTTGCATTGTTTATGTGAGAGCATATGTAGAGAGTGTATGTCATTGTTTATTAGATTACAGCACGGACAGATAGTTCATGTCGGGGCAAATTAGACTAATGGAGATGAGACAGGGGTGGACAGTAAAGATGGCAGACAAACTGCGACGTGAGAAAGTTCATGATCTGCAGTCAAACCTGGCAAAACAACGCAGCTCACCCTGTGCTGCTGACTCACCAGGACGGCCTTGAACAGGGAGAGCTCTGCTAGTCTTTCTTGACTTTTGCCGTTTGCTCAGGATTACACAGATTAGATCGATCTCGCAGGGAATGATTGTTATTTGAGCTAAATATTTACTCCGGTGAAATGGGGAAGAGGGAATTAACAAACACAAAGAGCTTTTGTAGGGAAATCTGACAGTATTATCTGCCTTTCATATCACCACTAATCCCCATACATACTTCATCAGTACGCATTATCATCAAGAGCTGGGTGAGCATTGAGACTGACCGTCTGGGTCATGATCACGACAATGCTCTAGGTTCTTATTAAATTCATCTCAAAGGACTGATTCTTTTATTATGAGCTATGAATTTGTGATCCATGATCTTTTGCAGTCTTTATCACTCTATGACGACACCGGTACGTAATTAACAAACAGTGATCATTCAGAATCTGCTGGTATTATCTGCCTTGCATATTATTTCGAATCTCTGTACATAATTCATCAGCACTTAACCCCATTCAGAGAAGGCATCATCGAGAGACGGCGCCGATGGGATTTAAAGCTGTCTGTCTTCCAAAGATAGCGTCATCATTTTTCACATCGAGATAGCTTTTCCTCTCTGATGCTCTCTCTTTTATTCACAATAGCACACCAAAGCTTTTGTACATTTGTAGGACTGTCGTCACACAGAAGGGTGTATTTATACTTTTAACATGAGACTTGTGGGAAAGTATTAATTTGGAGAGCATGACAGCCACAAAAATAAACAGCTTCCTGCGGGGGCACGGAGGAGGAGTGATTTGATAGCCTTTCACCACCACCCTTGATCCTTCCTCACTCTGTCACGCCACTCAAAGTCTTTCTTTCTTCTTCTTTTTTTCCAATATTAAGAACTGAAGTCATTTGTGTTTCTCTGTGTTATTTTGCAGCCCAATTGTCTTTAGATAGCAGATTGATTTCCATTCAACACCTCGGCTGGCACAAAGCAGTAACCCATTGATTCTCTTTTTTTTTTCCATTACCCAAACAGAGAGGAGAAAGACAAGAGGGACAGAGAGGGAGAAAGAGAATACAAAAGAGGGAGAATAGGAGAAGAGGTGTGGAAAACATAGGGGAAATGACAGAGGCGAGAGATTAGGAGGGAAGAGACTGACAGACAAGGGAGGACTGGTCCTATTGTCACAGACATGACACTTACTTTTCAGGTTCAATGAGAGTGTATTGATTTGTCGCACATTGACATTTCTGCACTTTACTCCCCACCTCCTCAGCATAATGCTCTTGCGTGTGGGGAGGGTTGCTGTATATTTCCTTTACATTGTGATTCAGCTCTCTGTACAAACAGGACAAGGGAGTGATTTTAGTGATTTTAGTTTTTTTAGTTTTTAGAGGCATATCCTCCCAGTTATGTTAACCGTGTGGTCATGCAATACCCTGCTCATTGTAATACTTAATTCTGTATTGATCCCTGCAGGGAAACCCCACCCACCAGTCCTTCTACAGGGAGGTCATGGTTAGCTGCAGAACAGCACTGCTGGAGCTGACACTTGAGACAGACAGCTGTTTACTGATACAGTACTAGTGTTTTAACGCCTGTCCTGCATCTTCTTAAGTATTGTATTTCTATTCTGGATGTAGGCCTAAATCAGTGACAAGAGCAAATGCACCCACAAGAGTAAATGTAAATAATCAGTTTCTAAATGTGAGTGATTTTCTTGTGAAGAATGGCTGAACAATTAATTAATTATTTGAAAAGTGGCAATTCTCTGATCACAACAGTCACATTTTTTACTTTACCAAATTAACAGTGTCTCGATGAGCTGTTTGAAAGTTTACATTATCTTTATTCTGTGAGTTGGCTTCTGTCTGGTTAAGGTTCTGTTCAAATTATGTTACCATTTAACGACTGTGTGTAAGTAAGAATAAATATGTGTTCTGAGTTTGTCAGACCAAAGAAGAATGTGTTATTAACCACGCAGCCAAATTTGAATGACTAAAAATACCGACAGGTTTATGAAATTAGGTGTCAAAATCAGGTAAAAATGAGCAGTATTCTCAACTCCAGGACTGTGGGGGCGTGTCTGCTGAATGTGCTGAAGCCACGCCCACTCGTGGGAGCAGTCAAGAAGCAACTTTGAAGTGACTGAAACGTGTCAGATGAGTTCAGAGAATGACATGACTAACTTTGAAACACTCTCAGCGAGATGAATTAATCTCTGTCTCTCTGCTAGGGGTGCAGGGGTATGCTCAGGGTGGCCTCAGTGTGTCATCGAGCCACCCTTTAGGACCGCCCACAGAATCCTGGACTGAAAACTGGTGAAAAACTGACTAACACTGACATTTCAGCAGTATATTGTTCAAAGTCTGAAAGAAATCTCAGAATTGCCTTTACACAGACTTTTAGGTCAATGTGAACCTTTAATATTTGGGGCTTAAAGTAGCACATCCTCTGACTCTTGGAAGCCAGTGTTAGCTCAAGAAGTTACAGTGCAGAAATGTAAACTGTTGATCACTTACTGCTAGCTTAATTAGGTGTCATCAGTTCAATATCAAACCGCTGTAAGAAGTGACTTACCAGCAGTTTGCCATACTGTATCACAACAATGCAGCTGTTATATATAAATATGACACCACTTAAAGTGATCAACTTAGATTGTAGAACAATCAAAATGTATTATGTGTATACAGTAATCATGTCCAGCTCACTGTCATTAACATTTCCAATGTAGCACTAAAAAAATACTATGAATAAATACTATTAAATAATCCACCTTGCCTTATTTTGCAGGCTATTCGGACACAGTTAACAAACTTAAACACATCAAAATTAAAATGGCTGTTCCCATTTATGCTCATCTGTACACCAGAATCTTTCAGGGTTTTGTTGAGCCATTTCATAGAACATTAACTCTCTTAAATCATCGTAATTTGTACAGTATAAAAGAGACACACTTTCCACTTCACACTACACACAGCTCATATTCTATTTCCCACTGAATATTTTTGAATCGACCAATTTCAATGGCCAGAGGAAGAAGAGAGGCTCTCAAGTGTGCCACTAAAGATCTTTTGCTGTTAGATAAAGGAGATGTAATATATGATTCAGTTCCAAACTTTACTCTGATATGCACATATCATATGATTTTGGCTTTGGCAAGATGTGTTCAAGAATCTAATCTAATAAAGAATATGTTTTTTATTGCTAACGACACTGACATTCATAAAACCTTGGCTGTCTGTTGTCTCTTTTCTTTTCCTGTAAGGAACTAAATTAAGTCCTTCACATAGACTTTGTCTCAGCCTTAGGTGTTAACCCCTCATTCAGGGTCAGGTCAAGGGAAGGCTGATGTCAGTGAAATCATGTGCTGACCTTTTACACATTACCACATTACCACAGAGAAAGCAGCAAATGAAGTCTTTGGGCTTTTACACCTCACTGGTTTTATTGCACAATTCACAAAGCTGCGTGGATGATGTCAGTAAAACTAGCTGTCCGCATCAAAAACGATAACCATAAAACGACCACAATTTAGAGTGTGATCTTCTTCAGACTTAGAGCCAATTATTGCCCTTAATTAAGGATCTGGATAAATGCAAGCCATTCTGGGATTATAGAAAGAATGACTGCACAAATTATAGGCTGAGGAGATGTATTGTTTAGTCGATAAATAGATTAAACAATAATGGTGGTGTAAAAGGCTGATAAAGACATGTGTGCCTTGAGCAGAGAGACATTTGCTTTTAATCTGAAAAATAAACAGTTTTGTTGAGTTTTTTCTTTCAGCCTATTGGATTGATCGTGTGCCCATGTTTTATTTTTAAACTGTATACTTCCCAAGTTAAAACCAACAAATTCATAAAAAGGACACAGGTTATGTTCATTTAGTATATTGGAGGTTCAAGTAATCACATGCTTTTTCAGTATGTGCATTGAAATGCAGGGTGGCAGTAGCTTAGTAAGCACAAATAAGAATTAGAAAAAGCAATATAAAGAACAAAATCACAAGAAAAAATACTATTATAGTGAATTTTAGCTCTTTTTTTAAATGTGCTATTTCAGTATATAAACACTGTGAGTTGTCTTCAATGATACTTATGGGCCTGACTGATAAGTTGTCTGATATTCTGAGTTCTGAGAGTAGAAAACCTCATTGTGGAGTTCATCTTGTTACTCTGAATAAACGGTGGATGATGAGGATTGTTGAGGAGCAGGCTGTGTAAAGGAATAACAATGTTGACAGAACAGCTCTAGGAGCTAAACCAAACTGAGCTTTTAAAATGAATCAACAAAACACTGAAAAAAAAACGTTTTCCATGCATTTATCTACGTATGTATCTATATCTATATAATCTATCTATCATAATACAAATGGTTAATTGAAGGCTCAGGTAGAATGTAGTTCATCCATTAGGCACCTGTAGATATAAAGGCTTCAAAACATCTGCCAAATCTTGTTTTGTCTTTCATGCATGTAGGACACAAACTCTTCTTTGACATTCACAAAGTTACTGAAGAAGACCCACACAAGAATCCCATTCACCCTCATGCCTAGTCCTCATCTGCTCTGCGCGGTTTTGTTTTTTTTTCTTCCCTCTGTGTTCTTTCAGTGGTTGTTTTCCACTCCAGCAGATCCATCAAGCTACAGGGGCTGGTTGCCATTTGCCAAAAAAACTACACATCAAGCAAATTGTGTGGCAAGTGTATTTTTATGAGGCTTCACAACAGGGGGTGGGGGATGAATCCAGGCTTTTAAAAAGGTAACCACCACCACCTCCCCTCTCTTCCCCCCAGCTCTGTCTCTCACTAGCAGGAAAGAGTTTATCCTTGCCAATAGTCCCTGTGGCCCAGGTATAACACCTTGCTCAGCTGTGCTTAAGGCGTGAAAAAACATCCGCCTTATCCCGCCGTAATGTTCCAATTCTGATTTTATAGCACCATAAACATATTGTAGGTCTAACGTAAATGCTGTTATTGTTGTAAGTAGTCTATGGGGTTTTAAATGCAGACAAGTAGTATAGAGGGAACGGACGTTACTGAAGGGAAGAAGGGGTGGTAAAAGGCAAAGGAAACAAGAGACAAACAGAACATGAAGAACATTTATATGACTCCATCAGATGAGGGAATGAGAAGGAGCAAAAGAAGAAAGAATTTTTTTTTTTTTTGAAAAAGGAAGCGCAAGGAAATGACAGTGGGAAAAGAACCAAATAACGAGATGGGAGGATAAATGTAAATGTAAAAAAAAGATTAGATAGAGAGGATGGAGTAAAAAAGGGCATAAGGTCATAGGTAGTAAGTTCAGAAGAAATGCTACAGTAAAAAATGAAAAAGAAGAAAAGAATAAAGAGTAATAACAATAGGAGGAAGGTGGGAAGAAGTGAGAAGGAAAGACTAATGGTTTAATTAAAGAGAGAAAAGAAGGAATAGTTTTAGGAAGGACTGACAGGAAAGAAGGAGAATTCCCCCGATGGCAGGAAAAGAAAGCAAGGGGGAATGAAAAAATAAGAGAAGGAAGAATGAAAAAAAGTTAGGATGGAAGAGAGGTAGGAAGGAACAAAATAGGAAAAAAGACCGAAAAATGAGAAATGACATGAGAGAAACGAAAGAAATGTGTGGGAGATTTAAAAAAAAAAAAATAGACTTAAGAGCCACGGATGAGGGAAAAAACGACAGGATGGAGGGAAAATGTTTAGAAGGAGCCAACCTTAGCATTAAAGAGAAATGTAGATGACTCAGCTGAACAGGAAGAATGGAGCTGAGCTGGGCAGATGGAGGTCTACACCCAGCTACAGATAGTGCTGAAATGTCTTCCCCGCATCTGGGACAGTTTTCGTTGCATGGCACTTTGACATCTACTTTGCTATGCTCGTTTGCACTGAGCTCAGCAGTAATGAGATCTTGCGTGTGTGTGGAGCCTTTTCTTTTAGAATAAGGAACTGAAGATGTTAAAATAAGAGCCTCAGCTGCTTGTCTTTATTCCTGAGATCACAGACTAGTAGGATTTACCGAATTGTCGTTGACAAGTCATTAAATGTATATTTTTGAAACAAAAATATCCAATTGCTTTAATTTTATAAACCGCAACATTCAAATTCAATTCAGTTGTATTTATATAGTGGCGACAGGCAAAGAAAAGTCCATTCGCAGTGACTGGTTGAGTTTAGAGAGGAATAAAGAAATGGACCTGTTGTCACTGTTTCGCATAATTTTAACTGGAGGTCCTTTTGTTCTTCACATGCTTTATGTAAATGACTTAAATTCAAATATAACTTCATCTGAAACTCTGATACCAACACAACACTGGCGTATTATCCCCTTTTGATGTTGCCTATTTACATATCTAGTAGTCACATAAGCATTTATTTGGAGTCATGTTTCTGTTGCCGATAACTCCTGATAATTGCTCTGCTATGTTTACCAGAGAGTCAGTATAACTTTGCCAGTCTGCTGTTTGGTGCTAGGTGGTAGCATACACTGGGTTTCTGCTGAAAACCTGCTCACTAGCTTGTTGGTTGAGCTGGAGTTGGAGAGTTAGTTAATAATTTTCTGTTGCTTCAACACCCCAAGCGACACATTTCACATCAAACATAATCACTGTTCAAATCAAAATATTGACTAGAAAAGCTTTAAGTTTTTTACTTTTCCATCGAAATGTCTTTGACTACAGATTTCAGTTGCTAAAACTCAATTTGATCTGCAATTCTATGCATGTTATCCCAAGGTATTAATTAAATCCATTTCAAAACTAAACTTTGTTTCATTAGATCTTTTATTTATAGTGTCTGGAAGCAGTAATTCATTATCTCATAATTTCTTAAAACCCCCAAAATGGCAACTATACCCTGCTTCACCTTGAAAGATTCTAATATTAACTGATAAGATGAAACAAATAGCACTAGGACTGATGTTTGTTGTTCTCAACATCTAATTTCACTGATAAAAGAGGACTTCCTGAAAAGAATATTTCACATAAAGAACTTTCAAGTATTTTTTTTTCCCCTCTCAGTTATTTTAATGTGTGATGATCATGATAAGGGGCGCAAATCAAAGGGTGCGGTGATTGCACACTGATATTTAAATGAAGTATTAATGTGTGTTGTTGGGAACTGTAACACTATATATTGCACTGTTTGGGGGCACAATATTAACCTAATCTCATGAGATGTTACCACCAGTGTTTAACTTCATCATAAAACTATGAAAGCATTGCTAGACTACTAGCTAGGGGGCTAATATTGACTTTTTCAATGTTCTTTCGGATTTTGGGTTTAATGAATAAAAATGGCTGGGGAGGTGTTAGCAAAACTCACCTCAAAATCTCTGATCCACCTCTGACTACAAACTGTGTGAGTGCTTGTTAACCATTAGCTCTGCCATCAGGGGCATTATGCATGGTAAAACAGAGATAAGAAGCTAGCTTCTGCAATGTTTTCTGTCTGCCTGAGAGACTCAGACCTATTAGCATGGCATTGTGCCATCTTCTGTGTAAGCCACATTAGCTTTGAGGTCAACAGTGATGGGGCAGGAGTTGAACGACCATTAATCCTCTTCTCTTTATGCTTAGAAACCAGTTATTCTTAACTGGTCTGATTTTACCCATGTGCCTTATAGTGTGGTGTGCTGTCATGTGAGATTGTTTGCTTAATTGTTGAGTCATAGAAATGTCATGATACCGTTTAGTTTTTTTTTAGTATTATAATAAGCAAAAAGAAGCATGTGAGAATATGTGGATAACATGTTTAAAAAGTGCACTGTAAAGAAATGTTTTTTTTTTAAACCCCACATCTGTTTTTGTGTGCTTTGCTGACTTATCTGACAAAGTTTTCCATGTTTCAGGCTATTTTATTTAGACTAGCTTGCATCACGGTAGCATGGGAGGCTTTAGCCAGAAGCACTGAGTACTATTTTCTGCAATAATTGGACAACCTAGATATCTGTGACCCACATTTTGGTCCCTGTTTGGGCAATACTGCTGTGCAGTTTTACAATGTTCTTTCTGTTCAAACACTTCTAATGTGGGTGGGTAGTCGTAATATACTAGAAGAGCCAACACAATTTTTGCCCAATTTTACATTCTTCTTTTGCTTGTACCAAGAACATTTCACAGCTGAAACAGCTTTATTATCTGGGTTTTGGTGTATGTTGTACAAAGCTCACTCTTGATTGTGGGAACAGCAGTTGACCATCTCACCATAAGTAGCTTGTTCTGGTGCATTGGATCACATCTCATTTTTTTCATCAGCAGATAGAGTTTTGCCATTTGTTAGTTGTCTTTTATTTAAAATAAAAGTACATCCATTGTGTAAACCAGCTATTCAATTGTCAGACATCACATTGTGAAACATCTAGTTTGTGATAAAGGCAATATTTAGTAGATGGTGTTTTTTTTAAAGAGAAACAGACTTTGTTGTCTGTTTGGAAGGTGACTTCATATTTACCATACAAATCTTCTTGTCTAATTTTTAATTGTTGTTGTTTTGTTTTTTTCTGCAACAAATGGCAAACTATTCCTTTTTGTCAGTGAAAACATACAGTTGACTGGTGAATCCAACTCCTGGATATCACGTGTTCCCAAGTGAAAACAAAAGTTTAATCCAGAACACCAAACTCTTGTTTTCAGGACTGGACAACTTCCACTCACCTTATGAAAAAAACAATATTCCCCTGCAGCAACATGAAACTACTAATGAGCTAGCCCAGAGCAGTGAATATCATTTGCAAACATTGGAAGTTGTTGTCACAAATGGTCTGACTGGGCTCTGCTGTTCCAGGGGAACTACAGCTGAGTTATTAGAAGTCCTAGTCCCTTATCGCACGGCTCCAGCTCGACCTGGAATCCTTGTTCTTGTGTGTTGAAACATTGCCATAAATTCCCTCCTGGAATAATATATGTTTGTGGCCTGTAAGGCTTTGTCCAATATTTAATCAAGTGAAATGGCCTGAAATAGAACAATCTGGTTTCATAGTTCACTGTGCATGGAGGCAACCATTTGTCTTGAGTCAAAAAGATGAGTGCAACTAATGGAGATCACATTGTCCTCCTGGCTTTGTCCCCAGCTTGAGTGAGGAAAGCTAGAGTTGATTAACACGCACACAAACCCATGTGCGCTTACATTCGTGCACGTGCCCACACAATGAAGCGGTTTATCAGCATGTAGAGCTATATCAGTGATGAATGTTGGCAGCAAGCCAGACACAGTGACAGCCACTGGGAAGAGGAGGCTGCCATGGGAGGATAGAGTACTGCAATAGAACTCACACATGCATGTACAGTAAATACATATATACTGCAGATACGTATAGGCCTAAGTACCCAAAGGGATCCTCATAGAGGAGCATACATACAGACACTTTCTCTTGTGTAATGAAAGTGTAATGAAACCAAGAAACACACACACAGACACAGGCGCCCTGGGCTGAGGGCTTGGCAGAGCAGAGTAGATAGATTAGTGTAATAGTCTCGGCCAAGGCAATCATCTGCCCACTGTAGGGCTTCAAATACTGGCAGCAAGATCCAGCTCAGACACAAAGAAATTAGCCACAATGAATGAGTCAGTCTGGATGAGTTCACAATGCTAACGGCTCAAGAAATAATCGTATGCAAAACAAAAAGAAAATCCACTCATTTGCATGAAAATGTATTTTGTGAACGCAGCATAAAGCAAAACAGTACAAACACATTATCAATATCTTGATTGTTCCTTGTATCTATGAATTATAAATGATGACAGCTTAGCTTACATGTTGACAAAGAAAACTAGCTATGCAATTTGAGTTCCATTGGCCAGTGTCCGGTTGGATGGGTTTTGTTTAGAAACACTGTGATGTGGGCTGTGTCCAGGAGGAGTCATGTAGCTAATGGGTTCTTGGAAGCAAAAGTTCCTGAGGTGGAGAAAAGGGACAATGTCATTTATTCATGTGGATACATGGCTAAGCTGAAAACAAACCCTCAGTCATGTTACATAATTACTGCCCATTCATAGATTTTTAACCCAAACACCAGAAGTGTTTAATGGAATTAAAAACTGTTGCCACATTTGGATTTGAACTTGTAGAATTATTCCTCGTATTAATCCACTTACAGAGCGGTAAGATATTATTCAAGGTAGATAATAGCAAAAAAAAAAAAAAAAGCGTTTTCTTACAGTGATGTGAGGATAGGAGTTTTGTTGGTATACAAATACTACACAGTTCACAGAACATGTTTTCGAGATTGTGGACTGACATGACATCCATCAACAAAACATCATATGGAATATCTTTTGGAAGAATGTCATTCCATTCCTGCAGCATCATCATTTTATCTTATTTATTGTGGCTTTGTAACCAATTTCAATTGTATATTCATAAAAAAACACAAAACATGAAATTTGTTGTTGCCAAAATTATGCCAGAATGATTTAAGGCATAAAGAGATGTGCTTATTTATCTTAGATTGTAACAAACTTTGTACCACTAAGATGAATGTATTTTTACAAGTAATAAACACACACAAGGGGCAACCATTTATTGCATACTGCCGATAGAAAGTGAATATGATTCACTGATAATGATCAGTCACTGTCAGTAATGGATACTCAACCATTAATCGAATCAATAACTAATGGCAGTCTATGTCAGACAGCCGTATATCAACCTATCATACAGTCACCTATTGTTTCTAACGTGGTGACAGAAGTAGTTTGAATTAACCTAAAGAATACGACATTTCAAAAATTCCTCACGTGATCGTAAAAACAACAAAATCTTCTTGTCAATTCGGCATCAATATAATTCATAGAGGTAAACTGTATTTCCGTACAGACTTTACATTTTGGATTTTATCATCTCAAGAACTCACTACCAGCGTTATTTTAGTGGGAGACAACCATATAAATGTGGCGAACAGTTTAAATAAATTAACTAAAATAAGTTCTTGTTGGTTGATCAGATACACACAGAGACTCAAAAGACTTGTTAATTCACCATCTGTCATGTGTATCAGCGGACTCTTATTTCTCTTATCCTTTCTTATCTTATCTCTTATTTCACTGGTTGCATACATGATACAAAGCAGCTGGCCTGCAGTGACATATAGACCTGTACATAGTAGCTCACAAGATAGCGTTCAGGAAATGTTTATGTGTTGCTTGGCAACTGTGCAGTCCCAGTCCTGTTATGGAACAATTTGTCTCGGTGACAATTAAATCATTAGTTAAACAAACAAATCATAATCCGTCGTCACTTATTACAAAATAGCGCTTGTAGAACTGTTGTATAAAAGCAATATCACATTCAGCCTGCTGTCGCGTGCCTACAAAATCACAAACCGTGCAGATATTCAGTATAACAGCACTCCCTCTCATGCAATATTGCTTAAATATGTATACTTGCTTAAACTAAGCTAAACCCAGAGACATACAGTCGTGAGCTGGTAAACAGTCTTCTCTGTTTGAGAGGATGACAGTGTTTAAGCTCACAAGAAAAACATTAACCCGGAATGTGCAGTAATAAACAAACACATTATTTTACACAAATATGTTAATGCTTTTTTGGTTAACGTGACATACAGCCACTCACACATTCATACACACAAATGAGGCCCAAGGCCACAGCCATAATAGGGAAATTAATCTCTGTCTGTGTGCGTGTATACAAATGTAGCTGCTTGTATTGAGCTTGTAGGTGTCGGGGACACTCGCTCCTATCATTAACCTGCACATTTCAATGTCACTGTATGTGTCTCAACGCTGAAATAATGGCATTGTGTGTGTGTATGCGTGATTGTGTGGGGGGCCCAGGGTTACCGCCATAGTGATGAAAACATTAAGAGAAGCAAAGAGGAGAACACTCATGGTCAGCCAGCTTTCAGATGGTCCCATTAGTATTCATGGGGTCATATAAAAGCTCACACACACACTTAGAGCCTTGTGCTGTAATTCCACTGAGGGCACACTGGTGACCTGCCCCTACATTCATTCCTTAGCTCTTTATACTAACTATCACACCTTCTCATAACCTTCACTTAACTTGAACTCTAAACCAGATGCTTAACCTGGCCAAAATAGCCCTTTGCTCCTCTCAGTGCGCTCAAGGTGGTAAACTGTGAACTAGTCGCCCCCTTTGGTTTTAATGAGGAATATCATTAGCATTTTAATGAGCAAATCCAGGAAAGCTGACAAGCCCTTTAGGAGAAACTGAAGGGCAAAATGTGCAAATCCTCTAGTCAATGTGACAAACGTCAGCTTCAACACAAAGTGGCAAAGTACATTTTGAATTTGTCTAAAATGAGATTCAGATTGATTTTGTTAAAAAGTACACTTGTGTCTGGTTGAAACTTTGTTGCCAGTTTGCACCCTATGAAAGGGCAACTGGCCGAAACACCTGTGCAATAATAAATCATTTAAATAGTCTCTTGTCCCACTAATGACTTTTGGATTTTTGTTTTTGAGGATTCAGCACCTAGCTATACACAGTGGGGCTGAGTGCATTGATTCTTAATCATCCCGAGTTGGTTTTGGTTTTGTTTTCTGTTTTTTGCAAAGGGTACATTTATTATTTAGGTTGTATGTTAATTTACACTTAAATGAATTAAGGGTTAGGGAGGGTTCCAAGAGTTGTTAGACTATTTTTTATATTAACAATGGATCACATGACTTGTTTTAGAGCGGTGTGACTTGTAGTGTAGAGCTTTTAGCATCTTTAACTTTGGTCATACAAACCAAAACTTATTGTTAGAAATGCGTCCAGATTCAGGGCAGCATTTTTTTTTTTGCTAAAGAGTTCTAAAGAACCATCATACACTGACAGATGCAGTTGGCTGGTGAACATTAGCACATTCAGCAGCTAAAGAGCGAGTTGCTCAGGAATTGGTGGAAACCAAAACAGAGCTAAAAAGGATGGTGATTACTGGACTTGGATTCATCAGGAAGACACAAACATGTCTTGAAATGAATGCTAATGATGCAACATCTCCTAGCTGAATGTTTAAGTAGACAGTTTGCTTTTTTTGTCACCTCCAAGTGGTCAAAAAAATCAGTTATTGCAGGTTTCATATTGATGAAGAGCAAATGACAGTGAATGAGAAGTTGGGGTTTTATTGTATATAACTGTTGAAGGTCACCATATTGGCTTTGGACGATGGTCAAAAAATTCAACATATTCTTTTGATTTTTTGACACCAGCACTACTTTGCCCCATGTCAGATTATTTAAGTGGGAACCCAAAGGCTAACCTAACCAGTGGATTCCTCTACTTATCGTGCATTGTTACTCTGTCGAAGCTCTTAAGTATTAAACATTTGTATTTCCTGTCCCTCTCTTTTCACAGAATGATCCCCCCCTCAAGCAAGAACTTCCTGGTCAACAACCTTGCAGCTGGGACCCAATATGACCTCTGCGTACTGGCCATCTACGATGATGTCATCACCTCTCTGACAGCGACACGTGTAGTTGGCTGTGTGCAGTTCACCACCGAGTCAGAGTACATGAGGTGTCATTTTATGCAGTCTCAGTTCCTCGGCGGGACTATGATCATCATTATCGGAGGGATAATAGTGGCCTCTGTGCTCGTTTTCATCATCATCCTAATGATACGGTACAAGGTGGGTCTCTGTCTGTCTCGCTAAATCCACTCGGGCCAGAAAGGAGAATAAGAGAGTGGGAAGATTGGTTTTATTCACACTGTGGCAGTATGCTAGCCTGGTCTAATACTGATTACCTAATAAAAGTCACAAGACATTTTTAACCATTTATATATTTCTATATATTCTTGCATGATTATCATTTCTCATTTTGTGGAAGCCCATTTCTGCCAGGAAAAACAAGTTTGTAATTGTGAAAATATTCCAAATCTCTACATTAAGAGAGATATGAACTGAGATATAGTATTTTTTAAGGGTTTTTTTGGTTTGCTTTGCATTTTACCATAAATGCACAGAAGTGCAAGGCTATCCTAGGTGCCTAACTGAAATTCAAGTGGGGACATTGATATTATTTGGTATTCTCCTTAACCACTAGCCTACTGGGTGCTCTGTCATGAGTCATAGTTGTGACTTTGCATCATCATTTTGACTTAATAGGTCACAATTTGGACTTTAAAATACTTAACCACTTTGACTTCCTTTAAAAATTTGACTTACATCCATTCAATTTCCATAACCCCTTATCAGGGCTTATGATCCTTATCAGGTCATAGGGGGCTGGAGCCGATCCTGGCTGACATTTGGCGAGAGGCAGAGTACACCCTGGACAAGTTGCCAGTTCATTTCAGGGCTGACACATAGAGATAAACAACCATTTACACCTATGGGCAGTTTAGAGTCAATTAATCTATAAACCTACATGTCTTTGGGTTGTGGGAAGAATCCGGAGTACCTGGAGAGAACTCACACAGACATGGGGAGAACATGTAAACTCCACACAGGAAGGACCCATCACAGGAACCATCTTGCTGTGAGAGTGCTGTGTGAGTGCTAGCCACTGCACCACCTGTTGCCCAAAATTTCACTTAATATAAGGAATTTTTTATCATCAGCTTAATAATGAATAATTTCTTTACTTTTTTTTTTTTTACAAGTAAGGTTAGGTGAACAATTTTAACACCAACACCAAAAGTTTATACAGTACTTTAAACTTTATTAAATAACAAATTAGATCACATAAACCAATCTAATTATAACCATTCAGATGTTATGATACTGACCCAAGAAGATAATTCCCTGGCTGGTCTAAGCTGAATAACTTGAAGTTTATGTTCACTTTTGCATAATTGATTTTCTTACCTCATATAATTCCTGATAATTTTTGATATGCCTTTAATCACCTACTTAGA
Organism: Argyrosomus regius; assembly: GCA_946959425.1. Classification (NCBI taxonomy): domain Eukaryota; kingdom Metazoa; phylum Chordata; class Actinopteri; family Sciaenidae; genus Argyrosomus; species Argyrosomus regius. Next base: position 17,909,704 of record OX336887.1, on the reverse strand, counting down.
CCTTAAATCTTAATGGAATGTTTAAGCTCATATGTCATTAATATCATGATATGAAAAAAAACTGTGGTAATATTTTTTGCCATATTGCTCAGCTCTTCATATTTCAGTCTGAAAGAAAGAACCAAACATTGCTTTCATTTGTTTTATCCACAGGTGTGTAACCCTGGTGAGGGTAGTAAAGGTGTTTCACTGTCGATGACCAACGTTCACTCACAGACCAATGGGCAGCAGTCGCAGGGATGCACTGTGACTCCCAGCGCCTCTAAACACGGCTCAATCGGATTAGACGACCTCTCAGGAAGCTCAAAGAAAAGGAGTGGAGCAGCAGGAGGAGGAGGAGCAGGGGGCAAGGATACGATGACTCAGTCGTCCGACTCTTCCCTGCCTGACTGCTCCACGGCTACGTCAGTTCTCAGCCAGCCTTGGGCTGAGGAACGGGAGAAAGCGGGTGAAGAGAGAGCTCAAGCTGGCGTCTCGTCACCCACCACCGGTTCACTGACCAAGCCAAAGTGGAAGCCCGCTCCAAGTAAGCCAGGCTCGGCTTGCTCGAACACCTCGGCTACTCCCGAAAACCTCCTCGCCTCCTCCCCTCGCCCTCCTTCCTCCTCCTCCTCCGTCGCCTCCTCTGCTCTCCTCCCCTGCTCCACCCCTCTGGAGAATCTCAACACTAACCGCAACAACTCCACCTCTCTCAACCAAACCCCGCCACCCTATGCCCCATCCCCTTTCTCCAGCCCTCTTGGCACCCCGAGTCCCGTCCCCTCCATCCGATTTAGAGAGACGCCCATCCTGCGCAGGGCTCCTCGCGGCTCCTCCTCCGCCAAGTACCAGACTCTCCCTGTGGATGAGGGAGGGAGGAGCAGGGCAAGGAGGAGGTACTCGCTCAGCGAAGGAGGTGGCTCAAAGACTCACTCGTCCCATCAGGGAGGAGGAGCGCCCAAATTAGGGCGCATAATGCGGAACAAAAGGAGCCAATCAATGAGCGGGATGCTTCTCCCGAAAGATGGGGATGGAGACTCGGACAAAGGGCGGTGTGAGTCGGACTGGATCTTAGAAAGCACGGTTTGAACTGGAACCATACAGCAACCATCAAATAAACTTTGGTTTATTCATTATTGTTCATCTTTTGTATGAGTGTGTGCCTGCGGTTATGTGTGTGTGTTAGTTTGAATTTGTTTAGAGGTGTGTGAGTGAAGCTAACAAACAAAGGTGTGTTTGTGACATATGACACAGTGTGTGTGTTGTGTGTTTTTTTGTGTGTATGTGTGTGTTCATGTTGGAACCTTTGTTTATAGACGTGTGAGGTGATGATCATGTGTTTCAGGGTGAAAGTGTGACTTTTTCTTTATTGGCCTGACATTTTTTCTATTATTTTCATACTTTTCCTCCACAATTCTGTATTCAGTTTACAGTTATTGTTTTTTTGTTTTTTTCACTTTTACAGTTTCTTATCCGTTTTTCAATCTGTCATTCAGTGAGTGGATAACTCGCCTTGTCTCGTAGCGTCCTCAAGTTGTCTCGTTGGTTCCACTTTATAGCACAAAAGAAAACAAGACAATGGGCTCGCCACGTCATTTCCCGATTCACGCTCACCTGAAAATACCACGGAAAGGGAAATATTACAGGAAAAAAAAAGAGGAAAAAAAGATTACAAGAACTGAAAAGCACACCATTCTTACACTCACAGGCCCACAGGAAGTGTGTGTCCATACCGTGGCAAGAGAATAGCAGTCGGTGCCTTCTTTTGCACTAACAGACCCTCTGACAGATGATATAACTGGATCTAGGACTCCACCACACTCCACAAACGAGGGATTATGACGAAGAGGACAAACGAAGGAAGAGAAAGATTTCACACATAGCCTTTCTTACCTACTGATGAGTACAGACAGTTTCTTGACATGTAGACAGACAAAAACTGAGACAAAAAGTAACAAAATGACGAAGACTTTAACGTACCTCTTATGAAATTGTTATTTTTTAAAGGGAAGAATAAAAAAAAAGAACATAAAAACCCTGTGAGCTTTTCACTGACATTGGTATACTACAGCCTGTGTTGGTCACAAGCTCCCGGAAAGCTTCTGTACAGAAAAGACAACATGTACAGTGTTGTTATGTTGTGTAAAATAAAAAAAGGAATAAAATGAAAACGGGAAATGTGAAACGTGTGTTTTATGTACATACTGAATATGTTGAAAATATACTTGTGAGGCAGAAAAGAAACAATTTCCCACTGCACATCAGAACAGATGTGTGACAGTTCTTAATTAAAGCAACTGATTTTGATTTGATACACCAGTGTTTAACTAAAAAAAAAAAAAAAACTATACACACACACAGACGCACAAATACACACACAGCATGGCTGTTTATTTAGAGAAGAGAATCTAATTGACAAAACTCTCACTTTTCCATGATTGCAAACACATTTATGTGTCATCATTCTGAAAAACGGCTGCTATGAGGCCTTGACAGTATGCCAACGAGTAAGACTCACAGGATACACTATGTTTTTTTGTCAAGTAAGAAAATCATTGCTTTAACTGTTAAAATAAGATTGAAATGATAATGTCCAGAGCAGTAGTGAAATATTGGACCAAAATCATGGAACAAATGACCAAATATGCTGTGTGAAAAGCTGCTGAGAAACATGTTGGACAAAGTTGGATGTACAGTATACTGGTGTATGGCATGGTATGGTATGGTATGGAATGGTACCATACATCAAGTACAGAACTATGCAGGCAATAAACGATATAAGCAACACAGAAAATCACAGAGGGAGTGAGGTAAAAGTATTCAAATTCTTTACCCAAGTAATTTAGTGATTCGGTGACAGTGGCAGTTTAGTTGTTTCTTCCAGGCCTGAAGGACAAAATGCAGTGGTCACAAAATGCTCAAAAAAGTGTAGTTTGTTTGTAGTTTGTTTTTGGCTACTGTAGAAACATAGCAGTTAAACATGGCCAACTACACAGGAAAAGAGCTGCCACATCTGTAGATATAAAAGGCACATTCGAAGGAAACAGAAATGCAAGGATTCTTATTCTTCAGGTGATTATACACTAATAAAAACATATTTATAACTAGTATGTTCCATTTATGCCATGTTATGTAAACAGAGCCTCCTAAATCTTACATGCTGGACCTTTATTCTATAATAATACATCATCATAGATATTCTGTATCTGAAAAGTAACAGGCTACTAATGTTGTCAAATGAATGTAGTGAAGTATAAAGTAGTATAAAATGGAAATACGCAAGTAATGTACAAGTACCTAAAAAAGTACAGTGCTTGAGTAAATGTTCTTGTTTTACATTCCATCACTGCATGGAGGAGAAAATTGCTTCATGCTCATGAGGACCTTTTTACTTTGAACCCAGTTGACAATGGTTGGGGTTAGTTAGGCAATGTGGGTTTTCTCAGAATCATATTTCAGTCAAGTCTGAGCATATAGACGTCATTCCTATTGTCATCTAATTATATACCGTATGTTAATGTCCCTAGAGTTAACCTCTATGTAACCCCTATTCAACAGAAGTAGAAACATCAAAAGTACTTTTAAGCTCACCTCCTTGGATAATTGAGCTTAAAAGTAGTGATTCACTCGGTTGCCTTTTAGTTCTGCTCTGTTTCATGCTCACACTGACGCATTGCATATAAGAAGAGGTGTGAACATGACATTGTACGCGGTGACAGGACCTTCATCGGACAATGCTGATGACTATCATCCTGCATCATCAGCGCTGCAAGGATTCATCTGGAGAAAGACAGCAAGCCATGTAACACTTCACTGCACCTTACTGTATGTGTTTAAATATCTTCCCTGGCGATCAAAAGACAAAATAAATCACAAACAATAAATTGAGCATTATTAATTCAGACAAAAAGTGGACCATGAATGTCATCCTTAACGATGGACGTGTTGACATGTGTGAAAAAGAGGCGCTTCCCAATCATCCATTGGACCCAAGACCTTGGTCTGGTTCTTACGTCTGCACTAAAGTTCTATTGACAGGTTTCACACCGACCAAAACAAACCTAAACAAATTGCTAAACACGCCAGAGTTAATTTGAATCAAATCAAATAGGTTAGGTTAATAGGTTTTCATACATCACCGCTTCAAGTCAAGGAAAAAAATACTAGCTGAACATCAAAAACACAAAATCAAAACTACACCTTTCACATCTCTTGCTCTGAATATGCTGTGATCGCAGCAATGAGATTGTGGCTCTGGCACCGCACATTATAAGCACAGCAACGTCTAGGCCAGCACCTACAGTAACAAGGTGGCCTGGGGGCCAAAGCCAGTATGGATGAAGTCACTATGAGTTAACATCAAGGCAGGAAATTGATTCACTTTGCAATTAAATTACTGAAAATTGTTTGACGTGAAACAGCTCTGACAGGCAATTGCAAATGGATGTTCTCACTTCACTTATCAGACATTGCTGTTTTAATGGAGTAAATTGATCTGATGGTGAATCATTACTGACCTTTGTGAGCATATTTGAGTGTTTATTCTGTGTTTTTCACTAGTGGTGGGCCCTCACTGTTTCAACCTTAAATTATCAGTAATAAAGTCAAACGAAACTGACATGTTTCATCCTGACAAAGTTATTTAATTAAGGAGAGTGAGATGCAAACTAAATCTCCTGTGGGTTTAAAACCAAAATTACCCCCACTACTGCTCTCCTATCACATTCAGGCTCTCTCCCGGGTTTTAAATTTCAATAGCTGATGTCGCCAAGAGACATCAGGTGAATATTTAATCAGGAACCTGAGTCGCTGGAGGGACATATGAGAAGATGAGAGGGGAAACTATTCTTCTCGTTTAATTTGTGTAAAAAGCCCATTGCTTCTGCTGTATAGCTGCCCTATACAACCACAGATGGGAGCTCACACATCCGTAGTCCTACTCTCTTTAAAAGTGTGTCAGTAATGTCCTGCTTCATGCCTCCTTGACTGACCTTCCATTGCCTGTCTTAAGCTGTAAACGCTTAATGGTAAGCGGCTTTGGAGGAGAATATCCCTATTTATATGCTTCTTCCTCATTTTCTCTCCCTTTCAACCCCTCTCTCTTCTTCCCTCCTTCAATATCTCAGTTTCTCTTATTTATCATTTTATATTTTTTTGTGCATTGACAGATTGTGTAAAGAGAAGCTTAAAGTAGGCTACTCAACTGCGACGTTTCAATTGCATCTCAATTAATCAACACTCTGCCACATTCAATATGAGGTGCAAACTTTATAAATAAAGTTTTGTTGAAGACATGACTCACGACTTGGGAGCAGAACCTGGCAAAGCGCAGAAATGATGGCCATCTGATCAAGTCCCAGAAGAAGTTTGAGTCATCTGGTAGACCCAGGAGCTGGGAGGCAGTGGTACCTGAGGGACAAGAACTGAGATCACAAGAATGTGAGAAACTGTTGGAAAGCCTTTTTACAGAGGTCTAGTTTTAATGTTGCTAATTAAAGACTTTGCTTTATGACCCAGAATAGTTTTTAAGAGCTAACAAAACCTTAAACCTGAAAGTGTGTGAAACCTGAAAGTGTGTGAAGCCTGACTCTTAATGGTGAAAAGCAAGCCATCTGCTCTTGGCTGATCTTTGGTTCCAGGTGAATGACCATCTGTTGCAGAGTAAAGGCCCAGTCACACCAGCATTTCAAATGCGAAAATCAATTAATCTCATTGGAATTGCTGCAACGACATGGATTCTCTCAGGGGCATGGAAGAAATATGCATGAACTTTTTGCATCAACTTCATTTTTGGTGAACTTCAGAAAGCCTTTGAGGGAAAAGAGGACCAAAGAGTCCAAGATGGAAAAGGCTATAGTAGCTTATTAGCTATGTTGTATAATTCACTTTATTCAACTTACCTCTGTCAGAGTATAAACTGGTCCACAAAGAGGATAAGTTTGCGGTTATGAGACAGGAGTCAAATACAACATTAATATGCTTTTTGAAAAAGCTGCATGAACGTTAGAGAGTTTTTTTCTTTCTTCAACAACTCTTGAATAAAAATTATGTGCAATCCTGCAAAGTAATTGCCAGGGGGAGTAAACATACTAGTAAATAGAAACACGAAGCTAGAGAGCTATTGTAACTGACTAGCACTTGCATGTTCCTGGGTGCTAGCATGTTAGCTCTTAGCTTTTCAGCCACACTTAAGCAATATTGCACGGGAGGGTGTGCTTTACAGTCATTATTGGCACAACAGTGCTAATAATAGTAATAATGTGATAGTAATAAAAATAACATGATATATATATTTTTTAATGAATAAAAATGCTTCTTTTACAACAATTAGCCCAGTGAACAGTCCCTTTGTCATCAACCCTCTACCACTGCTTATTTCATGGAACTGTGCAGAGGCGATGTAGAAACTAACTCAGAGTGAATAAACTTGTTTAACTGAAGCAATGTCTGAATAAACAAATGCCTGTTTTGTCATTCCAAATTGCTGGGTCATTGTTTTACATTTGCTTGCTGCTGTAAATACACATCTCTGGTATCTTTTTCTGAAAAAAAAACAAAAAAAAAACAGAAAAAAAGCTCTAACACACTCAAGTGACGTGTTTCTTATTATCTGAGCAACACAGAGACAAGAATGCCGTCAACCGTAACTCATCACAATAAAACCCAACACCACAAAACACGGTCCTATCCACTGACAATTAATCTCATAGAACTGCAGCACAAAACAACCCCAGCAGAGATAGCACGGGAAACAAAATGAAGCAAAAAAACAAAAGAAACCCGCTGATTAACAGCCTTCATGACTTCATGTCTTACTGCAAAAAACATGGCATGCTGACAGAAATCCTTTCTATTCTTATGTTTAATCTCCACTCATTAGTTTCTCCATATCACTATTTATCTCACTTAATATTCTTTTCAATTATGTGTGAATTACACTTCACGAGTAGATCAAGTAACCAACGCCACAGTGACATGGTGGCCTGAGAGAGGGCTTGTTGGCTTGATTCCTCACTGGCTAGGTCCTAGGTGTGTAATTTAATGGAGAGAAAAAAAAAATGTGTGCGTTTACAATCTGGCTTTCTGTGCCAACCTTAACATGGGAAACAAGAGCCAGCTTGGAAAGCTGTCAAATTGTTAAGTAAGATCATAGGGGCTGATCAGGCTCAGAGTATGCCCATTTACAGGAGAGTAATCAAGGATTAAGGAAGGCAACTGTCAGTCTAAACTTCCTGACCATCCTTTTAAAGGTGATTATAAAGCCAGTTTGAAAGCCTGTGTAAATGCTGTACTTTATGGGTCTGTTATTTCCTAATATTTTCAAGGAAAGAGCTAATAATTAAGAACTAATCACAGGGGAAATCAAGATAAAATTATTTTAGTTTAGTTAATTTAAAGTCCATTACTATATACTATATAATATAACTATGTTCTCCAAATTTCTTACCTTTGCATGTCCAGCTGACCTTTTTTGCGCTAACTGGAAGGGAACCAAATGAGCGTCATCATTATGGCTATAATTAGTTAATTCCAGGAAACTTCCTAAAAAGCTACTTACGTTTTTTTTTTTTTTTAGATATTTCATTTAAGTTGTATGTGTTCTGTTGAATTGTGTTGGTGTGGTTGTTGATCTTGCTTTTAATTTGACTACTATTCACATTTTCCAGCTAAAAAAAAAATATCCTCATGTGTGTGACTGTGTGTGTGTTTGTGTGCCTGTGTGTGTGTGTGAGATCCTGGTTTCTGTGTATTGAGTTCCTCCACCACAGTATCAGATAGTCATCTCTCTGTCAGCCCCCCCCCCCCCCCCCCCCCCCCCCGTCTTACACCATCCATATGGTTATATGAGCATCTGAGCAGGTGTATCTTGTATTGTGGACACACACATACACACAAACCCACACCTACACACACATACACCATATCATGTGTTTTTGCAGTAGATTTCCCATTCTGAATTATCTATGCCTTCAGGGATCATGGTGTTGTATAATGAACCGAACACTAATTATTCCACTGTGTGAGTGTGTGTGTGTGTGTGTGTGTGTGTCCAGGCTTGTGCTCATGTTTTTGTCCATCTAAAGTAATTGTGTTTGCTTTACTTCTGTAGGATCAAATGCCAAACTGAGGGATTCAATTAGAGGTTAGAATTAGGGATCTAATGTAAGTAAATGGATTGTTCTCAAGAGTAGAATAACATATGTGTGTGTGTGTGTGTGTGTACGTAAGAGCTAAATTATTCTGCCCGGCTTCCTTTGCTCATAAAGCCAGAAGGAATGCTTGATGAGTGTGTCAGCATGTGCTGGCCAACTGTGGTGATGTGTTTGTGTACGAGAGAAAGAGAGCGTCAGCATGTACACGACGCTGGGAGAGCGTGTGTGTGAGTTTGAATGTGTGTGTGTCAATGTGTAGTGAGTGAAGTGAACATCACCTCGACATCACCACAAAGGAAAATAATGAGATTCATTTCTGAACAGTATCCTATTAAATAAGTGCAAAGTGTCAAGTTAGCAACATCATTTTGTATTAAGCAAATGGAGCGCACAGGAAACAAATGAGGCTCCACATCTTGTTTTCCTCTGTGCAGGCATTGGAAAGTTAGCATCTGAGGGCATGAGGTTCAAACTCAAGGAAAATAGTTAATCAACTATTCATTTAAGAAAAAAATAAAAAATAAATAAATCAGCAAGTAATCCCTGCTGTGAAAATTTGTTAAAACATATGCAGAAGCCTTGAAGTGCCTTATATTTAGTTTAGTTTTTTTCTCGAAACATCATAGACATTCTTTCCCTGCTTATGTACATTTCGAAATTCATTCCATGATAGACAAGGAGCGACAACAACTAAATCATCCTCAGAATAAATAAAAGGTCCTTGAGATGAGGCAGCTTACATAAACGGCTCTGTAAGTGGATCTGGCATCAGTTATAGTCAAGGACTTTGCGATAATGTGTTGCTTTGTCTGATTCCTGCGTAATATGAGTGAAGCCTTATTTAGGCCTCCCTGCTTTACTAGGTGAAATAAACAGCTCTATGGAAAGCAGAAAGTGGAAGGAATGGAATGAGAGAAAAATGTATATGATTTAGAAATATCATTATTCCAAGAAAGGAGGCTGTAATGGTTAGAATGTAAAGCAGAATCATATTTTTACTCAAGATCTTCTGACCTTAAACACGTCTGACACATCTGTCCTGGATGGTTTTATTTTCATTCTGTGAAAATCTCAATCTCAATCATCTTATATATCTTCCACTGTAGATATAATAGGCCCATTCTAAGGTAATAAAAAAAAAATTCTTATCGTTAGGTGATTATACAATAATAAGAACATGTTATGATTGTTATATTCTATTTATGCAGTAGTCTGTAAATAGAAGCCCCTAAATCGGACACGCTAGACCTTTAAGAGTCCCCGTGCACATCCATGCAGGTGACACAATATAGTCCTGCTGATGATTTCATACTCAATGTACCATTGCACCAGTGGGCAAGAAAGCAAACACTTTATTAGGTCTAAAGGACACACACAGACATACAGTAGTTTAGCTTTAATATACTTTTACTTGATCTGTGATAAATCACAATTTGCACAAACATCAAGAGGAAGAGGACGGTGCATCCAACAGCAAGATGGTGAAATGTAATGAACCCATAATAAGCAGACAAATCAGATGCGTTTTAGTGTGTGTTAGATTAACTTTTAAAGCTGCTGCTCTGCTTTGTGTTCTTACCACAAACAAGTATTCACATGATTCATTTAAGTTTAGCAGACAGCGCTCTCACCAGCTGAACCAAACCAGATGTTGCATCCACACGTGTCAGGTGTGAAGATTATAAGAAGTCAGAACACACGTGACATGAAGAGAAGCTGTCTTCTTTAAAAAGCGTTCTCTCTTTGCCAGGAAACAGTATAGGCCATTTTGTACATGTGATATGCCAAATAAAGTTCAGTGCTAAGTATATGACAAATTACTCCACTTAAAGTAAATGCTTCGCATTCAAAGCTTGGTAGGGAAAAAAAATAAGACTTTACAAGACTATCACTGAGTCCCACTCTCACATATAAATATGTATTTTTAGATTTAATTTATTTCACTGCCTGTTATTCGTAGCCAACTCCTCCTCTTCACTTCTTCTCCAACTCTTAAGCAGTCTTACTAAACTCTGAGTGTGTTGACACACTGTAGCCAACAACAGGATGACAGTATAAAGAAGAGCCTGGCTCAGTAGCAGATTGTGTTCTCTTGAAGCTGTTCTGCTGTGTCCCTAAAGACAAAATACTTACTGTTGCTCTATGTTGCCATTACCCCTTAAAATTGACTTGCCAACCATTTAGTCATACAGCTCAAGCTTTAAACAGACTATGAATTGGTGAAATGAGAGAACAAACACCTTCCTGCAGCAGCACCATGCTGTGCGGAGGATGTCTGGCTTGCTCATACACCGAGACATGTTAAAAAATCGGAGGCAGAGCTGAGCGCCAAATACACTCGAGAGGCTTTGGGAGGTGAGGGACTCGACGGAGTGATGAAAGGGCGAGGGAGGTGTTCCTACAACCCCTGCGCCACTCTTTCATCTATTTCCCCACCTCCTCTTCCCAAAGCACCTTAAGTGTACACTCTCCGGCAGCACAGCCCCGGGGACGATTTGAACGCTGACTTTTTTCATATACTGCCGCTATCTTTTTCTTTTCAGTGAGGATGAGGGTGAAGGAGGGATGACAAAAAGCGAAGGAGAGAGGCATGGAAAAAGAGGGATGGTAGCAGCTGAGAAGTAGGGGAAGTGGGATGATGGAGGGAAGAAGTACAGAAGATTGGATCCATATTTATTAACCGGGGGAATGAATAGCTGACTAGAAGAAGGTCTGCACTGCTGAAAGGGTATAATTTCCAACACATCTGCAGTAAATATAGTGTTGTCAACACAGCATTACCTATGCATACAAACAAAACTTGGCTTGCTACTTATAGGCCTGTTGTGTTAAAAAGCTACTGCATATGGGATCTGCATTCAAATTTTACCTAAAAGAAAAGTTCTGCATTTTTGGAAATATGTGCTTTCTTGCCGCAGAGAGATAGAGAATCTGTAAGTTCAACATGAGGATAGATTCTGGAGATCATGAGCTTATTAGCATAAAGACTGGAAGCAGGAAGAAACAGCTAGCATGGCTCTAATGGCTTACTAATTAACAAGCCAAATCTAGTTTGTTTCATCAGTACAAAAACCATAAGCTATGGTCTAACAGGGAGGTACTGCATGTGCTGAGCTATTTCTTGGCCAGGCCCGTGACTTCTGGGTGTTTTAAGACAGAGCCAGTCTAGCTGCTTCCCCCTGCTTTCAGTGTTTATGCTAATACAAGCTAAACGCACCAGTTTCCTCTTTAATGTGCACGAGACACGAGAGTGGTCTTTTCATCTAACTCTCTGCAAAAACAGTGAATACAGTGAGTGGTGTCTACATCCCAAAATGTCAAACTACAAAAAGAAACACTTTCTGCATACAAAACACCCTTTTCTAAACTGTGTTGTGTATTGAGCTACTCCATTTAGCATGGTGCTCTGAACACAAAGATCTGTTCATTTACACTGCCGTCCCTTCAATAATGGCTATTTTAAAACAAACAACATTAAACATCTATTAAAAAAAAAAAAGAGCAGAAACAGTGTCAGCTGATCGAATATTAACTGGTAGACTGTTCCAAAGCTGAGGTGCCAGTACATCAAACACTCGATCACCCTTTGACTTTAACCTGGACTCTGCTGCAGCTAGCAGGCCAAGTTCAACAGATCTGAGTTAAGAGTTCACTGACTGTACACCTGGTCATGTAAAGCCATGTAAGTCAAGAGTAAGATTTTAAAATGGGTTCCAAAAAAAATGGTAACCCTGGGCAAGGAGGCTAAACTGTGGTGTGAGAAGAGTGTTTGGTCTTCATGAGAAGTCTGACTGCAGTTCTGCACAGTCTGGAATTGAGCTACATCTTGCACACTGAGGCAGGTAAAAAAGACATCACTATAGTCCAGGTGTGAAGATATAAAAGCATGAATAATGTTCTTTGTATTGCTAAGAGATAACATTGATCTGATCCTGGAAATGTTCCTGAGTTGGTAGAAACAGGATTGTACCTTTTTTGTGTTTGTCTGTGTTTTGTTGAAAGTTTACTGTCGAAGATAACACCCAGATTCTTAGTAGTGCCTTTAAGATTTGGGATAAGGGGACCAAGCAGGGCGGGCCTGGTTACAGTCGTGTATATGATAAGCATTTCTGTTTTGTCAGAATTAAATTGCAAAATGTTTTGTCACATCTTGTAGTGTGGCAATCGTGTTGCATTGAGACCATTTAATGGCGAGATATAACTGTTTATCATCTGCATAGCAGTGAAATGAGATGTTATGGTGACAAATGACCTTATAGTAGCATATACAGAGAAAACAGAATTGGTCCAAGAATTGATTCTTGAGATATGATATTGTATTGTCTGTCTAGCTGAAGAGATAAATGGAGCAAGTCAGCCACACTATTTTCTGTTTGATAGGAGGAGAACCACTCCTCCAGGACTGTTCGAGAAATGTCCACCCAATCCTTCAGTCCATTAATTAGTGTAGTGTGTTAAATGGTGGCTGTGCTAAGGTCAAACGGCATAAGTACAGTGAAGTGTGAAGAGTCTGCAACCATTAATAAGTCATTTGAAACACTTACACTGACTGGATGAGGGTTTCACCTGAGACTGTGTGACAGAAAAGTGTAAATGACCCTCAGTCATCATGCAACCACAACAATGCAATTAGGCTATAAATATTCTGCAGTCCACTTTGTCGCTAGATAGGGTTGAACTGTGTCAGTCCATAATATTTTCAGCTTATATTCCATGATCTATTTCCAATAGTGCTCACCATAGACTAACCTTTTATTTCTATTCTGAAGTTTTAAGAATAGCTTTGCTAAAGCAACACGCCTGTTAATTCTAGCTTGTTATTGGCACCATTGTGCACTGAAACAGTAAGTGGTTCCTATTTAAGTTTGTACAGTGTTTGTTCTCCTTGTACAAAACCTTCTCCTTTTTGCAACCTGTTCATACAAAAGAACATTTACAACATCTTTATCTGACTCTTGCTTTTGTGGCACTGAATTACAAATGTGTACATACTGTGCATATCTTGTCAAAAAATTCTCCCTATTCAGAGGTTTCAATGAGGAGAATGTGGACATGTCTTCAAGATGTATTCAAGTGTCCAGACAATATTTGAATGAATGCACAAGTATGCGCAATACAAACACGTACATAACCTTGAAGCCTTCTTAATAGTGTCACGTTTATCATGACAAGAAAAGAACATTCCCATTCACCTCCACAGGCTGCCTGACCCTCAGTATGGAACGCAAAAACAACACAGGATTTATTGACTTTGTTGTCATAAGTGTTGGATGGTATATTGTATAATGGTGCCAGATATGTTATTTCCAGCACCAAATCATATATAAACATATGGACTGGCCAAATTGAAGCATCAGAGAATAATGTTGTATGTTATAGTCATTACCATGTTCACAATCTTATCTTAGCCAAACCAAAGTATTAACCTAATGATGGCACAAGATAAAAAGTCTGGACATCACCCAAATCATAATTCATCCTTTAGAGACCACAAAGGACAATGTAGGGGATATAGCGGCATTTAGCAATGTAGTTGCGGATTGCAACCCCCTCGCTTCAACCTCTCCTAATACACTGGCTGTGAATCATGTGAAAAACACAAAGGGCCCTTTCTAGAGCCATTGTTTAGTTGTTCTGAGAGTACTTTTTGGAAGAGGACCCACAATGTCTGTGGGTATAAAAGGTAATTAAAAACATAACAAGTCTTGAATGAATACAGCCCCCTAAATCTGACACACTGAACCTTGACAAAATGTCCAATGTCAAAATTGTCTTTCTACAAAACAGACACCCGAGAGTTCAGTTAATGGAGCTTTTCCAGTGTAATGTATTTTATGTATGAGGCTTAATGGGAGCCTCTCACACACATTTTACAGCTGTGAATTGACAATTTGAGTGTAATAACTTCAGTAACCTCATTCTTGAGCAGTAAATCAGTAAACCATTCATTGTTGCTTTTTCTTGGGTTATTTTGACTGTCTAGCCGACTTTAATATCACACATGGATGTTGTTCAAGTATTTGTTCATGTTGGCAAGTAAGCCCTCAGTCTCAGACCTCTCATTAAGCCTGAATACAGATGACAAATGTAGTAGAGAGAGGACAGTAAAACTGTTACAGGCTTACTCTGTGGCCCTGCTGCAACATGTGGATCAATTAGCTATTAATGTTAACACTACTGCCCTCATTCCCCAACCATGCTTGTTTACTTCTCCCTTGTTATGGATGTTTAGAGGGCTGAGATGGAGGTAAACACGTAAACACAGACACCTCTGGGAAAACAAAGCAAGAGAGGTGAGGTGGTAGAGGGGAGGAAGATGAGTGGAGAGATGTATTTCTCTTACAGCCAAGTGAAAAAGAAAAATCTTTAACTGTGTTGAGATAATTCCTCTTGTTTCCAATGCAGTTTCATATGCCAGCATTCATTAGAATCAAGCTTGAGTGTCTCAAAACAAGGCAGCGAAAAGCATCAAGAGTTTTAAGAAATTTATCCCACAACACTGGCAGATTGGCAGGTTTTTTTGCAACATTTATATTCAAACCTCACAGGGTATTAGTGGAAGAATGAGCTTGATAGATGAAGAATGAATGCGTGGAAGAGGTGGAGGGAGGAAATATGGGTAAACATACTGAATTGTGGGATAAATATACGGTGAAAGAGGGAGAGAAATCGATTGTGAGGCGGCAAAGAAGGAATAGGAAAATGTGGAAAAGGTAAACAGTGGCAGTCTCTCCCTTTCCATTCTGGAAACTCTCCATTCTGCTGCAATTTCCCTCCCAGTCCTTCTCCTCTCACATTCCCTCCATCCCAGTACTGCAGGCAGCATTCGCCAATTTACCCCACTCTGCACTGTGACCATGCCCTTCAATCCCTCTCTGCGGATGGATGGATGAATGGTAAGTGGAAAGATATTTTAATAAAGAGAGGATCCGGTGAGGTTGAGGGTGGAAACACAGATAGATTGACAGGGAGAAGGAGAGAGGGGTGAAAAAAGATGCATGAATACATGTTTTTTTAAGTAGAGGGGAGTGTTGAGCAGGGAGTGGTGGATGGGAGAAGGGAAAGATGAAAGGAGAAATACATGTTGTTTTTTTTAAACTTGGCCAACAAGAGATGGAGAGAGGGGGAGGAGGGGAATTAAAAGAATAGGAGAAAAATGTTCTTTATGGGCTAACATTCAGAGAACCTAGAAGGTTTACAGCGTCACATTATTTTTAGCTCTAGAGCAGACATTGCAAAAATGTACATATTTTTGAAACATGTTTTGTGGAATTTTCTCAAAAAGCTGTGGCTTGCCTGATCCTTAGCTGCAATTGTTTCTTCACATCCTTACCATTACCTAAGCAATGTCAAGATAATATAGAAATGTCTTTATGATAGATAATTATAAATGTTAGAACCCTGAATGTTACTACAAGTCAAAAATTCCACTGACTGCAGGCCATATTTTACCCACCCATTTAAGTAAACACCTTCTTAAGTGGACATGGGTGTTGGCTGGACTGTTGACCATCAGGGACTGAGCCCAGATTCCATCAAGAAACTTTCATAAACATACCTCCAGACTTTCCATGCATTTTTTCTTGCATGTCACAGCTACACATAGCCAAAAAATGGAAAAATTGGAGAAGGAAAGAAAAGTTTGGATTTGATTCACCATATCATTTTACATCAATATTCCAATATTTCAAACTAAAATGAGTGTCATATCAAATACCTACTGCCATTATGACTATAGGCCTACATGATGGAAAATCCTCAGAATCAATGATACAGTGGCAATTTCATTAATTACAAAAAAAAGGCTAACTACTTGATATGTATCAGGTGCAGGGATGCTGGAAGTCAGTCACAGTTGGGACTCAGTCTATATTCATGTTTTTTTTGTAATAAAAAAACCCCGTAGGGGTATGCCACCCTGAGCATACCCCTGCACCCATAGCAGAGAGATCGAGATTAATTCATCTCGCTCAGACTGTTTCAAAGTTAGTCATGTCATTTTCTGAACTCATCTGACACGTTTCAGTCGCTTCAAAATTGCTGCTCGACTCCTCCCACGAGTGGGCGTGGCTTCAGTGCAATCAGCGGACACGCCCCCACAGTCCTGGAGCTGAGAATACTGCTCATTTTTACCTGATTTTGACATCTAATTTCATGGACTTGTTGATATTTTTAATCATTCAAATTTGGCTGGGTGGTTAATAATACTTTCTTCTTTGGTCTGACAAACTCAGAACACATTATTTATTCTTACTTTACATGGGCTTTTCAGTTCATACACTTCACTGATAAACCAAACAATTGTAGCATTAGGCTTCATGGAAAGAAAGTTCATATCATGTCAGCACTTCTGTCCATAAACTGTGTGTCTGCTCCTGCTTCTGTTAACTGAAGATACAAAATTACAACCCTCCTCTTTAGTGACAAACCACTCAAAGTAGAGAATTACTGTTATTATTACGACCCAAAATATCTGCAGCACCTTATTGCCCAGGCCAGCTGATGCCCATGGATCATAGGGAACACTGAAATGTGAGAGCATACTTTTGAAAAGTACATTTCAAGACTATAAGGATAAAGTATAGAAGGAGAGAAGAGAAAGAGTGCTTGGAGAACAAATATGATGAAAGAGACAGCAAGAAAATGGGGGGAAAAAGTAGGAAAGAATATGAAAAAAAAAATGTGGCACTGAGAGGAAGTAGAAAGTGAGACGAAGATCAAGGTGTGTTGAGTTGGCTGTTTATTGGATCAATCCAAGAAGGAGTGGTGGAGGAAAGGAGGAAGAGACAAGACAGAGGAAATTCACAGGATCAAAGCAGGGGAGTTTGTTTACAGTGTTTTGTTGGGCTCTGTGTGGATGTATCTTTAATGGGTAACTGTGATGATAACTCAATTTATTGTAGGTGTTAATGGGGCAGAAAAATGGATTTGGACTTCTTTGTGTGTTGTATGTGAATATTGTTGATTGTTGAACACTTCAGTTACCACTAGATAACGCCCAACACCCTGAACCTTTAAAGTTAAATTGCACAATATATATATATATTTTTTATTAACAATGGATCAAATGACTACTTGTAATGTAAAAGTTATTTTTGGTAATGACAAATCCAATTAGTACCCAACTCTGCAGTTCCCCTGAGCTGCAGAGTAACATCAGTGCACATTTATATTTTTCTTCTTCCGTGAAAATCCATGGGTTTTTCAAACTGCTTTATCTATTTGAAACAACTCAGAGGCACACAATACTGCTTCCTCGACAAACAATCAGTGAACTCTGGTGATTCTTCCTAATTTGACTTCTTCCACAGTCACTGCATCAAAAGAATTTCGATTCCACCAGAATTGAATGTAAAGAATAACTTTGCGTTTCCAGACTTTATTCTTCTGTCTTCTTCTACTCCTAAGACCCTAGAAAAACTAAAAAGACTTTCACTCACAGCCAAAACAAGCGAGGCTAAGTTAGGAAAGCTGCAATATGCACGCTGTTCAACATGATTTGTTATGTGAGGACAGTGCAGCAGTGTGCCTGAACTGTTTTAAGGATTTTTTGAAAATAATGGGAACCTGTGACACCTGTGAGGTAAGTTAATCTCACAGCAGTTGACAGTAGGAGCTTTGTGGTAAATACAGCAGTGGGGTTTAAACTCTTCACAGGCTTTATTAGCTGTACGAAAAAAGACAGGTATATCAGTATGATGCTTTAAACCAGGTCATCTATTTAATAGCTGTGTGTGCTCATGTGTCCGTGGCTGTTTGTGCAACAGTGCGGTGTTGTAATTGCTGCTGTTGGCAAATGAACAGAGAAAGACAGAGATAGATGGAAACACACACAATACACACACAAGAGGAGAAAGCAGAAGAAAGCAAAACCCCATCTGGGCAGAGAAACCATCACTAATACTCAGCAAACACACCAGCTAACTCCTCTACTGACCCAACACTGAACCCACTATTGGTGTTTATCTGTAGCTTTGTGTATATAGGCATGTGTGTGGTCACCTTGTCTATGAGCTAATTTCTAACTCAAATATTAGTAGATTACACTTGAATTTATCCACAGAGAAAACAGAATTGTCTTCAATCCGCTGTTGTTTTCAATTTCTTTGGTTAAATTTGTCTTCAGTTTTTCCAGGTGCAGGTTTGTTCAAACTGTCTCTCTCCATCTCTGTTTCCCTGCATCCCATAGCTTGTTCTTTTAAAGGGTGAACAAGTTAATTAAGCAGAAAAACATGCATCCCTTACCCTGGAGAAGATGTATACTAAAACTATTGGTTTTAAGATTGAGTCCAGATTAGTCCACACAATAAAATATGAGACATTCTGAGCTATTTGGTCCATGAATATACTCCACACTGAGCTGCTAGATAAAGAGCAGCACATGGCAGCCTGAGCAAACACACCATCAAAGAAACAACTTTTCTTATGATACCATGCTATGCTGTGGAAAATCATGCTAGCATGTCGTGCATGGTCATGGTTGCTTATGACGCATCTTGATATATGTATCCCCACCTGTTCAAATGTTCTTTTAAAATGTTCCTTTTCTGAGGTTTACCATGGCCCTTGTGTTTGTAAGTATGCCACTGCCAATATGGAGATCACTGCGATGCACAAATGGATACAGCAGCATCATTTACAAATTGTATTGAAACCTCATCACACAATGCTTCATTCTTCTAAGTTTTCTAAACTAGGGTTTACGGAGATAATGCAAATCAGTACAAAGAGAAACTGTAATAGAAGTGATGCTTAAATTTGACATGCATTAAACTAATTTGAGTTTTAAGAAATTAAGTGCTGCATGGATGTGAAATAGTTGGTGTCAAAAAGCCGGAGACCATGATAGTTATTGAATGCCTCTTGTTCCGAATGTGTCCGGAACAAGAGGCGAGACGTTTGTCCAGCAAATAGCCCCTGTGATTCCACTTCAGATCAGTTGCCCCTTGTGTTCATGTCACACTTTCTACAATCAAACTCTACATCCGAGCTGTTGGCCTTATTCTGGGGACTCCATGTGTCTGATGTACTCAGAGGGAGGCATACATTTCTTCAGCTACACTTAGCCTAGCTATGGCTGGAAAGGCTCAACTGAGTTTCAGTCAATCTGTGAAGGAGCAGCAGTGAAGCATATTCATAAACAAACAGGGTTATCATTTTTGGACGATTTGAGGTTTTTAAAGCTTATTACAGACATTTGCCAATTATTCTATTCAAAAGCTAGGAAGATGAAAATGTGTATTTGTATCCATTCTTCCTGTTTTCTGTGAGTCTATCCACTTGCACAACCTCTCTCTCCTCTGAATCACATGGATGAGTGTGTTCACGGTTGCCAGCACATGCAAGTGTGTGTGACATTTTCTTATTACCTTGGTGTTTGCCTCTCTTTGTTTTGAGTGGTGTGAATAAAATGTTTGTCCTCCATATTTGTTTGTGCATTCAGCCCTCAGGCCTACGCTCGTGCTTTTTAGGCGGCATCAGAAATATAGCAGTGTAAGGGATTAGAGGATTAAAAATGAGGGGCTACAGTAATGCTGATTATTATGTGGATTATGAAAAGAAGTACCTGTATTCAATATGAAATGATGAAAACAAAATAAAAGAGTGAATGGGTTAGAGATGTATCTTTTAAAGGGTTACATTAAATGGAATTTACAGAGATGGTTGCTTTGTGTCATATTAAGAACTGAGGTAGGCAAAATGAAGGCATTTCTGAATAGCAGTTCTGAAGTGTTTTATGTAATCTTGTAGAGGATGAATTTCCCTTTGTATCAATATCCCATGTACAGTGACCAAAGGAGTCAGAAATCAAAAATCAGACAATAAACAATCAAACAATAATGAGAAAATGCTTATTTAACACCTTTTAAAAGCTAACTAAACAGTAATGTTCATCAGCGCATGCTGTGCATAGTTTTCTAGATTAATCAATTGCTATATACACATAGTATAAACTATATAATGTTAGAATGTAATATGAAGTTGGGACAGCAGTCAGAAAAAAGAAGAGAGTAGGTTTCACCATTGCAGACACAAGATACAAGATATTCAGCCAGTCAACATCTTGTATTTACTCTGCAATTGGGTGAAATGAATCATGACTCATATCATGAGATTTGGACTTGAACTGCATCAAAACACACCCACAGTGGTGAAGCTGCCAGCTGCTTGATGTTAGGAACTTAGCCAGGAAGACTCTTAGTGATCCCATTATCAAATATGGACCTCATTTTCCTCACAGACACATGGTTAGATCAAACAAGAGTAACAAGTGCGTCAAACCTCACCTGACTTAAGCTCTTTTTTTTTTTTTTTTTTTTTTTTCATGCTATCAGGCAGGATAAGAGGCGTGCGCCTGCAGCTTACTGATGCTTTCTAAGTACTTCTGCTCAGCTGGGGCGGTCAGGTTTACTAAATCTGAGAGCAGCTCAGGGCAAAGTGAATACATACTGTCACTGGATGAAGTCTAAAGTGTTGAAACCCAGTCAAATTTTATCTTCCTACCATGTACAGTAAGAATTAAAAAAAATATCATTGCAACCAGTGGATTTGCTGTGCGTCTATGTTTTGTTTATGTCTTGTATTTGGCATAGGTTCAGCTTTCATTAAGTCAACTTTGACATGCAAATTGGCGGTGTTGATGACTAATGGCAACACCCCGGACAATGCTAACCTTTGAAGGTATGATAGAGGATATATAGGGAAGCTATCATACCTTTTTAGCTTTGTTGCTCCTTTATTTTTTTTTTTAATGTATCAGTGTATTGACCTAGTGTGTTTAGTTTGTCCGTTCTGGGGTACTTGACAGAAGTCACTCAGTATCAAGTTACCTAATTGTACTGCAGAGGTGGTCTTGGCCTGGATACCCATTATCTGTTTTTTTTGGATACCCGCTGGCTATACCGGAAGCCCAGAATTGTGTTGTCGCCCAGGGGCTAAATTATTGTCAGATGATAGACTGACTGACAGTGATGTTGAGTGACAGACAATTTCTCTGTCATTCAAGGTGCCATTCTCTTCTGTTGAATACTTCTCTGCTATGTCTCATGAAACTGTTTAGTTTTCAGTAACTCTTTTGAATGAAATCATCAAATCAAATCAAAACAAATTTTATTTGTATAGCCCAAAGTCACAAAATACATTTGCCTCAGAGGGCTTTACAATCTGTACAGGGAGTGACACCCTCTGTCCTTAGACCCTCGTGTAGAATCTAAAATGTGTGACGTGTGTGTGTGTGTACATAAAACTACACTACACAGGATTCTTGCAAAATGAAAGACATTTCATGAGCAAAACTAGAAAGTAAAAAAATGTAATCATGTTTTAACTTCAGGTGTGCTAAAATCTGATGCATAGTGACACCCTGCCTTCCACATGCAGACACACACACAGGCTGATGCTAGTATTTCTGTATACATATGAGACATCTACTTAATACAGTCCTCAGTACTTCATCACTCTTTAACTTCATCAGGAGGCAGTGACTGGCCAAATGTTACGCCGTAAAAATCAATATTCGCCACACATCACTCTCTTTTTCCTCCTTTCTGTCTCTGGCCTTGACTGGTGTCGGCATAGCAACATCAACAACTTCCTCTAAATTATGGCGTGGCAGCCAATCAAACACAAGCAGTGACCCTGGAGAGGCAGCGATAACAAATCAGCTTCAGAGAGGAAGTGTGAGTGTGTGTGTGTGTCAGTGTCAGTGTTGGATGATATACAGCATTGGACACTCACATCCTCATGTCTTGTTGAGCACAGACCTTTGACTTGAGACTGTCTTATCTATTTTTCATACTTCTGATGGCCCACAGCATCCTCCATTTTCTCCACTTCTTCTCCCTCACCTCATCTCGTCCTTGTGCCCTTAACACCATCTGGAGTATCTCTTCTGCACCGCTTAGGTTTTATGATACCTCTTACTTTTAGATATATAGTGTACTTTATCTGTCTCTGAACCTGTACAGTGGAGTATGCCGCCTCTTTCTTTTGACAGAATTTGCAGACTCTGACTCTTATCTCAAAGGTGACTAGGAAGTCTAGTACGTCCTTGTGTTTCCTCCACCCTTGACAGCATTGAAGTCCATACAAGGCTCATGATATACTCTTTTTACCAACCTGTGGCCTCACCCTAACATCCAAGTATCTAGCAGAAACTTTGGTGGTGACTTTAGACAACTGTACATGAAAAGAGGTTAGACATTCAGAAATGGCTGTAATGGTGGTAGCTATACATTTTCTTTTTGTGTTTTGTTTTTAGCTACATTTAGCTCTTTGACCCCGAAACATCTTCAGATTACCATCTAGCCTGCTGTCCTTCAGACTCAGATTCAAATTCTATCCAAAGTTCTTCAAACCAGAGACTTTGCCAGGCAACTTCCCTTTTGCTTTGATAAAATATAACTTTGCATCAAAAAATGTCTTTTTGTTTTAGTCATTGTATTCCTCTCTGTCCCATCTGCTCTACACATAATCCCCTTATGGCTAACAACAGTTAACCTGCTGGGAAATGACAGCTCTCCCTTTCTCTCTGTGCATTTTATCTTGTCTGCATGCCACTTTGTGAGCCAGTGTGTGTGTCAAGGACTTAAATGCATGGTGCTGTTTGCAGCTGTAATCTGAAGTGGAAGCCAGAAAAAACAAATTCACTGCATGTACCATCAGCATGACTGAAACATAGCAATTAGAGTGCTGGGTAAATATGTTGTGTTTGATGATGCTGATGATGGTACTGTTGAGTTTTTGTTTGAGTAAGCTTCAATAGATTTACAACTGGTTTCACTGACTGTTTCTTCCTCAGTTACCCTTCTCTTTCTTCTCGCTTTCATGTTCTTTCATCTCCATGTCCTCATTCTTTGCTGTTTTCTTCTCAATATTCCTCCATTCCTCAATGTTAATTATTTTCTCAGTTCTTTTCTACTGGGCAAATCAATAAATAAAAAAAATGACCTTGTATCTTGGAAGAGATAACAGTGCTGTTGACTTTATGACTTGCATGTGTTTTCGTATGCAGATATTCTGCATGTATCTAGTAATAATGTTTCAGTCTAATTATTTCTCTCGAAGTCGAGTGAAGTTGCCTGTCTCATTGTCTTTTGTGTGCTTTATGTTACTATATAAGTGGTGTCTATTATCTGGCCTTCCTCTGTTCATTTAACATTTATGAGTATGAATACACAACAGTTCCACATCTGCACTGATGAACTTTTAAACTGCTGAACTTTTAATGAGTTTTCTATCTTCCATCGCTAATGTTTTCTTTCTCTGATGATGTTTCGATTCATCTCTGAGACCAGAGAGAGATAATGATTACAGAACATTTATGCAGTTGTCTCATTTTCATTGTAAGTTTTTTAGCTAAAAGCAGCTTGGTTCTATCAATGGTAATGTCGGCCGGTCGGTCAACAAGTATGCCTACATTGCTATGGAATTTTGTGCATTCCGTTTTACCATAATCCTGAAGACTTTGGTGAAACCCTATTGTTCCTTCTAGTGCCATTTTACAGTTGAGATTTTTGGATTTTAGTGAAATAATTATGACATGGATTGTCATGAAATTCCGTACAGAGATTCCTTTATGCCTGAGAATCTTAATGACTCTTAATTATTCTCTGACTTTTCATCTAGTGCCAGGAGTTTTCACTTATCTAGTAACATATCTCAACATCTACTTGATGGATTCACATAACTTTTGTGCATTGCTACCCCTACAGATGGTAATAACTGTGTTTCCATGAATATATTATGATGTGCATTTTGAAGTATCACATTGAAAAGGCAAAATTCAAATAAACTTCCCCAATTTAGCGAAAAACGTATGTTATGTCAAGTCAAATCGAGTGAAGTTATGAGGTTAATGTTAACTAGCTACAGAGTTGTAAGAGAACAGATTGTATCTGGCTAACATTAGTTCACATCAGCCCTCACAGACTCTTACTGATCCAAATGAGTCGGCAAATGATCACATGGATGGATGGATGAATGAATAAAGTTTGCCTATTTTCTTCACATGTAAAACTCTTGAATCCAAAAGTGATGACTCTTGGTGCAGGCATGATGATGATGATGATCTGTTCTGATCCCTAGACCACCATGCAGCATCGCAAAGAGCCTGACTGACAGGGTGGTCAGCCAACCATAATAATGGCATTCCCAATGTTCACTTGCATACCAAGAAACATGCAAGACATCGGAACAGTAACTTGAGTCAACTCGAGTCACAATGACATTCCATATACCTGTGGCGACATATTACCAGAGGTAGAAATGAGGCATAATATACCAGAACCCTGGTCAGGAAGCTAAAGATAGCCTACTAGAGAACAGCATTCTGGCTGACTTCATTTAGAAAAGCATTCACTTATATAAATTCTATCCTTATCATTTCCTTGTATAACTTTATCATTTCCTCCTTTGGAGAAATAAAGTCATACGAATACAAAAGCTTTCCTATAGCTGACCATCAGCATTAATTTCACTCCTCGTTATCCATCTGCACTCTTCCTCCATTTCCTAAATGTTTTCCTTCAATAAACTCATCTAGCGTTTATCCATCTGACATTAGTCTATCGATTGATCTCTACAGCATTTTCATCAAGTCATTAGCTCGCTGCTGCCTTTGTTTAATTGTTTCGTTTTCTCTCCACTCCCTCTTTGTATCGTCCTTGGTGTTTTGTGAGTATTGCATCAGTACACTTAAGGTAATGAAGAATGAGGTTGCCTACTGCACTTTGTTCTGCACATTACTAATGTTTATTGCCTTACTTTTAAGGCAATATTGCCTTGCGTTTTATCCTGCTGTTCTTCTACAGCTAATCATTGCTGACTAAAGGTAATATACCACATAAAATCCTGTTGTTTCATGTGTCATCTTCTGTTTATTCTGTTTTGTAAAGACACTTTTTAGTCAATATCTATCATCAGCAGCTGAAGAGTTTCAGGA
Organism: Argyrosomus regius; assembly: GCA_946959425.1. NCBI lineage: Eukaryota > Metazoa > Chordata > Actinopteri > Sciaenidae > Argyrosomus > Argyrosomus regius. The sequence goes on along the minus strand of OX336887.1, from coordinate 17,884,630 downwards.
CAGACTAGTAATGAAATAATGGGTTGGTGATAATGGAGTGACTTTATCCAATTCACGTACTTGTACAAAATAAAAACTAAGGAAAACAACCTCTGGGCTGTTGGGTGCTTTCTTTAGCTAAATGTATTATATTGGATTCTGGGTAAAAGCCTATATTAAATGCTTATATTGTGCTTTTGCCACGGTTTCCATTGATCTGAAGTGTCTGACTGGGTGATTGTTCACCCAGCTTGGTTTTATTGGGATATCTGTTTTACCTTGTTTCTTGATATCATGTGGAGTAAGCTCAAGCCAAAATATATCGATGTAGTAATTTTTTCATTGTAAAACACAAAATATTGACAGCTGCACACTCTGAAAGAGAAAACAACAAAAATGTATAAAGATAAAAATCACATTTTTATTCTAGTCAGATTCTGTCCATCCATTTTCCATAACCACTTATTCTTATCAGGATTGCAGGAGGCTGGAGCTGATCCCAGCTGACATTGGGTAAGAGGCGGGGTAAAAGTCACTAGTTCCTCACGGGGCTGATACATAACACTGTGTCAAATTCACATTCACATTCTCACCTATGGGCAATTGAGTCTCCATTTAACCTACTAACTTTAACTGTGGCAGAAAGCCAGAGTATCCAGAGAGAACTATGCAGACATGGGGAGAACATGCAAACTCCACACAGAAGGACCTCAGCTGGGTGACTCAAACCAGACACTTTTATGCTGTAAGGTGACAGTGCTAACCATTGTTATTCATGACTTGATTACCAATTAATATTTTCTTGAGAAAATGATGCTAGAATATAGTGTTATGGTATAATTCTACTGTTACTACTATACTTAGTCTTTCTGCATCATTATAGAGCTGCCTTTATAGTATTAGTATTATAGAATATATTTTGACAACCACCAGAGAAGGTTGTGTATCTGTGGACGTTTAGATAGCTGCCCCCAAACAAAACCACATTTAGCCAAAACCACTAGAACCATGTTAAAATTGGGGTTTCGTGTCCATGTGACATTCCAGTTTACTTAGAAGACCTGGGCTGATGCTTTAGCACTGGATTTTTTTTCTTTCTTTCACACAGTTCTTCAACAAAGTCTCCTGTGACCTGGGCTGATGTAGGCCAAACACACACAGGATAAACCCCTTCATCATCCTGTCATCTGGTCCTTTGAGGTACAGGATGCAACCACCCGAACCTCAAATGTTTTCTCTCAGCAGACTGAAGCAAGTTTGATAAGTGACTCCTGGCCGTGCCACAGAAAAACCTGCCAAACAGTATGACTGGCCTTAACAGGCTTTAGACTGCATGAAGCTCCTGCTACCCACTGTTGTATCTTTGAGGCAGATTCAGCAGCCCTTAAACTTATGTTAGCATTGCAGTATTGATTTGTAATTCTAACCACCAGTGTCTGTGCTATTGTCCCAGTGTTGTATTCACTTTAATTGGACTTGCTTTTGAGGACACATCTCTGTGATGTCTCACTCTCTGTGTGAAACCAAAAACTTAGAAAGTTAGAAACTTAGAAAAACAAAAATCAATACAGGTAAATTCATCTCACTCTCAAAGGGTGTCTGTCTTTTGGGAAGACTAAGTAAGTGTGTGACATTAAGTCATAGTGATAGAAAAAAAAAAATCAAGATCTAATGTAATAATATTCAGTTAATTACTTGTCTTTAATTAGACAGTTAGCACCCAGCAGGTATGAGCAATATATTTAGCACCCATTAGTACCCTCAAATCAATAACTTTCCACCTGCAAATTACTTAATAGGTTTCAAATAATAATCTAAATTGTGCCCTCAAGATATGAATAATCTTTTTAAATTAGTTTTGACAAATTTTGAGTGCAGCAGTGGGAACTGACATTACAGAGTTAGCTAATGCAGCGAGTTAGGCAGAACAACATATAGCACTGGTGCAGGCTAAGAGCTGTACTGTATTTAAAAAGCAGAGACAGCAATTTGCTTGCAATTTCCACAAATTATTATTGGGTCATCAGATTCATTCCATTCATCAGTCTATTTTCTGCATGTTTTATTAATTTGTGCATACAGATGTTTAATATGAGGGGAAGCACCTAACTGCACACAAGTTAGTAATTATACTTCTGAACACTCTCTATACTGTAGTACAATGTTGTTGTTTGGCACATTAAAACTAGGGAAGAAGGTAATCTAAAACCCTGAAGGAAAACCACAGTACCGCAGTAAAGCGGCTGAAACTATTGTAATAAATTATCGTATAATAGTCTAGAGAAAGTACAGAAAAAATATACATTTTTCACCCTTAAAAGAAAGAGAAAGGAAAAGTTCTCTTTACTGATAAGTAATGGACAGCAACTGTCTGACCTTTTGAGTTTTCAAGGTTCTACATTATGTTCGCAGAAGACAAAGTTGCCTAATTAGTTCTTTATGGTTCCTGATTTTGCACTTGCATGTCAGAAGTCAGGATGGATGATTGATCTTAGGTGCCAGAGTGTCCTAACTCATGTTAGATCTCTAATTACTGCTCCCCGTGACTAACTTATTTAGCCATAGGGAGGGAGAATTATTAATTCAAAGCTGTTGCAAGTTGTACCAGAGACCCGTCAGTGCTGTCAGAATTCCTGTCAGAGCTCAGTTAAAGTCACATCCTTCATAATAGCCATTTAAACTTGAGTGTTCAAACCCTTTGACTATCTCCCATTCTGAAGCAACAGAACAAGATGTAGTGAACAGATGAGTGGTTTGAAAATTAGAACGCCACATGACAACCACAGAGAAAAATATTCAGCTTGAGTAGTAAGAAACAAGTAAGGAAGGGGAGTGGAGTTCCAGGTCAGCTTGTTGTGTGCCTCACCAACAAAAGAAGGAAAGAGATGAGCTGAGAGAGAAGAAAGTAACAAAACTGCACTTTACTATCACATGTGCCTCCTGAAAACAGGAGAGAAGAGGGAATAAAAGACCTGAGAGAGGGATGTGCTCTCACCATTAGTAGTAAACAAGGTACATCATGTTCCTGGAAGGAGAGGAGCGTACAGAGGTACAGAACACTAAAATTAGGGGGTTTTTTTTACTGAAAAGATGGTCTTTTGATAAAACTGGGCTGCCTATACAGTAGAAAAACACAAATAATTTTGATATTGGTGCTACATGACCAGAGAAAACAGAAAGAGGCCTGTTCTGTTCAAGAGGTAGAAAATCGGAAACAACCAGAATGCACATTACCCTCTAAGGCCACTCCCAGGCTGCTACTATTAAATGGGCTTGCCCAGAGCTTCAGGCGTTTCTACAAATGTAGGCAGCGAAGCCAGTTTCCAAATACTGTCTTGCTGGAGTAGGAAAAAGTTCCTATAGATGTCTGTTCATTCACAAAAACCTTTTTAATCGCAATGACATCTTTACTGACTTTATTATCAGCTGCCAGTAAAAGAAGAAAGAGTGTTGTAGTGCAGTGAATAATCCTACATATGGAGAGAACACCACTATGAGAAGTCTTCAAAGCCTTGTAGTCTCTATTCTAGATCAAATGAGAGGACTATGACCACAAGGGGCATGTAAAGGGAAAAAAAGGGAACAAAACTCCTTTTCTGTCAGTTCAAAATTGCGTAGTACAGTCTGTAGTTCAAACAGCCCTAGAGCAGGCAAATGAGTGGGAAAGCTCTATGTGGTGGCAAAATGGAAGCATATACTGCACACACTGTTTTGATATGAAGCTGTTTAAAAGGTCCTTTTAAGTTACAACCAATTTTCTGTAAACACATTATTGTGTATGTTTGTTTCTGCTTCTGAACTCTGAATATGTTGGATATATAAAATAAAAGAACTGAGGACAGGACAAGGTAAGACAAGAGATGACAAGTAAAAAGGAAAAGACAGTTCCAGTATTCCAGTCCATTGACCACAACTGACAAGGTCCTCCATCAGTTTGGAAATATGCTGATCCAGCCCACTGTGCTGGGATCTCTAAAATGGGTTTTAACCCTATGAGGTAGGGAAAGGAGAGAAATAACTATGGAGATTTTAAGACAGTCACAGTTTGGAAGAGAAGAAGGGGAAGTGAAATGGAAGAAATATCTTCTTTTTTTAAAGATTTAATGGAGCCCCTTTCCATTCCAGGCCCCATTTCATTTCTTGAGTGCTGTCATATTTGATATTATAGTGTGATCTATATCTAATCTGTAGGTAAGGAAAAAGTACAGGTAAGTGTGAGCAGCATGCACTGCAGCATGAATGTGAGGCGATTTGGGAAACCTGAAGATGGAGAAGACCTGATGTGAGACAGAAGTTGAGTCAGTCGGTACAGAACAGTGTGTTTGCCTTACAGAAATGTCATCACCGTGGGTACAAATGTCATCACCATGGGGAAGAATATTGTCGTCTGTAGAAACGTCATTAGCATGGGTACAAACATCATCCATGCAGGTAGAAATGGCATCACAGCTTGTGTAATTGTCATCATCATACACATATGAATGCAAACCAAAAACAAATTATTGTCAACCACGCTGTAATCTTGCTGTGTTAGTTTTCCACAGTGCACCTGAAAATTACAAACCTGCCTCCAAGAAACACCATTAATATGCAAGAACTTTAGATGGCTAATACGTTTGTGGGCATTTAGTTTGTGTGACACAGCAACATTACTATTTCATAGTAATGACATAGCAGTAGACAACCTTTTAGCATTACCCAAGACAAACTTCACCACATTCATATTGTGTTTTAGCTTAAAGCTAAAACCCCGCCCAATTGTTTCCCATGGCAGTGGTTGATTGACATCTGACAGCAGAGAGTGTGCCCCATGTAAGCTAGTGAGCGAGCAAGAGGACGCTAGTTAGTTTAACATGCTGAGGTTAGCATTGATTCCCACTATGTTACTTTGTGTTCATGTGATTTCGACACCTCCTGAGTATTTGGCAGCTCCTGCACACTCAGTGCTGCATCCGCCCCGCATTAAACCAAGGAGGGGGTACAGTTAATATTAGCCATCTCTCTATCATGGGCCCAAACAGCAGTTTCCTGTGTTGAAGTCCACCGTTCACCTCAACCTCCTGCCTCTATGGACACTGTATAACATCACCCAACTTCCTTATTTGCTCCCAATTGACAAGAATCAAAATTACTATGGCAGCTCTTTGTGACGTGAGCATGTTCTTGTTTGCTGAAACAATTGAAGCTGTTATTTTTCTTTTCTTTCCCTTAGGAGCTGGTACAGTAGAGGCTGAAAACAAACAAACAAAACAAAAAAAGCTGTATCGAATACTTGTCAAGTGACCTGAAACTTCAAATGAATGATAATGTGTATCTGTCTCTCGGAAGCATAAATAAGCAACTTTTTTAAAAGTTTAACATTTTTTTTCTTTCATAAAAACTAAGACGTTATCAAAGTTGTGTATACAGCATGGTTCACTTCCCTCAAATGGCCAAACATCGGTTAATGAAGGTATAACTCAGAACACAAAGTATTTAATTGCCTAACCTTGATTGTTCCACAGCAGTACTACATTAACCATGACCATATTGTTAAATAACCTCATACTTTCAGTTGGTTAGACATAAAACTGCTCAGTTAGCGGTAAAGTCAGGCTTTGTTTGTCAGCCGCTTGTAATCTATCGATTTTTAAAAAAGGAATGCCGTTGTTAATCTATTAATCGCATATTTAATCTGTCAAAGAAAAAATGAGATGCAGCCACAATGTAGACAGGACGGGTGTGATTGGATTGCTCATTATCCACAGAGCATATCCACGCTGTGATCTCATATAATACCAGGTGTAAATTAAGTCCGTCTCCCTCCCTCACACTTTTATCTTTCCCTCCCTGCTGACTGGATTAGTACTGAAGTGGACTCCTCATCTAAAGCTGCCAGTGCTCCTCTGCATTAGCCGTGGCATTTTCAGTCAACCAGATGATATTAATAGGTCTTTGAAATATTTAAAGGTGATGAGGAAAGAGAAGAAAGGAGAAAAGCATGGAGGCAAATCAAACACTAAACACTAGATGAGATAAGAAGATGAGAAAAGCCAGTCTCACACTCTCACCGTCCCATGTGACTTCAACCAAGATTTCAATCAAAGGTGTATTGATCTACAAAGGTAAACATCGCACACAGTCGTCTTATCAATGACGATAACCCGAACAACACAAGTGTCAGTAGAGCTGATTTTTCCCACCCAAGTGTTTTATGTGCGGAAGTACTGACACTGACACAGGCTGGTGGATTTTTGCTCAACGTTCTTCAATGTTCCAAGTCTGTTTTTGATAAATAAAGAAATGCTTTTCAAATGAAAAATATAATTACAGGCTGGGTGTGCTTGGTCAATGAATGGTTCACAGTCTATGGACAACAAATAAACATATCAGCCCTAAAAATATGTTCTTTATCTTGAAAGTTATTTAGTCTTATCACAGTCTACACCATGTTATTAGGCAGCTATTTGCTTATGATAAAGACACTCTACACTGCATGGCAGACAGACAAAATTATAGAGTTGCTGGTGAATATAGTGGAGCACTTAGCAGATACAGATCAAGACATTTTTCACAGGTGTTACGGCGTAAGGATGAATCAGTTGTTAAAGACTGGTGACTTCTGGACGCACACTTGTCAGGTTGCCAGAGACACAACTCCTGGAGAATTATAATGTTGCTCAGTGTGTCCTGGATGTGTGAGTAGACAGTTATTTAGTAGCACACTAGCCATATAAATAATGTAATAATATATCAAAGCTGTGTGTCCGTCACCCTGTTTTGATCTTTTTGTGCCTCAAATTAAGCCAATATTTGATTAATGAAACTTAAAAAATTACTTGAAACTGATGGAAACAAACAAAACTTCTGAGAACGGTGCAGTGGAAAAAGGGTCCACAGATAAAGTGAAAACTTGAGAATAAGAGGAAGAAGATAGAAGATAAGGGGACGTCCTATGCTTTGCCAACGGACTACATCGACCTCTGTCTCTGTCTCTCACAGTCCCATGTGACTTTTATCTGGATTAGTGCCAAAGGTGATTGACAGGCCCGCTAATCCAACTGGGGGGGTCGACAATCCGCGACTTAACACTCGATAATTGGCCTATCAGCCCAAAGCTTGAGCTGTTCGACTTAACGGGGAAAAAATCCACTGGTGACACATATAGAGACTGGAGGGACATGGGAAAATGTGTATGTGTGTGTTAGGGGGTCATTGGTGGAGGTATATACAGGATGTTGTGTGTAGGAAAGACATGTGTGTGTGTGTGTAGTGGGTAAAAAGTCCACTCATGACATCTACTGTACAGTAGGTAATTAGAGGTTTATGTGACTGTTGGGTGTGTGTGTGTGTGTGTGTGTGTGTGTGTGTGTGATCTTAACGGGGCAAATTGGCCGATGACGTGCAGTTTGTTGAGTAGGACTTGTGGAAAAATGCATGTTTGTATATATGTGTGAGCATGAGAGAGACCCAGTGATCAGACATTTAGTTTAGGAGCTGTGCAGTGTGTGTGTGTGTGTGTGTGTGTGTGGGCGAGTAGCCATGCGAGTGGGCATTTACTCTCTGTGGGTACTGGTGCATGCAAGCATTTGTGCAAATCTTTGTGTCAGTGTGTGTACGTGTGTGTGGTGGGGGGGAAATGGGCAATTTGCTGCATGACACCTGGACATCAATCAATGTCACATCTCAGCCCAAATGAACTACCACCACCAGTAACATGTGGTGGTCAGCAGGAGGCCTTTAATTTGCCAGTCAAGACATGATGCGAATGGTCTTTTATTTTGACATCTAGATACATCAAGAGTAAGGGAAAAGTTGCTTTTCTTTCCGGTCAATATATGAACTCTCTGACCCAGAGAAGCCAAAGCAGCCACTGAGTTTGAATAGTGTTGACTGGTGAATATTTTATCAAAGGGTAAGGTAGCATCACGGTTATCAGGCTGACTGAACAATGTAGGCAGGATATGTAAGACCTATATCATGAATGATGATGAATTTCTTACTCTTTCTTGTGTGCATACATGTATATTTTTAGTTCTACATTATTTCCATACTGTGCTTTATCTGTCTTCATTTCCTTTATTCCAATAATGTAATACATTCTAAATATTCTATAAATTCAAAACTTTTTTTTTTTTAGAGATTATTTTTTTGGCCTTTTCAAGCCTTATTTAGATAGAGACAGCTGAAGAGTGACAGGAATGTGGGGAGAGAGAGACGGGGAATGACGTGCGGGAAAGAGCCACAGGTCTTATTCGAACCCTGGGCTTCTGCAGCAAGGACTGAGCCTTCGCACATGGGGCGGCTGCTCTACCAACTGAGCTAAACGTCACCCCTATAAATTGAAACTTTAAAACTTTCAAAGCATGTTAACTCATGTATTTCAAATGTAGTCGTAACCCTCCATGTGCTTCTGTATAAATAGTCAGTGGTGGAGTATTCACACATTACACTAGGGAATATTTCAGTGTTATATTACTATATAATATCCTATTAGATTATTATAGGTATAAGTAGAACTATGACAAAGTGCAACATTTTTACTAATATTTCATTAAAGATAAGAATCATCTAGTTTAGTGTAAAACAGCTCAGTCTTACTGTGTTAATGTTTATGGATGTTTAGTTTGTATCAGATTGACAGGCTTTATGATCAGTCAGCCAGTCATAATTAAATTTGATGGCTTTGGATGGAAAATGCAGCATTTGATTTTATTCGCTGATTAGCGTCACTGGTGTTCACGTTGTTGAGTCTAATTTGCTGTGATGCGTAGTCTTCCATGACACATCAATTATGAGTATGAGTGAAACTTTTCCTCTTTTTACTCTTTGTACTTTGAAAAGATATTGTGAATCATGAAGCAGCAACCCATCACAACATTTAAAAAAAGCTAATTTATCATTTGTTGTTTGAATTTCATCTTACAAATGAAATAGAAATAATTTTAATGAATTTTAATTTTAAGGGTCATAATTTAAGGCTTCTTTTTGAAACATTTATGTATTTTTTTCTGCAATTGAGCATATTTTTATTAACTAATTATCTCTACAACAGTTTTTATTGTTACTGGTGTAGCCTACCATTCCCAGTCTGGATTCAAATTTGCTTCATGCCCATGAAGGATCAACAGGAAAGCCACTCAGAGAGATTGGTAGAGCTGGAGAGGAGGAAAGGTCATGGCAGAGAACTGATTCAAGTTTATTTAATACCAAAAATATTCAGCTAAATGTAGGTCATGTAGCTGTGCACTGTACACATGGTTGACTTATCAGGAATCGAATTGTTTTATTTGTCATAGAAAGCAGATAACTACAGTAATGAAAGAAAAGATGGACTACTCTTGATCCACTGTCAGAGATAAATAGACCACAATCATCAATTTATATGACTACAGTGACATTTTGAGAGTTTGGCCCATTGGTCACCTCCAATAAGATGTGAGTCCCAAAACATCTCTGTGTCTCACCTGGATAGGTTTGTCTGGCACTCATGCAAATTTTTAGCATAATGGTATGTAATTATTCACAACCAGTATTGTACTGATACTGATATTAGTCTTTTTTCATCTGTTTATATGCACAACCTCCTTCAAATGACATTGTCTTAGAACAAAATGTGTAATCTCAATGCGTAGTTTTGATCCAGGGAGCAACATGTTTTTGGACTGCTCTCTCCAGTATTTCACAATGTAACCAATAGCAGCTAAACACACACAATACTAAAGGCAAAAAATAACACCTTATGTAGTTCTTGGGTGAAAGTCAATGAGAATGAGACGGGTCTGGGAAAGAGAAGACAGAGTGCAAGTGATTTTCTACATCTCCTGACAGTCATGCTGCACCACTTAGTATATTTTTGTCAATACTGTTTGGTCACTTTAACTGTCATTTATTTCAGCTTTTGTGAAACATCTTGAAATTAGAGTTAACAAAGTGAAAAAGTAATCTAAAAAATTGCTGCTTCTTTGTTGTCACTTTTGGATCGATCCGTTTCCTGTAAATAACGGCAAATGTTTAAAAACCTCACTTAATCCTGTTTGTGAACTGGAGCTCTCACTCCTCTCATGTGTGTCCTCCTCAAACTCACTCTTTATCATCTGACTCAGCTGATGGCTCCCTGCATGGGAATAAAGTTTTTCTACCTCTTTTGCCAGACTGGCAGATGGTCAACCCTAATTTGTTTCCTCTGGTAATTTCACCACACTTCCAACCTATGAGGCATGGCTGAATAGATAACTCACAGCCAAGAGACTGAGCATTACAGAGTTCATACAGTAATTTGTATTTAAACAAGTACCTCAGACCTGTCATTACAGGTGTGCTAGGCCCCCCAGTGCCACGCCCACCTAAACAAAAGTGACTAAACAAACAACGCTACACAAAAACACAACACATTTGTTCCTAACAACAAAGAATGTCCAACTGAAAACCATTGAAAATGCCATTTTTGATCCCATATTTGTCTTAAGATTAACTAATGCATTCCGTTATGTTACGATTTCATTTTGGACTTCTAGCTTGCAATTTTTTATTTTTATATTGGCACTACTTTTTCCCCATTCAAAGCATGCAGCAAAATTTTCTGTTTTCTGCACAGGTGCCTTGCTACTGAAAGTGTGTGTCACTATTGATGTTGGATAATGGCGTGTGTAAAAAAAAAAAGTGTGCATGTCAAATACAAATATGGAAATTATTTTATAATATATATATAAAATCTAAAAATACATTTTAGTTTTTTTTTTGTTGTTGTTTTTTCTCAATAAAACACAGTGGAGCTATGTAAACATGCTGGCCTTTAAAGGGTTAAAAACAAACAAAAATATAATTAATATTTGATATGTATATTTCAGGCTGATGTTTTAAAAGACTGACTCATTTAAAGTATATTAATATATAATATTTTAGAGCAGTTTTTGGGAAGCTGACATTTTTTGTCATTAGGGACAAATGTGGACCTCTTAAGGGTAAAACTGGACTTCTCGGACTTCCAGATAAAGCACTATACATCTAGTCATTTTCCATAACTGTTTATCAGGGTCACGGGTGGCTGGAGTCAGTCCCAGCTGACATTAAGCAAATGCAGGGCATGACGCATAGGGACAAAGAACCCTTAACCCCACACTCACGTTCACAGCTACGGGCAATTTAGAGTCACCAATTAACCTGCACTGAGAGGGGAAGCTGGAGTACCCGGAGAGAACCCACACAGACACGGGTGCAAACTCCAAACAGGCCGGGAACCTTCTTGATGTGAGGCAGCATCACTGCCTCTATAGTATATCTTTGTTTACCTTATGCAATTTCTTCTTTACGAAACTAACCGTCTACTCAAATTATAAGAGCAAGCACTCTCGATGAAACAAGTCACAACCATATAGCTCCGGTAGAGAATCTGAAATGACATTTTGAGCACAAGTCTAAGGAAAAGCCTTGCACGTGAAACTTCAAGTACTAATAAAAAATTCTCTAGGGAAGCTATTTGGTTGTGTGGATTTATTTACATCCAGTTTTGTCATCTGAAAAGTGAATCAGCCTTGAATTTTATTGAAGTGAAGTTTTTACGCAGAGGCAAGGAAGATACGAATCATCTAGTTTAAGGCAAAACAGCTCAGTCTTACTCTGTTAATGTTTATGGATGTTTAGTTTGTATCAGATTGACAGGCTTTATGATCAGTCAGCCAATCATAATTAAGTTTGATGGCTTTGGAAGGAAAATGCAGCATTTCATTTGATTCGCTGATTAGCGTCACTGGCGTTCATGTTGTTGAGTCTAATTTGCTGTGATACTTAGTCCTGCATGACACATAAAGTATGAGTATGAGTGAAACTCTTGGTTGTTTTCGTTCTGAGGTTCAGAGGTGATTGTAAATAATCACAATAGCAGTCCATCACTATATTTGAAAGAGCTAATACACCAATTACCCCTAACGATAACCCTAACCCTAAATGTAAATGTAGTCTGTCTACACCATATCAGAGCTGTATTTGTAGTCACTGCTAATGCAAATGGAACATATTATTGGCTTACTTCTTTGTAAGTTAGTTTGTTTGAGATAGAACAATTGCTCTTCTGTTGTATTCCTGACAAAGTATAACAGCTCGGGCAAAATAAAACTTGTATATTTCGTGCATTACTGCGACTGCTCGCCTGGACTTCAATAAGCTCTTAATCAGCATCTTCCTTGACTTCATTAAAAATCTTTCCATCACAAGTGGAGTCATTCATCCTTTTTAATTCATATTCAATATATTATTAATATACAATGTGTCAGGCTTTAGTTTTGGCTTACTTTGCCCAACAGAGAGGCAGATATAGGGAAACAGTGAAGGGGGAAAAGGACAAAGTGAATGGGAAATATGTCAAAGTTGGAAGAATGAGAATGGAGTGACTGGACAGAGACCGATAGAGAGACTGACAGATTGACACGGTCAAGAAGCTAATAAAGTGACAGTATTTTGCCCTGTCTCCAAACAGAATTGGACTTCAACCCTGCAGTCTGTGCCCAGAGGAGGGAAATTAACAATCTGTCTGTTCATTTAATGACTCTTCGTTTCCTGACGCCTCACAAGTGCCTGCTAGGAATCTTAACAAGGAGCAGAGATGGCAGACAGAGACAGAGACGGAGAGGGACAAAGGAAAACTGAAAGAGAGATACAGAGATATGTTGCAATCATTCCATATGGGGGAAAAACAGCATGTTTCCTTGTTAAGATGCAGGTCAGCTTTCAGGTGGTGAATTACTGGGGAACTGAGTGTTTAGGACACTAATGTCTTTGACTCTCTGAATACTGAGTTTCAGCAAGGGAACACTTGAAACACATGATTAATCATATGGATTAAAAAATGAACTTAAAAAATGAATTAACTTTGACCGTACAAAATCTAAAGTCATTTGTATGAGCATGTTGACCATCTCAAACACATGGAACAAGCTAAACATCTGTAGCCTGATTGTACTTCGAAATTGCAAGCATTGTCTACTACTATAATTAAAACCTGTTGACCCTATTAAGTTTTTCTGAGCATGCTTACTTTCTGCTTCAGGGTCAATTTTTCTGGAAATAGAGAGTGCATAGAAAATGATGTAACTTTTGCTGAAGAGCATTCCCTTAGGCTGATGGTTTGACCTGGATTGTCCCAGTTTCAAGCTAGGTGTCCAGAGTACTAACAAATATCTGTAAAACACTAAAATGTCCTGCTTTTTTTAACAGTCACAACCAAATTGTCAAGGTTTTCCAAAAAATTAAATAATAATTAGAATGTTTGCTTTTAGCAGTCAAATATGTGTTTTTATTTCTTTCTTTTTGGTCCACCTGGGGTCAGAATGAACAATCTGTAGACATAATGCTGCCACATTATATATTTTATGTCGATATGGCTAACTTGTTTGCAAACAGATTTACATGTGCAGTAATTACAGACCAAGATTAGCACTCATTTGGAGTTTTGTTTCTTGCCACCTGATGGATCCAGTTTAATAATGACTCTGTTTTAGCTTTGTTTGTCTATACTACTCTTCTAAATAGTCAACAATGTTCACTAGCTTGCTGTCTGCTGTTTGGTGTTGAACACAGTTAAAACATAAAAGCTGAAGTAAGCTACACTTAGAGTGCACCAAAATATTGTCCAATTTTCTACGAATGGAAACATATGCCATCAGAATGATTTAAAATACACTAAATTATTACATTTAGATACACAAGATGTATATTTTATTGCTTTTTGCCTGCAACTTTTAACAGAGTAGGGCTGTCACATTTTGCAGGGAGTCTTAATCTGTTCTGGTGGGGAAAAAAGATAGATCAAGCAAAACATCAAGCAAAAGTTAAATTTAATTTAGTTTAAATTTAATATTTATTTATGTTCCAATGGGCTTAATAACTGTTCTCACAGCTTTACAGCAGATTCCTGTCAGGTTATATTCCTTTAGGTTTAATACAACTACTAACCCCTTTTGAGTTTGGGTGAGACTCAACATGCATTCTCAGCAGTGCATGTTATGCTCATACATAAAATGTATTCCTGAGTGCTAAGAAAGAAATGCTCCAAGGGCAGACTTCCAATCTGAATTTGTATTTATACAATATGTCCAGAGAGGATCATGTAAAATACCAACATCATATGTTTAGACACTTATAAATGAGTTCTCCATGGCACACATGCCCATCTGTGTGCTTGTTAGTCAGCCAGTCAGTCACCTGAGATGTTTTAAAGAGGGTTATTTCTTATTAGAGTAATTTATACAGCTTCAAATGTGCACATCCTTTATCAGAGATACCTTACAGAAAAACAGCACTACCCTGCAATCGTGTCAAAACATATGCAGCTACAAGAGGCTTTCCTGGACTGAATATCTGATGTACTAAAAGGCTGAAACACTTCACTTTTCAGCCTGAAGGAACAAAACAAAACATAATCACATGGGGGGAAAAAAATATGAGATGATGCTGAAATATAAAGAAGGAGAGAGAGAGAGGGAGAGAGAGAGAGAGAGAGAATTTGCAATGTAAGAGGTTTTGGAAAAAAAAAACATCCAAAGAGCTTCCAAGAATCTTATTGCATAATCCCACTGAAACACCTGGCCAGTAGAAGCAATGGTACAGGATACATGGGATGCAGCCAACATACATGTTAGCAATTGAAAGGGTAATAATTTTTTTCTTTTTTTTTTCTTTTTTTTTCCCCACTTGACAAAACCTCAATACAAGAATGTGAACTGTGGAGCTTCAATCAGATTCTGAATTTCAACATACTGTAGGAAGAAAAATCCCAAAACAAAGTACAACAAGTATTGTTGAGTTTCTTAGTACAAGAACCATTTCAGACATAGGCCATGACTGAGGTGCCACCAGCTTACAGCACTATAGCATACACCTGATGCTGATATGCCTGTTTAAACAGCACTAAATATTCACTCTCACTCAGCTTGGTTAATTAGCACAAAGTCACTAATCAGAAACACCAGGACCATACAACATTGATACTACAACAACGTGTACTGGCAGGATACACAGACTTTTTGTCTCTGCATGTGTAAATCTCTTATTCTATTGATGCCATGTCTGCAGTGCCAGAAGACTACTGACAATGGCATTGATTCATTCTGAACCACCCTAATCAACTAATCAAAGAGTTGCAGATTGGCTGACCAGTTTCACTGGGTGGGACAACACACAGTTAGCCACAGTGGAAATATCCCAATACATGCTGCATTATATGAATTAAGGTTCATAGTCAAAAACTCAATAGGTACTTTTTGGTAGGATGTAGTTCTAAGGAAAACTGTCCACAGCAAGGTGGACATGGTCATGAGGAATTTTTAAATTCTCTGGAAATCGCCAACATCTACGGTATTGTATCGGTATAGAGGCAAAAACACCACAATGGAGCTAATTAAGAAGATATATTTTTTAAACCCAGTATTGTATGTTTAGATATGACCAACTTGCAATAGGAAATGTTTTGGAAAAAATGCAATGCCGCCTGAATTAACACAATGGGCAAAGCTTTTAATCTAGTCACTCTTGCAATACAAGATCAAGATACATGAGCAGTCATGTCACAAGCCAAAAAGACTTATGCCTCCATACCCCAGCTAAAATTGATAGCATTTTTATCAAAAATACTAGGAAAACTACTAACAATATTGATTGATTGATTGAATTTATTTCGAATATGCAAACCAAAATAAAAAAGAAAAGTAAGGCAAAACATTTAAACATAGAAATACATATTCGAAAAGGAGTGAGAAGAAGAATAACTTATAAACTCCCACCCCTTCTCATTAAATAATAAATAACAATACCAAGCTTCCTTGCAACTAGACATGCCTTATACTTCTAGATAAATAAAATATATTCCTGACTTGAATTACAAAAACAAAAACAAAAAAACAGCAAAAAAAAAAACAAAACAAGATCTACCTATACACTAAATACAATATACACACACACATACACACATGCACAAGAGAAACAAACAAAAAAAAAAGAACAAAACAAAACAACAAAAACAAGGAGACAATAACCTGATAACACCTAGTGCTACCCAACACCTCCCTCATCCCTGTACCTCTTAAAAATAGTGTCTTTGTAGCTCATTTTAAACTGTTTCATGTTTGGACATCGCTTTAATTCCATGTTGAACCTGTTCCACAATCTCACCCCGCTAACTGAAACACAAAATCCCTTCCTCTTTGTCCGAGTTAAAATTAGATTAAAGTTAATTTTCCCCCTTAAATTATAACACCCCTCATGCATAATGAATAATTTCTGTATATTTATTGGCAAAAGATTATTTTTAGCTTTAAACATTATTTGAGCTGTTTGATACTCCACAATATCTGTAAATTTTAGAATATGGGCCAAGTTTAATTTTATTTAAATAAAAGAAAGGATACATATTAGCAAGACAGCATTGCCAGCATCTGAGCACTGTCATTTATTTATGCCACAACATATATCATATTCATGCAACTTTCCTTGCTTGACATCCATGCCCCCATGGTTTGAACTTCAGCGTCAAAGCCCACCAAGTAAGCAGTGCAGCACAAATTTTATTCTACCAAGCTTCTTTCCAGCTCCTTATTGAGGATTCCCTTGTCCCCAAGAATCAATGAGTCATTCTTGAGTATTGAGTAATTCTTCCAGGCTGTCCTGGTTCTGCCCCAGAGTCTTCCAGACAGGAGTGCCTAGACCACTTCAATGAGGAGACTGTTGAAGGGCATCCTTAAGTGATATTTTCAGAATGAGAACACAGCATGGTAGAGCTTTATCATCATCCTTCAGGGAGGAGGTCTCCATTTAATTGCCACCATGTGCTCCTGACCTTGTATTGGACATCCTGTTTCTTTTTAAACACGCTTGATATTTTCTACAGCAGTCTTCTCATGTAAGTGGTCAAACAAGTCAATATTCAGACGGAAATTGCGTCACTTTATGTGATGTGTTGTCTGATTCAGCCATGTCTCTTGAGTGCCAGTCTGCCATTCCATGTGTGTTCTGTTAGCTCAGACGAGTTAAACACCTAAACAAGCTTCTAGTTGTATCACACAGATGATGTTAGTGACTCTCATTCTAACATATCAACTGCAAACTGTTCGTGCACTTCAGAAATCAGTAGTAAAAGCCAAAATAGCAGAGAAGCCATCTTGATGTCATCAAAGTGAACACTCTCTAGAGCTTCCAGAGCTTCTGCACGTTTATATCCTTTCCATGGAAATCACAAAAAGGAAAGGTAAGGAGATACACCTTCGATATAATCCAGGGTTCTTCTTGACTGTGCTAAACTTAATGGTTAAATGTAAGCACAGTTTTCACACCAAAGGCACCGGGAATTCATGGCTTGCATTAGTACCCAATGGTCTCACACCACTGCTCACAGAACTTTTTTTTTTTTCACATCTACAAAACACATGTAGACCCAATTAATACATTCTCACCTTGTCTATGTGTGAGAGGGTAAAAAGTTGTTGTTTGAACTGTTTCTTCTGTATGTGAGGTTCAATAATCAACTAGTCTTCTCTCTGCTGACTTGAGAATACTTTTCCAAGGAAGGCGAGCAATTACACAATAGCTAGGACAAATTCATCCACTTCCACTGCCTAGTGATACAGGTGTACACAGGTGTCATGTTTGTTCACTTCACATTTGTAAATCGTATAAAACACTAGTAAACAATGTCTGTACTATTTTCATTCCATAATGTTTTATTGGATCTTTCCTCTCCACTGAAGTAATACAAGTTTCACACTAAAGTTTTAATATGTATACAGTAAATGTGCTTTGAAAACTAACACCATAGAGAGTACAAAGATTATTTTCAATCAGACTGAGGGCTATGCTGTCAATCCATCCAAGAAACTCTTGTCATTTCCCAGGAGAGCTGCCGTGACAACCATACTAATCAGAGTTCTGCAGCCTGATTACCATCGCAGAATTAATTGGAACATGGAGACAGACACACAAATAGAGCCTATCAAGTCTGGGAAGTACGTGTGACCTGTTCTATCTTTATTAGACCGTGTCAGGCTTGTTGTCATTCTGCAGAAGCAACCAGACTCTCACTACTGACTCTCACTAGATATGAAAAGCTTTGGAACTATCTACAGAATTATCTTTAGTATTACCCCAAGGTCCCAAATAAAAACTTTTGAATCAGGCATATGTTATTTGTTTATGTTTTTATGGAGCCAGGAGCCTATCCCAGAATGGATTTGGTGACCGACAGGCAGACAGATTTAATCTATCAGAGGGAGGGAATTGAACCTGAATCCTGACAGTGCAAACCTCTGGTTCACCATCCATTCCACATTTCTCGCCTGTATTATAAAACAACCACCAGTCCTGTTGCCAAGTACTAAGAGACTGCTGATTCTCAGCATGCCATAATAAAAATGGACAGCACCTTAAATAATTATGCACATCTTTCACTTCAGGCTTCAAGCATTTTTTAATCATTTTTTTTAAAAATTTGCACACCTGAACTTAGAACTTTTTTGTTTTATTTAAATCTACACTTTCAAAGGTTGAGAAAATGTCTGAATTTGAATTATCTACAGGCAGTTCTTTGCCAAGGGAGATTTTTTTCCTTTTTCTTTCATATCATGCAATTTCAGGCCACGTAAAAATCCCAGACTTGGTTAACTTAACTTGGCAAGTGGAAATACTGTCAGAACATTTTCCGAAATGTGGATGAAGTGTTGGCAGTTAGAAAAGATCAATGATAGGAGTCTTTTGATATCAAGTGAGCTTTTGGCAGATATTTAACATATGTACATACAAAGAATTTTAAGAAAAACAAAACTTCAGTAAATGTATTGAATACTTGATGCACACTTAATTGTTTAGCTACGCTAGCGGTCTACCTCTAGGGATAGCAATCTTTGAGTTCTTTGGTCTAGAGTAGTCTGAAATATCTTCTACTGATTGTACAGACATGCATGGACTGCTTAAGCTGTAGCCTCCTAATTTAGGGGATTCTGACATTTCCTGTAATGCCACCATGAGGATTTTGTTTTTTAGTGAAATGTATCAAAAACCATTAGATGGATTGGCATTAAAGATGGTGCAGATTTATCCATGGTCCATGTGGGGCAAAGTGAAATGTCTTGACAACTGTTGGATGCATTACCATGTGATTTGGTGCAGAAATGTATTGAGTATACACAGGCAAGCTTTGGGACACCTTTCTCTGATGGAACATTGGTCAGCATGGTGTCCAATCAGCATCTTCTTTTTAGGTTCTCCCATTTTGTAGAGGCCTATTTCAGGGACACTTGACCATCAAGGTCCAGTTCCTAAAAACCTGTTAAACCTGTTACAATACAATTTCTTAAATAGTTTGGGTAATTAAGTATTCATCTAAAATACAATATTATACACAACAGTGACAAAGATGTCAGGCAGTCACATGGCGTGCTCAGATAAACCTGTGAAAGGAAAAAATATTCACTTTGTTTGCACTTCTTAATCTGATTAGGTCCTTGTTTGTTTTTTCCACAAGTTCTATACAATACAATCAAGCAAATCATACTAATAAGTTTATGGCTATATAAAATCAACATGTGTACTGCTTTTTCTGGTATAAAATGGCATGTGCATTCTGAAATACAACCTCTGATTCTGCCATGTGTGCACGATAATGGTCTATTGAGTACCTGTGAGAGGAGGAAACGTATTACTTTTCCTTTTGAAATAACCACATGGAAGTTTCATTTGTAGGTATGTGGGCTTTTCCCTCAGCCCAGACAAAAAAAGGTGCTGCACTTCAGATGAGTGTGGTTTGTAAGCCTGCATCAATGCAGACTCAGTGTTGGAGGGCTTTATAACCCACTTCCACTTACAGTATAAGGCGAATTGGTTTGGAATGACACTTACCATCCACAGGAACATTCAAACAGAGTGAGTCAGTAGGGGCGAGTTGTATCTTATTGAAACCACCACTGGGGGGGCATAAACATCAGGAATTTCAAATTCTAGACTGAGTTTGAAAGATAAATAAACTTTGTTAGCAGCATGTACTGTAGAGCAAGAAGTGCGCAAAGCTGTTGACAGTAGCGATGATACTCTTGGCACTGAAAGCCACTAGATAGTGATGTAGTGGCTTTCAGCAATAAAACTTGTTGTGAGACTTAAAAGGTCTGACTCTGCCAACTCTGCCAACAACATACTGCATAATGCCACTGCTCATGGCATGTAATTGCGCCCTATGTGAATTCCAGTCAAAAGCATACCCCACTAACAATGTAATGATGAGTAAACTTTTCAAAATTTGACATGACACTAAGTCTCCATACTTGCAGTATTATTAGTAGTAGGATTATAGTATATAGGAAAATATAGGAAAAGAAACCAATGCCTCAAAATGTCAGTGTTTTCATCTTTTATTCTCACATATGTTGTTTTATTAATATATTAACCTGCCAGTAGAATAATAATCAGGCCACAGTTATTAATCAGTGCCACTCCACTCAAATGGGACATTTCTCTCCACAGTCCACATAGCTTTACAAAAATAGGAGTTCCTCAGTGAATACATGTGAGTATTAACACTTGCTGAAAGACATACACACAGACAACAACCTATGTGCAGGCACACTCTCACATTCTGTTGTTGATCACAAACTGCACGTAGGGATGTAAACACACACACACGCATGTACACACACTTACACAACTTCTGCTTGATTCAGTGAGCTGAGAACATTTCCATGCATAATGAGCTTTGGTCACATCTGAATAATTGATAGGACAAAATGGATTTGGGAATCCATTGTAATTTCTTCTCTGAGCAAAATAACCACATTCCCAAAACAAGACACGGCTGAAAAATTTATGCTAGACAGAGGGCGTGAGGGGAGGAGAGACTGTGGGTGTGTGAGAGAGTCAACATAGTTTAGTGTTAATTAAATCAATACCGGTATTCACATTTACCTGAAGCATCCTAATGTTGCCCTTCACGCTTCCTGCCCATTGTTTGTCTCTGTTCCCAATCCCCTTCCTCTCTTTATCCTCTGTCTTTTTTTCATCCTCTTCCTCCTCCTCATTTCCTTCCTCATCTCAGATCCTCTTTGGCTATCCTTAGTGCAGTTTGAATACAGTTCATGAATATTGCAATTACAGGCCCACAGAGCCCATCTAGGTGTCCATAGGGTGCAGCTAACATTGTAGCATAGGATTTTTGATACCTAATGCTGATATTAGGCATATTATTTTCAAGCCCTGGTAATTCCTTTTAAAAGTCCCAAACCTAAATTGCCAAGTTTGTCAGACCAAAGAAGAAAGTGTTATTAACCACCCAGCCAAATTAAATATATATTAATATATTATTAAAATATCAACAAAACCTACAACAGGCTATGGCAAAAAAAGGTGAGGCTCATCTTGGAGCTGGTACACCAAAAAGGCCTTGCTAGCTGGATGCACCTCATTATTCGTCTCATGCATATTACAAAATATAAATCTAATTTTAGAATATGAAGAGACACAGCCAAAATATAAACTGTTCCCTTGGTAATACGCTTGTGGTAATACACGGCCACGACATGATTCTGTTCAGCATTAGGGTTTAGCTCTGGTGAAATGCAGGGATGTAACAGCAGTCGGCAACTGCATGGCCTATCCATTCATCCACTCTCTTCCGTCGCAGTGGCAGCAGGTTTAGCAGGGCACTCCAGACATCCCTCTCCCCAGAAACACAGTTCAGCTCCTCCTTGGGCATCCTGATTCACTCCCAGGCTAGATGGGCTATACAGTCCCTCCAGCAAGTTCTCGGTCTGCCACGGGGTCTCCTCCCAGTTGGACGTGCCTGGAACACCTCCAATAGAAGGTGCCAAGGGCCATTCTATTCAGATGCCCAAACCGCCTCAGCTGGCTCCTTTCAACGCGAAGGAGCAGCGGCTCTACTCTGAGCTCCCCCTGGATGTCCAAGCTTCTTACCCTATTTCTAAGGCTGAGCCCAGCTACCAGGCAGAGGAAGCTCATTTCAGCTACTTGTATCCGCAATCTCATTCTTTTGGTCACTACCCAAAGCTCATGACCATAGGTGAGGTGGAAAACTGAGAGCTTCAGCTTCCGGCTGCCTATTCCTCACAATGGTCCGGTACAATGTCCATAGTACCGCAGATGCCGAACCAAACCGCCTATCATTTTTCCACCATGAATATGAAAGGCTTCAAAGTTAATGTTACAATAAAAGAAGAGAACTTATAACAGTTACAGTGAAACCCAAAATTGACCTTTTGAGTATCAAACAATAAAAGCTCTGTAATTTGTTACTTGTCAAAGGGGTTACGTTGGATTTCAAAGGCGACCAACTTTAATTGTAGTCAAAATGAAAATCAAAGAAACTCCTGAAATGACTTATGCAGCATAATCCACTTCAGTACACTCAATGTGATTCTCATATTTTTACCAGGCTTTGACGAAAGACTGCTTTTGTATCAGCCCTCACACTTGACACAGAGAAACCTACGTGCGAGCAAATGAATGTGATTTGCGCTAGTGCTCAGGTGAGACATTCTGCACTGTTCTTTAGTTTCCTTTGAAAGCAGAAGCTGTGGATTTTCATTGTGAACTTGACTCGTAATTTTGTTTTGTATCCAATTGTATTAACATATTCATTTTGCCCTCCTTTTTATTTAAGTTTCACCCTTCTTACATATTTTTACATATTTACATATTGTTGTTATCAGTGGTAGCAGCAGTTGTAATCATTGTGTGATATAGGGATGGTGACAGTAGTAAATTGGTCTAATATAATATTTGTATGTAATCCAGAAATACCTGTTTCACCATGCAGACATTGCTCTCCATATTTGGTGCCCTGTTATTGAGTTTGTTGACTGACAAGCTGCAGTCTTGTCTGTCAAGTGTTTGCTGGCCTGAAGCCGTGAGCTCTCCGTCTTGTCAGTCAGGTAGGCTGTGCTCATCCGACAGGCTGCTGGCTGCGATTAGACGTCTCGTATCGCATTCATTCCTGAGTTATACTCTCAAGATTTTACAGGCATCTTCAAACAGCCGTGCTGGAAGCCTGTCAAGTGCCAAATGTGGGTAAATTCCCCCCCCCCACAATGAGTCAGTGTCAAGGGATTATTTTGTGAAAAAAAAAAAAAAAAACTGTTCAGCACAACCTCCCATTATGCTCTTTTTAACAGTATTATTTGGCAGATGGGCTCATTTCCATAAACATTCTGACCCCCTGAACAAAATGAAAATAATTACTAACCTGACAAAAGCTGCTAAAGTAAAAAAAAAAAAAACGAACAATATGTGGCAGAATTACATAATGAATGCCAACGCTACCCTTTTTTCCATTGAGTGCCTTTAGACATAAGCCTTTTCGGTAACACTTTATATTAGGGAACACATATTCACCATTAACTAGGTGCTTACTAATATGCATATAAGTAGCATACTAGCCCTCTATTAGTAATTATTAAGCACGTATTAACACCTTATTCTACATAGCCTTATTCTACCTCTATTACGCCATGAATTAAGATTTTTCCTATTAACTCCTAATTATTGCTTATTGGGTGTAAATTAATGCATTGTTATTTCTGAATAATGATGTGAATAACCAGTGGGTTATTGGGGCCTTGTAGTTAATGGTGAATATGTGTTCCCTAATATAAAGCGTTACTGCCTTTTCTTATTCAGAAGCGTTGTAAGAGCACGCTATCTTCATCTCTATCATTACAAAACACCTTTTGTGACCGTTCCACAGATGGTAATAGAGGTCTGTCTGTGCATTCACAGCATGTCTGTTTGAAGCTGTTAATCCAAATAAGCGCCTATTTCACAGTAATGCAAAGCAACTCTGAAGGAGAAAATGCATTTACTTACTAAAAGTCAGACTGGGTGCATTTTGGGCAAAAAGCTTTGCTAGACATACTCTCCACATGTGGCTCTTTAGGATCCATTTGTCTTGAGGCAAAAATAGATTTGCTTTTGCATCATGGGAACATTATTGTGAACTTGGAAATGTTCAGAATAGACTTTAGGTCAAATTTGTATTGTAGGTAGACCAAGGTTTTGAATAAGTTAAGAAGTTCTTCAACAGTGGGAAATACACTAATTTGATTTCATCTTGAGGGTAGAGTTGGGAATAGTAGATGATTGTAGATTAATTTGTAGTTTAATATTTTCCTAATTAAACATACAAGTAATGTACACACGATTAAAAAGCTCAACAGCCTCTTATTTTAGCTAAGCTGACAGCGGTGTTCTCCATCATCAGTAAAGGGCGCTCCACTGCTAAAAATGCTTTTTCATAGATATTGAACACCTTGACCTGAGAGAGTTATATCTTGTCTGTGTCAAGAATGGAGCTGAAACAATTATGGTAGATGGCCTGGGTTAACCAAAAACATGTTAGCTACCTTTAGAGATGTTGGTAGTAAGCTTCCAGTCTTTGGGCTAAGCTAAGACAATCATCTCACAGCTCCAGCTCTGCAAGCCTGAGAGTAGTATCAATCTTCTCATCTGGCATTTAGAAAAAAAAGCAAATAAACATATTTCCAAAATGCTGAACTATTCTTTACAGTGATGAAAACACGGACACTTTAAGCTGTGCGACAGTAAGGAAAGCACCATCAGCTCAAAACCATAAGCTCCATGTGCAATGGGAGTGGAGGATATCAAATCAAGAGACATCCATTTAGCTAGCTTCAACATCTGGCAAACACAGCTGCTAATAGCTAGCACCTAGCTTTAAATTTAATGTCCAGTAATTAACTTGTGTAAAAGTGTAACACAATGACTCCTCTGACAAAAACAGATCAGCCTGGTGATGGAATAGAGACCAATCCTGCAGAAGAGAGATGTGCAGGAGATGCTAGCTGCACTGGAGCGAAGATAGAGAAAGACAAAGCACCCACCCAACCTATAGTCAGAGTAGTGGGTGGATGATGTGAGCACAAGCAAAACAGTATCATTTTTAAGTATTTGGTTCCTTTATACTTCCTCTATTCATGTGTAAATGTTTCTGAGCGATGAGACGGATAGGAAAAGTGTTTTTTTTTAACTCTAACAAAAAGACAGATAAATGATCAGGTCTAAATGGATCAAACTGGTGAGCTCTTCTGTCTAAAAATGTCCTCCAATTTGGTCTGGTAAAATTAGAATTATGTAGAAGAAAGCAACAGAAAGAGACTAAGTGAGGTGGAGAGAGAGTGACTGAGCTGGACCTTAAGATGCTGTACGACTCGACATGCCCGAGAACCATGTTTAAATAAACATCAGACAGAGAGTGAAGGTGAGAGCCATGCAGAGTCATACTTGGGGGGAATATTCCGCTCAACCAGGTCATACATTATTCCTCTTGGCTTCTTCATTCTTCATCTTCTTCATATCAAGCTGTCCTGATGTATTCTAGATGTTCATATATAACTGTCCAAAGGTGGACGTATTCATGCAAATACCTTCTGTACCTTTCTCCTCTCTTGAATTTTGCTACACAGGGTTTACTACTGAATGGTAATATAGCTGCATGATATAGCTGCATGGACTCTGTGACCAGAAGAGGAAAAGTGTATGACTGACAGAGAGAACAAATCAGCTTCTCTTCTCCTACTCATTTTGAATGTGACAGAAGAGGACTGAACATGGACGTTAATGATCACCTGCATGTCCTGCTCTTGTCTGACCTGTCTTCCATCTGATGTTGTGTCTTTTTTTTTTCCTCTATCCATCCAGTTTCTGAATGTGAAGGCATGGGGACTAAGGTTGGGCACTTTCAATCTCCAAATCATGTACAGCTGTGGTCTGCAAGCTAATACAGAGACTTGGCTGAAAATATTGGTACCCTTCCACCTTTCGGAAAAAAAACTGTCAGGTACATGGCACCATTTTTTTTTTTTTTAAATTGAATATAACTGAAACTTAACTTTTGATTTACAGCTTAACATATTGTTTTGGAGGCCATTGGAGGAAATAATCGAGCACTTTCTGGAACTCTAACTCACTAAGGTTTATACACTGCTCCTGGTAGTTTGCCCCACTCATCTTTAACAAAGTTGTCTCAGGTTTGATGCGAGCCACCTTCCATCTCCAAGTTTTAGCTCTTTCAGGAATGTTTAAGGGGATTCAGATCAGGACTTGTAGCAGGCAGTTTCAGAATGGTCCCATGTTTTTGAAGTATGCTTTGGGTTATTATCCTGCTTGAAGATCCATCATCTGTGACTAAGACACAGCTTTTTGACACTGCGCTGTATGTTTCGCTCCAGAATGCTTTGATAGTCTTCTGATTACATTGCTCTGCAGATTCAGGAGCAGTGCCTGAGGCCGCATAGCAGCCCAAAAATATCACTGAGCCTCCTCCATTTTCAACAATAGGTATGGTGTTCTTTTCTTTGAAGGCTTTCTTTTCTTTTCTTCTGTGATCATAGGGGTGGTGTGATTTACCAAAAAGCTCCAATTTGCTCAAAGCACATTCTCTCAGAAGGACTGGGGCTTGTCAATGTGCATTTTGGCATTGTCTAGTCTGGCTTGTGTTTCCTTCTTAGAAGTGGGGTCTTCTTGGGTCTTGTACCATGAAGCCCATTTTCACTCAGACAGTGACGTATATTGCAACTTGAAACCATTGTACCTTAAACTAGAAGATCAGCTTGGATCCCTCTTTAAAGTTTTACTTGATTCGTTCTTGGCCGTTTAAGCATTCCTTCTGTTTAATCTCAGGCCAATGTTCCAGAGATGTTGGCTACAGTCCTGTGGGCCTTAAACTTCAAATAATATTGGCAACATTGGTCACAGGAACATCAAGCTCTTTGAAGATGGTCTTGTAACCTTTACATTGACCATGCTTGCCAATCCCTTTTCTCTTATCTCTTCAGACCACTCTCTGTTTTTCCTTCTGTTCCTTAAGTCCAATGTGATGCACAAAGCGGCACACAACAGCAGAGTGAGTAATTTTCTTCTTTTAATTGGGCTCCATGAGTGATTATAAGATTGAAAATACCTGTTACTAATTAAAACACTGCTTAATGCATCACAACAAATCAATTATTTCTTCCAACTTCTAAAAGCTACCAATAATTCTGTACGCACTATTTTAGAATGCCTTTGTAGAATAAGCATGAATTTAGTTTTTAATTTTCACAAATTCTTTTTTGTTCCCTTGCAAACCAAACATAGACATGCTGTGATAGAAAAGAATGATTTCAACACTATTCAGACAAATGGTGCATTATTTTGATTAATGATTATTTTAATTAAATTAATAAAAATGCATAGGTACCAACATGTGCATGTCTGTATATAGTACCATATATTGGTTTTCTTTCTTTTATTTTCTCCTGCCTCTGTAAGTAATGTCTTGTCAGCTTGTCATACTTGTTACCTGGAATCTTGGGATCAAGCAGAATGTAACAAGAAGAACACTGTATTTAAAGTAGCATCAATTTATTTTTTGTCCACATGGTGACAGAGGTATGAAAATAAAATAAAATAACATAAATGAGACATTATCACCTTATACATTTCTTGCAAACAGACATGAACAAACTTGCCCTCTAATGAGCGTCCAATCTTCACTCATATTAACTTTTAGCACTGTTTTTGGTATACACCAAGTCCTATCTGGGATATTCTTGGTCTTTAGTTTGCTAAACAACAAACAGGATACAGTCGGAGAAAGATCGAACAAGGTAAAAAGTTCATGTTTAAATGTTTTACCATTCATGGCACTTAAATGCAAGGAAAGGTAAAGCCCCCCGGTCAACACATTAAATAGGCCAGTTCTGAAGAAACAGCTCCAGTGTTGTAGATCTCTCTCTATTCTGTATATGATCCTCTGTGCAGTTCTGTCTCCCTGGACTAATTCCTGTAAATATTCATGATCGATGGAAAGGAACTATGGGTGATTGTGTGCCACGCTTGGCCATTTCAGCCGTCAAAACAGAAGATGATGAGCATATATGCATCAGGGGGAGAGGAATATTAAATTGATGAGTTGGAAATATGAGTTTACATCCTAGGCTATGAGTATATGACAGTTCAGTTCTTAGTTATACAACTTGAAAAACACCTGAATGTGATCAAGTCACTGGTTGTGATGCATTTATCACATAATTAGCTTATGAGTGTGTGAATGTGTAAAAAACTAATGTTTTGTTGGAAATTAATTTCACTGTGCTGAGAACAATCTAATGTTTTCCATGCCATGATTTGGAACACCTGCCTAAATGAGAGCAGGTCCATTAGAATCACTCTCAAGATTGAAATCATCCAACCATTTAGCTGATTTCCCACTTGCTCAATGAGGGGACAGAGCGTCCGACTTTTCTAATGGCCAGTAGGAGGCAGCACCATTGGTTGTAATGAAAAAGTCTGATTGCGTCAAGCCATGTGAAAAAAAAATAGCCTACTTCTCACTTGATTTATTACCTCAGTAAACAGTTTGCTAATGTGTTTGCGGTCTCAATCGCTAGATTCAAGTCCTCTTCCAAACAGCATGAGGTTTATTTTGTAAATTATGGACCCATTCAAAGTAAATTAGGCACTAAAGCAGGGTACTAACTACCTTTTCTGTCCAGCACCACACATCGGACTTTCTGTTACTGCATTGCAAATTTCTCACCTCAAATATTTTCAGAAATATATTTTAGTAAACTGTTAAGATGTAATGTTAAAGCAAGCAGGCCACCATCTTTGATCACTGATCCTCTTCAGCCTTCAATGAAGTCAGCGTTGTCCAAATATGAGTTGACCAAAGAAGTCAAACAGTACACTAAAAACTGCATAGCTGCCCTACTCTAGCCTCATCTGCAAGGAAAAGGTACCAGATGTGGCAATGGTGCCACTATTATGACTATTACTTTGAGCCACTCTATTTTAATGGGATATATCTCTCACTATATTCCCTGCAATGCTCAGTCATTATAATCCCATGTGCATCATGTCATCTATGATTTTTCACTCCCCCTCTCCGGTCATAATTACAGCTTCAACTGCCTACTGTTGTTAGGTGAACTCACTGGTATTCCTATCCAGGCCTGGAGAGACACTTTGCATTTTAAAATTGTATCTAAGGGTTTCTAAGAGCCGAATTTGGCACGATGGGAATTTTGAATTTTCTTGCAATAACTTTTGTCTCCTCTCACAATATCTTTTTCATCTGATCCATAAAAAACAGTTAGTGTGATAGTCCATTGCGGTTATAATACACTGCCAGTGTATAGTAACACTTTACATTATGCTTTTATTGCTCATTACTCCTTTCAAATGGTGAGTTCTGCCAATATCCAGTACACCCACTGCCTGTGAGCACAGCTGGATGTGCTGGGTGAAGCGTGGCTATGGATGTGGTTATTGCTCTATACTATTCCCATCTAGCAGCAGATTTTGCAGGGCGGACACAAAATAACTTCAAAGTACCTTTGTGGCGCCTCTGTGCTCTTGAAAATAAAACTGTATGGTATTCTCACATTCATGGATGATACTCAAACTTTAAACACAAACATTTAATTGAGACTGCTTTGGGGTGCAATTATTTTATGCCTCAGGGTACTATGATATCAAACAGCAGACAAACAGATAATAAACCATCTGATTCATATTTATTTAATATATTATTATATATTGAAATTGATGTTCTAGTCTCCTCTCCATAACCTTCAAAACAGGAAAGAGAAAAAGAGATAGCAGGCAAGAAAAGGAGGCAGAGGAAGGAGTGATGATTAACTGCTTTGAACTTTAACAGATGACAAGCTGGTCATGTGTGCTTAGCATATGTATAACCCATCCTTTCTGCAAATAGGGCTCCTGTGCTGCTCTCTCTCTCCCTCCTCCACTCTGTGTGTGTGTGTGTGTGTGTGTGTGTGTGTGTGTGTGTGTGTGTGTGTGTGTGTTGCCATTGTCATCAAGGAAGAAAAATGCTGTGTGAATGATCAGCTAAAAAACACTATCACACCAATGTGTGATCATGAATCACCCACAGACTGAAGGCCACTGGCAGATAATGACTGATTCTGGATTCAAGTCCTCTCTCTTGTCGATTGACCTCTTGTCCTTCGCTTGTTTTATGCATTGTGTGACCAGGGACACTGTCCCTGATGTTGACTATGTAACAGCTCTTTTTTTTTTTTTTTTAATAATGCCTTTTAGTAATGGCAATAAGACTTCTGAAGACCTCTACTTAAACATCCGCATAGCAACGAGGATGACCATGTAAACATACTCAATTACAAGTAAAAGAACAAAAAAAAAAATTGCCCTTGTGACTCATATATGATTGTAAATTAAATTAAGAGTTTATTAATATTGGTGAGTCAATATGTAAGCAACATATCAATGTTGCAGCTGGTACAGGTGTAGCTTTTTTTAACTTGCTCATATATAGATGGATAATTTAGTCCCGTGATTCTCAACATGTGTTGGGCTCAAAGAGTCACAAGATGAATCTGCAAGGTCATGCAAGGCTGGACCCAGGGACCCAAAAGTCTTTTGTTCAAAGTTAATAAGTTGTTTTTTGGTAATTTGATTACTTAAAAATGTATCAGAGACTTTGCACTCCTAAAGCATAATATCATCTGGGTCCTACATTATTATATAATCATGGGGCCCTGTGTCAAAATCAACTGTAGTTCTAACAACTTTATTGAATATACAGAAAACCTGTCTTAGAGCCAGTATTAAAATGGGGTAGTATTCAATATACATAAACGGCTGGCTGGTCTCTAGGTCCCTGCTAAATATTTAAAAATGCAATCTATAATGTGCTGGACTAGTTGGAGGTAGCTGGGACCCAAAAGCAAATATTGTGCATGTGGGTCCCCAAACAGGATCATTTTGCTAGTTGCTGCTTCAAGTATTGTAATAATTTCATTTTTTTTCATATTAAATTTGACTTATGTAGGATTGACATTGACATTTTTCTTTGGAAGGGTCACAAGCCAAACAATACTGGACTACTTTAATCTTTAACTATCTAAGTGTGTAACTTGTATCTGTCAGATAATTGCAGTGGAATGAGGAGAGTATTTCAAAGGAGGTTAAATCGAAAGCAACTGGACTTAGTTATTTGTCTAGGAAGACGTTTCACCTCTCATCCAAGAGGCTTCATCAGTTCATCATGTACGCATCGGACCAGTCCCAGCCTGGTCAGATGCGTACATGAACTGATGAAGCCTCTTGGATGAGAGGTGAAACGTCTTCCTAGACAAATAACTAAGTCCAGTTGCTTTCGATTTAACCTCCTTTGAAATACTATGACCTGGGCAAATGAGAATATGCACCGGCTTAATGAGGAGAGTATATTTATTCAGGAACACTGTAAAGTAAAAGTATAAAAACAGAAATACCTATGTAAAAGAAGCTCAAAACTGCACTTCAGAGTACTTAAGTAAATGTACTTTGTTACTTTCCACCACTGCCATACCTCTCACATGAGGTGTAATGAGTGCAACACAATAATTATTAAAAATGTTCAAACAGCTCCAACATTTGCATTGCTATCTCCTCTTTCTCAAACACAAAGACACACACTACAGTACTGTATATCCAATTAGCGTTGGTGTCTGCTTTGGTCTGAATTCAGAAACATGGGCCTTTTTTGCTGCAGTATTGGTCCCACTGAACTAGGAAAAAAACATAAATTCACCCACTGTAACTGAAATTGATTGCGACTACTTTCACCAGCATCTCTCTTGACACATTGTGCAATCTAATCTGGTGCAGAGGCTTTTACAGCCTCCACCTTAAAAACAAACAAACAAAAGAAAAGAGGTGTTATGAGGTGTTAGGAAGAAATCTGAAAGAGTTTGCCTGTGACGTTGAGATTCTGACTCAGTGTTTTGTGACATTTTTCATTTTTTCACATTCATCTTTTCATTACTTCCTGCTGCCTCTCTCTTCCAGGTTGTCCCTCCCACGCAACCAGATTTGATTTGGTAATGCATACATTTTGCACAAAATTAATATTTGATGTTCATCAAAAGTAGACTGAATGTGAGACTGAAGACATAACATCGATAGCAAGAGGTTTATACTTCTGTCTGTCAACTATGCTGCCAAACTGTGATATAGCTGAGGTTGGTTAAGGAATTTCATTTAAAAGCACAAATCTCAAACTCCAGAAAAGAGGAACATCAAAATCAGTAGGATTCATCCTCAGGAGATCATGAATGTCTGGACAAAATTTAATGGAAATTCATCAAACAGTGGATGATATATTTCAATCTCGACCAAGGTGGTGGACTGGGAATTGGCTGCATGCATTTTCTTTTATAAAAAATCAACAATAAAATGGATGCAACCGAGTGAAAGTTTTCTTCCCTTGCAAGAACTAACATAGGAGCCCAGTTCCCCCATCTCCTACAACTGATCCACCAAGAAATGACAGGTAGTACCATGGTTTTTTTTTTGCCACTGAAGGAAAACTGACTTCTCTGTGATCCCTGACTTTTTGGACACCTTGGCTGGTTGACTCTTTTCCGTAGCAGAGACAAGTCAGAGCGTCTGTAGGTTGGACAGAGATTGAATGAAAGATAAGTGGAACTAAGTGGAATTGTTCCTGCCTGTCTAGCTGCCTCTCTGGTCAACTATAGGCCTTGACTGACATTAAGCAGAGAAGATACAGTGGATGGACTTTGATAGAAGTAGATTGAGGGAATGTTGCAGTGAATCATGGATAGAGCCAATACAGGTGGGTCCTCAGGTTGATTGAATGATTGAAAAACAAAAACAGTAGACAGGAGGAGATGGGGACCGCTGGAGAATGATCGATGGATTGGGTCTCTGAGCAGTGCACTGTTAAGCTGAGAACAAATAGTCACGAAGTTGTCTGACGGCTAGAACACTTTGCCTCTTCCTCAATCAGATCTCTCCTAAACACGAAGAGTTCACCTGTCTTTATCAGTCATCCGTCAGTCCTGTTCGTAGCAGACAGAATGGAATATTTCCTATTCTTGAAGAACAAAAAAATCCCCACATGTAAAGTAGCTAATATAGAGATCATTCTCAAATTAATTTGACAGCACAGTGGAATGGCTGTCAAAATGAGAGCATCTTAGCAAAAACTAGTTGTTGTTTTCAGCCTTTATATGAAGTCTCCCTGGGTGCGATTTACAGCAAAATGTTCAGCATTGACTTGACGTGCAAAGGAGGAGCATCAGGATAAGAATCACATATACAGACAAGCTCAATTGCTCTGCAGCTGCACAGTTCATAGCTACAGTATGTGTTCGCCATTAGCTGCAACTCTCCTGGAACAATAAGGATAACCACATCAGTCACCCAACGTATTGTCAGGGGGAAGAGATCCACGCTAATGTTTCGTTATGCTCTGGTAGGTTAGCTGTCTTTAAGTGTCACACCATAGTAGTTAATTTCGCATCTGTTGCAAAAATCTGTTTTCCTGCCCAATTAAGTTATGAGACTGTAACAGCATATGAGCATGCATCACACAATACATAATGATAAATGATTGTTGTTGAAGTTTGCTCACTGAGTCTGTTTGAGCTGAGACTGTCATGTAAAGTTTAGGCAAACATAGCTCATGAAAGTGGTACAATGAGTGAGTCAACATGAGTGGAAGGAGAGCACCATTTGACTGACTGATCTACTGAATTTGATATGACTCTTAAAACCCATACACATCTCCACATATTGAAGCACAAATGCCAGTTTATTAGTCATGAACAGCACAACTCACAGTACTACTTCTAGGGGACAGTTCGCCAAAGAGTCGGCAGGGATGAATGACTGGGTTGCACTGACCTTTCCACAAAAATTTGAAGAGCTTTTCTCTTAAGTTGCCAAAGACACTGCCTAGCACATCGCTGTTGTTTGTTATAACAATGTGAATTGGTTAGAATTCCATCACATAATCACCAAAGATAAACTTAACTGGCTCTCACTGCTAAGACAAAGGATGTTTTCCATGTGATTGTTTGCCAAAGAGTCAGCAGGGAGGACTGACCAGATTGCTGTGACTTTTACACATTTGGGTGATTGTTTTGTTTTTCCCCATGTATCTGCACTGTTGTCTGTGATTATGAAAGACATAGCTATTCTTTCTCTTCTTGATGTTTTATGTTTTAGTAACCCACTGCGGCAGCCTCCGGTGCTGGGAAATGAAGCCAATGCGGAAGTGCTGAAAACTGTATTTCCTTTGAGCCTGAGACAGGCTGCAGAAGTGTGTCAATCTCTACAACTTCACAGCAGAAATAAACCTGTTTACAGCCTAGTTCAGACAGCAGTTTTGATCTCTATAGCTAATTTCCCCGTTCGTGACAACTATGAGGAGGTTGAATTCTTGTTTAACTCACCCGTTCAGATAATATTAAGGCTTAAAGTTGGGCATAATTAACAGCGTGACTGCTTGCAGGTAAGTGCTGTTACAGATGTCTTATTTGAGCACCTGTTATTCGACCCACCTCAGGTCCGCCGATGATCCACATCGTTGCTGATATTTAGATGAGCCGGGAGGCAGAAGAAGCTGTACATCTAACATGGCGACGGCCAGTGCCACATATTTTCAGCTTCAAAACAGCACTTTGGAAACCTACGGGTGACGTCACTCTGCTCTCTGGCTCTGTCCATTCTTTATATTGTCATTGGTGTTACCTTTGGTTCAAACCAGTGTTGAGCAGGATTTCAGTATGTAAAAAGTGACAAAATAAAGTGTACTTAAAACAATCTGCATTCATATATCATATACTGTATATCATCATATCATATCATCATGATATCTCAGACTCTTTTCCCTTGATTGACTTTTTGTTTTGTTTTGCAATCTCAATCTCACTTTTATGGTATAATAAGTTGAATTATTCTTCCATTCTTTATTATAAGATCCTGAAAATAGAGACAAGATTTCTACCATATGCATAGGAAAGAGCACTTGAATTTTTCTGAATCAACACTGACCACAGGAGTCTGCAAACACATCCAGAATACTCCTGCAGGAAACCAGGCTTGGGGCAGGAGGTTGAGGGAGCATCACTTCACAGGCTTTACAGCATATCTTAAAATCCGTACAGCAAGTCATTACATGGACTTGCACTCTAATACCCAACCAATTTACTTCAACTTTACACTCGGCTCCAGCGAGGCCAGGCTCTTAACCATCCCTGTCATTTCCAAAATGTGAGCAGGTGGTAGGTCATTTCAGTTTATGGAAACAGTCTGCTTCACCATGTTATGGAATTAGACGCAGAGCAGTTTCTATTTTTAAAATGAGAGGCAAAGCGCATTTGCACAATGTGTCCCATACCTGACACCGCCACACACATCAGGCCCCTTTTGTTATGATCATTTATGTCTCAGTCGGTGTGAGGATGTGCTGTCACTCAGCCATTAACACCCACAATGTTTAGCTATGCTATCTGACTGGTCTTTAAAAAGAAACAGCAGTGTGTATACGTGCATGTGTGTGGGAGTGTAGAGAGAGAGAGAGAGAGAGAGAGAGAGGAAGCAATTCCTCTGACTGGACAATAACAACAATGCTACCTCATTCATTAGCTATGTTTAGCCCAGCTGAATTTCTGATGGTTTGGTCTGCATTTGCATGCGTTAGCCAGTGAGCCAAAAAACAGCAGGATTTGAAAATAATGAGCACATAATGGGACATGAAATTAGTTACAATGTTGGAGAGATGGAGCAAGAAAAAGGCTGACAAACATTTGCCTGGCTACGGTCTATGAACGATTTAAACCTTTTCGTTTTACCTTGATTTTAACAGCTAAGAACTCATTTGAAGTTGTATAATAATGTGGAAACCTATGTAAAGACCACTCTAGAGGCTTATTATTACCATTATTATTTTTTATTAGTCATTCATTCTACATGGGGGAGCTAGAGTCTTTGCCAGCATGCATTGGACAAAATGCAGGAAAACTTTGGATTGGCAATTTATTACAGTACCTTGGCTTACATCGTCATGTAGGTCTTTTAATCATAACCTCTCACTTGGCTGAATAAGTTTTAAGAATACGTTTTTTTTTTTCTTTTATACCCTGACCTGATCCAAACTAAGTACTTGAACATCTGAACAGACATGACTTTTTAATCATAAATAGTACAAAACTATTTCCCAGCAACACTAACATGATCGTTATAGCCTTTACAGAAACAGTGCCAGTGTCACTTTGACCTGGCACTGCGCTCTCAAACAGTGCCAGGTCAGGGTGTTCTCACACTATAAGCCAAGCAATGTAGCAAGTCTGGAGTCATGAAGGTGAGCCAAAGAGAGATAAATAACCATTTGACCAGTGTGGCTCATTGACATGCATCAAATTGGTGGAAGTTGTCTAACCCTGTTTTCTGTTGACTAGAAATCCAAGGGGATATCACATATCTGCTATCCTTTTCTTGGTGTTCTTGGTGTAGTATTCTAGAAGAATAAATGATCCTGCTGGGCTGCCCTCTCTTCAGAATGTCTCCCATCTCCTCATTTTTGCTACAACAAGTGCAGATGAAAAGAATTCAAAAGACTTCAAATATCACAAAGAACAGTGGGAAGGTTGGTGTATCGATGGAAGTGCAAAACAAAATGCAATAAAGTGCAATGGCTTGGTGAATAAATCATGACGTGCATGTGACTTAAACATCTACTGAAGTGTCATTGAAACAAAAACATCAGATCTGTTTGAGCCATGACGTAACATACATGAAACAAACAAAAATGCCATATTTCCATCATTTGAGGTTCAACAGCCTTTTTTTTTATTTACATCATCCTGTTGTGCCTTTTTTCTTCCCTCTTCCTTGTCTCATGGTACCTGAGAATTAGCGCCACCAGCTGCTTATCTTCTTTTTTTAAACTTTATTTATTCAGGGTGTTTTCACTGAGAGCTATGCTCTCTTTTTCAGCTGCCCAGTACAACCAAAGTCTGATGTGAGCAGTTCCACTGCAGCAGTTAGTTAGGGGCCTTGCTCAGTGAGAGGGGGCTGCACACGCTCCCTTTCACTTTTCCCAACCAGGTTAAACTTGCGCTACATTTGGATGGAAACCAGTTGCTGGTCATGTAGCAGTTAGCCTTACTCAGGGAGACTTCAAATTAAAAATTAAAAACACAAAAACAATAACCAAATTTCTGCTACGAGTCTCATTTTGACAGCCATTCCACTACATTGCCAAATTAATTTGAGAATGATCCATTTATGACCTACTTTATGTGTGGAAGCGTTATTGTTGTAAACTTACGTACTCTGCAATGTAGTATTTTCATAAAGTCAGGGTACACACAAGAGACACATTTTTAAAAAATCATAATAAAAGCAACAGAGACAGAGTTGCAGAGATTATCTTATATATATATATATATATATATATATATATATATATATATATATATATATATATATATATATATATATATATAAAAATTGTAAACAATGGATCCTACATTTCCCATGATGCAACCAACTTCATTTTCTCTGACCTATACTGTCTGATAAATGGCCACATTTTTAAGGCCAAAATGTATCTCTGAAATTTACAATGCATACATTTCCAAGACCAAACCGAGGTCACCATGATAACATCACTACGACATTATGTGGGTCTTTCTCAGATGTTAGAATGACCCCCCTCTCTGGAGCCGCAAAAAAACTTTTCTCATAGGCTGGGGGGCCCCATTCACCAAATCTCTCTGAGAATATTCATGAGGAAAATGAGGTTCTGATGCACCAGTGTGCCTGCAGGATGCCACCTTACTAAAAGAGGCAATCATCACTGGTACATCACTGAAGAAGGAACATATGCTTAATTAAAAAACAGACATGACTATATAGTCACTCATTGTACACATGCTGACGATGCACTGTCAATCTTTGCACTTCTTTTTTTGTTTAACAAATTTCTATCTGTGTCTGCTTAGGCTAAAGAAATCTGTGCAGTACTTAACTGTGTCATAAACATCATTCTTAAAAAAATCTTTTAGTCTGAAGATCTATTGAGTCACAGCACTGACCGCTGCACCTCAGGGCTCATGATTCGTTAGTACAAAAGATGGAAAGAAGAGGTTTGTTGTCTGTATGACCGGTGAAAAATAGGCTGAAATGCCCTCAGGCGGGAGACTCAGTGAGGCAGAACTGTGGTGACTCTAGGGAAACAGTAGATCAAAGGAGGCTGATCTGGACCTGGCCTGTCTGCTAGACAGGAGGAGGGGAAGAGTCCTGAGGTCCACTCTCAGCGGGAGGTGAGTGCAGCGTCTGCTAACGGGGGCGATGCATGTTCTCACTTGGTCAGCAATGTTGGAGGTCTTGTACTGCGTGCTGGTCGCATGAGGTTTTGATTAAACAGTCTGTTCTGGAAACTGCATTACAAACTTTGGCCAAAAAACAAGAAAGTTAGCAAAGTAGAGGAAGGATGGAATGAGAGGGAGAGGAGAAGATGAGCAGAGAAAATGGATCAGAGGGTGCAATGGGAATAAAATGGGAGAGTTTAAGAAAAGAAGAAAGAGAAAACAGGGGATACGGTATGGCATGAGATAAGAAAAGACAAAAGTATGTAATAGAAAAGATGAGAAAATACGCAAAGGGAGGATAAAATGAAAGTAGATAACAAAAAATAAGAAAAGAGGACTGACAAAAAAGAGGAGCATAGGGAAAGAGTGGGGTGAACAAAAGCTATCCATCTCACTTCCTGTCCAGCTGCTTAGGAGGGACTGCAGCACACATGTCCACACACACACACACACACACACACACACACACACTCACTCAGACAGCCTATTTTGCCGATGGCTGACACAGATACTGCAATGCAGAGAGAGATGAAGGGAGGGAGCCAGCGAACAAGCAAGCAAGGAGAGAAAAGCGACACAAGGAGCAGATAGGATGTGTGACGGAAAAGAGGGAAGAGGAACAGAGGTTACCGTAAGGGGAAAGAGTAAGGTTGACCGAGGAGGTGAAAAGAGGAGAGGAGAGAGAGAGAAAACATTAGAATAAAAAGACAAGAGCAAGGGAGGGGCTGATGTACGAGGAGGGAGGAAAGGAAGGTGGACTGACAGGGTTTGTATCGTGGAGAGACAGAGCTGGAGTGATCTGTTCATAGTAAAAATTTTCTTTCCAAAGCAAGCTCTTTGACAGACTTATTTGAAAGGTACTGCATGTATCATACAAGAGATCACATCACATACAGGGGATATTCTGCAGAATTTCTTGTGTGGTAGAGGGGTGAGAAGATATACCACTGTACACCAATGAAGCAATTTTGGGTTCAGTATCTTGCCCAAGGACACTTCGACATGCAGATTAGAGGAGCCGGGGAACGAACCGCCGACAACCCGCTCTACCTCCTGCACCACGGCCACCCCGAAATATCTGTTCTGAGTTTGTCAGACCAAAGAAGAAAGTGTTATTAACCATGCAGCCAAATTTGAATGAATAAAAATATCGACAAGTTTATAAAATTAGGTGTCAAATTTGGGTAAAAATGAGCAGTATACTCAGCTCCAGGACCGTGGGGGCGTGTCCGCTGAATACGCTGAAGCCACGCCCACTCGTGGGAGCAGTCAAGCAGCAATTTTGAAGCGACTGAAACGTGTCAGATGAGTTCAGAAAATGACATGACTAACTTTGAAACACTGAGCGAGATGGATTAATCTCTATCTCTCTACTAGGGGTGCAGGGGTATCCTAAGGGTGGCCTCAGTGTGTCATCAAGCCACCCTTTAGGATCGCCCAAAATATCCTGGACTGAAAACTGCTGAAAAACTGTTTTAACCTTTAACTCCACATTTCAGTAATAGAAAGTCTTTTCAGCAAGTATTTTACATATATACAAAAGAAATCTTGGAATTGCCTTTATGCAAACTTTAAACGACAATCTTAACTTTAATGCCGTGATTGGTTGGGTGTGTGTCTAAACTTAATTTTTTTTTTTTTTTTTTTTTTTTTAATTGGTTACACAACTATTGATCTCACTATGTTTATGTTACACCCCTGCTGAGCAGAAAACAAAACTTTTTATCATGTTACTTATTTGTATTATCATATTGTTTTAAAGTTATACACTACATTTGGTACAACACTATCACCTTCCAGGAGAGTCTGTAAAAAATATGGTGTTATCTCCACATTTCTCATTGTTTTGGGTTTCCCTGACTTATTTTCAGCGATATCACAAAATGCTGATGGCCAAACCTACAGAAATAAAACCAAGTCGAAAAAAACAAAACAAAATCGAGGCTACCCTTTAAATATCACTTTCAAGATGTTAAGTGTCTCATCAGTAAAGATCTGAAACCAAGATCTCTACAGCAGCTGGCAGGTATGAGAGCAACACATGACATATTACCGATAGGAAGCCAAGTTTCAAATCAAAAAAAAAAAAAAAAAAAAAAAAAGCTAGCGATGTCATGGATAATTGTCATGGCGGGATACGACAGCAAGAACTATGGAGTTTCATTCATGTTTATCCACCCTGATAGTCGGGCGACAACAAGCTCAGAGGCAGACAGATCCAGGAATCACAAGGACATGGCTCTTAGAAAAATCACAGCTCATGTCTGCTTTTTATCTACAACTGCACCCTCTTTTTGTCGTCTCGCCTGTCTCTCATCATCATCTGCCTTCTCTTTCGCTTCCTCTCTCTCACTCTCTCTCTGTCTATCCCTCGCGCACACACACACACACAAACAGTCACAGGATACAGGATGATTCACAGCTGATGCAATTCATGCTATTTTGTCGAATGTGCTTTCTAACTCTGTGTCCATTCTTTTCTCTCCCCGTCTTCCCTGCCTCTTTTTTCTTCCCCCGTCGGTGTTCAATAGATAGAGCCATCAGCCCTCTAGATTCTATATGACGAGCAATAATCTGATGATGGGCCAGAGTACACCACTTTACAATGCTGTCATCGCCACTCAGACTGTGTATGGGGTGTTGTCGTGTATGTATGTGTGTGTGAAGCTTGTAGAGTAAGAGAGAAAATGTGTAGATGTGTGTGCATTATTCTCTAAGTGTGTGTAGGATTGATCTCTGCCCTCATAGGAAGTGTTTTTACAATAATCCATTGGTTTGATTGATGACTTCCTCTGTCTATTATTGACAGTGTGTGTGTGTGTGTGTGTGTGTGCATCACTGTGTATGTGTGTCTTTAAGGGTGCTGCCACCGTTTGCCTATGTGTGTATGTTTGACTGAATCTGTGCGTCTCATAGAGATTTATGAGTTGCAATATTCGCAGGACAGCAGAAATAGATAAAATTCTTCAAAACTGCATAAGAGATACCGTAATAACCGACTTGAAAAGCTACAATAAATATTGAGAGACTAGACAGATAGAAAATTTTATCTCCTACAACACACAGAATTTGTCCTTCTGCTTTTATTGTGGAGTTGAGTCTCCATGCAGCATTACAGAAAGTTTAACATTCAGCTCACATCTACAAGCAGAAAACTTTTACTTTCTGACTGGAAATAAATGTGGACTGTAGCAGAGGCAGAAGATAGGGTGGAGAAAATGAAAGAAATTCAAGAAAAAGGTTTTCTCATTGACAATCAACTGCTACGGATGACTATGGATAGATAATAAGACAATGGGCCCCTGGGCACAGACACGTTTCTGTCTAGTATCTCTTTCCAGTTTCTGTTTTGCATCTTTTTGTGTCTCATTGTCATTGCAGTCATTTTGTGACTTTTTATTGTCTTGTTGTGGTCATTTCTCTCTTAATAGTCAATTGGTGTCTTTGTAGTTGTTTTGTATATTTTTCTTTTTCGTGTCTCTTTGTATTAATTTCGTGTCTCCATGATATAATGTTGTATCTCATGGTTGTTTAGCCCTTGTGCTTGTTGACATTTGGGTCTCTTTTTGGCGATTTTGCATTTATTCT
The DNA here is from genome assembly GCA_946959425.1 of Argyrosomus regius. NCBI lineage: Eukaryota > Metazoa > Chordata > Actinopteri > Sciaenidae > Argyrosomus > Argyrosomus regius. Next base: position 17,842,892 of record OX336887.1, on the reverse strand, counting down.
GATCATTTTACATCTGTGTTTTTTTATTGATATTGTCTTTTTATGTCTCTGAAACTTGATGCCTCTTTGTGCACCTGTTTGTTGTGTGTTGTAGTCTTTTTATGGATCTTTCAGCAATATTTTGCAGGTGAAGCCCAGGAGACTCTACTCATTCACTGGGCCTTTGCCCAGCAAGTCCTTTCAGTAATTCATCCATGGCTTCATTGGTCATGAATTACTCCATAACTCTCTGAAAACTTTGAAAATTATTAGCTCTTGAGAGCCGATGTGTTCAGATTATTTTTGGCTTTCAGGATTTCAGAGAACCTTTACATGGTGTTTGAAAAACACACATTCTCTGTAAATCCTGATTTTGCTTGTCCCAACATCTTCCTGTCTCTGCTGTCTCTGGATAGATGTCTGATTAAGACCTGCTTTGATTAATACCTGTTCTCCCTCTCTAGACATTACACATGCAATAAAATTCCCCACAATGACTTTCAGTCTGTGCAAATCACATTAGGCGTGTAAATGAACTGTTTGCATCCTCTCCTCCAAATATTTTGCACATTTAGCTAGAATTACACATAATTAAAGTTATATTACATATTCATTTAGACAAACCTGCAATACCTATGTGGTGTTCATGTACGCTGTTACAATCTTTGCTATACCAAGTCTGTCATTTGGCTCTATCATGCTCTCATTGTCCTTGGGAATGGCCACTATTACATTGCATGTAAAGAAGCTATATATAATCAATAGCCTGGCAGCAGACTATCATTTACATGCAGTGTGTCAAAGTGTGATTTCCAACTTCCTGTCTAGGAGACAATCTGCTAATGGCTATCAGATACAATTTAAACTCAAGTGGTTGAAAGCAAGCAAGACAGAGGGGAAGAGGGGTGATATGGACTTTTGCAGGAGGGTAGCTTCAGTTCAGTAAAATTCTAAGAGCTTTAATCTGGTGTGCAGATACTGTCCACAATCATTGTTTACAGCCTGCAGAGGAACTGCAGGGTCAGATGATGATTCTCTGAGTTTTTGTAACCGTGAACAACCCCTTTCACATTGCATGCAGACACGTGACCCATTGTTAATGTAAAAAGTGCAGGAGGCTCAAGGTGAACATGCACCAGTTATTACCAAGTCGAGTGCAAACCAAAGACAAACCACAGAAATATCACATTGTGATCATTTCCATGTTTTTTTCAGTCTTTCACTAAACTTTCAAGCAAGATGTAGCCACTGTATATCACAGCTTATCCGACAACAGTGCCAGTGGCACTCTCAATACAAAAAAGCTACTGATTTGGTCAGTGGTCACTGGTGTTTCAGTACAACTTGTGTACAAATGAGCTTGTTTATTTACTGAACACTTCTTTCCCATGATTCATTGTACTCAGCCTGCATGTTAACAGCAAGCAAACAAAAGACTAACCCATCTGCGCCGTCAAAGTGCATCGCTTGTATTTGTTTTTCTCGATAAAGAAATTCTTAAACATAGTAAATAGCATTACAGCAAATAAATGTATTTGTTATCAAAACAGAACATCGACAACTTACTTAACTTACCTAAAGTAATTAATTCAAACTCATTCACATGAGCACATGCACACAAACACAGGCCCTCAAAACCTCCACTGGGTCAAAGAGGCAGCAATTAGCGATTTCACAGACCACCACCTTAATTAAAATAGAGAATAGGGACACACACAAGGCAGACACAGAGTGATGCCCACACACATGCATAAAAATACATCAGTCACACATACATCTAAACAGGTGATGAACGGATGTTGGGAGGAAAAACACTGGAGGGAAGAAATAATGACAACATCACACTGGATTAGGAGAGAGAGAGCAGAGCATATCAGTGCAGAGGGAGGGGGGGTTGCAGAAGTCACAAAGCTAGCCCACACACTAATGAGGGTTCATGTTAATTGGGGCTGGTAATTAATCAGTCCTGCTGCTAAATAATCCAATTCGAGCCTCTGTGACAATCTGTCATAATATTAGCTTTACAGTCACACACCCACACTGCACACACACTGTAGGTGCACAAGCAAATATGCACCTACTGTACTCGTCACTAAAAGATTAAGGTGCTTACAAAGTGTAGCACCTCATGGACTTAAGCTAACTACACTAAGTTTTCATTCATTTACAGTACTTATACTTTGTAAGCCTAATGGTTGAATAGTAGCATTATCTCACCTCTTCTCTCTCTTCACGCAAAAGAACAGCGTCTATCCATGCACACAGTTTTGGTTCTGGAATTTCATTCAGTAAAACTGTGCCTCCATTACTTAATAATAATCTACAGACGTGATACATTTTCAGAACTACACTCCAAAACCGCCAAAGAAAAACAGTTGACAGTGAGTCGGCTTGCTGAAAATAGCATACTCACAAAAATTGAATAACTTAACACTGACTTTTACAGTCTTGGTCAATCAGTTCTGTCAATTTACTTGGGTTTACTACACTCATAAAAAAACAGAATTCTATTTTTTTGATTCGCATATACACATTTAAAGAAAAGAAAGAAAGCACGTCCACTGTGGCGATTATACATGAATGCATGAATGAGAATGAGCTGTTGACCTGTACTTGTATTTGCAAACATGCAAATAAAGTATTTTGAATTCAAATGAGTTGTAATTGGGCTGCGTTTATGCTAATAGTTCAATGAGTGCTTGTAATATTTGGTGTGCAAGCTACCTCTCCATTCTAGGAGAGGTCCCAAATGAGAAAACTGGCACCCTGTGACAGCAGTAATACTAATGCAGTGGTTCTAAAAAGATTTCCTGAAATACTTTCACTTGTTGTCACATACTTTTATCTTTCTGTTTTCACACGGAGGTACTTCTTCTAATGGACATTTAATACTTTTATAATATGTCATTACTACTAGAAACCTAGTAAAATATAGTGTTAGTCAATAAGGTATAACATTCGGTAATCTCAACATAGTAATTATGTCTCAGAGTTACTGAGATAGGGATTTGTTAGTGCAGAATACACGTCCAAAAAAATCCTTGAGACCATGTTTTCATGAGGAAAAAAAAAAAGAAAACCTTTCTGTAGTTTTCTCTATTTTGGAATGCCAACTCTTATTGGAAGAAGATTTACTTCACTAATCCCTTAATGGGGGAATTCTTTCTTCAAGTTTTACACATATAGGCCCGAAATACAACCACACACACACTTATTAAAAAAGGGCCTGAACACATACAAATGTGGAGAGATAGTCTGCCATGTAGTGTTACCCTGGGAGCAGTAAGGGGTTCTGTACCTTGCACAAGGGCACCTTGGCAGTGGCCAGGAGGCAAAACCTCTCCATCTACCACACTTGATACAGTGGTCCAAGATGGACTTGGCTTGGGAGCCCAAGGGTGGTCAGTTCAAGTCCCTACAGACTGAGCTACTTTTCAAATAACATCACAGAGGAGCACAAAAACAGTCCACCACTACCAGAAATGATGCAGTCAAGATTCCCATAGCACAAACGGAGAGCAATGGCAGAGTCTCACACCTTCTGGATCATAGTATCTCCCCTGTCAGGCAAGTAAGTAGGTGAGAAAGTTTGATTTATTTGATATCCAGACTTTGAGAATGAGGAACATTAAAAATTCCTGCTACAAAAAAACTGATGTGAAACTTCTTGAAAGCCTTTGAGAGTTTCAGCGTGGTCCCAGCACAGTGGGAAATACCAAGGCACGCATCAGACTTTTGCATAACTGGTGTAAAATGTAAAGTGTGCAACTGGCAAAGCAGCTACTCAATGTTATTGTAGCACATCATGTTTCAGAGGTGTTTTATTCTGTTGTATGAGACAGGATTGCTGCTCTGCAACAAAATGCTTAACACCTACAGTAAATTTTAATTGGCTACGGATGTGACAAAAATAGTTCCCTGAAACTGTCTCAGGCAGTACAGAAAATTTCCAGTAGAAATCCTGTGAGAGTCGCTAATGATTCATTTTGCACTTTGTCAAAGTTTTCAGAAACTTTCTTATGACAATGTAATAACTTGATGTCACAATTCATTTTTAAGCTGGAAGATTCAGCGCATATTCACAATCGCTCAACACTGCAGAGGGGCTGCTAACAAGGCCACTTGTGTAGAGACACGACGATGTAATTATATCGGTGCATTTTTTTTTTTTCCCTAGAGCTTAATAAATTAGTAATGAATAATAAAATACAATCAAATAAAGTGGACTGGGACACTGAATGACCATTACTGCAGTAACAGCTAACAGGCTCATTTTAGCAACACAGTCATCTGCTTCAGCAGAGCACATCATTCCTTTCCTTAAATATATTCCTTACATATGCCGCAGGCTTCAATCACACCTGCATGTCATTATTTCATTTTTTATCCCGTGAAGCAACCTCTGCACCTCTTCACTGTATTGGAACGCTGGAACTAACAAGTTAGAGCTGCACTGATCAATATTTTTCAATTGATGCAGGGTTAAACAACTGGCTGCACCTGGCTTCTCAGTTTTCTTTAGCTATACAAAGCTTTTAAGCATCTTTTAGCTAATTGTTTTGGTTTACTGTATGAATCTGGTTCAGTCTCACCGACCACATCAACCTCATTTCTACCTGCAGCCGTTTTTAATAAAAGTCTCACAAAATGCACCATATACTTGTCCAGTCACAGTTTCAAAATAAAGCAGTTTGGGTTCGGTGTAGGAAAACATACCTCACATAATTTCAGCATGTCACGTGGGTTAACTCCCAGTTAACGTAATTTAAAAGCCCATGTTGACTTTTGTTTAGGAGTCTCCTGGGTTAAAAGTCCTGTTTGACCCATCTATCATTGGTGTGCCCACGACACACTTTGGCTTGAGATTGGGTTGTGTAGAGTGAGAGACAGTTCTGAGATTAATTTGCTTTCCACCAGACACAAAATGCCTGGAGGCTAACCCACACATTAATGAAGAACCATGTTAATTGCAGCTTTTAATTAATCAGTCTGGCTGCTAAGAAATGGAATTTGATCATTAAGTGCATTATGTCATAATATTAGCTTTACAAACTTACACCCACACTCTATTCCATCCTTTTGAAGTAATGTACGTCAATCCTAATGCTACACCAAACTCAGATCTTTGGATATTTAGAAACATGTGGGCTCATTAAGATCCAAAAAAGACAAATTATTAAGAGATATGACATCACTAAATGCTACAGCACAGCAGCAGTTTAGGAAAGCAGGAGCACAAAAAACAAGGGTGGGTACTGAATGTTCTTTTATGGTGCAGCTCCATGGGTCAATTTAGGATAATAATAGTTTTTCATTCTAAGTAATTCAAAATCTAAACAGTCCAGGACAACTGTACTGTACCTTCAATAGAAAGTGGAACTATTCAAAACCATTTACTACTTACTAAAAACATTGTACTTCCGGGACTCATTGTTGAATTTTCATTCAGTTTTTTCCTACCTTACCTTCCTTTATTTTCTCTGTACTCTCACGTTCCTCCCTAAACCCCCCCTTCAGAGTTTAATTAGAGTTGACTGAAATGTTTTCCATTTCATCATCGTTTTAAAAGCCCTTAACTGTTGCATGTGTACAGAGCTCGCATGCATCTCTGAGCTGATATATACATGTACTGTAGAGTCTGCTGTCAACTTCTATAAAACTTCCACAAGTTACATACCGCATGCAGTACATACAATATTTACATCCAATCGTTCATATCAGCACGCATATCAGCAAACATCTCATCATGAGGAAGTAGCTATTAAATATACACTTGAAATAATACACACAAGTTACAGGGACACTCATTCAAATTAAAAAGTACACACACACACACACACACATAATTATGGCACACTGATCATAAGCTAAAATAGGCTGAATTAGAAAGGTGGGAGAATTAAAAGGCATGAACGTATTTAAATATGCACATATGTACACGGCCACACACACACCTACACAGAGTTGTCATACTACACTACACAAGGTTATAGTGACAAAAGGAGACAAGTAGATGCATCTGGAAGCCGTGTTGTCAACACTGATATTTCATTGTTGTTTGTGTGTGCATGCATGTTGGGTCATTTGTTCAGGCGTCTGCATGAACATGTTCAAACAATATATAAAGACTTTTCAGGTGGCAGTGTGTGTGTGTGTATCTCATGAACGCAGTGTCTCACAGACATGAAACCTACACAGACATTACAGTACACACCCACACACAAATAATTAATTCATGTGCATTTCCATATTGTGAAACCTGTGCGTGTCTTCTGTCTGTGTCGAAATTGTAATTGTCGCTTTCAATCTGCGTGTCTATCTACAGCCGATCAATAATACAGGAGTCACTCACTGCTTGACTCACACACACACAAGTCATTATGGCTGTCCTCAAAGTGCCTCGCAACTCAATCGGGATGATCTGCTTTCTTGTATCACAGTCTTTTCATCTTTCTTCTGTCATCTTTAGCTAACTAGCTACCTCTACTTTTTTTTTGGGGGGGGGGGGCAAAAACTAGGTGATCTAGTTAGCAAACATTTGGTTATTCACACACCAAGCAGTTACGGACAAATATTAAACTGACAAAGGTAAAAATTTGTCTCTGTTTTTGGTCTCTACCAACTCAATATAGCAGTAAAATGCTCCAGTATGTTCACCAGCTAGTTGCTAACTGTGTCTGCCTGCTGTTCGGTGCTGAGCAGGTCATGTACAGTGAGTTTTTAGAGCATCTTCACCAAAAACAGCTGTCAGCTGTGGCTGGAAACAACACAGATAGTGGTGAAAGTGCAGCTGGATAGTTTAACAATGAGCTGAATCTCACTGTATATCCATAAAGTCAAGGGGAGCTGCGGATTTGTCAGATTTAGCAGAAATGTCTGCAGGTTTATCACTACAAGCGACGTTCTTTTGTCACATTGACATTTTCATGCATTGTTGTCATAAAAATATCAATTATAGCTGCTTTAAATAATGTTCATCTAACAACAGACATTTCTCTCTTCTCTTTGACTTGCATATTACAGTCATTAGCTTGACATTATGTGTCTTTAATGGCTGAACATTTGTTCCTCGACGCTAGTTGACAGTAGAGCTCTAACTTCTACAAGGAAAACAATCTAATTTACACAGTTACACACTGGAAACAAAGCATAATGTATTTAATGTAACCTATTTGAATCAGCTTTACATTTATCGGAAAATGCTTTTCCATCAAATCCCTAAACCTGCCACACTCTCCATTAATCCGGCCATCTGTATTTATTTGCTTCCTTTCCTTGGATGCAAATGTGCACAGTTTTTTCTCCAAGGTCTGCAAATGGATTATTTGTTATGTGCTTGTTGTGCTTAAGTGAAAAAATAAAACAGGAAAACAGATTAGAGTAAATGATTTTGTTTATGGATAATTTTTACAGTGTGAGAAACAAACTCTTTCCTCGGTAGACTCAGGAGCGTCAGTGAATTTGTTTCGGATGAGCTGGCAGGCTGACTGACTGACTAACAGATTGAGGTCAAGTATGGCCTTCTTTGAAAATTGTTCCCCCCTTGTTGCTTGGAAAACAGCAATGACTGACAGGCAATGTTCAAATGAAAGAGATATGGAATCCTTTTCTTCCTCTAACATGTATCAATCTTGTTGAAGTGAATTTATTGGCTTTACTCGACTCACACACATGCGTGCACACATAATTCCACAGGCTCAATAAGTCTCTTATGCCTTCAGGTGCAGATTTATGACTTTTGTTAGAATTCTATTAGGATCTTTTTGAAAGTGCCTGTGTGACCTTTTGTGTCAGTGTACCACTTCACAGTATTCAGATGGCCTTTTTTGTTCTGTTTTGTATTAGGATGAGACAATTCAAGTGATAACTGATGCATCCTGCAAGTTCCTTTCAGCCCAGTGCTGGTGTGCCATTGTGCCGCTTTTGATACTACCACTAGAAGTCATATTTTCAAATCCTACAGAGGCTTTAAAGACACAACTAGATGGACACTTCAACCTCTTTCACTTTCTGGAATACTATATTTACGGCCTTATGCTGCACTAGTAGTTCTGAACATGAAATCTAATCAGTAGGATCATCTAATTGTTTTAAGTTGATGCTCCACATATCAAATCAGGTGGTAACATTTAGTAATTAGCACAGAATACAAAGTACACTTAGTTCTGCAGGTGTGGTCATCTGATTTGATGATCTCACTGGAGTGAGCAATGGAGTTAAGTATCTCACAAATGGCAGGAAAATAGAATGTGAGATGGGGCGGTAGATTGGTGCAGTGCCAGCAGCAATGCATTGTAACAGACCATTGCTTGGAAGAGGGAGCTGAGCCAGTCTATCTATGTTCCAACCCTCACCTATAGTCACCAACCCTTACCTATACAGATCACAGATACAGGCACCAAAAAATGAGTTTTCCACAGGGTGGCTGGGTGGTAAGAAGCTTGGACACACGGAGAAAGCTTGGAGCTCGGAGTATAAGCGCTGCTCCTTTGCGGCGAAAGGAGCCAGTCACAGTGGTCCAGGCATCTGATTAGGGTGCCTCCTGGGTGCCTTTCTTTGGATGTTTTCCGGGCAAGAGACCGCTGGAGAGAAATGCCTTGGGATCCCCGGAAGGAGCTGGAATGCAATGCTAGGGACAGAGATGTCTGAAACACCTTGCTAAACCTGCTGCCACCAAGATCTGACCCTAGATATGCAAAAGGAAATGGATGGATGGATGGATGTAAAAGCTCCTAAAATCTGGTTTCAACTGGAATTGCATTATATTGAAGATGTAATGAACCACCAACCAACGCCTACGAGTCGGTTGAGTTTGCCAAAAAAAATGTGATTTACTTGGAACAAACAAAAAAATAAATAAATAAGTGTGTTAATGTACTGTGCTGTTAATTAGCACAAGCAGAACACCCCCTGACTGAACAAAGAACGCCACCAGCAGAAGCTCCCAGGTTTGGCCTTGATGTGCAACGGGTAACTTTGTTTTTATATTAAACTCAATTGACATTATATTGTTTTACATAAATTGCTGTTTGAATTAGCATCTGGAAACCTCGCACCTCTACTTTTTTGCACCTTTACCTGAAAAACTTTGAAGAAAATTGTCAAATCCAGTACTGGCACCATCTGCAGTAGCAAATTAAAGATGCCTCCAGCTTACTATCCATATGTCGGGTTGTATACAAAATCAGTCTGTGTTGCTTTCTTCTTGTATTATTGTAAGTTAATGAGTGAGTTTATTGTATGAAAAACTGAATGTGTTTTATCCACAATAAATGAGAAGATGGTGCACACGAGAGCTCGTGAGGTGAAGGAGGAACAGATAGTGAATGACATGGTATACAATTATGATAGACCGAGTATATCAGTCACACGAACAGCGCCGTATTAGATCTCGACAGCGAAGGATAGAGATGATGTAGGAAACGAGAGTGAAAGACTAGAGGTCGAGAAGAGGGGAGGACAGCTGTGTGACTGACTGAGTGAAAGGAAAGGGAGTAAAGACAAGGAGGGAACAGCAGATAGGACGTAGGCAAGGAGGAGTGTACATGACGGGAATAGAGGTGAGAAGAGCAGATTAAATGACTGGGTTAGAGAGGTGAAGGAGGAGGGGTGGCACTCATCTGCCTGTAGCTGAATGAGTGGCAAAGAGAGGACAAGAGGGAGAGAGTGAAAGGGAATGAAATCCAGACTGACAAAAAGGAGATAAATAAAAAGACAAATAGGTCTGTGCTCTGGAAAATGTGAGCAGTGGGAAAGGGTGAAGGGGATCCTAGTTGTCTGATATATCATACAACATATTAGATATGCAATGAAACACAATCATTGTGAAAAAATAATCATTTTACAATTCATTAGCCACTGGAAAGATGCTTACGCTCGTCAAGCAAGTCATTACAGTTACCTCTATAGTCAAACCTGAATTTAATATTAATATTGTGAGGCTGTAAATTGGCTCTGAGGGGGTTAAAGGGCTGAATGATAGCACAAGCAGAGCCAATTATTCTTCAGAAGGGATCTTAGACACTACTCTCTACCTGAGATATCTAGTTAAGAGTTGCCAGACATGGAGTGATGTGATAACTCCGAAACAGTAAATGTTTTACTGTAAAATGAGGACACACGCACAAAGAAGCTACTTTCTTAAGATCATAAGCTCTTCGGAGAAAGTCTCCATAGGAGGAAACGATGTGTTTTTTTATCTAGATTCATGCATGTTGTAAATAATTGAGCTGGATTGATACCAGATGTGGCATGCCATGGATTTTGATTTATAATTTCATCTGCTGATGGTGCCAATTTTATAATTTTTTACTTTATACACTTTTCAGTATCTATCTATCTATCTATCTATCTATCTATCTATCTATCTATCTATCTATCTATCTATCTATCTATCTATCTATCTATCTATCTATCTATCTATCTATCTATCTATCTATCACAGCATGAGGTGGATGTATTCAGGCCATACCATATTCTGCACTGACGACGATGGGCTATGCACACATACAGAACTGGAGTCGCATCCTGGTATTGTCTATTTCATCTTATCTTTCAAGTGAAGAATGAGATTATTGCTGTGTTTGCAGTACTTTGTTCAGTGTGATAGACAGCATCAGTCGCTGGACAAAAATGTACCATGTAACATTTTTGACGAAGTGCACGTCAACTACGATGCTACAGAGCCCAGGCGCTGTCATAGCTACAGATGACATCTACGTGCTAGATAGACAATGCAGATGGTATAAAGTCCTTTTATTAGGCAGTATTTTAGTAGTTTACGGCAAAGGCCCCTTTGAACCAATCAGTGTTTGTTCCTTCTCTTGCCTGCTTTTTATATAGTTTCATAGTGTGAGTATGTGATGCAACGATTGTCAGCTTCAACCTTCACTCACTACCCTTGGATGGATGGATGAATGACTACATGCAATATATGAAGTGGTGAGATGGATGGGAGGCACACGGGAGGGGGTGTGGGGGGGATTTTCTGGATGGATAGGCAGACATTAACCACTCATGCTAGATTGATCCTTGTAAATGTAATCCACACTTAACTAAAAGTATCATACCAACCACGTTCAGACAGTTGTGAAATACAGCTGACAGCCATCATTCCCCAAAGGGCCAGCTGCTGTGTTGCTTTATGGATGTGAACAACTGCAAAGTAGGACTGTTTTTAAAAAGGAAAGGACAATACACTCTGTTTATACATGACAGGTTTTATATATTATGAAGGACACATGCCTCTCTTAACACAGTTGTCTTTTGGAGGAAAAAAATCTGCAATTAGAAAGAGCAAGCGTTTGCCCTTTTGAGAGGGTATGTAATTGCTGTCACTGTCAAACACTGACAACCTGACAGTTCTTTACATTTACAAACACAAACACTTAAAAGAGAAACACTGTGATTCCAGTGAGTTGTAGAACTCTGAAGTGAAGAGCAGTGCAACAAAGCAGTATAGTTTCTGTGCAATGTAGTTAATTGTTTTAAACATTTCAAAATGTGTTACAAAAGTAGCCCACGCTTATAAATAATCCGGACCCACTGGTGAACCCCCATGTTTGAAAATACACAGCAAAACCAATCTCTCCTTTTGGATGCCCCTCGGGAAATAAATTGTGCTTATGTTCAAAATCAATGAAAAAAAATGTGATAGAAAAAGCGAGTTTAATAGAAAGAGTATAATAGAATATACATATTAAATTTAAAGCTGCAACAACATTTTTTGTGTTTGTTTTTGGCCACTTGGGGGCAGTGAGACAAGCCGTAAACACAATATTAAAGTTTAGAAGTGGCCACAAGGCTATTTTCTGTTATCCTGCACATCGTGATGACGCCTGATAGTCCTAGGCAAAGAGAAATGGAGTGTCTCCCCCTGACTACATTTATTCTTGAGAGAAGGGAGTCAAATCATAGCTCTTAGTCAACATACATGGAAATATATTTATAGGAAATCACACTGTTTGAGATCTTTGAGAATTGCACATTTAAATTACACTTAGAAGTCCATAGAAAAACATAACCATACACACAGGAGAATATAGAGATGCACAAGAACTCTATTGACACACAGACGGGTGCAGCTACAAAAGAAGACACACTGTCATCCATTCTGGTTAAGTATTGTTTAGATGGTAGTTGGCGTTTAATTCTCTCATTCTATTAAGTCCACAGAGAGAGAGAAAAGAACCATTTAACACTAATCCTCACCAAATAATACATTCATTTGGGCGCAGAATGGGAGGATTTAACGCCAGCTCACAGCCAAACAAGACTGGAGTGAAATGGATACCACGACGTCTCTGAGCATGTGTGTGTCTGTGACTCCATTAGAGACGAATACTAAGAGGGAAAAGAAAGTGATTAATTCAAATTTGTCTGAAAATAAGACACATCACAAGAGTTCCATTCATCGGTTTGTTTGGTGAGATGTTTCATTTAAAACAGTGTTTTAAACATCATCATTTATGGAATTTGTATAATGTGTCCAATGAAAATGAGTAAGTTTGTTTGAACACCAACAGCCTCCTGACATGTATTAAAGAGTAACGTAACACTGGCCTAAAAAGAAGTGTTTTGCTGCCCTCTGTGGTTAAAAGTTTAAAGCATGTTTCACTTCCGGCACAACCAGGATCACCAAAGGGTGTCGCTGGGTGTGCTGTTACACCTGCATGTACACCCAACAGATGTCCTAGAGTCACAGGGTCCTGGAGTACACTTGTACATCACTGCAGCAGGGTGAGAGGTTGAAGTTGACACTGCATGATAAGGAAAAACAAGACTTTCAGGGGGAATTATGTCACTCTTTAATGTTCTAGATTGGTGTGCAGGCTTAGCCAGCCAAAATCCAATTTAAGATTTACTTTGACTGGACACGGAAAACATCTCTGCCAAGCTGCATGGACCCTTCAGGAGGCAGCATAGGTGCAGCGTCTGCTGGGCCTATTTAGGATTAAGGAGACTGCAAACTAGCAAACATGGATGTGAACATTAAAAAAAAAAAAAAAAAAGGCTTTACAAATGTTTTATGAGGGGGAAAAAAGCATTGAACAGAATAGGTCTCGAGGATACATACCTTTATTTTCTTTACTGACTGTAAATATAACTTCGGTTACAACAAATCTCCACAGGTTAGCTTCAACACAAACTGAAAAACTTGTTTTATTGACATCCAGTGGTTGAAGTTCTTACTTTGCTACAATAATGTTGTGTACACAGGCTATAGACTGCAATCACACATATGTTTGACCCCAACCCAACTACATCAAACCTACTTACACACTGATGGAGCAGATTTGCAGTGTTTAACTAGAAGAGGGACTGTTTGAAACGTGTTTCATCTTAGTACTTTTTGAAATACCACATCAAGGAACATGTATACGCATATAAATGTCACTCGTCATAGGTATTATGATATGTATGATTCACAGTGTGTTATAATCACTAATTCATGCAAGCCATTATTATGTGTTCTTGTACTGCTATGCCTAACAAGACAAAGTGCCCCCCTAGAGACAGACTGATGAAATATCCTCCAGCTTTTGCAGAAATAACACTGAATTAACACAGCATGAGGGTCAAGGGAAATGTCCTGAATATGGATATTTTTCCTCACCTGGTGCCGCCATCACATTTGTAGAATAACAGCATAGACATACACACTCACAGTTCAACTACTGAAAAATCTTTTTCAAACCAGTCTCTCCTTTTGCTCTCATATCATCTTTAATAATAAAAATGTGCCTGCTGAGACATGCAGTAAATAATGATTCAATCTCTGACTTGTATCCGTGGTAGCCGGAGATGTAAATCTGCCAAAACTATAAAATCATTGCAAAAAAGACTAATCTAATTTTAAATTAGCATCTATAGGAAAATAAAAGTACAATAAATGCCTTTAAATTAACTTTTGTTTTATCTTATTTCATTTCTGAACTTTTTCAACTTGATTGGACAGACAAAGACATACAGTATACTACAGACAAGATGACTGACATTGATGGAATGACTGTGTCTGGTACTCAAACAAACCTACATTACTACATTAGAGTGAGCTGGCAATGATAGAAAATGATGGATAGCTCACAGGATGGAGGAGTGACATGGAGGAGGGGATCTGAGGTGAAGTGAGACAGGATAGAGAAGCAGATTTCAGTTGATGGATTGACTGTCAAGTGAATGAGAGAAATAGTTCCTTATGACATTTTCAATCCCATGACTCTAGCATGCTCCTGTGCAATATGTCATGCAATCTTGCTGCAAGAGATAGAGCTGTGACTGTTGACTAACTATGATTGTCTAGTCATAAAGCCTGTGGTTATCAATGCGGCAGTCTGAACTGGTAGCAAAACAAAGTAGGTCCCTAAACAGAACAGAACAACAATGCATGTCTGTAACCGTCCACAGGATTTCCATATGCAATGCTTATTCATATGGCCCAAAGATTGAGGTGAAACGCAAATGACTTCCTTAATGGAATTGTCAGTACCTCTTTGCAGGATATGATACAGATGTCAAGATAATTTATTGCTCCACATGCAGACATGTAACGAAAACAAACCACAGCACACTATTCATTGGCGTGAATGCTGTGAACAATATGAAAGGTAACACCACTACAAAAGTTGTCTTCTGATATCTGTTTACACTGATTGTGAAGAGGACCTCAATGTAGAGGCCAATCATGTGAAGTTACCTCTGCCAAGCTGTTTTCAAAGGATGGATGAAGATGTAAAAGACTATGGAAGATGTCACTCTGTTCTCTTTTAGTGTGCTCTCTGTGAACCTCTGTGGGCATCAAGGGTTAGGGTTAGGGTTAGTCAGGTAAGCATACCATTTCCTCCAAGAAACAATTGTTAGATGCTCACAGGCATGCTACCTTTATTTGAGAAGTGTTGGCTTGTATACTCCACAAAATAAAATAAAATAAAATAAAAAACGAACTCATTCAATATTCACATGATGCAGACATTAAACACTCTTAATAGTTTACAACTTACAAACAGTGCCATGTGAAATAGTAAAATAAGGTACACAAAGATGGCAGCTGATTGTCTGGGCTTCATGAATGCCTCAAACAGACTAACAACTGAAAAACATCACTTCCTCTTCCAATTTCTTCTACGGAAAGTACTACAAAATCTATGTATGATTTGTATGAAGTACAACATCTATAGCTTCCTAAAGTCCATAAAGGAGGCAAACAGGAATACCTTCACCTCAAAGTAATTGTGCATCTACACTTAAAGCTCCTTGACCTCAGGCGCTGTGGAAAGGCCTGGACAGTTCTCCTACATAAAGTTGCGTGGCAATCATCCTTGTGTTCCCAATGTCAACTTCCTTCTATGAGTGCTGACTGAAGAGCGTCATTGTCAAATAAAATTTTGAACTCCTTCCGCTGCATCTCTATTCAGAGATTAAAGACTATGACAGAGAAGGCACAGTTGTGGCAAAGTAACATCAGACGAAGGCCAATGTTGAAAGACAGCGTCACTGTGTGAGAGACAGACTGATGGATTAGGGGGTTAGAGATATAAGTGCAGGGAACAGCTAGCAAAACTTCCATACCAGTATGAGTCAATGAAGTGATGAAAGTACATAAAATGAAAATAAAAGAACTTCACTTTGGAATAATGGTTGGTAAGTCTGGTACAAATGTAGAAAAAGTAGAATTTCGAGACGTAGCAAGCGTTTATTTCAAGCCTAGTTTGAAAATGCAATATATTAAGCATATTTGTTTCCACTGCCATGCTTCTGAATACCAGGTAGGTAATTAGTTGAACAGCTGGGTTGATGAAACATTTTTTTTATGATCACAATGATAACACTAGGACTAACTAGTTCCTCACTGAAATACATGAACAATGCTGTTTTTATGTTTTTGTCTTTTGCTCGGATCATTAACGGGTGACAATGCTAGCTTTTTGCCTGAGGTATACTTTATCCTCCTTATCTGACATCCTCTTTTATCCTCCTCTCTTAGCATTAAACTATGCATGTAGCCCCCAAGTACCTTTTTAAGAAATCTTTTGAAAGCATGTCAGCTAGAAACAAAGTTGTCTGGAAATAAAAAGTTCAACCAACTCAGTTAAATTCGCCAGTGACATTTGTTATTTAAGCCGGCAGTGTCAATGTTTGCGGGCTACCTCTGACTGTAAATCAAGGACTCATCGGAAGTGGTAAATCTTCTTGTTATTACTGGACTGTAAACCTCATATGTACTGTCGAAGATTTACAGGCATAGCAACTGTAACTAAAGAGTGAGGAGTCAGCTGGAGGGTGCAGATTCAGCTCTCCACGCCTCTTTAGTGTCCATGACAACATTAAAACCAGGATTATGATATGTCTGACTGTTCATGCTTTAGTAAAATAAGTTGTGAGTTTGTTAAATGAAATATATATAGATATATAGATAGATAGATAGATAGATAGATAGATAGATAGATAGACAGACAGACAGACAGACAGACAGACAGACAGACAGACAGATTCTAATCCTTTAAAAAAATATGGCAAACATATGGTTCAGGGAAAATATATGAAAATATCTCTGCAGCACTGCAGGTTTATTTTAACATTTTATTATGAGTATTTTCTTCAACTTAGAGCTCTCCCCTCTTCAGTTTTCAGCTGCCCTCAGGCCAGTCTCTGTTGTCACTAAGCCTTTAATCACGTAACTGTGTGTTTACTTCACATTTATCTGGCCTCCATCTGAACTAATAAGCTGTGATTCAAAGCTGTTAAGTCTGTATATATGCACACACTTTACGTGCATGTTTCTGACTTCAGTTCATAAAATGTACATGAAAAACGGTTTCTTTCTTTCTACCTTTTATCTCCTCACACAAACACATGCACAGCATTAAACTTCCATTGAACTGAGTGTATTTTGTAGAGGAGACACAAATAAAAAGAACAGAACAGCCCTGCAGGCTCAATGAGGACATTGTCTCTAATGCCAATAGTTAGATTGTCCCCACCAGGATACCCTGGTATACCAGTATACTAGTGATTTGTGTTTTTCCGCCAAGCATTGATCATGTTCACATTTCATTTACACTCCACAGAACATGAGCTACATTGGTGAGTTCAAGTACCCAGCTGTTTGAAAGGCCACTGTGACAGGAACTACATTGATTCATGTGACATTTGTGTGCTGTATGGAAGTTAAACCGAAGTCCTTTAATAAAACTTTATAATAAGTATGATGGCAGGTGGAATGTAATTTGGCCTTCAGCTTGAATTTAAATATCAAGGAAGCCACACACTACCACGGCTGTCTGTTCCTTAGACAGTTGTGGTAAATTATTGAAGCACGAGCGAGCAGTGATATTTCTAACAGTACTCTGAATTAACCATGACCGACCACACACCACCACTGGAGGTCAGGAAAGAGGAGATCAACTGCAGAATGTTCTTATTTTTAGATGCTAAATATTAGTAGTTTTTCCTGTATTACAACAGAGGCAGTAATATGAAACATTATTCTGGCTGATGAGATACATTTTCATGTCAGCTGGCTAGAAATGTTGTGAAGTGGTGCTTGAAATAAACAAAGCAAAACAGCTGCTGGGTGACAAGTGAGAATTCTGCTGGTCACAACACAACATATCTCACATGCACATTCCAAATAAAGTCAATAACTCTGTTCCATGCATCCCAAATCAGCACCTAAAGTCATTTAATTACAGTTGAACTTAACAGGTGATGATTTGTTCAAATTCTTAAAACGATGTATGCCTTCCTGAGAAGCAATCATGTGGTCCGTCCTGTGAAAAGGTAAAAATATGGCGTAGAAAGCATCTTAACAAGTAGGTCAGCATTGATTTATTTTCCCTAATCATTAAACAAGCATTCACACCGCAGTTGCTTCAACTTAACCAAACCTATATCACAGAGATGGGAAGTGAGGGGAACATTTTATCCCCACTCAACATTCATTTTTCCATTTACGCATCCCCTCAATTTTACAGAATAATTGACAGAATGTGATAATATGATAACATTTCTACAAGCTTTAATGATTACAGCTTTGTTTCTGAGAAATCACTTCACTTCATGCCAGGCAGATAGCTCCAAATGTGAGCCTCTGCCACCATTTCTGACGAGAAGTCAATCAGAGGTGCAAAGTACTGAATTTAAAATGATTTGTCGAGGCAGTTTTGAACAAAACACGGTGTCATAGAAGCTGAACCTAGATTTTGAAAGTGACTTTAATTAAGCTGCAGATTAGATTAGCAGTCTCTGTCATTTGCCCACCTTCAGCAGCAGATAGATTTTCAATCTCTGTTAATGAAAGTTATAATGGTTTTCTCACTTTAATGGTGCTGTTATCTTCATTGGCTCAAGACATGACCGGGTTTAAGAATTCAGGACGAATATTTGACTTGATTAGAAGGTCTGGTGTGTCAAAGTATGGCAGAAATGGAATATGATCTGCTTAACCATGTTTCGGTGGTATAAAAATCACTTGACAATAAGAATTGTAATGTTTTTGTTTCTTAGAATGAGACTCTTTCCACAAAGTCTGCCAGGTTGCATCACTTACAGCAGCCCAGAAAGGACAAACTAAACACTAGTTCTAAATAGAGCCTTACAGATTTTCATGCATTTCACACTAGGAAGGAGGGTCAGCAACTACACTGCTGGGTGTCACTAAATCCTATATTCATCTAAGCCAATATCTTAACTATTTATTTTTAGCAGGTACTTTGCTATCCAAGCACCTTGGGACTTGTTTATTGGGAATGTGTTTTTTCATATGAATAATATGAATTTGAGACTTGTTAAATATGCTAAAATATAAAAGCATATTTAGTGGTATGCTGTATGATCAGCTTGTTTGCATTTTAGCTTGATCCAGCTGGAAATAGAGTCAATACTGAACAATGAAGGGAGATTAGTCTACAGACTAATTTCAACGCTAAATTTTTGTTAGCAAAAAGAGAAAAAAATTGAAAACGCTCAGGAGGTAGTCACAAAGAAAAGTGACAGCTAGAGAAGCCTGAAAGAAAAGAGAATTTGGGAATGAAGTTAAAGAGCTACCGTGGTCGATAAAGAGATCTGGATGCGAGGGTGCACGGAGATGGGGTGAAAAGCGTTCAGATTTCAGCATGAAAAAGAGGAGGGAAGAGCATAAAGTTTTAGGCAAGGAAGAAAGAGACACACCATGTGAAGGTGACAGCAAAAAAATTTAAGTGACAGCCACCAGTGACAGATGAGCACCATGAACCATCCACCTCTGCAGACAGTAATGCTTTACTAAAAGACAGTAACAGAAAGGCAAAAGAATGGGGAAAAAAAATAGGTAAAGGACAATAGAGAATAAAACGGGGCAGGAGAAAGACTGTAAGATGCTAAAGCGGTCGTGCAAAAGAGGACTAGTAGTGATGGGTAAAAAGAGAGCAGGAAGAGAAGGGAGGATTAGAGACAAAATGGATGTGTCGAGAGAAGAGAGGTGAGGAGGAGGAGGAGAAAAGCTTTAGATACTGATGATTTCCACCTGATGGATCTGGTCAATCAGCTTGTCTCACCACCTCTCTCTCTCTCTCTCTCTCCCCCCTCAAACATGCCCACACGTCTTCCCTGTGGTCTGCCGTGTATGGATTGATGTTCCATGGAAGACACAATGGCCTCCTCGGGGTAGAGAGGGATTCATTCAATTTTTCATTGTCAACCATTGTGTGGTTTTGAATGTGTGTGTGTGCGTGTACCCTGAACAAAGGACTTCACATGCTTTTCTTGTACTTTCTTGCCTGAAGGGAAAGTGGAAAACAGACATCCAGTACAGACATTTTTCTCCATTCACGTAGAATCTAGGTTCAGGAAAGTTGAAAGTGGTAACATGGAACACACTGAATGAACAAATAAATTGTACATGAGTGATCAAAAAAGTTTAACAGCAAACTTATCTTAGGACAACACTAAAGATGATACTGAGAAGAAGATCAATAATATGACTGAGATTAAAAGTTCACTCTTGGCTTTTCAAACAGCAGATGACAAACTTATCTCACCATTTAGTTCTTTTAGTGACTGATCACATCACATGATCTTCAGCAACATGAACACATACAGTGTTTAGCAAGTACTACATCACACTAAGTTGATGCAAGTGTCTTTTCAAACTGAAAAACATCTTGTATATTCCATCCATCAGTTGTACTATTGACAAGATAATAGACAGCTGAATAAAATAGGCAACATAAGCATATGGCATTTAATGAAATCAACACAGCTGAAGAATAATGCTAAAGCACAGAAATACATCCACACAAATCTTACTAAAAGTGGAGTACATCACTCTTTGTTGTTGAATTTCATGTGAGGTTTCCAGGCAACCAGTTGCAACTCCAGGAAATTACTGTGACTGATGAAGAAATGGTGCAACATGTAACCCTCCATGAATACACGTATCTTTTTTTGAACTTTAGTACAGATTAACCAACACGTATAACATGTTTACCCGAAACCCCACTGGGCACTGCCTGCCAGACTTTGTTTACTTGCTCAGATTTGGTCATCCGTGCCCAGTGAAATTTGGGAGTTAGATGTAACATACCAAGCTAAGCTAACTAGTTTCTGCCTGAAGCTTTGACATTATGCAATCTTTGCCAAGAAAGCAAATAAGCATATTTTCCAAAATGGGAAAGGTGGTCAGACAACTCTCCAAATATGCATTTGTATTCATTATTGAGCTGATATTTTATACCTTTACATAACACTAGAGGAATTAGGTGAAACTTAAAATAACTTTTTGGAAGCTTCAACAGAAACAACTGGTTGGAGAGAGCATCTGCATCACTTGCGGACAATGCGGAAATCAGTCATCCTGATCTAATTATGCATGTCTAATGATTTGCATCTTATCAGTGCAGAAGAATACAAACTCATTAGATATTTTGACACACATAAGGTCAGAGGCTCACTGTGTCAGAGGACTTGTCAACCTCTCAACAGACAGGTAAATTTGTTAGAATGTTCCTGTTAATAATGTAGGACAAAGGATTGTCTCGTCCTCAAGGACACACACATATACTGATGTTGTCAAGCATCAGTGATACTCAATTTAAAGTGTTTTGGTCAGTTGAATGAAACAATGCACTCCAGTGCCTCATGAATGGGAAGTATTATACTGGATCTACGAACAGCCTGTTTGTAAATCCCACAAAACTGGAGATACATTGAACTAATATCCATCTGTTAGACTTTTTTCTTTACAAAAGATAATGACATTTTGGTATATCAAGCTGATATAATATGTCTATGTATAGAAAACTGACCAAATGGCTGTGTATAAGTCGGTGGAGACCAAAACAGAGCTAAAAGGGCAGTAGACTTTGGACTTTCAGGTGGACGCAAACATGATATAGTTTTCTGTACCTGTTGTGTGTAGATAGCATTTTAATGCTGGTGCTTGTTGGGTCAGGTTGACCTGAAACACTAGAGGATGATTTTCTTCAAACATAAAAATAGTTGAAATAGATTTTTAATCCAATTTTATACAATACATGGTTGATTGTTGTTCGCGTAAGCAAGATAGCTCAAAGAGGAGAAGTTCAAATATAGATGCTACAGGAAGCAGAGCTTGAGCAGTCTAAGAGTAATTTAATAACACAAAAAACAAGACTTACAGGATGGTTAGGCAGGCAAGGGTCCAAAAGTCCAAAAGGAAAGGCAAGGTCCAGAAAAAAAAAGTTCCAAGGAACACACAGACTAAACAAGTGAATGCAGGACAACAAGGCACAGGTGAAACTAATCAGAGTGAAACAGACAATCGAAACTGGCTGGAAGAACAAAAGCAGGAAGTTACAGACATGAGAAGAGGAGAGAATTACAAAATAAAACAAGAAACACTAAACGAGAAACCCAGAACCATGACATGGAGATAAAGTTGTGATGTTAAAACTGACTATATAAGAGTGTGTGTGGTACATAGTATGTTTATTATTTCCACCAGGGAAGATGTGTTTTCTGTGCCGTTTGTTTGTCTGCCAGGAGGATTACTGAAGAAATACTGGTCCAATTTTAATGAAACTTGGTGGAAGGGTGACGCATGGGCTAAGGAAAAACAATTTAACTGAAATACAGATTTTGCCCTTGCAGATTTGCAGACTAGACTTTTGGCCTTAACAGAGGTCTCTGCTCCCCCTCTCTTGCAAACTGATGTTTGCTGATGCTTACATTTTGGACTCAAATGATTAAAAACTGACATAATAAAAATGCAGATGATAAACAAGAGTCAAATAAGAACTATGTCCCATAACAGCAGTTTTGTTCAGAATCAATCTAACTCTATCAAATAAACTTTACACTTACAAAGTAACGTTGAGTTTTTGCTGACAGTGTGTCAAAGTGATGTTGATTCAGCTTTATGGTAATTTTGTTGGCTACAGATGGTGTTGTTACCACCGCATTATATCGAGATGTGTTTCACCACATTTATTAAGATGCATTGACTTCCCAGTTATATATTCCAAAACCAACCTGCAAAGGTTTTAATAATTAATTCTATTTGTTTTAATTATGCAGAAAATGTTGTCTCATGATTTCAGTCTGGAATAAAAATTTAGTTTTATAAATTTTTTATGTGTTTAATATTTAAAGATATTAAATATTGGCAGACAATATCTATCTCTCAGCACCTTTACCCCGTAAGTATTGAGTATCCTGTAAGACATTCATAGCTCAAGGCTGTAGCTTCAGGAAACAGAGAGGACAGAGGACCTTTATTTCAATTACCTGTCCCCTCTCCACAACACTGCCACGCTGTCTCCATCTCTTGCGCACACGCACACACATAATCAAGTTAGAGATCACCTTAGGAGAGCCTGATTGTGTGTGTTTGTGTGTGTGTGTGTGTGTGTGTTTGTGTTGAGACTGAATGTTAGTGTGTGCACACAGGTGACAGGTAAATGAAATAAATGGCTGCAGACAGGTCTGTCGGCCTTTGTTAAGTGTCTGCAGGAGTGTGTGTGTTAAATGGTCACTTAGGTGACACACAAAACAGCATTATGTCCTCCCCATTAGCCTGACATCAGATTTCTCTCAAACACACACGGATCTTACCACACAGCTTGAGGAGGGTTTAATCATTCCTTGAGGTCTCCAGGCAGATGAAGTGTCTCTGCTAACAGACTTCCTCAAGGCCTTGGCAGGTCATCCAATGCCTCCCTTCTCCTTTCCAGGCTAGTGATTTTACTTGTCATACATATGTGTCAGCTGCTGCTTGATTGACAGCTGTCATTGTGATTGGCAGTCCAAATGGCGCATGGCAACAGGAGGCTAGGTTGGTCGGGGAAACACACTGAAGATACAAACGCCTTAAAGCTACACTGCATAGAAATTGGTATTTTTGCTCTCAGCAAAAAAGTCAGTCACAGATATACTCTTCTTGCTCAGTTATTCTCACCTTTTCTCGTCTTAGCTTCCTTTCTCACATCCCCGCTTACCCAGCTCTGGTTCTGGCACGACACTGGCTATGCACCCCATCAGCATACTCCTGCACGGCAGGCTTGAAAACATCCTCTTCCCAGTCCATATCAGTGAAATTGTTGGTGGTGTGTGACTTAGTGATGTAAAGCATTCGTACTTCTCAATGGTGATTTCACCCAGAGAAACAAACTTACAAAAGTGCAGAAAC
Organism: Argyrosomus regius; assembly: GCA_946959425.1. NCBI lineage: Eukaryota > Metazoa > Chordata > Actinopteri > Sciaenidae > Argyrosomus > Argyrosomus regius. Next base: position 17,819,272 of record OX336887.1, on the reverse strand, counting down.
AGGTGTAAAGGGTGCGGGTTGGGACACCATTTACCTCATTACATGTCAGTGTAGCATCAACATGATTCAAGATCTGCTTTTATGGAAGAAAGGTTAAGCAATGCTTTTTTTAAGAGTGTGGAAAATGATTCCTGAGATGTGCAGAATTCCTACAATCTGGCTTTGTGCTTCCTCAGAAGGCTTGCAAGATTACAGTGCGCGCAGTAGAAAACATATTGCTGTCAGAAATAATGATAAAAGATTGGAAAAAGAAAAGAAAAACAGAAATGCGTAGTCCTTGTGTGTGACTTATTTTCTGTCTTTACTGTATGAAACCTGAAGTGAAATCACGATGAAAGGAAAAATGAGTGGACTTTTTTGAAAGGGAGTGTGCAGACCATTGTTATCAACTGTTATGTTTGCCACTTGGATGGTACAAGCTCAAATACGCTGCACAGTGATGTGAGGGTCACAGATTTTGTGTGTTTGGGAAAGATGGGAGCTTTTACAGTCATTCTACTTAATGAAGACCCCCATTTCCTTGTTTTGACATGTTTACTACGAACACACTTCCTCCACTCCAGTAGTAGATGTGTCATTTAGAAATTAAAATAAGAAGCTTGATCTTTATAGTAGCAAAGCGCAAAACAATTGTCTTTGTTCCTCGGCCCAAAACACAGTAGACAAAAACAGATGTGTTTTAATGAATATATGATTTAATGGAATTCTAAGCATAGTCACTTCACCTCAAGGACGTCCACCTTTCTGTTGAATATGCAAGTGGTTTTTTATGTGTTTCCTCTCAGTGCTCCAGTATTCTTCCAGATAGTGTGGCTCCAGTCATATCCATGGTATTTTTTAGCCAGGTATGACAAAATCCACGTTAAATACAGTTTTCTGTTTTGCAATTTTTTGTGTGGTGAGCTAATAAAGAATTTTAATATAAAAACACTGGTAGGCCGTTACAGTAAAACTGGATGTTTTAATAATGATTTTTATGGTTAGCTCATGTCAAGTTTTACTTCATGTAGTCATTCTAAAACTAGAAAAGGACATTTTCTAAGGAAGCCATTTTGAAACACTGCACGTACAAAGCACATTTAATTACAGGTTGAAACAAAGCTCCATAAAGTGGAGCTGCTCGGAAAATGAGGACTGATGTCACATCATATTAATGATGAACTTTTTTAAAAAACTGGAGTAAAAAAAATACAGAGGAGGTATGTTGTGTAGCAGGTCGCTTTTGGTTTTGTGAGATAAAAGTGATGTATTTGAGTAAAGAGATGCATATAGATATAATTAACAGGAAGGGAAAAAAAGGCTTATAGCTCAGATACTGAGGTATGAGGGGAGACAAGGTCTAATTGCTGAATCCCCACTCCCACATTGCAAAGACCAAGGTTAGGTTAATTGGAGATTGTAAATGTGGGTGTGGTTCTGTGACTGACTGGGTTTCAATCCACCTGTTTTAATGTGCAATTTCAAAACATTGCAAAGAAGTTTTTCCTCTTGCGGGAGTTGGATAAATTGGTGCATTAATAAATCCAGAATGTGACAAAAGTCAATGGAAACAGAGTCATAAGTCACATACATAAAGCATGTGACTTATACATCCACTGAAACTTTGCCTCCACTGGAGACATGAAAGATACCCACTGACTTTAAAAGAAAAATAATTTTCTTTCTGTTCTCGCTCTGTGATTCACACCACAGACCTTGAACTTCCAGTGTGTCATATGTAGGAGGCTTTATCTACAGAATATGGAAAATATAAAATATAATATTCATAGTTATGTTTTCATTATGTATGATCACCTGAAAATAACAACCATTATGTTTTTGGTACCTCAGAATGGGCCTTTTATAGCTACAGATGCCACAGATAAGAACAAATTAAAAACTGGGTCCAGGCCTGACACGTATTACACGTGGTGCTTGACACTGTAGTTTTTTTCTTTACACTAGGAAGGAGGAGAGCGTGAAGCACGGCGGTTGCAATCAGCAACTACACTGTTAGATAGCACTGAATCCTACACACTGCTCCTTTAATGCTGGTTTACAGTTCAGTGTAATTCATTTTCCAAAAGAAGAGACTCATTGATATATTGTGAATGTTAGTTATTAAATTAACTTGTTAAATGATGTACTTAATGAGGTTAACTACCTGGGGACTGGGCCAGGTAAAGTTAAAATACTGATTAAACTCGTGCAGAATTCCTTTATTTAAAATCATTATGTTTCCTGCTTTTGGGTTATAAATTAAAAGTAAGATAATGAGGTTTTTTATTTCCATTATTTTTTTGGTTTTGTTTAGGAAGTTAGAACTTTTATTTTCAACAGTACGCCTTTTGTTATATTTATTTCTTTGGTTTGGGCAACATCCACTCGCCCTTTTCCCCTCGAGTTTGGCTCACTACCTCTTTTTTGTTGTTGTTGTTGTTGTTGTTGTTGTTGTATTATATTCCAAACTCCTGGCAATAAATAACTTTATTTTACCAAGTACATCTGGTTTTATGTTGCTCCCTCTTCCCAAAGCTACCTGGGTTGTAACAACACACAATAAAAGTGACAGATGATGATAATAGTGTAGTGTAAGTTTTTCTACCATTTGAAGTTTGACTGGCACTCTTAACTCCACGATCTTGTTGCACCCTCTTATTCTACAATGCTATAATGACACTTAACTGGAGCATTTTTCTTCTAATATAACAGAAAAACACAGAAATTTACATTTTCTTTTTGCAGATTTTTTGCAGTTTCAGTTCAAATTTGTATGACATTTGGATGGAAACCTGGCCTGTGACTGGTGACCTGTCATATTTTCTGCTTCTTGCTTGCTACAGTCAAGCGTCATAAACAAACACACAACAAGCCTCAGTGAGTTTATTAGTCCACATCGTGTCTGACAGGGCTTCGATTTTGTTTTTAATATAATGCCGCTTTTACTCTCTGTGGGTGCTTTGGATGGGAAATTAAAATACAGAATCAACATGGAATTCTTCACGCTTTCTGAAAGAAACCTGCAAGTCTTTCCATCATTCTTTTTTGTCATTGTGTCAATGACATGACAGCTAATACGGTCTGCTGGTAGAGAAATGAGAGTCCTGTGGGGAAGACGGTGGCTTGGCTATTCCTGCTGACTTTTTTTGTGTTCATGGTGGGAGATGGTAGAGAGAGGTCAGTGGAAGTGTATCTGACAGGTTCAGTTATTAGCTCTGAATGAGTGTGTGTTTGAGCACATGTGTTTGTTTTGGTTCATGTGTGTGTGTCTGCGACTGATACATATCGAAGGAAATTAGTTGTCCGGCCATGATGAGTTGACCATTCGTCTCTGATAGCAAAATCAAAGGGATATGAAACAAACCGAGGGAAGAAACGATGGAGAAATAAGAGGAGGATTGATAAAGGATGGGTAGGAAGGAAGAAAGGAAGGAAATATAAAAGTGATAGTTAAATGACATGAGGCAAACCACTGGAATGCAGAAGGGCGAGGACAGAAGGAAATGAACAATAATAATAAGTGAATGACCCATTAAATCTTGTCGAGTTCAGACATAAATCTTGAGACGTATTCAGTTCCAGCTCTGTCTGCTCACTGATCTCGTTCATTCACACTGCATAGAAATTGGTATTTTTGCTCTCAGCAAAAAAGTCAGTCACAGATATACTCTTCTTGCTCAGTTATTCTCACCTTTTCTCGTCTTAGCTTCCTTTCTCACATCCCCGCTTACCCAGCTCTGGTTCTGGCACGACACTGGCTATGCACCCCATCAGCATACTCCTGCACGGCAGGCTTGAAAACATCCTCTTCCCAGTCCATATCAGTGAAATTGTTGGTGGTGTGTGACTTAGTGATGTAAAGCATTCGTACTTCTCAATGGTGATTTCACCCAGAGAAACAAACTTACAAAAGTGCAGAAACAGGTGTAAAGGGTGCGGGTTGGGACACCATTTACCTCATTACATGTCAGTGTAGCATCAACATGATTCAAGATCTGCTTTTATGGAAGAAAGGTTAAGCAATGCTTTTTTTAAGAGTGTGGAAAATGATTCCTGAGATGTGCAGAATTCCTACAATCTGGCTTTGTGCTTCCTCAGAAGGCTTGCAAGATTACAGTGCGCGCAGTAGAAAACATATTGCTGTCAGAAATAATGATAAAAGATTGGAAAAAGAAAAGAAAAAACAGAAATGCGTAGTCTTTGTGTGTGACTTATTTTCTGTCTTTACTGTATGAAACCTGAAGTGAAATCACGATGAAAGGAAAAATGAGTGGACTTTTTTGAAAGGGAGTGTGCAGACCATTGTTATCAACTGTTATGTTTGCCACTTGGATGGTACAAGCTCAAATACGCTGCACAGTGATGTGAGAGTCACAGATTTTGTGTGTTTGGGAAAGATGGGAGCTTTTACAGTCATTCTACTTAATGAAGACCCCCATTTCCTTGTTTTGACATGTTTACTACGAACACACTTCCTCCACTCCAGTAGTAGATGTGTCATTTAGAATTAAAATAAGAAGCTTGATCTTTATAGTAGCAAAGCGCAAAATAATTGCCTTTGTTCCTCGGCCCAAAACACAGTAGACAAAAACAGATGTGTTTTAATGAATATATGATTTAATGGAATTCTAAGTATAGTCACTTCACCTCAAGGACGTCCACCTTTCTGTTGAATACGCAAGTGTTTTTTTATGTTTCCTCTCAGTGCTCCAGTATTCTCCCAGATAGTGTGGCTCCAGTCATATCCATGGTATTTTTTAGCCAGGTATGACAAAATCCACATTAAATACAGTTTTCTGTTTTGCAATTTTTTGTGTGGTGAGCTAATAAAGCATTTTAATATAAAAACACTGGTAGGCCGTTACAGTAAAACTGGATGTTTTAATAATGATTTTTATGGTTAGCTCATGTCAAGTTTTACTTCATGTAGTCATTCTAAAACTAGAAAAGGACATTTTCTAAGGAAGCCATTTTGAAACACTGCACGTACAAAGCACATTTAATTACAGGTTGAAACAAAGCTCCATAAAGTGGAGCTGCTCGGAAAATGAGGACTGATGTCACATCATATTAATGATGAACTTTTTTAAAAAACTGGAGTAAAAAAAATACAGAGGAGGTATGTTGTGTAGCAGGTCGCTTTTGGTTTTGTGAGATAAAAGTGATGTATTTGAGTAAAGAGATGCATATAGATATAATTAACAGGAAGGGAAAAAAGGCTTATAGCTCAGATACTGAGGTATGAGGGGGAGACAAGGTCTAATTGCTGAATCCCCACTCCCACATTGCAAAGACCAAGGTTAGGTTAATTGGAGATTGTAAATGTGGGTGTGGTTCTGTGACTGACTGGGTTTCAATCCACCTGTTTTAATGTGCAATTTCAAAACATTGCAAAGAAGTTTTTCCTCTTGCGGGAGTTGGATAAATTGGTGCATTAATAAATCCAGAATGTGACAAAAGTCAATGGAAACAGAGTCATAAGTCACATACATAAAGCATGTGACTTATACATCCACTGAAACTTTGCCTCCACTGGAGACATGAAAGATACCCACTGACTTTAAAAGAAAAATAATTTTCTTTCTGTTCTCGCTCTGTGATTCACACCACAGACCTTGAACTTCCAGTGTGTCATATGTAGGAGGCTTTATCTACAGAATATGGAAAATATAAAATATAATATTCATAGTTATGTTTTCATTATGTATGATCACCTGAAAATAACAACCATTATGTTTTTGGTACCTCAGAATGGGCCTTTTATAGCTACAGATGCCACAGATAAGAACAAATTAAAAACTGGGTCCAGGCCTGACACGTATTACACGTGGTGCTTGACACTGTAGTTTTTTTCTTTACACTAGGAAGGAGGAGAGCGTGAAGCACGGCGGTTGCAATCAGCAACTACACTGTTAGATAGCACTGAATCCTACACACTGCTCCTTTAATGCTGGTTTACAGTTCAGTGTAATTCATTTTCCAAAAGAAGAGACTCATTGATATATTGTGAATGTTAGTTATTAAATTAACTTGTTAAATGATGTACTTAATGAGGTTAACTACCTGGGGACTGGGCCAGGTAAAGTTAAAATACTGATTAAACTCGTGCAGAATTCCTTTATTTAAAATCATTATGTTTCCTGCTTTTGGGTTATAAATTAAAAGTAAGATAATGAGGTTTTTATTTCCATTATTTTTTTGGTTTTGTTTAGGAAGTTAGAACTTTTATTTTCAACAGTACGCCTTTTGTTATATTTATTTCTTTGGTTTGGGCAACATCCACTCGCCCTTTTCCCCTCGAGTTTGGCTCACTACCTCTTTTTTGTTGTTGTTGTTGTTGTTGTTGTTGTTGTATTATATTCCAAACTCCTGGCAATAAATAACTTTATTTTACCAAGTACATCTGGTTTTATGTTGCTCCCTCTTCCCAAAGCTACCTGGGTTGTAACAACACACAATAAAAGTGACAGATGATGATAATAGTGTAGTGTAAGTTTTTCTACCATTTGAAGTTTGACTGGCACTCTTAACTCCACGATCTTGTTGCACCCTCTTATTCTACAATGCTATAATGACACTTAACTGGAGCATTTTTCTTCTAATATAACAGAAAAACACAGAAATTTACATTTTCTTTTTGCAGATTTTTTGCAGTTTCAGTTCAAATTTGTATGACATTTGGATGGAAACCTGGCCTGTGACTGGTGACCTGTCATATTTTCTGCTTCTTGCTTGCTACAGTCAAGCGTCATAAACAAACACACAACAAGCCTCAGTGAGTTTATTAGTCCACATCGTGTCTGACAGGGCTTCGATTTTGTTTTTAATATAATGCCGCTTTTACTCTCTGTGGGTGCTTTGGATGGGAAATTAAAATACAGAATCAACATGGAATTCTTCACGCTTTCTGAAAGAAACCTGCAAGTCTTTCCATCATTCTTTTTTGTCATTGTGTCAATGACATGACAGCTAATACGGTCTGCTGGTAGAGAAATGAGAGTCCTGTGGGGAAGACGGTGGCTTGGCTATTCCTGCTGACTTTTTTGTGTTCATGGTGGGAGATGGTAGAGAGAGGTCAGTGGAAGTGTATCTGACAGGTTCAGTTATTAGCTCTGAATGAGTGTGTGTTTGAGCACATGTGTTTGTTTTGGTTCATGTGTGTGTGTCTGCGACTGATACATATCGAAGGAAATTAGTTGTCCGGCCATGATGAGTTGACCATTCGTCTCTGATAGCAAAATCAAAGGGATATGAAACAAACCGAGGGAAGAAACGATGGAGAAATAAGAGGAGGATTGATAAAGGATGGGTAGGAAGGAAGAAAGGAAGGAAATATAAAAGTGATAGTTAAATGACATGAGGCAAACCACTGGAATGCAGAAGGGCGAGGACAGAAGGAAATGAACAATAATAATAAGTGAATGACCCATTAAATCTTGTCGAGTTCAGACATAAATCTTGAGACGTATTCAGTTCCAGCTCTGTCTGCTCACTGATCTCGTTCATTCACACTGCATAGAAATTGGTATTTTTGCTCTCAGCAAAAAAGTCAGTCACAGATATACTCTTCTTGCTCAGTTATTCTCACCTTTTCTCGTCTTAGCTTCCTTTCTCACATCCCCGCTTACCCAGCTCTGGTTCTGGCACGACACTGGCTATGCACCCCATCAGCATACTCCCGCACGGCAGGCTTGAAAACATCCTCTTCCCAGTCCATATCAGTGAAATTGTTGGTGGTGTGTGACTTAGTGATGTAAAGCATTCGTACTTCTCAATGGTGATTTCACCCAGAGAAACAAACTTACAAAAGTGCAGAAACAGGTGTAAAGGGTGCGGGTTGGGACACCATTTACCTCATTACATGTCAGTGTAGCATCAACATGATTCAAGATCTGCTTTTATGGAAGAAAGGTTAAGCAATGCTTTTTTTAAGAGTGTGGAAAATGATTCCTGAGATGTGCAGAATTCCTACAATCTGGCTTTGTGCTTCCTCAGAAGGCTTGCAAGATTACAGTGTGCGCAGTAGAAAACATATTGCTGTCAGAAATAATGATAAAAGATTGGAAAAAGAAAAGAAAAACAGAAATGCGTAGTCTTTGTGTGTGACTTATTTTCTGTCTTTACTGTATGAAACCTGAAGTGAAATCACGATGAAAGGAAAAATGAGTGGACTTTTTTGAAAGGGAGTGTGCAGACCATTGTTATCAACTGTTATGTTTGCCACTTGGATGGTACAAGCTCAAATACGCTGCACAGTGATGTGAGAGTCACAGATTTTGTGTGTTTGGGAAAGATGGGAGCTTTTACAGTCATTCTACTTAATGAAGACCCCCATTTCCTTGTTTTGACATGTTTACTACGAACACACTTCCTCCACTCCAGTAGTAGATGTGTCATTTAGAATTAAAATAAGAAGCTTGATCTTTATAGTAGCAAAGCGCAAAATAATTGCCTTTGTTCCTCGGCCCAAAACACAGTAGACAAAAACAGATGTGTTTTAATGAATATATGATTTAATGGAATTCTAAGTATAGTCACTTCACCTCAAGGACGTCCACCTTTCTGTTGAATACGCAAGTGTTTTTTTATGTTTCCTCTCAGTGCTCCAGTATTCTCCCAGATAGTGTGGCTCCAGTCATATCCATGGTATTTTTTAGCCAGGTATGACAAAATCCACATTAAATACAGTTTTCTGTTTTGCAATTTTTTGTGTGGTGAGCTAATAAAGCATTTTAATATAAAAACACTGGTAGGCCGTTACAGTAAAACTGGATGTTTTAATAATGATTTTTATGGTTAGCTCATGTCAAGTTTTACTTCATGTAGTCATTCTAAAACTAGAAAAGGACATTTTCTAAGGAAGCCATTTTGAAACACTGCACGTACAAAGCACATTTAATTACAGGTTGAAACAAAGCTCCATAAAGTGGAGCTGCTCGGAAAATGAGGACTGATGTCACATCATATTAATGATGAACTTTTTTAAAAAAACTGGAGTAAAAAAAATACAGAGGAGGTATGTTGTGTAGCAGGTCGCTTTTGGTTTTGTGAGATAAAAGTGATGTATTTGAGTAAAGAGATGCATATAGATATAATTAACAGGAAGGAAAAAAAGGCTTATAGCTCAGATACTGAGGTATGAGGGGAGACAAGGTCTAATTGCTGAATCCCCACTCCCACATTGCAAAGACCAAGGTTAGGTTAATTGGAGATTGTAAATGTGGGTGTGGAAGTCTGACTAAACGTCTAAGTTCTGTGACTGACTGGGTTTCCAGCCCTAAAGGGACATGGAAAAAAAAAAAATTAAACGTTTCAGGAGCACGAGATACCCGGAGCACCAGAAAGTATCCCACGAGATACTTTCGGAGCACCAGAAAGTATCTCGTGCTCACGAGATACTTTTCTGGTGCTCACGAGAAAGTATCTCGGATAATTATAATGCACTATAATACAGTGTAGTGTCCCCAAACTCACCACACACTCATTGATCTCCTACAGCAGGGGTCATCAACTACATTTGTCCAAGGGCTAGAATTTTCTCGGCAGACACTATCAGGGCCAGACGCCCTAAAATTAAATTCATATTGTATCCCAAGCAATATATTATTATTTCATATATCAATTTGCCGTTGAAATGTATGTTATTTTTTAGCCTTTGTCAGTGTTAACAGACTCATATTACCTGTACAGTAGCGAGCCACAAGGGGCGGAACGATATTTTAGGCTTCATATTCATGAGGCTGTCAACTGCTAACGTGGGAGGGTGATGCCGCTGGTCGAGGCGGCTAATCACAGTGAACTGATTGACATCCAGGCCGCTGGTGACATGAAGGCTGCTCTCCGTGGTGCTGAAAGCTTGTGTTGTGTAGTGTAATCTGTAGATTACACTTGGTTTGAAAAAAATAAATCTTTTTCATAGTTTGGGGGAATTTTATTAGGAATTATATTCAATAACTATTACAGTGTAGTATCATAAACCTCAGCTCAACCACTCCTGTTGGGTACTACAACAATTAGTTTGTGAGAGAGGGCTTTAGTATAATTTGGGGTATTTGAATTTTGCGCCAGGCAGAGCGTGAAAACAACAAAGTCCAAAGGCAGACTACCAGGCACGAAACCCACAGCGGTATGGGGCACAAAGGACAGAGCATGAAAAAGCATCAAAGTTATTGATTAATATTCCTAATAAAAATTCCCAGAAATTATGAAAAGCCCTTATTTCCCCATATAAATGTTGTAGTGTAATCTGTAGGGGATCAATAAAGTGTGTAGTGAGTTTGGTGACACTACACTGTATCATAGTGAAGATATTATTATGTTGTAATATCTCTTTTCGGTGTTGCACTTTGTAGACGGTCCCTGCGCGCTGCTCTCACAGCCGGCTGCACGAAACACTAATGTTGTGGGTGGCTCTGAGCATGGCTCGTTTTGATGAACATTAGGTTGTAGCTCGTTGTCTATCTTACTACGGTTGAAAATATGCGTGTTTTGTGTTTTAACAACGTTTCACTTCAGAGTTATTGATCCCGGAAGTTCGAATCTGCCAATATCTTTCCAACTTTACCGCAGTCATTTACGCAGCCATTCCTTTAATGATCTTAACGAGCCTAGAGGCATACGCACAGGAAGCACAACTGCCTGTGCTTAACCCAAGGTTTCTAGTGAGCACGATATACTTTCTAGTGAGCACGAGATACTTTCTCGTGCTCACGAGATACTTTCGTGCTCACTAGAAAGTATATCTAGTGAGAAAGTATATCGTATATCGAAAAGTATCTCGTGCTCACTAGAAACGTTTAATTTTTTTTTTTTCCATGTCCCTTTAGGGGCTCCATAGGTTTCAATCCACCTGTTTTAATGTGCAATTTCAAAACATTGCAAAGAAGTTTTTCCTCTTGCGGGAGTTGGATAAATTGGTGCATTAATAAATCCAGAATGTGACAAAAGTCAATGGAAACAGAGTCATAAGTCACATACATAAAGCATGTGACTTATACGTCCACTGAAACTTTGCCTCCACTGGAGACATGAAAGATACCCACTGACTTTAAAAGAAAACTAATTTTCTTTCTGTTCTCGCTTTGTGATTCACACCACAGACCTTGAACTTCCAGTGTGTCATATGTAGGAGGCTCTATCTACAGAATATGGAAAATATAAAATATAATATTCATAGTTATGTTTTCATTATGTATGATCACCTGAAAATAACAACCATTATGTTTTTGGTACCTCAGAATGGGCCTTTTATAGCTACAGATGCCACAGATAAGAACAAATTAAAAACTGGGTCCAGGCCTGACACGTATTACACGTGGTGCTTGACACTGTAGTTTTTTTCTTTACACTAGGAAGGAGGAGAGCGTGAAGCACGGCGGTTGCAATCAGCAACTACACTGTTAGATAGCACTGAATCCTACACACTGCTCCTTTAATGCTGGTTTACAGTTCAGTGTAATTCATTTTCCAAAAGAAGAGACTCATTGATATATTGTGAATGTTAGTTATTAAATTAACTTGTTAAATGATGTACTTAATGAGGTTAACTACCTGGGGACTGGGCCAGGTAAAGTTAAAATACTGATTAAACTCGTGCAGAATTCCTTTATTTAAAATCATTATGTTTCCTGCTTTTGGGTTATAAATTAAAAGTAAGATAATGAGGTTTTTATTTCCATTATTTTTTTGGTTTTGTTTAGGAAGTTAGAACTTTTATTTTCAACAGTATGCCTTTTGTTATATTTATTTCTTTGGTTTGGGCAACATCCACTCACCCTTTTCCCCTCGAGTTTGGCTCACTACCTCTTTTTTTTTGTTGTTGTTGTTGTTGTTGTAATATATTCCAAACTCCTGGCAATAAATAACTTTATTTTACCAAGTACATCTGGTTTTATGTTGCTCCCTCTTCCCAAAGCTACCTGGGTTGTAACAACACACAATAAAAGTGACAGATGATGATAATAGTGTAGTGTAAGTTTTTCTACCATTTGAAGTTTGACTGGCACTCTTAACTCCACGATCTTGTTGCACCCTCTTATTCTACAATGCTATAATGACACTTAACTGGAGCATTTTTCTTCTAATATAACAGAAAAACAAAAATTTACATTTTCTTTTTGCAGATTTTTTGCAGTTTCAGTTCAAATTTGTATGACATTTGGATGGAAACCTGGCCTGTGACTGGTGACCTGTCATATTTTCTGCTTCTTGCTTGCTACAGTCAAGCGTCATAAACAAACACACAACAAGCCTCAGTGAGTTTATTAGTCCACATCGTGTCTGACAGGGCTTCGATTTTGTTTTTAATATAATGCCGCTTTTACTCTCTGTGGGTGCTTTGGATGGGAAATTAAAATACAGAATCAACATGGAATTCTTCACGCTTTCTGAAAGAAACCTGCAAGTCTTTCCATCATTCTTTTTTGTCATTGTGTCAATGACATGACAGCTAATACGGTCTGCTGGTAGAGAAATGAGAGTCCTGTGGGGAAGACGGTGGCTTGGCTATTCCTGCTGACTTTTTTGTGTTCATGGTGGGAGATGGTAGAGAGAGGTCAGTGGAAGTGTATCTGACAGGTTCAGTTATTAGCTCTGAATGAGTGTGTGTTTGAGCACATGTGTTTGTTTTGGTTCATGTGTGTGTGTCTGCGACTGATACATATCGAAGGAAATTAGTTGTCCGGCCATGATGAGTTGACCATTCGTCTCTGATAGCAAAATCAAAGGGATATGAAACAAACCGAGGGAAGAAACGATGGAGAAATAAGAGGAGGATTGATAAAGGATGGGTAGGAAGGAAGAAAGGAAGGAAATATAAAAGTGATAGTTAAATGACATGAGGCAAACCACTGGAATGCAGAAGGGCGAGGACAGAAGGAAATGAACAATAATAATAAGTGAATGACCCATTAAATCTTGTCGAGTTCAGACATAAATCTTGAGACGTATTCAGTTCCAGCTCTGTCTGCTCACTGATCTCGTTCATTCATACTTAACAAATCATTCATTTGTCTTGTTACTTTTAATTATAAAACTGTCAAACTGTTATATTCCTCCAGGGGATCCGAGTCCTGTTAACTCATGATGTACTGCTGCTGGCTGGACTTCATGTGGATGCAATTTGTTCTGCTGAACAAAAATTAGATAAATGTATCAGGTTTAGAAACAAGACCAATGAGATCATTTTATAAAGGTACTGAAAAATGTACACTGATCAGCCATAACATTATGACCACCTGCGCAATATTGTGTAGGTCCTTTTGTAGCCAAAACAGCCCTGACACATCAAGGCATGGACTCCACCTCTGAAGGTATCTGGCACCAAGCAGCAGATCCTTTAAGTCCTGTAAGTTGCGAGATGTGGCCTCCATGAATCTGACTTGTTTGTCCAGCACATCCCACAGATGCTTGATTGGATTGAGATCTGTGTTCCTGTTGTGTTCCTCAAACCATTCATGAACCATTGTTGCTTTGTGGCAGGCAACACTATCCTGCTGAAAGAGGCCACTGCCATCAGGGAATACTGTTTCCCTGAATGAGTGTACATGGTCTGCAACAGTGCTTAGGTAGGTGGTACGTGTCAAAGCAACATGAATGGCAGGACCCAAGGTTACCTAGCAAAACATTACCCAAAGCATAACACTGCCTCTGTCGGCTTGCCTTCTTCCAATAGCACTGCCTTGCATAAATCTGTTGTCGCTACACTCAGCAGCGATGTAGCACTATGCTTTATTGCACTGGAGTTCCCAACTGGTTTAACCTCAGGGTCCATATTTGTCCTTAATTATTAAGTCACAGTTCACAAACAGGCTTAATTAATGTTTTTTTTTTTTTTTTTTTTAATTTGCGAAATCACAATGAAAACAAAAACTTTTTTTAAAGAAAGTGTTGCAAAACAACAAACAATTAGCACATTAAAATCCTTACAACAGAAATTAGAACCTCGGGCTTCCATAACAAAATATGTTAACACTGATAATAATGAAAACAGGGCAATAAAATGGTTGCTTTCTTTGTTTATAATATAAACAACTCACTTATGCAAACCTTTCCTTGTAAACAAGGAAAAGTTTGCATAAGTGAGTAAGTAGGTAAGTAAGTTTGTATCCTATTTACACAAACAAGCCACCGCTGTGAGTAAAACCAGGTTTAATATATGTTGTAGAACTGCTGGGAGGTCACATGACCTCAAAAGTCTCCCCTCTGCTCCCAGCAAACACCTGCTACTCAATGCTTTACTCTGCAGCAGGAAACATTACTTCAAAATAATAGTGCTTCATGGTCATGGTTTATGGTCGACCAACCTGCTTGCAATCTACTGATTGTGGGTCACGACTGGATTGCAACCTATCACTGCTATTAGTGTCCCCAGAGTTTTAACCGCTCTAAAATTTCTCTAATGTCAACAGGATGGAGAAAGGTTTGGACCTCAAAGTCTAATTATAATTTAAATACATATTGTCTGGTTAGCCTCATTTGAGGAAAAAAGCAAAAGCACCTAAAGACATTTATTGCTCTCATTAAAATACCACCTACTGGACTGCTTCTCAGCACCCAGCGGTTGCTTGAGCATGGCGTTGTTTATCTGTTATTGTTTATATATCTAGAGCCAATTATAAGCTTTTATTTTGGTGCACACATTGTTAGCAAACAATACAATATTAGCGAATGCAAGTTCTTAACTCTTAACCTACAAGCCACAGAATGCAACTGTTCTTCTTCAACCCATTGACGAGCATGACTGCATCATTAACAAGTGCAGCTATTGGGATCAACACTCTTATCACACACTGTCATCCTGGTCACATTATGGATTAGAAAACAATCTATCAAAAATGATCATAATGGAAATGAAGCTGTATAAGCTGTACATGTGAAATCCATAGAGGCTGGAAAAAATTACCCATAACAACATATTTTCATAATTTGCAATCCATTTACTGGAAAATGTAACAACACAGCTGGCATTAATTATTTACAAGTGATGGTGAGAAAGAAATTACAATTATAAAGGCTCGATAATGCATTTGCAATCACACACCAAACATAAGATAACACATATTACTGTTAGCACCATCAATGCACACATTTGTCAACTCAGTATACATTTAATCCAGAAAAGGTGTGTTGAGAGGATGTGGTAGTTTCTATCAAATAATCATTGCTGTCTGAGCTGCTTCATTAAATCTTATCTAGTATTGAGAGTGAAGAAGATGTGTTGTAGAGCAGATCCATTTAGGGTCATGCGGGAAAAAGAGCTGCCACTTTCTCTGTCCACATGAGCCTCATTTTTATACTATTAAACTGTCATCCAGACAATGAGTAATTATGATAACTATTAATTATTGTAGAATTCAGTATCTGTATAATTTAAAAAAATGAAATGCTGCAAAGGACTGAATATCTTGCCCTGTGTCTGAGATTTAGTACATTTTATAGGGAAAGCTCTCTACCTCCCTGTGTTTGATCAACCTCAGCAACTCATGAATGACTTTATAGAAGTCTATAGTCTCACAAATTACCACTTTACTCTGTGAAAATACATCAGTTTCTTTTTTGAGATGTCAAATTATAAAGTTTTTTTTGTTCTGTTTTTAAATAAATACGTAAAAAAAACAATCCATTTCTATTGAGTGATTTTTCTTTCAATCAACTTCAAGGATTCTACATTTTTTTTTTGCAAAGAGCCATCATTATGCCTCTCTTCACCTGCTTTTGTGTTTTGTTGGTGAAGAAATAATAAAAAAAGGATGAAAAAAATGACTTCAGGTCCTAATGTATGGAGACAACATCAAAAGAGAGGGAAAAAGGGAGACAGACATTCTAGTAAGTTTGGAAATCAGTGTGTGTGACAGGCTGTAATGTCTCAGCAGCCTGTAGAAAGAACAGGTAGGGTAAAAGCAAAGTTTACTCAGTTGTTGAGCAGAGCAGATTGCAGCAAGAGTCAGGTGGTCACAACAAACAACCAGGTCCAAAAGGGACAGGAGCAGGCAGGCGAAGGTTCAAAAGGGCAGACAAGCGTCAAAAAACATGTCGGCAGGATAATAGAACAAAAAGGCTGGATTGTTACTGCATGGATGGTGTGAGAGACAACCAGGTGGAGCACTATGGCTAAAGGTCAGGTGTATGTACTGGGGAGCTGATGATGGAATTGGGAGCTGGTGTGCAGGTGCGTGTGGAGAACATCAGGGAAAGGTGGGAACACACAAGGGACAACACATGGACGGGGAAGGAATGGTGAGTTCTAAAATGGCTAAAAAACAAAGTCTGGAGAGGAAAACAAGCCCAAAGAAAAGGTTTACACGTAGAGCTCTGAGTAAAGGTTGTACCCCGAAGTTAACTACATACAGGCCCTTGAAAATGCTGACACGCTCTCCACCTCCCCGTTAGCATCCACCACTGCCTCCCCCTTGCCTGGGCCTGAAAACCGTCTCCTCTCAGCAGTCCAAGGCTCTTTTGCTAGTAGTGTAAATATCAACAGTCCCCCTGGTCCTTTGAGCTCCCAGTACGGACAGCATGAACTGAGCTAACAAGTAAAGGTTGCTGTCCATCAGGAAACTCTGTAAATGAGAGAGAGTTGAGGTGGAGCAGCTGGAGGACATGGGAAAACCAGAAAACATTTTCTTCCAAAAATATGATCTAGTTTCACCAAGATCAGTGAAAAAGTTGGTGGTGTGTGACTTAATGCTGCAATGGAGCGCAGAGTGAGAATGACAGAGACACCATTCACCCTATTACAAATCAGTCTCACTTTGAAATAGAAGTAAAATAATGTTTCTTTAATGAACTGAAGAGTTAATTTACTGTATTTACCAGTTTATTACATTGCATTTGGTCATTCATTCATTTTCCATAATTGCTTATCCTTCAGTCGCAGGGGGCTGGAGCCGATCCCAGCTGACATTGGGCGTTAGGTCAATATACTGTACCTTTAACATCATGTGTACCTTTAAAATTACATGTTCCATGACTGACAAAATGGCAGCCTTTTTCTCTTTTTTTCAGCCAGTATCCCAAAGTGACATATCTTTATCTTCAAGTAACAAAGTGTGTTCTTCAGTGGGCATTGACAAACTATGCACTGTGAGAGTCCTTGCTGGTCAGTTTCTACGGTATCTATGAAACTCAATTATATAAATAAATACACTAGTTTCTTTTGTCCTGTGTTAATGCCAACAAACTGACACCAGTGCACACAGGCTGAGGTAAAACAAGGTTGTGGTGTCAAAAATGTAGATGCTGCTCAACAATCTTTCGACTCTACACCACACAGCTTTGCATCATAGTGTTCTTCCCAGCCTCATTTGTGATTTCTGTATATGCCTGCCATGAAAATCTCTTGCTTCAACTGAATGAGATTTGGACGTGAGACTTCAAATGGAATGGCAACCAGTACAAGGTGAAGATGTGTTGGTTAATGAGAAATAAAACACACAATTCACTCAGAGACTTGGACTCTTGGATATGGCAGGATTGATCCATCTCTGCAGACACAAACAGCCACTCTCAGTGAAGTGTCAGAGGACAAGATCAGAGAGGAGAGTTAGCCAAATGTATGCTGTGCCAGCTGTGTGTATGTGTGTGTGTGTGTGTGTCATCTTTGGCTGGCAAGATGTCACTGCGGGTTTACAGCATTTTGCCAAGGACAAGTAGGGTTTCTGTGATGCCATGTTTGTCTCGTTTTAAACACACACAGACGGATCAAATGAAAGACAAGTGAGCACACAGAACATCAATTTCAGCTTTTCTGGCAGGAACGGACGGGTTGGGAGCAACACTGATCAAACACGCTCATGCACACAGGGTACAGCGGGAGGTGGGGGTCGATGCAGAGGACTGATAGACTCTGATACATCACATCAGGACATAGTGAGACCAGGAAAAGGAACAACTACACGGCAAAGACATAAAAGTCTGAATCAATGTTTGGTTTATGTGCAAGCATTTATCACTATTGCCCCACTAACACAGAGATATACACCGTTTTTTTTAGCGTTTGTTTCACTCAGAACTGGATTATGATTTTCTTCTCAGATTCTGAGATTTTTTTTTTTTTTAACGAAAAAAAAAAACATTAAACGCTATGTTTGAAAAAAATAATAATATTAGGACACTTTTGACAAAAGTTATCTTGTGTGTGTTCGAAAAATAAAAACACTATAAGCTCACCTGTAGCCTGGCCGGTGCCCCGAAGCACTGAGGTCGTGTCCAGTTATGAGAGAAGACAGCTTTCATAATGTTTGATTCACATCTTTGTAAACTTCTTGCACCTCCTCCAGCAGTTATGAAAAGCCTGCTTCTGTCCTGTCAGATCCTCAAGGACCGTGAATGTTGACAAACTATAGAGCAGATAGCACAAAGGAACAGATGAAGACTAGTAACAGTAAGGCAGTAAGTAGCACGCTTGTCAACAGATTTCCTTGCTAATGGAAACATGACAGAATTACTGTCACAAAAAAGTAAGCTTTAGGTGACCATTCCTGAGTCTCTTTTTGCTCTGTGCTCCAACAACAGTTGAGCAACTTCAGTCAACTTTCTCCTTTCATGTTTCTTATATGCCATATAGTCATATCTTAAGTGAGTAAATGTATCAAAATTCTGGATAACTCGTTAGCTAATGGTTGATTTGGTTGTTTTGATAACATTGGCTATCAGATGTAACTAGCTAGAGTCTGCCATGTTGAACCATATGTTCCTATAGTAGCCCAGAATGGATAAACTAAACACTGGCTGTAGATAGGGCCTTTCAGGTTTTTTGCAGCCACCATAGTTTCTCCTCTTTTGTTCGAATCAATTTATTAGAGTTCTTAAAAACAAATCACCAAAAAAAGACTTTTTTCTTGGCATTTGAAGGATGCCACAAAACCACAAACTATAGCAAGTATAGTATGTTTAAACTCAACGTGATAATGCTAACAATGTGTGCGCAGTTTACAGTATATAAATTGTATGTGTGTGTTCTTCTGTGTACTCTACAGTCATTGCAAGATTTAATTAACCGTAGAAATCAATACTGAAGCGTACTGTAGCTGAACCCACACACAGGAACAGGATGCATGTCCTCACAGCAGGCTATCATGGTTGTGACTAATACGCATACAAATGCAACCATGCACATTCAGACACAACTGCAAGCACACCAACAAAGCCACAGCTTCATCTTCATAATTTCACTGAACATACCGGTGTTATACAGTCAGTTATAGCCAAAGAGGAAGCTTATAAAGTAAACCTGCAGGGTGATCAGTGTATCAGAGTGAAATATTCAGGATTAGCTACAGACGCATTAAAGTTCAAAGTGCTAGCTTTTCTTTAGGAAACCACAGGATCAATCAGTGGACTTGTATAGCCCGATAACCCAGTGAAAGCAGCAGTGGGCATGGCAGAGGAAGAATGCTGCCAGATCTCAGGACGTTGAAATGCTGGATGTAAAATGTGGTGGCAGGACATTAATATAAAAAAGGCAGAGGTAGAGATCATCATCAAATATGAAAGACAGATGGGAGAACGTAGGCAATGGGTCCAATACATGTATTTTTTTTTCAGTATATTTTGTTGAATTTTGTAAGAAAGAGTAACACACATATACAGCAGTCTGTTAGTGTCACAGCTTCTCAATATATGTAATAATATAGTAAACTTAAACCCCACTCTCTGTCATGATATTTCAGTTTCTACATTTCAAACATTGGTGGTTGTTAGTTGGTAGTTAAAGACTCCATTTGACCGTGCCTTAAATAAAGACGGCTTCAGAGGTAATTTCCAAAAGAAAGGTAGTTTTCAGGCTAGTACCAGTGGTCCAGTATTGGGCCTCAAAGCTCCATCTAGTGGACAGTGGAGGTTTTGGTACTGCCAAAAAGTTTGATTAAGATAAAAAATATTTACAATGCTAGTTATTCTTTCCATCTGAGAGATTTAAAGGCATAACCAGTTAACATTTGAACATCCTCTTTCCAATCATGACATATTATCAAACGTGTTTTGCCAGTGTTAGCTAACTAACATTCCCTTGGATGTGGAACAGCCCTGCAGCAGTAAAAACTCTGGCAATGTCTGGTAAAAATTATGACCCAGAAATACATTCAATTTGGATTCATAATTGCAGGCAGTGATGCTGAGCCGAAAAGCACAGTGTGTTGTTGTTGTGAAATCCGGACAAATGAGGTGCTAAAAGGATTAAAGCTCCAGAGATACAAAGCATCCGGGATGTGTTGAAAACCCAAAGGAAAAAGGGATGGACTTCAGGCACAAAAACAAGTCATCACAACATTAACAAGTCAGTCAAAAGCCACGAGCAAGCTGTTGTGGAGAATTCTGTTCATCAATGGGGAGTTCAGTCAGTAGAGAGAAAGTGCACAGGAGTCCAAGATGTCTTAGGCGGAAAGGTTTTTTTTTAAAATCTTGGCCAAGGAGAAGAGAGGATTTATCAATGCACGTCTCAACATGATGCTGCCTCAAAAAGTAAACTTTAAAAAAAAGAAACTGAAAACTAAAATTAAATCAATACCACCACAAGTGACATTGTGAGCAGAAGAACATTATTGGCACGAGAAATTACAATGAATGCCAATTCACGGAAAGAATAAAGGCAAGCCCATACTTGCCATGGCTGCATGAGATACTGCAGAGAAGGTAATCTGCAAGATGATCTACTGTTTTGAAGACCCTCCCATGAAAGCAACATCAGCTAATGTAATACACTGCCTTGATGATTACCTCACTGAAAAAAGGTCTTGATTGAAATCAAACTCAATGTAGCAATGCAAGGCAGAAACAGCACAATGTTTTTGGTTTCAGACAAAAATTGTGGGCTTCAAGAAAAAAAACAGATTCTTTGGAACGGAAGAGTCAAGGAGGAACATTTGTTTCAAGTCTCACCTCATGTCAACATATTTAGGGCTATAACCCAGAATTTGACTTTGGTGTCACAAAAGTGTGGATACTAGCTGCCAGTCAACATGTCTCTGTCGAAAAGAGCATTTCTGTTGCCTTTCACCACAACCTATTTATGCGAGTCAGGGTTTTCCACCGTGACCATTACCAAGGAACAAACTGAAAGCCTCTTTGAATGCTACTCTATGCGCCAGCCTTTCACCCATTACTGTATACCACAGCTTGATCTTGATTATATCCCAGAAGCAAGTCTAAATGTGGTAAGGAGGTCAGCAGAATAATTATTTTGGTCATTACATTACATCATTTTGTCATTACTTGCAGTAGCATAACAGCATTCACAATCCAGTCTATTTCTGTAGTTTTATGGGGGTTTTTTGTTCCTTGAGAAGGTGGTTATTGGAAATGTTTTTTAAAAAATCCGAAGTAGAAATTAAGTTGCAAAAGTTTGAGAGCCCCTGGTTTGTAAAGCAGGGCAGGACCTCTGTACATGCTCTTCAAAACCTCACCACTTGCACAACATTAAAAAAAAGGGAAAGAGAAAGAAAGAAAATGGAAAAAGGGACAATAGAGGACTGGGAGAAAAGCACCAAGAATAAAAAGATGAAATTAATTAGGGCTTCGACACTGAGGCAACTTGAAGCCATCATTGCTAATTGATGCTCATTTATTTACCAAAGAGCTGAGGGGAGGAGATGACTATAATTACTATGGCTCCCTCTCCTCCCTGCGTTCTCATTTTTTTATACTCTCAATCTCTTCTCAGCTCTGTTTGTTGTTTATCACCCCTCTCTGTAGCTCTCTTCATCTCTTCTTTGCAATTTTCCGCTTTATCCCATTCCTCACATCTTTAGGGGGAATTGGATCAGCAGAAGACAGCGCAGCTCAGCGTGAGCTCAGCTCTTTCTGCGGTAATTATTCGTTATCGGCGCGTTCAAACAGAGACTTCTCTCTTTGTCGTGCAATATTGCGTTCATAGTTTAGATGAAATAAAGATATTTGATGTAATTCAGCAATTAATCCACTTTACTACTATGTTTTAATAATGTCTTTGGAAAGGACTCCTCTTCCTAACTTCTCTCTTTGCTGGTATCAACATGCCTGGGTGATCAAATTGTGTTGGACAGAAAATTGAAGCATAAATGCTGTGCAACCGTCATATCAAGTCAGACAATAAGACATTTCCAGCCCTTGTAAGATCAAGTGTGCACCTTTTCATATCTGATTTGTGTCAAAGATTCTACTGTAAAAATGGAAACAACTGTAGGAGGATCAGAGATCACAGTTTGAGATGTTTTGACATGCATGCTGCATTGCATTGCATTGTTACCCGTTGTAACCAAAAGTGTACATTCATATGATTTCAGGCTCTGATTCACTAGCGACTAGTGAGTCACTTGCATATTTGCCTGTAGCAGCGTTTTAATGACATGACACCTTTCCCAATTATCCTTTGAATGCATTTTGCTCCTGGTTTGTGAGTCACCGGTGTGTTACAGCCAGTTGACCGAAACTGTTTGAACAGAAGAAACTGAGCGTCACTGATACTCTACATCGAGATGCTCTTGAATGACGTTCAGCTCTATGCAAAGTAGTCTATAAACCACCGTAAATAAACACAATGAAGGATGAGGATCACCACACCCTTAACCCATCATTTCCTGGTCTTGTAATATTTTTGCCATAGAACCAGTTATATACAGTCAAATTTTAGTAATTGATTGAAATAATCTTCTTAGTTCCAGATGACCGTAACAACAGAAAATACTGCTAATTATTTGTGGTTCACCACCGACGCTGCGAGTTTGTACTTAGACCTACAAAGAATGCAACATTACAAGTTATAGTTCCTTTTGGATTACAATGCTACAAAAGTGTCCCCTTTAGCAAAGATTCACTGTTTCATCCATTTAAATGTCCTCATGCTCATGAACATGATGCTGAAGACTGAATGTGATCAAAACTAATGCTCAAGACTTATTTTGTTATTTTATTTATATTTTATTATATATGTATTTTATTTTTATTTAAGTAAAGTATTTGTGTATGAAATCAATGTTTACTTTTTTTTATTATTTTGTCCTGTGTGTGTAGCATGATAATTTACCTTACCTTTTATTGTGCAACCCTGTGTTGTAAAATGACAATTAAATGATCTGGGATTTAATGGTTGTTGAGATAATTCAGTCTTGACCAAAGCAGTGAACCAATAGACCAATGGGCCAAAATTGCAATCCCAAAATCCAAGCCACTAGTGAGGATAAAAAGAGTTTAGTTTAGAGTCAGTATCGGTGTCCTTTTTATTTGTAGATCCAGTATTTTAATGATTATTAACAGCTGCTTAAGAAATAGCATTTACCCTTGTATGTTTAAACACGCTGTGGTCCGGCCCCTTTTAAAGAAACC
Source organism: Argyrosomus regius (assembly GCA_946959425.1). Taxonomy (NCBI): domain Eukaryota; kingdom Metazoa; phylum Chordata; class Actinopteri; family Sciaenidae; genus Argyrosomus; species Argyrosomus regius. Next base: position 17,795,995 of record OX336887.1, on the reverse strand, counting down.
TAACCTTGACCCTTCTGTTCTTAGCAATTTTAGGACAGTTTTCAAACTTCTGTTTTTATCTAAGGTTTTAGAGAAAGTGGTTTCTTCTATATTTTAACGTTTATGAGTCATAACATAACATCTTTGAGAAATTCCAATCAGGTTTTAGAGCTCTTCACAGCACTGAAACTGACCTCCTCAAAGTAACTAATGATCTCCTTTTAGCAGCTGACAGGGGAGAGGGTGCAATTTTAATAGTTTTAGACCTTAATGCAGCTTTTGACACTGTAGACCACACCACCGAATTGACACCTGGGGGAGCATCAAGGACACTGCACTTGGTTTGTCCCTACTCTGCTTGTGTGAAGCCCACTGCCTGTAATTTAGGAGTAACATTTGATTTAAATCTGAGCTTTGAAACGCACATCAAAAATGGTGTTCAGTTATCTAGAGTCCATCTTCTAGACTTGATTACTGTAACTCCCTTGTCTTGTTGTTGTTGTTGTTGTTGTTGTTGTTGTTGTTGTTGTTGTTGTTCTTCTTCTTCTTCTTCTTCTTCTTCTTCTTCTTCTTCTTCTTCTTCTTCTTCTTATTATTATTATTATTATTATTATTATTATTATTCATAGGATATATTGAAGTTTTTCCTTGCCAACGTCACCAAGTGCCTGCTCATGGAGGGAATTGTTGAGTGTATAAATAACATTAGAAGAGTATGGTCTGGACCTGCTTTATATGGAAAGTGATCTGATTTGGCACTTTATAAATAAAATTGAATTGAACATAGTTATTTGTAATCTATATTGTGCAAGAATAAATATCAGTTGTTAGGAAGTCACCTGCAGTACTTTACCTGATTGGTACTGAAGAAGGGAAAACAAAATCAAACAAACCCTCGGAGTAAAATGGACACAGGTGCTTTAATGAGCTGTTCTTTTCTTGGTTCTTTTCTTGGTTATTTTGTTCGTGTTTGAGAAGGTTTTAAATTGCTAACTGCTCATTTGGCCATTTCAGAATGAATCCCACAACCAAACCTACAGTCCATATCAAGTCAATGCCAGCAATGATCTAAAAACTGTCCAGCACCTGCAGAGCTTGCTTGTTATTACTCAAACTGCAGTATCTATTCACAGCCAGCCTTTCAGCTGTAATTGGAATCAACAGCAAATATCAAGTTATACTGGCAGCTGAATAATCCGTTCTATTAGTTTTTATAAAAATGGGAAACAGATAAGAAACCAATGTGCTGTTAGCTGTATGGTCAAATACACAATCTGTTTATGTATTTGGAATGGCACCCTAGCGTAATATTAAAAGTATGCAAAACTTTTGAAAACTTTGTGTTCATTTCAAGTTTCATTTGCATTACCATATTTTGGTTTCAGCTTGTCAAAAGGGCTTCTCTTTAGACTCTGGCATTTCAGCAAGAGCTGTCTCAAAAAGTCTAAATTCCACATATAGTAGCCTTAATAGTACCAAGTTAACAATTTTTTAAAATCTATTTTTACTGGGCAAGGGAGCATCAAACAGTCTTTTTCCATTTGTGTGAATGAAGAAACCCCATAGCTATACTCTCTCACAGCCTCCACACAGATTTCTGTCACACATTGTCAACAGTATTCTCAAAAATCCCTGACTGAAGAAGGAGGAAAAGAAAACTGTTAATACCACAGAGAGTAAATGAGTGATAAAAATAGCGTGTGAGTGTTTAAAAGTGTTAAAATAGAGTTTGAGGGCATGATTCTGCTAATTGACAAATCTCTTACGAAGTGTCATGTTGGGTTTAATTTCATGCTTTAAATTATTTTGTAAAGGGTTACCGGGATCAAAGTCGTAAGTTATAAGATGATAATTTTTGGCTGTCGCAGTGGCATGACAGCTTGTAGGCGTTAGACTTTATTTTTGTTCTACGTTTCAAAGAGTATTGGATGTGTCTGACTCGGCTGCTACTGTTCACAAAGCCTGTAGAACAAAATTTGAAAAAGGCATCAACTTTTTCCTGCTGCTGCCATGATGACATGTCATTACTCTTTGAACTTACGCGAAATTACAATGTGCTTGAGAAGCTGCTACAATAGCATTTGACATGAAACACATTGTACAACATTGAAGATTTCTGCATACATGAAGTCCCGTACATCCACGGTGAATCCCGCTAACAGTAACAGTAATTGGGTTTCTGTAGTTTGAATTCTGCTTAATAAGGAGCACTCACCCAAAACAGCAGCACCTGCTGTGCACGTACACACACTCGGTCTCACACACATTCATGTACTGCACTGCCAGGATTTGACAATTACAGCCAATTACAGAGAGACACTGGTGCTGCAAGAGAGACGGGCAAAGACATCTGGAGACAAGAGGGAGAGAAATTGAGAGGAAAAGGAGAAGAAAAAAGACGCGGGGGAGTCATACAAGACTACTACAAAATGGCCTTTGTGAGTTTATTTCGTGTAATTTGATGTTTGGACCAGCATCCTGTATGTTCTGTTTACTCTCTTGACCTTTATGTCAGTGTCTCTCTGCCTTCATCTGCAAAAACAGGTGAAGCACATTAAATTGTAACTTTAAATGGTTCCCTTTTCAAAATAATAGCTACAAAATACATTGCAGAGACAAAGGAAAGCAGAGAAATCCATCCATCCTTTTTCCTTATCAGGGTCTCAGGGGGCTGGAGAGGCAGCGTACATAAGTTGCCAGTTCATCATAGGGCTGGCACATTGAGACAAACAACCATTCGTATTCACACCTACGGGCAATTTAGAGCCACCAATGAACTCCTTGTCTTTGGGCTGTGGGAGGAAGCCGGAGTACCCGGAGGGAACTCATGCAGACACGGGGAGGACATGAAAACTCCACAAAGAACCTTCTTGCTGTGAAGGTGCCACCACCACAGGGAAATCCATGGACAGAAAATACTAGAGGTTTTCATCTGCATTCTAAGATGCTTCTTGAACCTGACTTCTTTGAGACTTTGAGGGATGGTGCTTTGAAGGCAAGGACCAGCAATGGCAAACCAACGATACCAACTCAGTTGATGCTATGGTGGCATGAACAAAACGTCTTACATTAATTGTTTGTCAATGCCTTCCAAAAATACCCATGTGCAAATGTTCTGATCTGCTGTCCCTGTTGGTTGGACAACATGCCGGAAATATTAGTGACACCCAAAACACCCCATACTACACAAGGTTACAAAAAGACTGTATGCAAAGAATTATCTTAAATTGTCTGGTAAAACTTTTAAACAGTTAAAAATATACAGGTATTATCTTTTTTTTTTTATTGCTACACTAAATATACTGTCTGACATTTCTGGTATCTTTGGAAAAATATTACATTGACTACAAATTAAATGAAAACATTTTGAGATTTTGAGAGAGGATATTTTTGACACTGCTTGCACTTGCGTGCACTGTGCACAACATTTTGAAATGATGAATCAAAAATTAGTCTGGAAGTGCAAAACAGATAAAGATAGAAATTTAAGGACTCAACAGTCACTAGGTTGTAAAGTGTTACTGCCAGATATGGACATCTGGACCTTATGGAAATGCTCCAAGCTGGCAAATGGAAATTCTTACCCTCATGGCAGCTATTAACAAATGCAGAGAGGGATAGAGTACAGATAAAGAGACACATTGTTGACAAGACACACATTTAAAGGATTAGACAGCTTATTCCCAAATAATTTCCTCATCAACTCCACTCACAGAGGACTCAGTTTCTGCCGATGCCATAACAGGCAAAGCTCACAATAAATCTTTCCTAGATAAATCCCCAATTTACCTTAAAAAAAAAAAAAACTTGTACAGTACATCCATTCTGTCTTTTATTGTTTCCATGTCCTTGACGTAATTTCTTTGAGTTGTGGAGATGAGAGGACACAAAAGACATTACAATTTCACAGTTAGGACTTCAAGTCCTCAAGCATGACCGAAACGAACCTTGTATGCTCCACAAGTGCAATACATACGCTCTCTTTTCTTTGAATGGTAAATGGACTGTACTTATATAGCGCCTTTCTAGTCTTCTGACCACTCAAAGCGCTTTTACACTACATATCTCATTCACCCATTCACACACATTCATAGACTGAAGGCATTGGCCTGCCATGCAAGGTGCAAACTGCTCATCAGTTTTTAGGAGCTAACCATTCATACGCATTCACACACCAATGGCACAGCCTTAGAGAGCAATTTGGGGTTCAGCATCTTGCCCAAGGACACTTCGACAACCGCCGATCATTTGATTTGTGTACTATCTGCTCTACCTCCTGAGCCACAGCCGCTTTTCTTTATCGTCTGAGAGGATGGGATGGGAAGGCAAGAGGGAGCTACATGGAGTGAAAAGATAAGAGGGAAGATGTGAAGAAGGAAGGGAATTGTTGGATGGGATTTAAGGAGGTAATTAGGGTGGGAAGTAGAGGGCCAACAGGGAGCAACTTTACAATAGCTGGTGTTTGCTTTCATAGAAAGAATGTAGGGAGATGAAGGAAATGCATCATGGGATCGCCGTTACATTCACCACAAAGAGAGATGGAATGGACAAAGGAGAGGGAGGCAAGGAAAATATGTAATGCAGGTATGACAGTGTGACAGGAGGAGATAAAAGAACAGAGAGAGAAGGGTGGAAAGAAGATGGAAAGCCTTATGGGAGCCCTTGTTAAACAGCCCCAGATATAATACACTGAAGACAAGGGAATTGGCCTATTTTTAGGGTATTGAAGCAGTTTATTCAGGCTGCATAGCAATTAAGGCTATAAATAGGCTAAATGTGGTGCCAGCTTTATTTGTCTAAATGTAAAGCTATGTTAGCTTTAGCACCCAGCTAGCACAAACTGTTTAATCTACCAGCATGTGCAGCCCCAGTCTCTAAATGTAGCCATAACAGTGATGCTGGGTGGAACAGACGTACTCAACCAGCAGATGTTATAGACACAGTTTCAGCATGTTCTTAAACAGCAACATCATCTGCAAAAGACTATACTTTTAAGTGGATTGAAATGGCCGTAAGTGGCCAAAATTAAATCTAAAATACTGTACTTTAAATCTCACATGCTGTAATGCTGCCCAATGGCAGAGAAAACAACATGCATAATTTCAGTCGTCAAAACTTATTGTTGAAGCAAACACTAACAAGAAGAGAGTCAGCCAGTGTCCATGGGGAGAAAAACGGGCTAAAATCTTGATTCTTGACTCTTGAACCAGCCACCCTCTGCTTCCCAAGCAAAGTCCCTACGGACTAAGCTACTGCTGTCAGAACATAAAATGATTTGGAGCACACTGACAAGCTAGCATAATGTTACTGCTAAAACCATATTTAATCAAACTCATTTTGCATAACGTCTGCTTCATGTTTCCCTTGTGGTGATCACTCTGTTCAGGTTTTCAGTGCCAGCTCTACAGTCATAGCATGCAGTGAGACTTAAAACTCTACAGTATGACCTAGATTGGAACCAAAACATTATAGGACACATCTTGTAGCATGTCATGAAATAAACTTGTAAGAATGTTGTCACCCCATAGCCTTGACAAAATTCCCCTCTTACGTGAGGCAGCACAGACTGAAATTAAGAGACTCAGCAACCAGGAATTAGAGCAGCAAGAAATATTTTGTAATGAGCCTAAAAAGTGAAGCAAAGGATGACTAGTCAAAGAAACTGTTAGCCTTCAGTCCCCAACAATGAGATTCAAGCTAGCCAATGTAAATATATGAATACTGGTAAGCAGCTTTAGAGTCAGTATCCTGGAGAGTGGTCATGATATTTCTGACCAAAGATAAGAAGTAAAATTGTCTCAAATATAACTTTAATGACCTAAATCCTGGTTGACAACTACTTGAACCTAGCAACCATGTGAAGGTTGAGCTGTGTCACTATGCTTTGTTGTGAAAATCAAAGGGCATTTCACTGGTGTATAAGGTGACAATAAGCCCAGAGGACAGAAACTGCACAGCTGCCTCCTAGTTATCTGTAGCAGCTGGCATGGCCTTCACTCCTGGAGGAAGCTCAGTGTCATCATCCTTGGAGGCCACTGATCCCCGCTTTGCAGGAGCCAGCGTGTTAAAAATAGATAAGGGATTTGATAAGGGATGTTTTGTGGCATTATCTCAGGTCAGCTGATTTCAAGCCAGCTTTTAAAGTTGGTGACTCCAGAGGCCTGAAGCTGCAAGAAAAGAGCAGAAACTCTGCATCAATCTGAGGCCTTTCTGTCTGCTACATCTGTTAGAACACAGCCTTGTAAAGTTCTGTGAAATGTGTACAAAAAGGGAGACAAAAGCACAAATTGGATTATGTGAAATTAATTGCCTTCCCTGGGACAATATAACTGGAATTGATTTGACAATAGCACAAGCTGAGCATAGAGGCAGGAAATGTTTATTAGACACTAAGGACACATACAGTGTGTATTGGTGAGAAATGCTGGATCTGCAATTAAAACTCCACAGCCTACCTTTAATACAGCACGCTCATTTCACAAAACCTTTTGTTTGAAAAAGTGCTCATCGACAAATGCTCGATTAATACAGTCTAAAGCTGCAAATGCCACAATGCTGTTGCCGTGTCACAATAAATGCTTTGTGCAATAATTCAGACAAACACAGATTTGTGCCACAAGCCATTTTATTCTTTGCAATAATGTTAATTAAAGGGACACAAAGAATGTATGTAATGTAAAGGACTCTTCTAAAGTTGTAAAGCACAACCGATAGATAGATAGATAGATAGATAGATAGATAGATAGATAGATAGATAGATAGATAGATAGATAGATAGATAGATAGATAGATAGCAACGTTGAAAAAGTTTCAAGTGGTGACAGCAAATTTTGTTCAATGAATATCTTTTTTTCTTTTTTTAGCCATGCTAGCAGTTTGGCTACAGGGATTACAATGTTGGTCTGTGAGTCAGAGGTTTGCCAATGCTCCAAAATGAAATATAACATCTATTGGATGAATTACTAGGAAATGTTGTTGTAATAATTGATGATCCTTTTTATTTAGCGTCATCTTCAGGTTGATTTTTTTTTTAATTTTCCAGTAGTGTCAAATAAAAGACAGCGACAGTAACAATGACAGTGCCATCAGCCTCAGCTGTACTCTGTGTGTAGCACTAAATAGCAAACTAGCAGTTTTAGCTAGCATTAGCTAGCATTTAGCTCAATGCTGATCAGTCATGTTAGTCAAATATTCTACGTCAGATCTTGTTTCGCAAAAAAGTTTCCATCTTGGATTAAACACATTAACTCTCTAACTCTGAAAAAGACAAAAAACAGCTCAAGAGAGCAAAAAATTATTTTGTGAAAGTTTAAATTGTAACTTTTGTTTTTTTATTTTGCAGTTTCCATTAAACTATATAGATAATAGATTAGATTTAGATAATTAGATATTTACATTTATAGAAACAAGTTGGTAAACCTCTGTGATAGAGAGTATATTTTAAGAGTAGCATTCAATAAAGTTTAATTATCATAATGCTGATTTGTTCTGCTTGGATTGGAAAGAAGTCAATTTAATCTTTAATTACATCATTTGTATAGATGACACCAAAACCAACCCACTTCGAGTCTTGTGTCACGTGTATAATAAACACTGAAACTGTTCATATGGAAATGACATATAATGGTCATATTCCGTAACACTGATGAGAGAAAAAGTGGAGTGTCTGTTTTTAGAGTTTGCCCCACAAAAGCCCTGATACAGCAAATAAAGCCAAAAATAAATCTCTCTCGTATGCATGCATGCGCACACACGTTCACACAAACTATACACAGACAAGAATCTCTCAAGGGTCCTAACTTTGTGAGAGGATGAAAGACTGAAAAGAATAACTGTAACAGTAAAAACAGTGAAAATGGAAAGGAAGAACACAATGGCCTGACAGCCATTAAATATTTAACAAGACGACAGGCCTGTGCAGAAAGATGAAGAAGATAGCTATACATTTTAGGCTACAACTTGGATGATGGCTGAGGCTTGCTTAAGTGTGTGTGTGTGCGAGTCCATGTTCATGTGTTGTTGTTTTTTGGGGGGTTTTTTGTGTGTGTTATATCTTTTTGAGAAACCCTGCAGTTACTTTCCATTTCAATATCATCAATCAACATTTGAAAGATTTTTGATGCTTCGGGCAGCATGTGTTTATCGGTGTGTGTGTGTGTGAAAGAGTAAGTGCTTCTTTATTGCTTTTTCATAAAGCAGATCATGGATGAAGTGAAGCAGAGAGCAGCAGAGACAAGCCGAGGACAACAGAGAGAATAAACAAGTTTAATTTTGTTGTGTTTTTTTTTCAGAACTCTTCCTGTTATTTAACAATTAAAATGACACTACATGACCAAATTCAATTTAGGTCCCTTTGTGCAGACGCTCTCAAACATATTTCTGTCACCCAGCCAAAGATACTGTCGACACAAATTAGTCCCCTCATTTAATAAAACATTGTCCCATTTCGGCCCTCGTGAGCTTTTTATTGGATTTATTATTTATTTTTGTAAACTGAACTGTCTAGACAATAGCAGTGTGGGAGGAAGTGCTGATTAAAATGGTGATGCCTGTACAAGTGGGATAATTTCAAGAGAATTCAATTTTATTAAGATCAGCTATTCATTCTGGATTCCACATCAAAGACACTGATGTAGTGGAGTTTGAATAGTTGGTTTAATAAGGATAATGATGATAATTATGATGATGTTGATGATGATGCAGTCCAAAACAAATGGAAACGGAGATAATAGTAGAATGGATGATCCAGTTTAGGCACAATCTGTTGCTTGTCATCTTTTTTAAGATACCGTGACGTTCAGCTATTTTATGGATTCAGCTTTCATCTTTATCTGATAAAAATTCTGGCATATTTCTATGAAGCGTAGACATAATATTCGCTTTTCTCGGTCTGACACATAAAAGCCATCATAGCCCCTGGCCTTACTCAGACTTTACATGGTCCTTTATTGGCTCCTTGTCAATGGTCATGCTGGCAAGCGAACCAAAGTTATGCATCGCTTATTTGTTGCCCAGGTTACTGCTGAAGACGGATTTACTCTGAGCTTTTATGCTGCTGCTTAATGTCTAAACAAGACAAGGAAATATTATTTTCAGTGTAACCATGTCCTGACATATTGCACCATATGTTTTGCCCTACTTACAAAGCAACACATCAACCTGCAGCCAGCTGGCACACATTATCAGATGGCTGACATCACTAGACAGAGACAGCAAAGACAGGGGAGAAAGAGGCAATGTGTGAGTAACATGACGTGCTGGGGTACACACAGGAGTTTAAAATGTATGTTTGGAAAAATTAATTTCGAAAGAAACTACATGTTCATCGTCCTGGAAATGAAAACCTGAATTCTCAGTTCAATACAAACACCAGTACTGACGTTAGAGTATTACTTGGTCTGGTCTGGTATGTAGCTTATGGTGGCCAATGTGCTGTGTAATGGACATTTCTGAGTCTGATTGTATCTTTTCTTTCTACTTGTGATAGTGTTACAATATATTTCAACATTTACAATTATACTGTAACTGCACAGATCAACAAAAGCTACTCACTTTAAGTAGTCAGGTATGTAAGCTTAATATTAGTGTTGCAGGGCAAACAAACTGGGTCTACACTGGTGCGTACTTGCTTCAGGAAACAGCCAAATGCTCACACTTTACCACATGTCTGACACTGACAAAAACTCAGTGTTGTTCCCGCCTACTCAACTTTTATATTTAGTTTAATTCAATTTTATTCATAAAGTGCCAAATCATAACAAAAACCCATTTTAATTCCCATAATAGCAGGTCCAGACCGTACTCTTTATAATATTATTTACAGAGACCCAACAATTCCCACCATGAGCAAGCACTTGGTGACAATGGCAAGGAAAAACTTCCTTTTAACAGACAGAAACCTCGAGCAGAACCCAGCTCACTGGAGGGCAGCCATCTGCTGCAACCTTTTATATGTTAGCAAACTAACTGCCAGCCATATAAAGGGAAGCACATACAGCCTTAAATAGTGTTAAAACTCACTTAAGTGATGTGGAAACAAGTTTAGCTTTAGGCAGTATGGTTATTGACTTAATATGTATGTATGCTCTTGCAGCTGATACTGTTGAGTAATATAATGCTCTCAGGTTAATAATTGTTTAAAATTTTGACTCAAATAATTTTATCAACTTCAGGTCATTTATTGTTTCTCTTAACGCCATGATACAACTCACAAGTTGGCAGATGTAATAACGCACACGTAGCATCAACTGAGTTATCACAATAACTAAAGTAAAGCACTTGATTTCAGCTTTATGCAGTCTACAACTTCATATTTTCAGATGATAATAAAAATTACTTCTAATCAACACCTGCATATCATGTTAAGTGGCCTGAAAGGTGCACAACACCAAATACTTGAAAACTTAAAAGCTTCACTCGCTGGTAGTTTTAATTAAATATAATGTTTGAACATAATTTGTGCTCTGAATATTGAACATTTTTCATAACAACTGAACTTACTTCTTACTTCTAAATATCATTAATCATCAAGGAAAATGGATTCCAAGGAGACCAAAGAAACAAAATTATGCAAAAACAGTTGGAAGCACCTTTCCTGTGAAACTGAGAGTACTTTATTGAAGCCTCTAATTTGCACAATTAAGATGGAAAACAATAATTACTTGATAATGATGGTTCTCAATGACAAAAGGAAAAACAACCAGTTTCCTTGACTCGCTGAGCTCATGACAGAGATAATGAAAACATAAGACTGTGTTAACACGGCAGTCAACATTTGATATGAGCTCTTTCAATATTTCTTTCACACTCTTTATTTTCTTTCTTTTCATGTTTGTCTTCGCTTTTTAGTGTCTTCATTTATTTCTCTCTCCATCTGTCTTACTCTAAAAATGACAAATAGATTAGCTTTATGAGGCGAAAGCGACTTACCAAAAGAGACAGACAGTAATAGAACAGATGTTGTTTAAAAAAAGGTTTATAGGCTTTGAGTTGATGGCAAAATAAGAACCATTATTATCTTCACATGTTCAATCAATGGCAGATTTAAGAAATTAATAGATTTAATAGAAAATATATCAAAATTAATATTTAATTGCTGGAAAATATACCATACTTGATTTTAAATGTTATGACTTAACTTTATAAACAGGGACATTGGTGCTCATGGTTTCAGCTGTTATACAACATTGATTAACACCTACGTAGATCCCACTGGGCACAGCCCTGTGACGCTGCAGCCGCGACTCTGTTTTGGTTTGGTTGGTCTTCATGTTCTTCATACCGCACCAGGAGCTTTTTAGAAGTGGAGCATTTTGCCCACCAGACTTTATCTCACTCAGATTTAGTCATCTTTCCTTGCTTTATGTGCTTCCATGAGTAAGTAGGCTATAGTTTTACGATCGGAAGTCAGCACAGGGTGTTTTATTTTGAAAATTGACCAGATTCTCTATGCTATTCTGTGTATGACTTCCAGCCAGTGGTCACTGCATCTGTCAAAAATGTCACACAGGGATTGAGTCATATGTCATAAGGTGCAAAGAAGGCGTAAAACCAAACTGAAACAATTGCAGCAGTTGCGAGTAAATCCACCTTCAGCAAGTGGTCTGGGAAACACAGCTGAACATCTGGGAATCTCTGTACCACATTTCATGGCCATCCATCCTATAATTGTTGAGATATTTCAGTTTGGACCGAAGTGGATGGATGGACAGATTGACAGACATTGCAGCAGAGATTTACTACTGCATCTGTGAGATGCTTTGAATCTAATCCGTATTCAAGCATCACGTCAGAAAACACATCTGTAATGACATTAATGCACAACTTGCAGCAGTTGTGATAACTGACATATGTGACATTAGATTCAGAGATCCCAAAAAAAAGGTCCAAAAAACTGAAAATACTGAAATCCTATTATCATTATTCGTAGTTTGACGTCAGCTTCCACACATAGTACAGATGCAGCTTGACTCGGCTTGAGCTGGCTAAACTAAACCAAAATACTTCTTCTGACATGCTTATATTAGACAAGAATCACCTTCTTGATGTTAAGCAACCAATCAATGGGACAAGTGACCACCATGTGACTATTAAAATCACTATGCAAAGGCAGTTGACACATTGAACTCATGATAAACATGTACAATTTTATTTTTATTGCTTTTGTCAGCATACTGCAGTCAGAGAGTAATCTAAATTATATTTATGTGTTTTTGCAACTGTATTATCATCTGTATTGAATCAAACTGAATTGAATTGAACTGACGGAGAAAGAAAAAAGGACAAAGGAGTGCTGAAAGCACAGTAAGTGGAGTGTGTGATATTTACCTCCAGGTTAAGTGGAGGTGAAAACAGTTCCGTTTAACAGAGGCTTTCCAGCTGTCACACAGGCAGGCCGTGTGTATGTGCATGAGAGAGACGGACAGAGTGTGTGTGTACTCAGACATAGAGGTTGATGAGGGTATAAAGGTCAGTGTAAAAGTCTGGCCTTCAGCCTGAATGATGCTGCTGGCATTTACACAGAGATAAATACGCACACACACATGCACTCAGCAATTTGGGATGCAGGAATGTTTCAGCAGAGGAGATAAACGTTGACTATGGAGGGTAAAGGATTACGTATAATGGGATCAAAGTAATGTGGATGAATAACTCTTGTGTCTGTCTACATGAGGGGGAAAGAAGCAAATATAAAAAACAGAAAGTGAAAGATTTAGATTTAGAGACCAAGAGAGAAACTCAAGGAGAAACTGAGCTGGGATGATATTAATATTTCCTGACAGACTCACCAGGCATTTCCCAGACCTGTGCCTTTTTGTATTCACCATCTATGCATTATTTATACCTTGACAGTGACGAGCAATCACATTTCACAGTGTGGAAGTAACAAGCACTAACAACGTGACTATCAGCGTATTTAGACTGTAGGAACCATCACCATGTAATCCAACAGGATATTCTATTTATGGCTAAAAACGTCTTTAGGTAAGCATCAGCTATAGGCCTACAGCAGCACTACTAGATTTGGATGAATTCACCATCTTAGTCAGATACATTTGAGGAGGGTGAATAATAACTGCAACTTGATCTGTCAAATTCATTTGTCTGTTTCTGTAACTTTATCTGAAATGCAAAAAAAACAAAAAAAACAATCTGGTGGCGTCTGGGAGGAAGAGCCGGACTTTAATACTGCTGCAGTTGATTGTGGATGAGGAACAAGTGGTGAGGCAATCAGCCAGGTGAGAGGGAAATTGGAGGCCACGCCCAACGACGCACACTCACAGACAAGACAGATAGAAACACAAGAGGAGGGGAAAACAACTGGAAAAACACGGGGAAGGGAGGCAAACAGCCTCCACATGACAGAATGCCAGTGTAGGAAAGGTACTTGAGTAAATGCAGCAACACCATAATGTGAAGACACTCAAGTAAAAGCCCTGAATTTAAGTATTATCAGCAAAATGTACTTCAAAGGTATTAATTATGCATATAGTTTATAATGCTGATGATCTAGAAATACAGTTTAAACTACTGCTGCACTCTAGGTAAATTAGGGTAGTGAATAAAAGCCTAAATTAAATGCTGAATGATAGCTATGATTAACTAAATACTGTTCATTAGTCACATAAAAAGACATATTTGAAAGCTTGTGATATGTGCATTGTGGTTTTCATATTCAAATCATCCTATTACATGTTCGGGTTGTTGGTCATGCCCCTTTATTCTTAAATAAGAGCGCTGATAGCGTTACCACTGTGAAGCTTTTTATCCTGTTTGATACTATAGTGAATGATATTAACTTAATGAATACCCATGATTCATGTTATAAGTGGAGGTTAAAAGGGTCAGCACAATGTAAATGGGATTTCTCCCTCTCTCAGTTTATCCTTCTAATTTGTACTGTATGTGACTCTACATGGACTGAGCCTTGCAGCTAAAGTAATTTCAAATCCCCTGGTTGGATCATTGCGTATGCACAAATAACATAGCTGTGTTACACAGATGTTATATGAACCCACATGTACATTACACATTAAGCTAACCTAGCATAAGAAAGTCATAATATGCAATTAATTCATCTGAACAATCAGGTTAATTAACGTCCTTGTTCATGTGTAACTCTGTTGTTACATTGGATTAAAACTAATTGAGCTGAGATGGGCTTCATGCAGCCCGTCTTTACCTGCACTCCACCTCTTTGCCCATTTTTTAATAAGCCGGGAAGCCAAAGACGCAGGACTTCATGGTAACAAAGACAACAAGCAGGCTAATGTTAGCTGCTGATATCCTACTTTTTTCCCTGTTTTAGCCAGCGGAATAGTTTCATACAGAAGGGACCTCGATACTGTGGATCCACATCCGATGATTACTGCACAGACCGGCTCCAAATGGCATCATCAGCGTCATATTGCAGAGCCTCTAGCCGGGATATTGGCTTCATTTTTGTACAGTGGGACGAAGACACATCGTCCATCTTCATATACAGGCCGTGTTACAAACACAGCCTGTCTCTCCATTTGTCACCCACCTGTCAGTCTCGATGTCAAAGGCACGGCTCCATACACCTACACATCCACGGTTTGATGACTGACAGCTGACATGTGAGCGTCACATTAAAGATTCATACATTCAGCACCACACTTAGCCAGAGATGTGACAGAAATCTTATTACAGAACATAGAGCCTATCAGTAATTGACTGATGTAAGAGTGTGAATTTATATGTATGAAATGCATTTTTTGATGATGCAAGCCTGTCAAGCAGTGTATTAGCACACGGGGACCCTTGATGAAAGTCAAGTCAAAGTCACAGCAGAGACATACATACATATTTAATGCCAACTTTGCCTGGCTCTGTCACAAAACTTGTGACAGACTTGACCTCATGCAATTTAAGGTTAGCATAGTTAGCATTTAGCTATGAAATCTTCATTCTTTTCACTTTGACATGCTGCTAACAGCCAACAATCATGTCAACGGTGTGCTCTGGCTAAACGATCAATGCAAAGACTCATTCACTGCAAAACAAACTGGTTTATAAAGCCGGGCATACACATGGTTATGTATGAATATGCTCAATTTTTCAGAATAACAGATGCTAAATATTGAATGCTGAGATTGTATTGTGTAACAGAAGCTAGTAGAACAGAGGCTAGCCTGGCCATGACGTCAGGACTTCAGCTGTCTATAGGCTAAGTCCATGGGGCAATATAATGATGTAACTATTGGCAACACTGCTGATGATCAAAGAAAAAAAACAAAGATATCTTTTAAACAATCATATTTTTAACAACTGTTTCAAAGGCTTATCTATTGTTTCACTTAAATACAGGAAGGGGGATATTTTCATGCATTCAGCATGAAAATGAACAAAAGTTTCAACAATTTTATCTTTTATCTTTATATAATCTAAAATTCATACCCACACATATCTTATTTGCAAAATAATTTGCTACTGTCTTGTCTTCTGGGGTCTGAGGCACTTTACATTCCTTTCAAAAGGTGATTGGAAACACAACACAAAATGGTGGGCGAGGGGGTTGTCAGTGGGGAAAACAAGTCAGTTTGTCTCCCTCCCTCTGAAGTCGATTTTTTTTCATCTGCTAGCAGTGAGGATGAGTAATCTATGGCTGTAATTATTAACACAGGCCTTCTCAAAGTGAACAACATGGAAAGCCTTTCACACAGAGCAACTTAACGCTTTTATGTTGTTGGAGGGAGGACGTGTTAGAAGAGCTCACAATATCTGACTACAAAGACTCGACCCCGTCAAAGACTGCCGTACACAAAGAAACAGCAGTATAAACAGCTTATTAAGAGAGCTGGAGATGACAGAAATCATGTCAACCACACGAGGATATATTTGCCTGCGTATTGTTATCCGACTACAAAGGGTACAGGTTTAGACACACAGACAAAGACACAAGAGAACAAACAGATTAGAGATGGACAAAGAGAAAGCAATGAGGAGAGTCTGTTGTTATTTGTTTTACAGCACGTGTCTGCTCACGCATTGTTCTCCAGTTCAAAGTCTGCTGGCAAGCAATTTTCACCGGATAAGGGCGCAACATGATGGCGGCTTAATGTTAAAGTATATTTGGATCTGTCTCGAATTAGAAAGGCTGAATGGAAATGGTACATCGTCCAAAAAGTTTGTACTGAGTTTGTGCAGTGGGAAAGTGTCAATAAGGCAATTATATGATAAAAAGCAACAGAAAGCATTTTTTTAAAAAAAATATGACAGCATGATTACACAGAAGAATGGTTCAATCTCATTACCGCAGAGTGTAAAATTGATTTTGGACTTTATCCTTTGATGGTCGGACATTTCTGTCTATATCTCCCTATAGACAGTAAGTGATGCATTACCGATTACAATATTAAGTCTTCAAGCAGAAAGGAGAATGGCCAAAATAGCTGTCTGAAAACTACAGTAATAGCTTACCTAATCAATCCTGAAAGACAATTTTTTCATTCAGGGTCACTTTACTCCCAGATGACACAAATTCATTTACTTTGCATTCTGTCCAACATTTCACAAATTCAGTTACTTCACTGAACAATTGGACTAAATCCTCAAAAGAATGCAAATAAAGCACTCTTATAAGTAAAAGAAATACCTTATCACGAAAGAGTCAGTCTGACAAACACATGGGTCACTTAAATCTCACCAACATAATGACGC
Organism: Argyrosomus regius; assembly: GCA_946959425.1. Classification (NCBI taxonomy): domain Eukaryota; kingdom Metazoa; phylum Chordata; class Actinopteri; family Sciaenidae; genus Argyrosomus; species Argyrosomus regius. The sequence continues at coordinate 17,779,333 of OX336887.1, read as the reverse complement.
TTGTTTTGGTGTGAGACACTAAAACATCCGAGATTTTGGCCTGTATTCTGACAGGTGCAGATGCTCGGCAGGTTCCAGCGTTCCAGTAATGCCAACACTGATTTACTGAGAAGGTAGAGCTAATAAGGGTGGCTTATCTGTGCGCAAGCCATTTAAGCTGTTGGTATTATAAACAATTATTAGAGCTGAAGATCAAGGAGGGAGGTTTTTGTTCATTTAGGGACATCCATCAGCTTCCAGATAAGACAAATTATTCCTGAGCATACAACTGCAGGGAGCAAACATCTTCTACATGTTTTAAATTGCACTACACGTAGTTAAAAAACACACAATGGGCAACCATTTACTGCGTACTGCAATAGAAACGGAATATGATTAGCTAATAATAAACATGATCAGCCCTTGTCAGCAATCAATGCACAACCATTAATCAAACCAATAACAGCAGTCAGTGTCAAATAATGTTGTCATGCTCAATAGTTATCTAGTGTTGACAAAATGTTAGAAAATAAACATATTAGCAGTTTTAATTCAGCAATTTGCACTAAATTGTATTTCCATTTTACATTTTGAACTTGCTACCAGCATTATTTCAGAGGGAGACGACCTTAGGAATGAGGCAAACTGTTTCAAAAATAAAGATTCATCGCTAAAATTAGTGCTGGTTGGTAGATCTTGTACATGCTGAATTAAATACTGACTAAGTTCTGTTATTTATTGGTAACTACACAACTACTCAGTTTCCTGCTTCCTATTTTGGTGCTGAATTTATCAAAACATCAAGACGAGAAAAAGACTGATATCTCCACCAAAAGAGACTGCATGCAGCCTTGTGCCTATGACTGAATCACGGCTGTGCTGATATTCAGTATACCAGCACTCCCTCTCGTGCGATATTGCTTTAGTACTGCATAGAGTGGGGTTTTTTTTGACGAAAGTACAAGCATTGTTTTAGATAATTAGATCATGTATAAGGTCAGACGGAACAATAGACTGAATTTCAATAGATGTGGGCAAATCTACCATAAAACCTTGGAGCGAATGAGCAATTTCTGTTCCAGCAGGAGAATGAGCAGAAAGCCAAACACTGGAACAACGTCCCAGCTGAAGCTGAGACCTTCTTGTTGATAATCTGTGAAAGCACTTCAATGTAGCTGTAGACAGATGCTCCCCCAAATCAAAACATGACACACTGAGTACAAAAAAGCTGTGATCTGTTTATTTTGATTTATTGGATACTTTAGAAAATAATGTTTAGCCGTTTTTAATTTAGAAACTTTATTAATCACGTTGAACATGAAATTACTTCTCCGCATTTAACCCATCCAGGCTGGCACCTGTTGGAACACACACATGCACATGCACATGCACAGGGTCACACACTCAAATTGACAGATGCCAGATTCACTGGAGCGGTGGGCATCAACTCACAGCAGCCGGGGAGCAGATGTTGGGGGGGGTACGGTGCCTTGCTCAAGGGCACCTCGCCCGTGGCAATCTTTTTTGAGCAGTGAGAGCAGGGATCAAACCGCCAACCTTGGGGTTATTGGACGACCCACTACCACTGAGCCACGGTCGCCCGTCAGGCTGCAACACCTCTAAAATGATGCGATGTCTGCTATGCATGGTGTCTGTATAACATCTGCAGACAGGCACGTGTGACAGAGATATGGCACAGGAGGCACAAGTTACTTACATCGTTACCATGGCAATTTCACTTCCTCCCTTATTCACGTTTGTTCATAAGCTGTGAAAAGGAAAGAAAAACCCTGAACTAAAATTCAAAAGATCAGGGCTGTCAAACCTGGAGTGACTGTATTGTGGCAATAACATAATGATAGACTCGGTGGACACTGTGTGACAGCTCCCAGCTCTCACATTTGCAAGTGAATGCCTGAAGTTTTACATTTGTGTGAGCACAGTCCTTCCCTTTCTCCATCTCTTCTCTGTTTTCTCTTAAATGGCACACTCATGTGTCTTGAAGCTAAATAATAGACTGCTGTGCTTACATTTATTGGCTGAAGAAAGGTTACACACACAAACATATGCACCTGGATCAGCTCAAACAAGCACATGGCAGACAGCATGGGCATGCACAGGTGTATCTGCACCAACCGATAGACACAGTCACATAGGAATACACCCATACACATCCATCCACACACATGCACCCACTGTGTTTTACAGTCGCTTGCTGCATCTCAATGCCATCTAGGGTGGCTGATGAGGGCCGAGCACTCCAATCAAATTCCAGAGAAGCTGTCAAAGATAGACAGGAAATCAATAGGTGCCAGTGTTGTCTGTATAAAACCATAATAGTGCATATATGCCAGAGCAAATCACAACTATTTCAAAGTCCCTTCACACTGTTTGATGAAAAGACAATGTTTCAAAGAGGCAAACATTCCTCCTTACTTTTTCAGCACACCCGCACGGTGCCTTTTATTTTTCACGCATATATATATACACACTAAGGTATGAGGTTATCACAATAGTACAAACCATGAGTACAGTCTTATTGTGGGTAAGATGGAGGAGCTAACAGTGCTAACCAGGCTACAGAGGAAGTATGGAGAGTGTAGCATCATAGAGATGTGGCGTAATGAACTCACTTCGGACTCACTCGGAACTCTGGACAGCTTTCAACTTGTGAGAGCGGACAGCTGAAGACAGACAGGAAGCCAGGAGAGAGAGGGGGAACGACACACAGCAAAGGAAACGTCCGTGGACCACAGGCCGGAGTCAGAACCGGGTCACTGCAGGCCCACTATACCAGCCACCAGGACATTTATTTATTTATACAGAAACTTAAACTTCTTTATAATGGATAGCAAAAAGACCACTGCAATGAGCTCTTAGCAACAAACAAAGAATACTGACCTTGTAAATTATCACTATAAACATCACCTAAAATAAGACAAACAATGTCAGGCATCTTTCATGTTAACTTTGCATTCCATCCTGAATAAAAACTATTCTTTCACAGTCATTACCCTTAGGCGTTGCACATTTATTTTCCTCTCACCGAGCAAAACTTTTATTTTTATTCTACCCCATGCCCCATACATACCAATATGCTCACTTGAGACGTTTCAATGACACAAGACCTGCAGATTCATTCAGAATGTCAAGGGGAAAAAGAAATTATGCTGTAAAATTCAACATGCTCCCAAAAGGAAAGGGAGGCTGCTACGATGGATGTGACTGCATCAAGAGATTTGAGTCAAAGCTGTATGTAGAGAATGATACTGACATTGCCCAAGGGGACCAGCGAGGAAAAAAGCTGAATTGCTGTGGAACAAAAAGTGGTACTTAAGGGAAAAGGAGAGACAAGAAAATGACTTTAGAGGCAAACTTACTGGAGGTGAATAAGTTTTGTGTGTTTACTGCTGTACTGTCTGACATCACACTGCACAACACACTTCTATACATCACATTTAAAGCTGCAGTAATCTATTTTTTAATATTAACAGTGGATCAATTTACTAAATGTAATGTAAACAGTATTAATCACAGACATTTCAGCCAACTTCCACTTCATTCTCCTTAGCCTATTTGTCTGATTTAGATCATTGTTTTAGTTTCTGGACCAGAACTCATCAACCTGATGCTGACCAGCTGTTTTCACTGAAAAAAAAAACCTCTGATTAACCCACTGTAGCCTACCCACCAAACTGATAGCAAAAGATGCTTATTTTCACATCCAGCATGGAGCATCACTATCTCTTTTAGCTCTGTTTTGCTTTCCACCCACTCCACTGTGTTCACCAACTAGTGGCTACCTTTGACTGTCTGCCATTTAATGCAGGGAAGTAGAATACAGTGGGTATTTAGAGCTTTTTCACAGAAAACAGGTGGCTACTGCAGATGGAGACAAGGAGAATGAGATTGTTCACATCATCAACAGTGAAGTCGTGGGCTGTAAAACCAAAACAATAAGTTAAAAAGGCACAAAGGTACTTCTCTGCAGACTCATCACTATGTGTCATCCCCTTTCACATTGTGCTTTTTTTCTTCTTGGGTCTTGGGTATTGGTACTGAAGCTCAGCATTAAATTGCAAGTATCCAATCCCTGTCAACAAGTAAAAAGAAAAAAGAAAAAAAAATACTCAAGAGCTTTCTTTGATTCAGATCTTAGATCTTAGTTTTGGACCTCACATCAGAAACTTCTCAGCTTAAGAAAACTGCCAGAGTGCAACCATTTCTCTCTCAAGCTAACACAGAGACACTAATGCATATCTTGATTACCTGCAGTATTGTGCTCTACTTTCTGGTCACCCTATGAAGAATACAGCTCAATTACAGTTATTTCAAAAGTCAGCCGCACATGTGTTGACAAGGACCAGAAAAAGAGCACACATTACACCAATTTTACAGTCTCTGCACTGGCAACCTGTCTGCTACAGAATCAATTTTAAGGTCTTTTTATTGGTTTAGAAATCTCGTAATGGTCTCGGTCCTGCCTATTTATCAGATTTGCTTTTAACCTATGAACTCCCGAGAACCATCTTCTGGTAGTGGCTTTTTATTTGTCCTTAAAGTCAGAACAAAACTAAGAGGTGCCCTTTTATTACTGTTGTCCACGTCTCCCTGAAGACGTGAGGGTAGGAGATTTTTTATAAACAAAATGCAACACCGATCTTTTGAGTCTGGCTTTTTCTTTAACTCCCCCCAAAGAATCCTTAATATAGTGATGGGGTTTGTGTGTCCCTGTGAGCCTGGGAGCTGTGTTGTCCAGTGCAATAGCCCCCTGGTAGGAACTCCAAAGGCAAATTGATCCCAGGGGAGGGATCAGACTAAATGCAAGTCACAAAACGCTATGAACTGGTCAAAAAGGAGCTGCAGCACCTCACTGGGATTAGGAAAACCAGAGCCTTGTTCTGGAGCCAGATCTGGAAGGGGAGCACGCTGGTGAGCGTTTGGTGGCTGGGCCTTAATCCATGGGGTTCAGCTGAGCACAGCCTGAAGAAACAACATGGAGCTGCCGCCCTGGGGGCCCTCCACCCGCAGGCAGAGGCATATGGGTTGAGTGCTTTATCAGCTGGGCAGCAGGCAAAGGTAGCAACCTATGTGCGTTGATTCCTGGTTATGATACCTCTCGGGCGCCTTCTTTTGGAGGTGTTCTGTGCGCATCCAACTGCCAGAAGACTCTGGGGTAAAGACCCAGAACACGCTGAGGGGACTATATAACTCATTTGGCCTAGGAAAACCTCAGGATACCCCAAGAGGAGCTGGAATATGTTGCTGGGGAGAAGGACGTCTGGAACGCCGTATTCAACCTGCTACCATCACGACCCAACTCTGGCTAAGCGTAAGGAAATGGATGGAATGTGTGTAGATACACTGAGACAATCATCTCATCTGGAAACTAAGGGGGAAAAAAAGTTTGGCTCATGTCTGACCTTAAGCTGCTATTATAATTATTTGTCATATAATTATTCACACAAACTCTCCTCTCCAAATGACTCAGCTAATAATAACTGATTCTTCTGTGAGTGTGTGTGTGTGTGTGTGTGTCATAGCTCTCAGTCATCATCATCATGTCCTAACAGTGAGTGTTTCTCAAACCCCTGTTGTTGTTTTGGTGAGCAGCCATAATCATGTTGTTTATAACATAATCAAACATCCCTGAGTCCATTTACCTGCGGCAGCACAACTTAAAGCCAACAACACCAGGCTACAACTGTTGTTGCCAAGCCATTACTACTTGCTTGATAAGTCGCCATGGATACACTTCTCACTGTCGCTGTGTAGCTCACACTATACCATTTGGCAGCCTCACACTACCCAGTTCTGTGTTTGTGATCATTTGAAGTGTCCAAATTTCCAAGACAAAAACATTCTCCCTCCGCAGTGTACTGGCTGCTCGTTCGAAAGACACAATACAAAATGTGTGTTGCTTTTAACTTTATAGTCGGTGCCTTACAAACCTCATCTTCACTGGTTCTTTCTGGTATCATCTGTGCTTCAGCTAGTGCTACAGCTCATCAGTTCTGGGGGTGAGCAATGTGTGAGTTGCTGGAGGATGTGCGAGGACACAATATTATAGAAGTGGAGTACTCTTTTAAAAGCACTTTAAGACGATGTGTGGCATTTGTATTCATCAGCATAAAGTGTAACACACTAATGACATAGGCCTACATAAATAAATGCTGGCATTTAAGCCCCTATTTCATGCGAGAAAATCATGAATGCATTTCCTCATTTTGCTTTCTTGCTTGTCTTGTCTTTCCAGTCAAAAGCTGTTTTTTTTGTTTTGTTTTGTTTTGTTTTTTAACTTTTTAAGTCTGCAAAGCAGTTCAGCTTTTTTACACCCACCAAATTCAGTGTAGTTGAACACTGTTAAATGCAGTGTTGAGGCTGGTGTATAATGACAAACTTTTAGGTGATCTCAGTGTCTAAACGTGAATGTAAGCATGATTCATTTGAGTTAAAATGCTGTGCTCAGCCTCATTTTAACAGCTAGTTTATCTATCATTTTCTGGCAATCATTCATGTGAAGTTGCAGACATTTTCTTGTCTTGTTTGCAGGCATCTGTTCTGACTTCTCTTTCCTGACCTTCACTAACGTCAGTTTTCTCAGGTAGCTATGACGACAAAGGAAGCGGATGTTGCTAGAGGACAGTGTAATAAGGTATGAATGTCTTGCTTAAAAGAAAAGTCAGTAGCTGATTAATACTGAGGAGCAACAAGAAGATGCATTTTTCTTTTTCTGACATCCACATGTAGAATCGCAAAGAAGAAATGCAGTCACAGACTCACAGCGCTTTTACTATCCTGTGTGGAAGAAACACACACACACACACACATTTTCTCATTCTCTCCTCACATTGTCAAGTCTCACTCATTCAATCACACAATCAGAGCTTCTCTTCTATGCCTTGTGTGTGTGTGTGTGTGTGTGTGTGTGTGTGTGTGTGTGTGAGTGTGGCACACACACATGTACACTAAATCATATGATGAAGTAGCTACAATATCTGTCTGCCAGCACTCGGCGATTTTCAATTAACTCTTAACTAGACTTTTAATGAACTCTGCCTGATTTCATAAAGAGATGGAACAGATGAGTCGAAGGCGTTGAGGCGCTCGTCAATGCGGACCAGAGGAGGACTTAACTGACTCCTTAACAAGCTAATCAAAGCTCTGAATTGGTTTCTTAACAGGCGGGCTGATCGATGGAGTAGGGTTGTAAGACTATGTTTCCAACGGACAGCTGAGATGACTCCCTGGTTTCTAAATATGCAGTACATTTTGTGCCTGTTACATTTTAAGTATAGTCTTTATATTACACTATCGTTTTGACATGTTTATATATACCTCCACATTTTCTTCTTATCTTACAGACCTAAACCATTCTTCAGTCAGTGTGAACAGAGATGCCAGATATCAATCTCCCCCTCAAGTGCATGGCAGGAAATACACCAAGCTGATCTGCTCTGAGTGTGTTAATGGATTTAGTTAGGATAAGCATCCTTCCGTTGCAGATGTCTTCCCTTAACAGCATCGGAGGCTAATTTGGGTCAAAATCTCTACATATGTTGAGCTCCACTGTGTTCACAATATTATTCAGCACCTTAGAGCAGACTTGAATTCTAATCTACCTTGCGCATTATACCCATTAGAATTGTGTATATTAAAAGAGATTACGTGTTAAATGATCTTACTGCCTTGTTTATTTTATTCATCTTATATCTTTTCACATTGCATGTCAAATTTCGCATTTATTTTCTCCAGGGGAGACCTTTCAGACACCAGATCTGCACCTTTAATTCAATTTGTGCTCCAACGTATGTACTAAAATTAGTGTCTGATTTACTGTGGCGGCAGCTCATTATGCAATCAGTGAGTGGTACAGTGTTCGAGCCACATTACGCAGACGAAAAAGAGCTTAAAAGCTGCTGATTACTGATATATTTAGCTAAGGTACGGAAATTAAAGAAATAGTTTGACATTCTGGAAAATAAACTCAGTTCCACCATCTCTGTGTGTTAAGTATGGAGCTGGAGACCAGGAGGTCCGAATCACAGGCATTACTAATATCTGTAACGATGGCTTAATTGTATTCAAGTCACGACAGAGTGACATTGTCTGTCTGCCGTTTGGTGATGGGCAGGTATTTTAGAGGGTTATTCAAAGCTTGTTTGTTGCCTGCTGATGCTGATGACAACAGTCAACCATCCACAGTATAATAGACCTTTTTCACAGCTGCCATTTTGACATGAAATGATAGATAGATAGATAGATAGATAGATAGATAGATAGATAGATAGATAGATAGATAGATAGATAGATAGATAGATAGATAGATAGATAGATAGATAGATAGATAGATAGATAGATAGATAGATAGATAGATAGATAGATACTTTATTGTCCTTCACAGGAAATTTGTTTTCGCAGCCTGTACGTGCCCTTCGTACATACATAAGTACAGTTGAGACACCACGACATAGCAACATAACATTTATCACAATCAACACATATGAACACATACATACATACATAACCCTCCCTGTCCTGTGCGTAGCACCCCTTACGGTGGCTACCGGGGTGCTTTGTTTAGGGCTGCTATAGCAGAGGGTATAAAGCTCCTGCCATAGCGAGCACGTTTGCAGGTCAGGGTCCTGTATCTGCGTCACGATGGTAGCAGTATGAATGATGAGTTGAGAGGGTGGCTGGGGTCGTGTGCTATACTGAGTGCTCTGCGTGTAATGGCTATATTGTTGAGGTCTGAGAGGTTGGGGGTGGGGAGACCAATGATTTTGGAGGCGTGGTGTGTGATGCGTGTCAGTATGTTCTTATTTGAGGCAGTTAACATGTTATAGAAGCAGGTTGAACAGTAGAGGATGACGGGTTGGACTATGCTCTTGTAGTGTAATAACAGAAGTTGGGGGGCAACAGAAAGTGCTTTGAGTTTGTGGATGGCAGAGAGTCTTTGTTGGCAGCGTTTGTGGATGTCAGTGGTGTGATGATCGAAGTTCAGTTTATTGTCCAGGGTGAGTCCGAGGTATTTGATGTACTCCACAATATCTACTGATTCACCGTTGATTATTGTGGGGTTATGGATGAGGTTGTGTGCTGGGCTGTGGATGCTGGAAGTGTTGATGATAAGTTCTTTTGTTTTCTTGACATTGAGTTCCAGGTGATTGTTTGTGCACCACTGTGTGAAGTGGGAGATGGAGTCTTGATAGCTTAAAACAGAGTTATTGCCGTTAAGGAGCGCAAGTATGTATGTCACAGTAAGTATATGTGGTGACAGGTGAGGGGCTGGTGCAGTCATTGGTGTAGAGGGTGAACAGAAACGGGCTCAGGACACAACCTTGTGGGGCTCCTGTGTTGGTGATGATAGTGGAGGATGTAGCAGTGCCCACTCTGACTCTCTGTGGTCTGTTGCTGAGGAAACTGTGGACCCAGTGAATGAGGAGTGGAGGGATGCTGAGGTGGTGAAGTTTCTTGATCATTTGATGGCACTGGATGGTGTTAAACGCAGAACTGAAATCAATGAAGAGGATTCTGGTGAAGTTGCCGGGTGATTCCATGTGCTGTAGGAGGGAGTGAAGGAGGCATGCCACAGCATCCTCAGTCCCCCTTTTGGCCTTGTAGGCAAACTGATGCATGTCCAGATGTGGTTCAACAAATGGGTGGATGATGTTAAGTTTCAGTTTTTCAAGGCATTTCATGACTATGGAAGTGAGTGCAACCAGCCGGTAGTGATTTAGTTCTGAGGGGCGGGGTTTTTTGGGTACTGGTGTGATAGTGGATGTTTTCCAGAGGGTAGGTACTGTAGCAGTCCTGTAGGATTCCCAGAAGATGTCGTGGAGGATTGGGGTAAACACAGGTGTTACCAGTGATACTAATTAAGGTTCCATTCCATTCAGGTCAAACACAGTCAGTGTGCTGCTTTGGTGCATGTTGGCTCACTGGAAACTCTCTGCTGCAATAAATGGAACAAAATCTTAATTAGTATGATTACTGCACTGACACTACTATGCCATGTCTAAATGGTTGCTGTGAAAAAGGTCTGTTAGTGGTCAGAGCTTTCAGGTCTGTGAAGTTAAACTAACTAAGTTGAAGTTAAACTAAGTGTTTTAAACCTGTATTCTTTCTAATTGTCAGCACGGGGCATCTTCATTGCCTGCAACAATAAGGCCCTAATATCAGTGTCATAGTGTCATAGGAAAATGAATTTACTTCTCAGGTGACTTAACACATCAGTAACCTTCTAATGAGTTTATGGTCTCAGTCGCCAGTCTGCTTCCGTACAGCATGATGTTCATTTTGTAAATTATGATCTAATTTAAAGTAAAACAGATAATAAATCAGGGTTTGCTTTAGGGCATGGCTACCTTGTGATTGACACAAATCACAAAACAGTGGGTGACTTTATGGTGGGTTTACAATGTGAAAGAAACTGGACTGAACCAGAGCAGTATAGTAATAGATCGTAAAAGCAAAACTGCAGGGTGGGGTACGTCATTCCAAACACTTACTGTTGCTGCATTTAATCTCTGTTTATTATCTATTGATGACATGATCTATTTTTTTCTTAACAGACAGATGCAAACAGTAAAAATCTCACATCCTTTTATGCCATTTCATTTCTTTTTCATTTCCTTAGAAATGATGTTATCGGGAATCAATATTAGGTTATGGCAATTGCTGATAGAAGCACCACCAGCATTCATTTGTATAAAGAAGTTACCTAATATTACCTTATCTGCTGCTTGAAACACTGAAGACCCAGCACTCTGCCAACAAAATGACAACAAGCTATAGAGTTGGTTGCTTCATGCCCCATGAGGCAATGTTATGATTACATCTTTCTCCCCGTGTTCATCTTTCTATTTCTCTCTCTACGTCTCTGCATCCCACTCTCATCTCTCATCCCATTAAATTTCCAATGTTTTTCTCTTTATTTCTGTCTGCGGTTATCTGCATCCACTTCCCTGCAAACAATCAATAACTATGATCGGACTACAGCACAAATCATACGAAAAGAGCATATAAACAGAAATACACACACACACATACATACGCCCAGGGATACAGCTTAAGTATCCATTCAGCCTGTAGGAAACAATGTGCAGCCATAAATCAATAGCAGTTGTGAAGGCAATGAGGCAGAGACTGGGACAATAGGAGGCTGGGGACAGAATAACTGGACAACACACACACGCCACTGTGTACTACTTTTAAGGTATCTTAAAGTCATGATTTATGGGAAAACGTTTGGATCCACTGTTGCTATTTAAACGGATAATCGTCAACGTGTTTGGATCTTCGCACCTCGGGGGAGAATAGCAGGTCAGTGGATTAGGATTCGGCACAAAAGAGACTCATATCTCATAATTTTGAGGTCAAATCCTTTCCAACCAGGCACCCAATCTTCTCTCATCTTTCAACTCCATATGCTACATTATGTTGCACCTGTGTCTATGACAGTGCACTTGCATTATATTATGTTGAGCAGTGTGTGAGCATGTGTGTATTATCTGTTCCCTCACACTGAGCAGCGGGTTGGTGATACGTGGCGATCCTTAGGCTTGTTCTCTATACTCCTATGCAGAGACCTGTGGTGTATGTGTGTGTTTATGTTATTGTTTGTGTATGTCTTATCCTTTGCAAGGCTAATTCATGGTTAGATTTAGGGTGAGATTAATGTCAAGGGGAGGAAAAACATACAAATGGATTCTCGTCTCAGAAAATGCAGCACAAGATGTGAGCATATTATAAAAATATGTTTCAGCATGCAGCCTGCGTCTCCTCTCTTTCACATTACCCTATCAATATTAACAGCTAACATGTGGCATGACTTACAGGGCCTAACACTCTCTCTCTCTCTCTCTCTCTCTCACACACACACACACACCTACACATAAGCAGATGACGCACAGATGACCTCCAGTATGGGTCCTCTCTTCCAGGCCAGTTAGCCCCTCAGGGAGGCTCTGTGCCAGGCATAAATATTCAAATGGGTCCCAGGCTCTGACAGGCCCTGCATGGTGATGGCTTGTGTCGGAACACAAATTCATAGCTACATCTCTGTCCCCAGGGGGCTTGTTCTTTTTGATTCACCGTCATCCGTAAAGCTATTGGGCGCGTCATATCCAAGAGAGTGGAAGGAAGGGGGTGCATAAAGGTAATGGGGCAGTCATTGACGTCGGAGACTGACATGTCACATTATTTCATCACTGAGCACAATGACATTTTTCACACTGACTTTAGAGAATGTTTGAATTCCACAAGAAGAGAGAGCACAACCTTACATACTTGAAAATGGGCTGTGTGCTTGGTGTGACAGCATTAATTAAAACAAGCAATTGATTAATTTCCCATGGTCATCTTTGTATTGTTCATGTTGAGAAGCAACCCCTTTAAAATAGGTCTTCAAGGGACTCTACAGAATAGACAGACAGACAGAAATGGAACATAATACGCATTACTTCGTTTACATTAGTGTATAATCAACTGAAAATAAGAATCATTACATTTTTGTGACCTTAAAATGAGCCTTTTATTTCTACAAACACAACAACAGGAACTACACCACTTGCCACTAAATCCTACATACTGGTCCTTGAAACCACTAGCCCAGTATTCATTAATGTTGTAGTGAACTACACTGTATCCCTGTCTGTTCTCCTGGAGACGCAAAAGCGTGACTGCATTCTGCTTTTTGATCTGTTCTGTAAGTAAATTAGATACAAACCCAAAAAGAAGAAGCCATTTGTCATGACCTTGTACTGTAGTTATCCGTTCACTACCATGCTGTTCAGCTGAACATCCTGCAGGACATCTTGTTTACCTGCTGCAACAAAAATGTGCAATTGAAGGTAAACTGGTTCGCACTTAAGAGTAAAAAAATAACTTTTGTTTTATCTTAAATCTTTTGTGATGCAGAAGAGTAACTTGCAAAAATGTTTCAGCTGATCCCGTCCTTCATGTTCAGGCTTGTCAGTCTGTACAAATTCAGTGCCAATCCCTATTGAAAATGTTGACATATCTCACTAATATAATCAAAAACTTTGACCTGCTGGTTGTGCTAAACTATGGGTAAGGTAATTCCAGTCGTCGAAATATTTCAGTCTGTACCAAAATGATGCACTTAGAGACCAACTGCTTGGAGCCATGCTGCTCGGTTCTTTATTTCCGGCACTTAACCATTAACAAATCATTACTTTATTATTACACACCTATTGATTTCTATTTTTGTGTCTCCTCAAGTAAAGTGGTGCACCATACAGTGCTGTTATTAGGCACTGAATCATTGTTCATTACTTGCCAATTTTGTGTCCTCTACAGTTGGGCACCATTACTGAGTTGTTACTTAGTACTGAATCATAATGTCACGATTATCTGTCCATTAACTCTCCTTTTCCTGCCCCTAAGTGAAGAGGTGCAACCCCCTTACTGACAAATTACTCCGTTATTACTAGAAATTCATCAGTACTTACCATATACCATTTTACCCTCAGTAATCCACAATTACTTCATTCTTGGATCATTTGTGAAATATTTCACTGACCTTCCTCATTGAAATACAGAGCAACTGTAGGTTTATGTTTAGGAAAGCAGGCTTCTTCCCAATGTGGTCCAAAGTTCATCATAGGTGTCTTTCAAATCAATGCTGTGTCAGCAATCATACTTCAGCAACAGCAACCTTTTTGTAGGCAAGACTATCTAACTGCTACAAGGGTGTCTCACATCACCTGTGAATCAGAATCACCTTAGTTTCCAAGGTACTTTACATGTACTATGGATTTTACTTGGTGTTGTTCATGCTGTGTGCAGGAGGAAGGGACCACCAAATGCATTCATCTAGTGAGGAAATGTGAAAGGCACTACATGGTATGGAATGTAAAAGAACAGGAAGTATAGGTAAAGAAGGAGTCAAACAAACAGGGCATAGTGGTTTCCATAGATAGCACAATAGAAAGACCATAGTACAATAGGTAGACCAATGATGAGGCACAAGGCAAATTATAAAAAATTATAATTACATGACAACAGGAAGGAAAATATATTAAAAACATAAATAATTGTTTAGATTTCAGCATATATTTGAAACTAAAGCAACATTACTTTCATGAAGTGAACATATTGGCTGGCAAATGAACAGGATGGTCTGCTTGGAAGATTGCTGCATGATATATGCCGCCAGTATAAATGATAGAAATAGCACAGCAATTTGTAAATACATAGAATAAGGTAATCAAGAATCACGCATTAAGTAAAGGACCGTTATAAGGATTCACGGATACCCATGAACAATTGATTACATATTAGTTAATTTACATATCTATCTGTTGTTTCTAAATTAAGAAATCATTAGCTCCTAAAAACTGCCAATTAACTAATTGTTTACTGCCAGTTAGTTACTCTCTTTCTCCTCCTTCTAACAGTGGGATACAATCCCATGCAGCCAGTGAATAATTTAACTATTTAACAGCCTCTTTTTCAAACACCCATTTAAATTATTGTGTTTTATTTATGAAGGGATTGTTAATCATATCCATCAGTTCACCCTTATCTTTTTTTCATTTTAAAAAAGATTGCAAAATATCCAGCACAAAAACAAAATGATCCCTTTGTCAGTGGATAGGAGCTTTGCTCCTTCCAAAGCAGAGTATTGACCTGTTTCAGTATGAAAAGGCAGTAGAGCGTTTTCTTGAACACAAATACATTTTGTCTGGCAAAAAAAATATATTTATTCCAAATAATGCATCTTGCAAAGTTTTATTTTTAATAAAAAGAACAGTGTCTTGGTGTGAAATAATAGTCAATTCTTTAAGAAGAAGAAGACAAAGAAGAAGTCTTTTGTTGTTGGCTTACTGGGTGATTTTTGCATATTTTTGTCATATTGATTACCATATTGAAAAATAGGTGGTACCTGGGGGCATGCCCTTACAGTCTTTGGGTGAATATGAACAGTTTTCCTCATACAGTATATCTCAGCAAAACCTTACTCAGCCAACTGGGAATCACTGCCAAAGTGCACAGTCACAGTTGCCTGAAAGGCAGAATGTTTTTTTCCAGAGAAGTCTTCCAGAGTCTTTACAGCAAGGGTCCTTGGAGAAAAGTAGAACTGTACTGTCTAATTTCATGAAGGCTCTTAAAAACCCTTTGCTGGTGTGGGGTTATTTCCATATAGTAAGAACTAAATAGACTGTGCTCTGTGATTTCAGTGTTGATTTGATTTGATTATTGAAGTGAAACCTTCCGTCCAGCGGCACACCAATCAGTTCTGCTTAAGATGGTAATTTTCTCTCTTTTAGTGATAGCAATCATTTCTGACTCCGTCCTCTCCTCCAGCAACAATTTTCATTCTCGTCATCTCTCCTCTGTGGCTGTGACAATTATCCCCATTTCCAATCAAACAGGAGAGTATCCAATAGGAGGAAATCTCATTAGACTGATTTAGGAAGGCCTCTGTTGACTGTAAACACTGTGGAAAGTGTAAACACACATGCACACTGCTAATTCTCTCAGCTGTTAGGGATCAATTTTAGAACCAAAGTCTGTTATTTCTGATTTAGAGTCTATTTACATATTAGTTCAAACTGCCAGAGACCAAATAAAAGAGACACTTTGTTAAAATGAACAAAAAATAATGAGTGAGTCTGGTTTGTAGAGTTATTGTACATTAGGAAATCCAGAGCACACATTTAAATACAAAACATTTTATTCAAGTCTTTCCCTCCCAGAAATTGGATGTGCTCCGCCTCAGCAATACTTTAGTCATACCTCCCATTGTGAATTGTTGTGTGTAGCTCTTTGCAAAGCCTAACGATGGACATTTTATTTAGGGCACGCTGTTCCCGTCAGGATGCAGGAGCTCACGAGAGAGAAAATAACAAAGAGAAACTGGCCTGAATTTGAAAGAATGTGCTGTATATTGGATTTTTTTATATATGAAATGGAAAACAAGTGGTGCACTTTGTCATAGTCAGGCTGCATGAAAACATACAAGTCTCCCATATAAATTTGTAAAGATTTTAAATAGAGCTCCGGCCAAAACTTAAAGCAAATATACTGAGACTAGGAGTTATTTTGTGATGTGTTTACTTTCTGTGTGAAGTGTTTACTTTACTATATACTTTTCCACAACTCCCTTGTCATCTACTATACAGTAATAATCGTTTGCTGTCATGAACATGCTAGCTATTTGCATCTTTATCTGCTTACACATCCAGCAGATACAAAGAAACTATAGCATTCACTTAGAACTATGTTTTCTGGTAAAAATTAAAAACCTAAGTCGAATATACACTCTCTTTCAAGCTCTGTTTCAGGCTTCAGCAACTCCTGAGGGACATACCTGGATACCTAGCTGCTAAATGTTTCACTATTTTAACAGAGAGTTGAGCGTGAAACCAAACCAACAAAGCTGCAGGCCATTAAACCAAAACAACTGGCTGAAAGATGCTACATGGTTGTACTCAAGTTTAAAGAGTCTGGTAATAATTGTCTGGGTTTATCACTAGAGATGACTCCTGTCTTGTTTAACAGTCATTTGATTTATACTTAAAAATGATTACTGCAGCTGTAATATGTTGATTTCCCTAAGAGTGACCGCAATGCATTCAACTAGAGGTTACAGGTGTAATCTTTACTGAGAACTACAAACTACATGCTAAACTAAATGCCTCTTTCATGGCTGCATTGCATCATGGTCAATTCAGGCAGCCATTGATCAAGAAACTGGGATCCCTTTCACCTTTGAAAATGGAAGGATGTCTAAATAAAATTTCTGAATTCATAATTCACAGTGGACCCATGCAAAATGAATGACCAATAGCTGTTTCTTTGAATTATGTTCAAGATATTTATTGTCTATCCGCCCTACTGCCATTTTCTGGAGTTTTCTGCTGTTTATGTGATAACGTATAATCACAGATTGAAACTAATAGTGTCATACTGTAATCCTGATGCACAAAATGAGTATGTTGTTTGAGTTGAGAGTCTTTTATGTGTTAGCACAATTGATACATGAGGATTAGTTTGTAGTTCTGGTTATTACAAAGCTAATTGGCATTAGTTGTTGTCAGCATCAGGTTTTTAAACCAAAGCATGTACCATTGATACAGTATCATTATCAGCTCATTCATAAGTCAGTGCGTATTAATGAAGGCTTTGTATAAAGGCTATGGATATTAGAAAGCAACAACTTCGGGCTTTACATGGCTGTTTGAGTTGGTGCACATATTATTTATCTATATGGTCAGATTACATCTCAACATTTCACATGCAAACTAAAACGTTCAGAGCGAAAATAAGAAAATAAAATGTATGTTTTGTTGTATGCAAATTCTGTCAGAGACCAGTCTGTATTTCAGCCCAAAATGCATTTGGAAAAGTTATAAAAACAAACAAACAAAAAAATCCAAAACTACTTCTCTTGTGCTGGTTAGTTTTACGGTGGAATTTCTATTGCAGTGGAGAAAATGGTTTAATCTAGACCCCTTTCTCCTCAGAAAACAGACTCTACAATCACAATGAAACAGAACAAATGAATACAGTTACTTATAAATGTCACATGTTTGCAAGCACAAAAAGGTTTTTAAACAACTGTATAAATAAACTATTTATACTTATAATTTATAACTATGAATCATATTGTACACACTTATATACACACTTGTCCAACCTGGCAATTTGATTCACAGTTAGAGTAAATAGCATAAACAGGGGCTGCACAAATATCAAATTTTATTTTATTATTTCTTTTTATAATATCAGTTGATGCTGATTTTATATATTTAAACATTTCTATTATGCCAGTCTTGTATATAGAGGAGATTTAGACTAACAGACATGCGTGTGTTTCAACAGTGGATAATTCACTTGTGTATGAAATAATTTAATGTTCAAAGTTACAGTGATGATTGTTTTGCTGTCCCCCATCTTAGCTGCATCTTTAGTTCAGCATTGTTTTTGAGTCTGGATACAATCAGTAAACAAGCAACAGTGAGGCACTGACATTCAGCATGCATGTACCTTTAGATCTCACATTTTATGTTTTGATTCCTTAGACCTGCAAATAATATGACTCTTACATTTTGAATGTCTTTCTAATGTGAATGTTTTTAGATCTCAAACTAAAGGGTTAGTTTGAGTAAAGGGTTAAGGAGTTAGGGCGTCAGTACAACTACTAGGACCATAGACAGTGATTATTATATATGATGTGTGTGTACATGCTCTATCACAGTTGTTGCATGTTTAATTCTAGCAGCCTTTTCCCCATCTAGAAGGTGCCACAGTGGGCTAAACAGCATCTGGTCTGAGCCAATTAAGTACAACCCCACAACCCCAATTAAGTGAGCAACCTTTTTTAGGATAGCAACATGATTCTTGATTAAAGAATACATGTTACTTTCACCAAAGAGCAGATATTATGTGATCACCACAGTCTGTCTGATTATTTGGGGGGGGGGGGGAATAAAGCCACAAATGGAATCAGATTTGCTTTCAGCGAGATGCTTATTGATTTGGAGGCCAATGACCTTTCTTGTTAAGCTACATTTTCTCTAATATTCATATCTCCTTACTCTCACCGGCCAGAAACAGAATATTTGCTAACCTTCCTTTTGCTGCTGGAACGGTGTTTGTTTACCATTTCAAAGGCAGGGGCAGTGATACTTTAGATGCTTGGAACTACTGTACTACGTTGCCCTCTCAACTTGAAAGACCTACAGGGCAAACAAATCGACACTCGGTTGATTTACAACAGGGAGCTTCTTCAAAGTAAGAAGAGATCGACTGGGTCTGTAGAGCTCTCACCCCTCTGCTTTTGTAGCTGTTTAAAATGACATGACCCTCCCCACAGGAAAAGGAGATGAAGATTAATCACGCCAAATGTGAAGAATCAATGGTATGATAGATGACAGTTGATTCCTTTAGCGGGTCTATGGACCAATGAGCCTCTGAACATGTGCAAGAAAGGCTGCAATCAATGTGCAAGTCATCAGCAATGATATTTTCGCAAAATGGTCAAGACAATCCATGTGATTATTTTTCTGGACTGACTAAGCTGTTTTCCTGAGGGTTGGAGATGAAGAGTAATGAAAATGTCTACAGTTTTCATTGACATTACACATAAATACACATAAAACATTTACCGCCTCCCAGGACCCTTTGAGTATTTGCTTACTGTATGTGTCTATAGGAAGGTTTCCATCTAAATGTAATGCACATTTTGAACACATTTTCAGAAAAATGAAAATTAATGAGCAATGCTGGTGGTTCCAATTTTGCCATTAAACAGTTGGAGAGGAGGTGGGCCTAACAAGATGATGTAATTCAAGAAGCGCCAGGCAAAGCTCAAGCGAACACAAACTTGATTTGCATTTATGTTTGTTTCATGTATTAATCTGAGGAGCGTTGACAGTCTTCTCATTGTTCCTTAAAACTTTAGAAAACCCAGGCATAGTCAGAAAAATAGTGATAAAAATAGTGCTCCCAAGGAGCAAGCAGTGCAGATATTTACAAACCAAAAATATCTCAAATAAAATACTCTGTATACAAGACCACACTCCAACACTCCGTTTTGAAGTTTCACAGTTGTTTCCTTCTCTGTAACCACTCCAGACTGACTTCATGGGACCCAGGCAATCCCTTTTAAACCAGTAGCCTCCAACCCCTCATGCTAGGCTTAATATTTCCACAAGAAAATATGATTGAACACCTTTTTTAAAATGTATAAAGCATTTACTGTTTCTTAAACAGCTAACAAATATGTTAAACAACCACTATCCATTCACTGAAAACGCATTAGTGACTGCACAAATTAACATTACAAATAAAAACATAATTATATCGTTCACATTACCAATAGAAAACAGGAGTGCAATTCAACAATGGACAATAGTTGGACGCCCTTGAGATGAAATGGCAACTGCATGACAAGGCAAATTTGCAATACACAAGTTATAATTGATCTAAACAAATGTATGCATACAGTAAATAAAGATAGAGTGTGCAACCTTGGGCACACTACTGAATGGTGAGGGGAAGAAGGATAAAAGCAAGTTTTATTAGCTCTTTAGCGAGAACAGAAGGGAGTGGGGAATGAGTGGTATGCATATAACTACACTTTAAACGTAGATGAAAACACGCAGCAAATAAATAATTATACTGAAAGAAACCTATAATGGTTGTTAAGGCCTGCAGTATAAACATAGCCTTACTTCAGAGTTTACCTTAAACGTAGTGTTGAAATGCCTGGAAGAAGGCATGATGGTGAAGTTGTGTGTGTGTGTTGTTCAAATGCTCGACTGATTCACAAAAACTTTTTAGGGGGAAAAACATCACTATGCCCGGCAGCCCGCGGTAACAGGGGAGTCTGGGTTTAGAGATAGCTCTATCTTTGGCTGCTGGGAGATTTGAACACACACAGACACACACTCACATCCACTAGTAGCCAAGCACATCTACAAAGACACACATCCTCACAGCTTCCAAGTGCCTTCATGAATCCTAGAAAGGTAGAGAGAGTCCTCATAGGATTCCGCTGGAGAGATTAATTTTGGAAATCAATCCGAAAGATAACATATCAAAGCAATAACACACGTTTACACGTTAAGAAGCTACCAAAAGCAAGAAGTACTGTATGTGAAGTGTGATATGCAGGAAGGGGCCAAGCCTGACTGCCAGAAAAATACGTTAAAGATTTTTAGAAATACTTTTAAAGAGAAAGTGAAAGATTTAAGACTGTATTTCACAAAACAGAAAAAAAAAATTCTGAGTGCAGCCAACGAATAACAATGCAGTTATAGTTCCTGTTAGAGTATCCATAGCAACCACAACTATATTGTTTTGATTGCTGATAGTCAAGGTTATGAGCAGGCATGTAGTCTCACCGATAAGGAATAGAATATGAATAATCTTTTTCAGGGCCTCACAACTTTGCAGATACCAAATATCAGTTTCTGAACATTTACCATAAAAGGCAACCAGCCTTTGTACCTGATGTAGCCTGAAAACCAGTGAATGACACAATCTGATACGCTCTTCTTTGTTAGAGGGTTAGCTTTGACTCTTTGGGAGTTCGGCTCAACTGTCATCTCATGTCAATCTGGTGAGAGGTCTGGAAAAACAACCACGACTTTGGTTAAACAACTACTTTTAGCATTAAAGGTATAGTATGTCAGACGGTTGGAGGATTCAGTTTTAGTTCAATGGTATAACAAAACTAACTCCATTAGTGATGATATTCTGTGGTATGTCATCAGAGAAGTCATAATCAATGTATGACATGATAAAAAAAAACAAAAACAGAACAGAACAAAACAAAAAAAAGAAACGTGGAATTTATTTCGCTGTTGTCTTTGAGGCAAAGAGGATACAGAATATATAAGCACAATCTTGAGGTTTATCATTTTTTGTTGGACTTATTGGACTTAAATATACATGAAATGAATCACGACAAAATGAGGTCCCTTTAAAGCCACATAATAACTTTTACATTTGTGATATGTTAGGGAGTTAGATTAAAATAACTTCCATGAAGTGGTGAAAACAACCAGAGATAGATGAGCTCCCAGCGGACTATTATAAGAAGTATGTTGACACACTGGCTCCAGTATTGACTGCAGCTTCATCACTGGGGAAATTACCAGATTCATTTATTGAAGCTCTGATATCACTGGGTGAAGATATTTGAAAGGTTGAAATATGTTTTTAGTCAATACTTGATTTCTTGATAAATTGTTTTGGAACAAAACTATTCCAACTATCAATTATCTGAAAGTGGTCTGCCCAAATGCAAACAGTTTTTTTGAACTGATGGGCAGTTATCTCGTTTTCTTGTCCTTGGTACAGTATCAATGTGAGGGCAGATCCTAAAATCTACAAGTAGCAATTGGCTGCATATCCATTAATTATTCATGCAATGAGTGCATTTGGTAGCTAAGTTGTTGCTGGGTGTTCTTGATACAGTTAACAATAAAATAATGGTGTCAGGAATGGCAAGTCAGGAACAAAAAAGTCAAGCACAGGGAACTATGAAAATCAGATGAAGTTGAAGTTTAAAAGATGTTCTCAGTAGTGATGTTCCATCAACAGGTGCTCATTTCACAGTGGTATGAATGGATGGTATCTCAATTAAGTGGCGTTTATGGCCCCACTTGAGTGAATCTTAAATAACTCATGACATATAATTACCTCATTAGGTATAAGATGATGGATAAAGAAGAGTGATGGACAAAATCGCCCAAAGATGGAAAAATTAAAGACCAGAAAGAAAGCAGCAAGTTTAGTTCAGAAGAAAAATCTGCTAAATGGTCCTGTGGCTTCAGAACTGGACTGAGAGACTATGTGTGTGTGTGTGTGTGTGTGTGTGTGTGTGTGTGTGTGTGTGTGTATGTAGAGAACAATATTGTTTGATTAACCCATCCTCACACGGGTCTCCAGCCCCTGGACTCTTGGCAATCATATCCAGTCTCCTTGCACAACCTCCATTAATCTGGAATTAAGTAGTGAATTACACTAATCTGCTCTCTTATTAGGCAGTCATGATAACCTCATTATGGATCGACCCCGAAGCACTGTGATGATAAGCCGTGGTGATTACATGTATGTAATCTGTCACTGTTATGAAAGAAAAAAACACATATTACCTTAGAGAAAACTGGTGATTAATTGTTGTATATGGAAGAACTATAATGCTGTGTAATGAATAATATAAAAGGCTGCTGAGCTATTTGAAGCCTCTGAATACTAGAGTCAAAACATAAAAAAAAAGAAGTTGTAGAGTTTTCTCATAAACAGGCTCCCGTTCTCACTTTCATTTGACTTGTTTTGTGACCATCCTTCCACATCTTTTGGAGACTATACAGTAATGAATAGAAGTTACTGACAGCAACAATATCACAGGAGCTTAGTCAAGAGAAAAAAGACGAGAAAAAAATGTTTGTCTGTAGAACTTATAAGTTTTGGGTTGGCCAGACAGAAACAAATGAAACAGATGAAGTTCATACAGAGGGGCCTATTGTGTCAACATTATTTTGTTGAATAGGGAGATTTCTGTTTGCATTTGTGTTTATCATTTGGCTGGATGAGCTCCTGAATAGCATATATCTACATACACTCCAGACTGAAGCTCTAGTGGTTTCAGGTATTGACACTTCCTTCCACCTGCCAATGAGAAGCTCCATCATTGGCATAATGCCCAGAAACCTACTGTGACTTATTGCAAAGACTTGGCAAACACAAGATCCCTCACTGGGTTCCCACCCACAAACACCACAAGTTGTGTTAAATGAAACACAAAAATGTATGCTAGCCCAATTGGAGTCTAATTTAAAAAAGAGTTATTGAGTTGCTCTAAGGAAAGTGTATCAAAAGTGTATCAGATATCAAAAATAACTCAATTCTGAACACTCTTTTATTCATCTGTCTTTTGCAAGTCCCCCAAATGTGTTGAGGTTCAATATTAAGTCTCTGGATTGCCCATTTAAGGTAAGAGAAGTATCTCAGTGACTAGCACACATGTCAAAATGTTAACATCCGTCCACTAATCAGATGGTCGGTGGTTCGATCCCCGGCTCCTCCAGTCTGCATGTTGAAGTGTCCTTGGGCAAGATACTGAACCCCAAATTGCTCCGAAGGCTGTGCCATTGTTGTGTAAATGAGTATGAATGGTTAGCTCCTAAACACTGATGAGCAGTTGGCAGCCAATGCCATCAGTGTATGAATGTGTAAGAATGTGTGTGAATGAGATATGTAGTGTAAAAGCGCTTTGACTGGTCAGAAGACTACAAAGGTGCAGTCATTGTAGCAATCAAACTGCGGTTTAGCAGGTAATGTTTACCATGTCAGCATGCTAAAATTTACTAATCATCATTAAACACACATTGCAGCTGAATGATACATTATTTGCAATTACATAACACTTTTATCTAAAGCGGTTTTTAATTTCCCTCTCATTCACCCATGCGCACACACTAATGTATTGGGAATCAGAGTTTTCACATGCTGGTGGTGCTGGAGATATAAGTATAAGAATCGCCAAAGTTTTTACAATTGATACCTTAACACCATAGACATCTCTACCAAATTTCATGACAATCTACCCAAAAGTTGTCTAGACCTAACCTCATGGTGATGCTAGATGGAAAGTCAGGTGATCACCAAAGTCCTTAAGTAACTGTACCACTGTTTGTAATATAGGCAATCTTCCAGATGATTCCAAGATGTGGATTCCAAAGAATCAGAGATCTACTGGCAACCAAAGCAGGCAATAGGGGTTTGATGTAAAGATCTAATGTAGAATTAGCTTTGAGAGTTCTCTTTCTCTCTTCCCTCGCATGATTTCCCTCATTTGATACCTTGTTTGCCTGGCTGCTTGTGGCTGGTGTGCCTAGCATTACTAATAGCACTGCTACCAAATGGATTACATTCCTATTAACACGTTGACACTGACTCCCCGAGGCTTCATGACAAACAGAGAAAGGGAGGGGTTTTTTTGATGAGAGATGAGGGATAGAGGAATAGTCTGTGTTACATGAAAGCCTATCAAATGTCAATCCTCAGGTCAAGCAACCAAACAAAGCACTTACTGCAATATGGTCTTGGTTCTGCTAATTAGCTGTACATACAGCATCCCACAGTTCTGATAAAATTGAGTGTTTGCCTGTGATTGTGGATTACAAGGTTAAGTACCATTGTTGGTGGTATGTACGCACCTAAAAGACACGATCAGATCAAACTTTTCTAACTTTTTGGTCATTATTTGGTTATTTTAATTTAATTTAGCAATGAAGTCACATGGTTTGTGATGTCCTACAATCCCTTTGGTACAATATAAACTGTCTGAATATTCTTACAAGATATGGTTCTTTATTTTCAAGCTGCTGGTAGTGTAATACTGTCAGAGTGTCAGTTTTGTCAGACCCAAGGGAGCTGGTTTGTGTGTGTCATTTTTTCTTTTGCCTATTTAATATTTTTCTCCACACACTCCTTTTGTGTGAAAGTCTTTCAAATAAAAATATATCTTTGGGTTTATTGTCACTTTAATACTTTTATATCTGAAACGTATCCTATTCCTTATTGCTGTGTGTAAATGTCTCCAAGTGACCCTGAGAACTGCTTGGCCCCAAATCAGCATCAGCACTTTTAACACCCACACACTTCTCCATACACACATGCTTTCAATAGACTGTTAAGCTGACTGGCCCAAGCAGAGGAATTCAATCTCCGGTGATATTGACAATTATTGACTGTGACGACACAGGCAGTAACAGTGCTGATGATGATGAAGCTGATGGTGATAAACGTGTTTAATGGAGTCAAGTAATTAACTGAACTTTACAGTTAGAACCCATCTTACCTCATCTGTATCCAACCAACATCTCAGTGCTAGATGGCTGTATTCAAGAACAAGGATCACTAACCACAGTGTGCAGCCTTTTCTTTCAAATGATGTGTAGATGTTTGTCATGGTGGACATTTTGACTTGGCATACCTGTAAAAGCACAACTATTAACCAAGCACCATCCTCCATGGCTCTGAAGTGAAAGCCAGAGCAGAGGTGCCAAAAACTGCCACTACCAAGGGCCACTTGTGGCTGGCTACAGAACGAGTCAATCTCCACAAGCCTCCATATTAAAATGCCCAACTCCTGCCCAAGAGCCACCACACCCCGAGCTTCACCATGGCTCTTCAAAGCCACATGTGAATTCAAAGCACATTATTTCAAAGGTAACTCTTTACTTTAACTTCCTATAAGACATTTAATATGTTTATCTATATTTTTATGACTATAATCACTGACATATCATACTTTGAACAAACGTTTTACATATTCATGTCATGGATTAGTGGGAAAACGCTGCATGCAATTCTGCATATACTATAGGTAAACTGAATTCAGGATATGAAAAGCAAACAGCTAAGCTTCTAAAAGCATTACAGCTCCTCTGACACTTTTAGCCAGGCAAACACTCAGAAAATCAGAAACACACATACAGGGGACTTTGGGTTGCTGCCACTAAGCCTGCATGTAGTGTCAGGCTTAACTTTTCCCCAGTCAGGGTGAGCTTGTCTTTGTCCACCGTTTCAACCCGACTGCCAACATAAAAGGTCAAACAATTACTGGCCCACCTTTATGTTTCACATTGCTCTTTTCAGCTCACAGTGTGTGTGCGTGTACGGTCTGGTTGAATGTCAGCTTGTAGGTCACAGATTGCTGGTATAACAGCATTTTAAAGTGGCTCTTTTCTACGTTGTACAGTATCACTCTGTGTTTCAAACACCTTTGCCATGTTGCAGCACAGGTCACCTCCTCAGTTCAGATGTCTGAAATAAAGGCAACATTTCTTTTTTTTTCTTTATGGGGTTTCTGATCAAATAGATGGTAGGAAAGAGTGAGGTGACGTAAAATTAAAATAACAGTAATGACCTCAGGATATATGTGTTTGGCCTCAGATAGATTTGGGGTTTTGGGGTCTAAGACCTCTAACCTTAAAGCCGTTAGCCGGTCAAAAGTAAACAAATATTGAATCTGCTTTGCCAATGAAAGCAAAGATTTTATTTGCCCCTTTG
The DNA here is from genome assembly GCA_946959425.1 of Argyrosomus regius. Classification (NCBI taxonomy): domain Eukaryota; kingdom Metazoa; phylum Chordata; class Actinopteri; family Sciaenidae; genus Argyrosomus; species Argyrosomus regius. The sequence continues at coordinate 17,752,792 of OX336887.1, read as the reverse complement.
CTCGCGTTGAATGAAAATGAACATGATGTGAAAATTCAGGTATGTTTGAACGTAGCCTAAACCTGTCAACACTGTTTTTCCTCTGCCGGCGTTACACAAATGGCTTAAGTATCAGTCGGGCTTCTAAAAACACCAAAACTGCTGTTCCTATGGTGGTAAATTCCAGTACTGATTGCAAAAATATAAATACATAAATAAAAACAGTGTTCTTGTGATTACAGTTGAGATTTTGAGACAAACTTGTTTACTGCAAGAACTTGCTGCACGACATACGTTACTGTTTTTTAGAAGAGCTTGCCACAAAAGCTTAATTCGGTACAATCAGATGGCTAAGAGGATATTCTAGAAATTTGATTTGCTTTTAGTTGCAGGAATTTCTCCTTACAAGAGATGTAATTTTCTATGAAGGCTATCCAAAAAAAGTAATGTTTTGTACATGGAGAACAAAATGCTGTACAATTGTCACAATCACTAGTCACTGGCAAAAGAAATTAGAAACAAAGCATCAAATTCTGTGCAAATTTAATTTGGAAAAGACTCTTGTTTCAATGTCAAGTGTTTCAAAAATAACAAGCTGGAATGAAGAGGCATGTTGCTTTAGCAAATTTGTTCTCAAAACTTCAAAACACAAATGGAAGGTCATGGTTCACAGCATTGGAACTGGATCAAAGAATATCAGCAGAATGTACTAACAAACACAGTTTAAACCTATTCAAACTAACCACTGGGTAGACTGCAGAGAGAACAATTCTTTGTCCTGTCCCAGGTTGAAATTGTCTTATTTAGGTAGTATTTAAATCACAAAAGCACCAACCACAAACTTAAGTTTTGTTTTAAAAAAAAAAAAAAAAATCCTAAAGAATAAATCTTGTTTCTCCTTGAAGGAAACACCTTATATTGGCAATGCTTTAACCTCATTATGTTACGATGATCTGCTCTTCATGAAGATGACGTTTAACAGTAAAAGCCTGTTGATGGTTTGTGTCTATTGTGTTGTACTCAACACTTTTACCTTATATGTTTTCCTACAGAGCACTATTTTCACTTTTTTCTTCTACATGTGTAAAATACATAATCTGTTCACCTATACAGTGATGTTTTCAGAGAGGAAAAACCTCTCAAACAGCATCTGCTACTTTAAATTCAGTTCAGGCTTACCATACGTAGATGCCCAGTGTAACATTAAGTACAGTGACACAAACTACCATTCCCATCACAACAGAGGGGACTGATACTGACTGGACCTTAATCCCTTTTTAATAAACACCAATTTGGACCCTATATATTGGCTTCCCTGAACTGATGTGAAATCGCTGGTCTTTAATCCTGTGTCTCAGGACTTAGAGCCCAGCTGGCTTTCATTCTAGCAATTTAATCAGGATCTGATTTACACCTGGCACACCAGGTGAATGTAATTACCCATGATTGTGCCTGAGTGGACATCCTGCGTTGCCCTCTACATGCTGAATAGCTTTAAAGCCACAACTTATAATCGCAATTTGATACACCCTGTGGTACGTGTTTGTGTCTGTAAAAGAGAAAAGCATGACCCGGTAGCACCCTTTTTAAAACTGACTAGCGCATTCTCATTAGTGTTTTTCCTCACACACACACACACACACACGCACACAAAATACTCCAAGCCACATAATGAGTGACCTTTGAAATGTGCATATATATCGTATATATTCATAGCAAGGCTTGGCAGTTGGTCAGGCATGGAGTTTATCAGACATGCTAAATTAAGCAGGGTATCTAAAGCATCACTACATGCACAAGCACACACACATATACTTACACACGGTGGCCTTGTGCTTCAGTGTGTAATTGACTGACTGTCTGGTTGGTTGACTATCTGAGGCAAGACTGTTTGGCTGAGTGATTGGCTTAGCAGCTGACTGGTCCACTAATTGAGTAGCTCAGTTTGGGAGTGACTGGCTGGCTAAACGATTTAAACACAACTGGATGGTGGTGAGATTGACTGGCTGTTGGAGTGGTAAAACCAATATGTGTTATGTTAAAACAAAACTTTAAGAATGTAGGGTTCTTTACTTAGCAGCCCATTCACATGTCGATAAAACAACCTCTAAATTCCTAGCATTGTAATTTGTTTCTATCTAAGTGCGTCGCTTGCCTCTCTTCTTACTGATGTCAAACCTGTTATCCGCTGTAGCTTCATGTGGGCAGCATTTGTTGAAATGCCGCTTGTCATTGAGAAAGGCAAAGATTGACTCTTTAAAGGTAGAACACCATTGACCAAAGATGCAGCTCTACGTGTAGTTCTAACTCCATCTGGGGTAAGATTTTACTAGTTTTACATTCTCAACTCATGTTACCACCCTGGCTCAAGGGAAGCAATGTCAAGGAACACAACCTTTGGGATTCATAAAGTAAAAGAAGAAAGCAAAGGACAAACAAAGTGATGTGGAGAGCCTCTTGGAGGTAGAGGAAGGGCCTTTTGTAGGTGGATCAGGTGCCACTAATTGGTTAGGAGGATGTAGTTGATTGAAAGCTTCCTAAAACAGAACAGAAGCCAAATACACAAAAGCTACATTGGTCATAAGACCTATTGTCATGAGCCAGGATTTATACATAGATTATTGTACATCAGCGTTAACCAAGGACAAAACCATAACCAGGGATCAACCAATCCACTGGATCAGTATTGACAGCTACTAACCTTATCAAGTGCATCGAGTACCAGCCAGAAATGACCTATCTGCCTTGAATACACTTTCTACATAAATGTTGTAAAATTTAGCATTTCCTCATTTTCATAATTTATTAATGATGGGACACAACAATCCACAGTCTCATGTTGTTTTTCTTTTAAAAATATTTGGTAACCCTTTCTTTTACAGTCCCCTAATTACTGTGTATTTACTGTGTAATTACAAGGTAAAAAGAAAGCAATTACAAGGTAACTAACACTGGTAAAATGATGGTAACTACAGAGTAAATACTAACTAATTGCCTTGAAATATCTCAACTATTACTAAAAAACAACTCTGCATTAATGGGTATTTACTACCGGCATTATGAAGGTAACTACAGTAAAATAACACAATTACTATGTAAAAAGAGAGAAATTGCAACCCATTTACCTGGTAGTATAATCCAGTATCTCACCTGTCCATCTAGTTACTAGGTTATTGGGCTGTTTTGGCTGGTAATAACTTTGCTCATTCATTTATCATGCCTGATTTTATTTAGTACTTACCTGGCAAATATGCCATCAGGGTCCTCTTGTTAATTAAACTTCCTGTAGTGTTACCAGGTAAAACATGTCTACTTACCAAGTAAATAAGATTAAAGTGTGCTGTAAAAGAAAGCGTGGCTTCTTTCCACAGTATTACTAGTTTCTTACTATGTAATTAAACCAAGACTGTTCAGTTTTACATATTTTCCATTCTCAACATTACCATGTATTTTCTGTAGTGTTACCAGGTAAAACATGTCTATTTACAAAGTAAATAAGATGAAACTGTGCTTTAAAAGAAAGCATGGCTTCTTTCCACAGTATTACTAGTTTCTTACTATGTAATTAAACCAAGACTATTCAGTTCAGTTACTTTGTGGGAATAGTTGGAGATGGCCCATTCCTGTTTCAACGTGACTGTGCGCCAGTGCACAAATCTCAAGGGAAATCTCAAGGAAAATACCATTTTAGTGTTCGATAACAAATTGACATAATGACAGAATGTAACAAGTAGCATTTTGTTCCCCACTATTACAGTGTACATTTTCACTGGAAAGATGACTATTTCAGAAGATCCAAAATGAATCCCTTACCACCTGTATCCATCCTTAGTTGTGTTGTTTTTTTAAAATTTCATGTGGCTCTTGCACACTGGGCATCGTTTTTTTCTTGCTAACAGTCTCTCACTTTGAAGCCATCTTATTAAGCGCCTGCCCCCTTGCGCCGTCTTCAACAGCATAACTCAGTTGACATGTTAGAATAACTTCCTATATTTTGTTGTCAATACTGAGAGGTTTTACCCTTTAATGTTTACATTAAAGGGAATTTTACAGAAAATATGCTCTTTCTTCCAGACCTGTATCTATAATAACTATAAATATCTTAGCCTAAGCAAAGTGCATTAAGATACTTTCTTTAAGTAGGCTTGTCATAATTTATCACCAATGAAATGAACCATAGTCTGTAAACTTTACCTGCCCACTACTGACATAAGAATAACACATGCATATTGGCCATCACAAAGTTACAAGGAGTGCTCTGTGGCAGAGAATGTGACAGAACACACTTCCACAACAGTAAAGCCAAAATCAATCTCACCCATAACCCGTGATGTTGCATTATTAGGCTAATATGCCTAATAAAAGACAGAGAATATTTGAAAACAAAACATTTAATTGTTGGTTGTATTCATTTGCCTGATGCTGCCATCATTCACTGACTAGTCACACAACACATGCCATCCTTGATGCAGGTTCAACCAAAGACCGTTTAGACCTAGCCTGATCCACACATTCTGTGTTATATTTCTATATTTCTGAGATTTCTGAGCTCGGATCCTCTCCTCACATCTTTCTCCAAAGGACAAGTGACAGGCATTGACAATAATGGTTAACATTAACAAACTAACAAGCTGTTAGTGCCAAATACACTCTTCATATGTATTTGAATTCTGATAATTTACCATTGTATTTAAGGCTTTTTTGGCCGTCATTTTTGTTTGTTGCTGCACTGTGACTCTCTCTCTCCTTCACCGGTAGCGTGCCTCTGTCCCTCCGCTCCGATGTAGCGAGCCCCTCCCGCCCCACTCTCTCTGTCACCTGACTGCAGCTGGATCTCTCTCCTCTATGTCTAATCCTCTCTGACGGAGCAACCAAACTCAACTGTTTCTGTCAAAGATAACGTTGTGTCAGACCTTTCTACAGGCTACGTTAACATTAGAGCTGACCAGTTAGGTTACGTTACAAGGCTGATAAGCATTACCCATATTTGCATTTTCAATCGTAGCCTATCTATCCAAAAACACACCATCTCTAGCATCATCATCAAAGCCAACATGCTGCGCACATTACACTGCTATAACATTACCAACAAAGAATAAATGGTATTGAGGAAAGACTATCTGATAGTTATCCAAATTTGCTTGCAGAGGTCAGATAACCTACCTGCAATCACTGAGAAAAGTGTCCTTTTGAAGTGAAGTGAAGTGAAGTGAAGTTGAAGTGAAGCTCCTGAAGCTGAGAGGACCTCATGAAGGTAGGAAAAATATTAGTGGAGGTGGAAAACTGCAACATATTTATGATAGAAAACATCCGTTCTACAAGAACACAAACAGAAAGTAAAAAAAAAAAAAAAAATCACGGAGTAATGTTGAACAGCAAATCAACCTCAGAAAGGCAAAATGACCTGTTGTTTACATTTTAATCTCACTTTATACTTGGCTGTTATCACGTCAGCTGGTTCTCCCTGATCTTGTGATCTAGGGTCTCCAGCTGCTCTGGGCTCCAGAGTTGGAGCAGTGTCCGATGTTCTGATCTGCTATCAACAGTGAAACAACATCAACATTTTTATGACATAAAAAAGGGACAAAAGAGGATGTTTGGTCACCCTACTACTCTGTGTATTTGTGTCCATTCTTTGTGGTCATTCATGTTAATATACGCTGGATTATTAGCAGGAAATTAGTTCCATTTTCCGACTAACTGTCATGCAATGGAAAAGTTGAGTATAGAAATCCTTAAGTTATCTAGCCAATGATTGTCCCATATTTGCATTTTGAATGGAATTATGGGTCTCACCCAGTCTGTAAGTTGGTCATTGACTTCAATCAACAGGGCTATAAAATTCCTTAAATATGTTCATGTTAACATTATGGACAAGCATGCTTGCTCTTTAAAAAAAAAAAAAAAAAAAAAAGGGACATTCTTCTGCCTATTCATTTTCCCTTAAAATTCCTTTGGTGACATGATCAGGTTAGATAAATTGCAGATAGCTTAAAACTTCAATCTGCCTGTCACCTGTTGTGAAGTTGCTGGCTGTAACATAAACATAACCAAATGGGAGTAAAGAAAAACTGTGATAATACAGGGATGTTTATATTTCTGTTTGCATTTTTTGTAGTTGTTGAGGTCCAATCAAGCGCATCCAATGCTGCAGCAACGCTGGACACATTCAGAGGAGATATAAATCTCCTTAAAGAGGAAATGCGTCTTCTTAAAGAAGAAAACAGAATTCTTAAAGAAGAAAACAGAATTCTGAAAGAAGAACGAGATTTTCAAAAAATGAAGTGAGCACACTCCCAACGCCTCTAACAAAAAGGGTATACAAAGATATGATTGTCATAACCTTTCCTCTGATGATATTTAGTAGCTGGCCCTTTCTTTTCCTCATTTTTAAATCTACCGTACTGCTACACTTTTAAGGTTGAAGAAAAGGGCTCATGTCATGATGGACTCATCTGACTCCGATGATGATACCACGTCTGACACCGATGAGGATTTAGTGGAGGTCAAAGCAAAGATGCCGAAAAAGAAAATCAGAAAGCATCGTTTGAACGAAAAGCCAAACGCATCATTTGGACAAAGAGGTAACTTGCATGTGCCATCACACATCACACTTAATAAAACGCTGACAGACCAGACCCTCCAGGAATTTGCAATGTTGCAACCGCAACTATTAACGCAAATTCAACCAATCCCCGTGAATTTTGTGCGATCTGCAACTTTAACAAATCACCACAACTTTTCTGCAACTTTGATCAATTATTGTCGTTACCCGCAAGACGTTGAGCTATAAACTCGCTTCCTGACTATTAGTGATAATGTTGATATAGTTTATCACGGAGTGACAAGAAGTGCTGTTTGTATCCCGCTCCTCTCTCTCTCTCCCTCTGTGTGTGTGTTTGTGTGTGCTTAAAATTACTTAAAATTAATTCACCAAAAAACGAGTGGTTATTTGAATTGAAATTAATTTAAATACAAACTCTTTTCTATTTCCTGGTCAAAAAGAGAAAGGAATGAGTAGAAATTAAAAAGTGGTTTGATTTTCTTTTCATATTTAGAATAATAACAGACACACTGGCCTGGCCTTGAAAAAAACTCCATCCAATCATTTTAACTGACCAGTTCAAATTATTGGATGGAACTACCATTTATCCCTCCACCCTCTGCGCGTACCCCTCCCATGCACAAACGAATCGCACGTCCTCAGAGGAAGCAAACCAAAGCCAGAGCTTGGCTAGTTAGATATGCCAGATAGCATAAGCAACTATCTAATCAGCTAATCTAATCAACTAATCAGCCATGAGGAAATGTTAGCCAAGGTTAGCAAATCGATGCTGCGTTGCGCTTGTGAACCCTCGGGGAAAAAAAAATTGCACGTTCCTGTACTCTGGAGGCGTAGCTTCGGGGGGAGGTCTGAAGAAAGGCGTTTTTCAAAATGTTGCTTGCTCCACCCTACCTTTAATTCCTGGTTGAATTGTACTATTGTACTATTTAACAGATTAAGTTCATCTTAATTACGTCACTTTTAACAAATTATAAGTATGAGTATAAAGAGTGAAAATCTCAACTATCTTTTGCGACTTTCACTTGATCTCGCAATTTCATTGCAACAAATGCCTAAAAATACCGCAACTTTCATCACAACTTTTTTTAAAAAGCTGCCACAACATCGGACATTTTAGGCCGCAACAATCACAAAAAAAGCCCGCGAAATCCTGGAGGGACTGACAGTACATTATGGTAATCCAAATAAGACAAACTTTTAGGTGCAGTCAATGCAGCAAGGGCAGATGGTGCATTAAGGGTGCAAGATCACCACCTCTCCTAAAATTTGGAGAGATGAAAATCTCTTTCAGTATAGATCAGTGTTTCCCAATCCTGGTCCTCGGGGAACATTGCCCTGCATGTTTTAGATGTTTCCTGCTCCAACACACCTGATTCAAATGAGTGGCTCGTTATCAGGCCACTGCAGAGCTTGATGACGAGCTGATCATTTGAAACAGGTGTGGTCCCGAGGACCAGGATTAGGAAACACTGGTATAGATACTTTAAGGACACAAGATACAGCACAGGAGGCTTAAAGAATGAAATAGAATGTTTCACTTCTGGCGCAAAGCTCAACAGTCTTGGTTTAATTACATAGTAAGAAACTAGTAATACTGTGGAAAGAAGCCATGCTTTCTTTTACAGCACACTTTCATCTTATTTACTTGGTAAGTAGACATGTTTTACCTGGTAACACTACAGAAAGTTTAATTAACAAGAGGACCCTGATGGCATATTTGCCAGGTAAGTACTAAATAAAATCTGGCATGATAAATGAATGAGCAAAGTTTGTACCAGCCAAAACAGCCCAATAACCTAGTAACTAGATGGACAGGTGAGATATTGGATTATGCTACCAGGTAAATGGGTTGTAATTTCTCTCTTTTTACATAGTAATTGTGTTATTATTTTACTGTAGTTACCTTCATAATGCCGGTAGTAATTACCCATTAATGCAGAGTTGTTTTTTAGTAATAGTTGAGATATTTCAAGGCAATTAGTTAGTATTTACTCTGTAGTTACCATCATTTTACCAGTGTTAGTTACCTTGTAATTTCTTTCTTTTTACCTTGTAATTACACAGTAAATACACAGTAATTAGGGGACTGTAAAAGAAAGGGTTACCAAATATTCTAATGACTTCCACACAGTCAAATATAATAAACAAGATTTATTTTTAACATATACAGCTATGAGCTATGACATGATATTAGTACTGCGTATCCCGAGATACTCTGAGCTGCCTCCTTGAAGCAGCAAGTCTGGATGGAGTCGTAAAGAAATCTAATCATCATGCATTAGGTGGTAATTGCTGGTGATCAAGTCAGCACAGGCTTGGCTTATCTCAAACGAGCCTATTGATCTGGAGAAAAGTGATCTGGCTTGCTTCGAGTGATTCACATTTGAATTTTTCTGAATTGTACTCTGGTACCTAAAAATTGTCTACCTTTTTTTCTTATATTGAAATTACAACATATATGGTAAATTGGTGCATTAAAAGATCAGCTTAGATCTTGGACAAATATGTTTTTTGGTCCTAACATTAACAATGATGTCAATTCTGTGACTTTCAACAACTAAAATGGAGGCTTTCTATAAATATAATCTTCTTTCTTCGTTTGTTTGGAGGAATCTTTTGTTTTCTCTCAGGTAGGATGTAAACACACCACATAACAGAATTAATCCTTGTATTTGTATATCAAATGTTGATATCTCATACATTAGGTTAATGACAGGTAAAATCAGACATAATACATTTTTATTCAGTAAATAATGTAGTAGAGAAACTGATTATTTTGAAACTGGAATGTTTAACTATATAGTCACACTGGACTGTATAGTGGTGAGTACGACTGGTTCACTGATTGAATCAAACCAAAAAAAAGAATAAAAGAAGAAAGAGAGAAGAAAGTTTCAGATTGGACAAAGCATGTGTGTCTTTCTATGATTTCTCATTCAGAGGGTTCTGGTCCAACTGAGCCATCTGGCTGCCATTTTATGCAAAATGCAGCCTGTGATTGGCTGCCATTTTATTCTAAATGGTGGGCTCTGACTGGTTTGACATTTTACTCTGAACAACAGGCACTGATTGGTGAGGGAGCTGATACAGGGCCTGGACTGATTTCCAGCAGGCCATGAATGAATGCACACACATTCGTATAGCCAATACATATGTGCACTCACAGGGTCAAATAAAGATATCTTTCCAACTTTTTCTAAAAGAGACCGAAGAGACAAATAGAATTACAGAGTCTACATTTTCACGTTAAAAGCAACACTATGTATGATTTGATATTTTTGCGATTTAGCACCCTCAGTTTCAGAGTGTCCTTCACTCATACAAAGCTGTTGTAAAAATGGACAGCTGTACACATGCATTTGTTATGATTACATACACATGGTTTCATAAAGCTCTCGCATAAAGCTTAGCAGTTAACTTACTTTAGCAACAAATTTAGCTTTCTGTCTATCAGTAAAGCTAGAGGACATCAGAGGTCTAAACAGAAAACATTTTATCCATAAAAGTGGTTCAGTTTCACCAAAATCAGTGAAATACTTGGTGTTGTGTGACTTGGTGTCACATCTAAAGCATTACACGCTCCTCCAGACTCAGAGCACATGTGAGTACAGAGTGGGAATGGTAGAGACACCATTCACCCTATTGCAAGTCACATAGTGTAGCATTGTGTTATGTTTCCTTAGAGCTGCAGGTACCTAAGGAGCAGGGTGTACGATCGACATGATCACCCTGTATTCAAAGATCCAACACAAGTCATTATAATTTAAAGGAATAGTTTAATATAATTGACATATACAGTGTTGCCCATAAAGTTAGAATAAAATATTTTACCTCTTCTCATGAAATGATTGTGACAATGTGATTTATTCTTGATAGATAAAGTGTATTTTCTCAAAACTTTATTGATCAATCTCTTCCAAACATATCACAGTGAAAATGAAACCACAATTAACCTGATGTGTATAAATAGGAATAAAAAGAAGAATGTGTCTGAAAACAAAATGATTCCACCTTCATGGTCAGCAGTGTATATGTGAGCATAACCTTTCTGGTGTGCTTTACAACACATTCACACACATTCATACGCTGATGGTAGAGGCTGCCATGCAAGGTGCCAACTGCTCCTATCCAAAAGCACTCACAATGATAATGAGCTCACACATACAAACACACACAAGCACACACAAGGCACAGCCATTAGGAGAACTCTTTCGGGAATTCCACATTGGCACTTGAAACTTTTAGCAATACCAAAATGACATTCATACATTACACAAGAGAGCACTAAGAACACTGACATGAAAAGAATTTACAAGGCATTTCCATCCAAGAAAAAAAAAGAATTAGTCTAATGGTGCAATTCCTACCCCTTTCATCAGATCTTTGAAACCAACAGTAATGCGCTCAAGAAAAGTGAGCAGAAAAACTCAATTTAGACCATAACATGAATGATTTGCTGACCGGATGAATACACATCACTAACAGTCATCAAATTGAGTTATTTATTGCACCCACCATTGGAAGATGCTATACAATGCAAACATATTTGCCTTTTTGCAGATGATATGTTACTATTCTTTCAAAACTTCCAAATTTCTATGGAACCATCAAAATCATAAAATTAGTTAAACAGATGGAAAAAAAAACCCAACTCAGTTCAGATTTCAGTGTGATGTTTTTTTCCCAAGTTGGATTAAAATATTAAGCAGTCATGTCAACTCTCATCACTATGTGCACAGATTATAGTTTTCCATCATTCAGTCAAACAGCCCTATCCACTGCTAAACTGAATCTCTTCTCATGTTTACAAAATTGGAATTGTATTTCCCCCTTTTCTCCCTATTTTGAAATGACCAGTTTCTTTCTACTACAGACTCTGTCAATGCTAACTATCCCAGGCCTGAGAAGGGTGTAGATCAGAACATGCTTCCCCAAAAATGCATTGAGTCACTAGTTGCCTTTTCAAAGACCTGACCTATCAGCTTACCACCCTTGGACACATCCAGTTGGAACCAAGGAAAAGTTACCACGGTTGGTAACTTGCAGTAGTGGGAAAGAATATTTGCCCCCGTGCCATCCATGTACCACCATATTGTAGTTCACATTTAACAGCTTAGTCTGGCTAAAAGCAGACACAGACCACACAGGCACAAGCTGTTCAGCATTTTGAACTATCACTTCTCATCAAGAAAATTCTGCTACATTGGCTCAAAGCTATACTTTGCACAATTTTTTTACATGAAGGGTGTTAAGCTGAAAGTTTAGCAGATGTGCAAACACAGCCAGAGACCAAATTGAGTTTATTGGTAACAGGGGTGAATGTGCAGTGGCAGGTGGAGATCTTGATGAGAGGGAATCCAAGAGTGGGTGGTGGCAAAAGTCCAAAAACAGGAATGGAGATGAGACAGGGCTAGACGTGGCTGATAGATAGCTGGAGAATATCCTGAAGCTCAGGGCAAACAAGGTTAGCAAGGCAAAAAAAAAAAAACTTTCATGAGTCCTTCTACCAAAATAACAATAAAACCAAAAGGCCTGTAAATATCAGCAAATCCAATTTTTTTGTTCATGAACACGAACTCCTTATTTATGAATTTCCTGTAAACCTCTGACATATGATGTTCACGATCATGATTGTCAGGCCATAAAACGAAGCAGAAAAAAACATATTGGAGCTCTATTATGTAGGTTGTTCATAATGAATTGATTTAGATGTTGATGATGCAGCTTTAAACTGTTTGTAATCAAATGTTCATAAAGATGTACATAAAGAGTTTTTATACCAGAAAGGAATCACTGAGCCCCTATAGTGAAACATTTTACCTGAAATAAAACCTGCTTTCAACTGTCAAAAATATTTATTACTTTTATGTGATTTATGACAACATATTTGGTCTCAAGGCAACAGTGACAAGACAGATGCAATAAGAGGCTTTGAAAATGATATGACAGATATCAAATAAATAGGGATACATATTTGACTTTGACTCAAATATATGTAGGCACTAACAAGTTATGAACGTTAATTTATGCATAGGAGTCCATTATAAATCCGAATTTGTAGATCCACATTTGTAAGCAACCACAATGAACACTTGTTGGCTTCTCTTATGTATGATTGTCTTTTTAAGTTCCTGTCTGAAGAGTTGAAGACAGAGTGTCTGTTATCTTCACTGTTGAATGCTGCATTGTTTATAGTATAAGGGCCATTTATATCACTAAATGGATTTGTGGGGAAAATTTCAGAAAATTTAGATCCATTTTACCTTCATTTTATTGTTATTTTAACTTAACTTTGCCATATTCCCAATGTGTTCCAATGTGACCATGTGGGGCTCTCATGAAACCACCATAAAACTCATCTCAGCAAGATTTGCGACCTTTTAGACATCTTAATGGGGTTCTATTATGCTTTCCCTTATTCTCTCCATATATAATGTTACAATGTCAGCTGTTCATATAAAATGACAGCATTTCTAAAAATGAGCTAACTGTATGTAAAAGCAATCCCTGTGAGCAAAAAGCTGAGGCTTCACACTGCTCTGAATGCACACTGACAAAGTACAGGGACATGCTTCTTGTCTGTTATTCAATCGCTCTGCTCAGGAATACTAATAGTTTTTGGAGGTTGTTCAGTAAGTGCTCTTTCGGTTGTAAAGGAAAGTTAAGTGATGTCCAGCTGCTCTGCCTCAACTCTCTTTGATTTATGGAGGTTCCTGATGGACTGAAGTGCTAAAGTAGCTAACCACTAAGAGCAGCTGCCATTAGTGTGCTAGCTCATTTAGATCAGAAATCAGAATCAGAAAAAGCTTTATTGCCAAGTACGATTTTACACATACAAGGAATTTGTTTTGGTGTTGTTGGTGCATGACAAGCATTATCTAAATATAAACTATTAAAAAAAAAAAGAATAATAAATAAATAAAAAATATAACAATATAAATATATATACACAGTATGTTTTTAAGAATAAAAAAGAGCAGTACAGCTGGCAGTGCTGATAAGTACCAGTCAACCGTAACCGTCCAGTTAACCATAGTTAAAAGGAGAAACACATTAAGAATTTAAGATGGTGTACCCTAACCTTAACTCAAACATTTAGCCTTAATATTCTAATGGTACAATAATTGTATTTCTTTTTAATTATTCACTCACTGAAAACTAAAATGAAAGTATGAAGCAGTGGGAACACTACCATGCTCTCCCTAAAACCCATTTTAGATTAATCTTCTCCTAAATGTGTCAGAATATTTCAGGAGTAGTCACCAACCGTTTGATTTCAGTTAGATTTTTAAATGTTTTGACAAAAATAATTAATTAAACTTGCTCTCTCTGCTGTTATTCTCGCAACACACTTAAGATGAAATAATCTTCCAGCACTGTTATGAATAATATATTCTACACAATGAGCAATCCAACATTACATGTAGTACTGTACGTCTCTGCACGGCTGAGCAGATGCAGATGACATGCAATACAGCTCAAAGCCTTTTTGTCACTGTTGGCATTGTCACCACAGATGAGAGGAGAGAAAGAGAGAAATCTACATGACAGAAAATCAAATGTGAGTGAAACAAGATGAAACAAAGCGGAGTTAGTGTGCTTCCTCCAGTCGTCTGTGTAAAATTAGATCAGATGAATTGTTTCATTGGGTTTGTTTTATTTGCTTTTTTCTGCCTCCTTCCTGTCATCCATCTCTATACTTTATTTTCCTTTTTTTTTTTTCTTTTTTTTTCAACCCGCATGACAAATAGCAGGCAGCTTTGGAACAGAATAGGAGAGGTCTAGTCATGGCATTGAGGGTGGTATTAATACACTTCAACCTAGCATGACAGAGAGAGGAGGGACCGCAAGCTCATACAGGTGACAAAACAAAGCAGTTTCATGAAAGAAACATGTAAAACAAAAGACATGTAAAAACGAAAGTAGGAGTTATTCTTTTTCCAGTGACCCGTTTGGTCATGGTAAAAGTTTTGAGGTGTCTAATAGTGCACTGGGACCTCCTCCTATATGCCAGTTGCAAAAGTGTGTGGAAGTACTGATAAAGATCTCTATATATGGAGGCCAAAAAAAAAACCACACAGCCAGAGTCAACTTTTGGAGAAACACAATCTGACGTAGCCCTACGTGGACAATCAGACGATCAAAACAGTCAAACGCCTCCACAGTCAGCCTGAAATGTCACTGGAACTGAGCCTTATCCAGGTGGAGTTCATGGACATGGAATGGCGATTTGGTCTGAATACAGCCATATCCATTTTTTTTTGACTCCTGAACTACATCTTACCAGTTTTAATTAAACTTTAAAGCACCTTCTTACTGGGTTACTGAGAAGAAAAGAGAAAAGTCATACAGGCAGTGAACTGTTTTAGTAATGTCAGTAATACATTTCCAAACTTAGCTAACATTAGCCACCGATAGACAATATAAATATGGACGAATCCGTGACGTCACCCATAGGTTTATGAAGAATAGTTGTGAAGCTCAGAATGTGGATGTGGAAACTTTTCATTTGTAAAAGAAAGACTGTTCTTGTTTCATGAGTTTAAGTTTAAGTTGAGTTTAAGTATAACTTTCTGTCTTTTCAAAATATCATAGTGTGATAGTTGATTGTCTTAGTTGCATAATCTTAGTTGATTGACGGTGCACTGGCATGCAAAAATACGTTTGCTTTCTCTGTGTTCCTCAATCATGCAGAAATAACATTTCATTAAAAAAAAAAAAAAAAAAACATCCAAAGGGGAAAGGATTTTGCATGCCATTGCAATTCATAGAGAGAACAGAAAATGTGTAATGAGGCATTGTTACAACTGTCAGCTGGGAGACAAAACTAATGTGAAGGTCAACAGACATATTGTGAGGGATCAGCTGGTGATTTCACCATGTAGCGCTCGCTGCACCTTAGCCTATTGTGAGTCAAATTTAATCATAGAGTTATTATAATGAAGGGCAAAGATTAAGTAGCATTCTCAGAAATGTATTGGGACTCCCAATCTATTGTGGCATTTATTCAAGACAGTGGTGGTGACATGCGTCTAGTAATTCAGCCATATAATAATATCTTGTCAGTCATCAGTATTTGCTAATTTCATAGGTACAATATGTATGCATATAATGAGCTCATTTAGAAGGTCTAGCAGCATACTGGATGAGATTGAAGGGTTTAGTGTATTGATACTCCCGCACAAAAGCCACTCCAACTTTGTTTTTCCTCCCACTATATTTTTCCACCGTGACTGTTTATGGCTTCATTGGTTCTGACTGTAGAGGCAGTGTTCTCATAGAATATTCTATAATATCCGCCCACACTGTTACGATCCTCCGCAAGCAGGGACAGGGATCACTAATGAATGTTACAAAAGATTGAGGGAATGACAGGGACAAAGTGTGCTGCAATGATGGATCGCCAGAGTTCCTTAAAAAAACAACAAACACCCACATGAATTCATGTGTGCATGCCCCCCGCCTACCTTTCTTGCACTCACTGACCTTTGCCATCCAGTATAGGACTCTCCAGTTCAGCCTTCTGTGCAGTCCATATACTGTCTCCTATATCTACCTTTAACACGTTTCTCCACCTTTCTCTGCTATCTTGCCATGGCTTTTGTCGTAGTCTGAATTTCTCTCAAAGGATGAACATTGTTTACAGCCTAATTCCCAGCTTTTTTATCAGTACATTCTCAGCAAACACCTCACTAAATTATGCACCTTGTATATACGCACGCACACACAGAGAACAGCAGTGTGTTGATTTAATTTCACTCCATGAGAAGCACTTTTTGCATTGGCTCGGTACGTACCAGTAAGAAGCACTGACCCTTTTCATTTTTGCCCCCCAGAGTACCATTACTTATCACTACAAGCCACCAATTAAAGTACTGATAAATACAGGTATGAAGGTTGCAGTTATTTAACATAGCAGGCCAGTTAGCTGCTTTTCCTGGCCAAACAAGCCCCTTGAGGAGGTGAAGTATGCTGCTGCTGTCCTGCTGTCTGCAGTAGCTCAGTTCAGCTGGACAGCTTGTGGATGAGAACTGAGAGGATTGTGGAGGCAAAAGCAAAAATCTGTTTGGTACATTTTACACCCAACATGTACTACTGCTGCTGCTTCACATTAAAAGCTGGGGAATTATGGTTTTATTGTGAAGCAGTCATAGACAACGGAATGTCATCGTTAATCAAAAACAAATCTACAAAACATGTTTTTGGCATTTCTAGTCAGCAGTCATCAGTTTTAAATATTAAATAACAGCCACAGTGAGCTGTTACAGGTGACAGGCTGCATACCCTGCATATCCAGTCTCACCCCGAAAGCCCACCGGACACGTCTCTGTCACGTCACGGCTGCGACGCTGTTTTGGTCCATCCTCTACGCGACTTCAAGCCCCACCGGGAGCATTTCAGAAGCAGAGCGTTTAGCCCGCCAGACTTTGTTTACTTGCTTCTATATGTGTAAATATGCTACGTAGTTCATTAGTTTCGCTTTTGTCTGTTTTTACAACTGACAGTTTGCGCGGGGTATTTTATTTTGAAAATCTACCGGATTCTCTTTGCTTTTTCTGTGTCTGGCTTCCGCCCGCTTGAGGTGCTCTGTGTAAATTGACGCGGGCTGCTCACGCTGTCCGTCAAAAATAGAACCGCCGTTTATTTCACGCGGAGCCGAGCGGAGGTCCGCTTCTGAACTGGACCGTGGCGGAGCCGGTGGGGTCTGATACATTGACTAAAACAGTCACATATCACTGCGGTGACTGCGTCCGCGTCCAGTGGAATTTGGGGGTCAGTCTCCCTAGTGGTAACTACACTACAACCAACTCTAGTGCTAGTCTTTTTATTTTGCTTGTGGGAACTAAGCCTAACTCTACTCTCCATGTGCCTCAGGAATACCTCACCACCCCTCGCCTGCCATATTCAGCTAATTTACATCTTCACACCTGCACTCTGAAAATCTGCACCGGGCTGGTGCAGGGCTGGTGGAGGCAAAACTCCTACTTACCTGCACATTCCCCTCTTGTGAATACAATAAACTGTGATGAAACTAATTCAGTCTCTTCACTTGTGTTTGCATCTTGAGTCTGATATTGTTCAGCTTAACAGACTTAACATACCAGGTTCCAACAAATTATCACTGAACTCTACAGTTCTCAGTTCTGGAGCATTTTAGCATCTTTCAGCTTATTATTTTGTTTTTTTCAACCCTCAGCTTTACTGATTTTGTTCAGCTATAGTAAAACACACAACTAACAGAACAAAAACAAACAAAACAAAAAAACTCATAAACCATAGCATACTACCTGTCCAGAAGACAGAAGGTTAGCAACTAGCTGGTGGACACAGAGGAGCATCAGCTAGACAGACATTTTTCTCAGGACTTTGTGGAAACCTAAGCATACAGTAGCTGAAACGACATGGCAAATTTATAGTTTTAATACTCTTAAAATGTGGTTTTGAAGTCTGGAGTTCACAAAAAAAAAAACAGTCCGTCAACAGCTTGAATTCTTTTCAATTATTATTGGAATTCAGTGGTGTACAAAAAGTCAAAATCAAAATGTCCATGATGGCTCCAAACCACACAATCAATTTCTCCACTATCTATCTGTATGTTCCTGCTGCCAAGTAAATGAAAACAAAGGCCTTACTCAGTGACATTTTGACTAATTTTTAATGGAGACTGAAATGTGCCTCATGTTGACAAATTGGTTTCCTTCATTTTAGTGTACTAATGTTAGAGAGCCATTTGTTTGTTAAGTAATTTTACATTCAGTATAGAGCCACTGAAGCAGCATTCTTAGCATGTGCATAAATATAGTAAAATGCTAAAATGTGCTATTGTACCAGGAGGCTTTCAAATAACACAATGCAAATATCCACAGCTGTCACAATAAACCAAGTAGTAGAGTCAACTGCCACAGTAGAACAGACAAACAGAACAGACTGCAGAGCTGAACCACACGAGAAAATGAATTAGTTTACAAGAGAAAATGGCAACTAAATGTCGTTAACTGAAACATACAGCTGTACCCCCACCCCTCTGGATTCCATACTGCGCATCTGAAGCTCACTTCTAGTGGGACTGTGGCTTGTGGAGATAATCAAACTCTCTCAGGTGAATATGATTTCAACTGTGCTGCACTCAATCCATGTGGAAATATAGTAGATGCAAGCTTTCCACATAAACATAATACGGCAGGTCAGCTTATAGGGGATGAATTCATCCTTGAGACCTTGGCCTTTAGGGATGGAGACACGTAACAATGTTTATTACATGAGCGATCACTCGTTGTAGCATGTCATAGTAGGACATGTGTAGTTTGCTGTAAAACATATGGCTGATTAAATATGCGTTACACGTGTGGATAGCCTCATTGGTAGTCAACAGAAAACATGACTGTTCAATCTTGACAGTTTTGAAAGAGATTGAATGCTTTGGACTGTCACATTGTTTTGACAGTTATTCCCATATGAGGAGAATACAGCTGTTGTGGAGGTCTTGTGGTGAAAGTCTGATAATAAACTTAGAAATGCTTTTCAAGATGCGGTGGAAATGACATTGCCATTAATGTCTCATCATGCCTCATCTCATTTTGTTCTTTTCCTCTTTTCTTCCCTTGTTAATTCCTCATTGCCATTGTCAATTTCTTTGCATACTGGTTTATTGCTTTATTCTACTATTATTATAACTATAATTATAATAATATATATAATAATAATAAATGTAGTTATTATTCTACTATGATGTCACTTTGAGTCAAAAATAATAGTTGTCAAAAGTCAGATATCGACTAAATAAATTAAAAGTGTAGTAAAATAGTGAACAAAAATCTCATGACTTTTGTTATCACACAAAAGTCAAGCTCCTCAACATCTTTGGCCTGTTCGGCTCTCTAAAGGCATTGACCACGGGGAGTGAAACAAGAAACAAAGAAACACTTGACATCAGCTCAGTGTGACAGATTCAGGCTGGGGGTCTGGACTCTTAGGATTCCTCCTGTAATTCATTCAATCAAATAACAGCATGACCCCAAGTTCAAACTTTGCCACAAAGACTACAGAAATCCTTCTGGGACCAATTGGTTTAACGGGAAGACGGGGGATTACATTCGCTTAAGCATCGAAACACCTACAAGGAAGGCTTTGCATAGAGACATTTACAGAAGCGTGAATATTAGGCTGTAAGCTCTTTACAGACTGCTTTCCTCAACACAGAATTACCATGTTGTGTCAACGGCACGCAGTGATTTACAAGGACCCATACATCAGATACTGCTGTTGGTGTGGCATAAGCATAGCAGCACAGCATAAATGCACAGACATATGTACATCCTAGGCTCATCTTTACAGTAAATCTAGTTTGAATTAGAAATTTGTTTTCAGATTTACATCAAAGAGTTTTATATATTCATGGGTACTGCCTCAAGTGATACAGTATATCATCAGAAATGCACCTTCCATTATTGCTCATTGCCACTGAGAGGAAATCAACTAATGTGTGTCTTATACTGTTAATGGAACAAGGAATCTTTGATTTATTCAACAGAAAAATAATAAAATGAGGTTAAGAAGACAATATGAGCATACAATTGTAATATGCATGAACATCATCACGAAGAATACCACTCAGAGAAGACCAAGTGACAAGTATTTCAGCTGAAGGATCAGAAGTCCCCACACACACAAGGTAAAGTTCAGTTGTTTCTCACCCTGACAAATGAATGTTCCCATAATGGGAATCTGACCATTATCCTTGAAGGTTATCACGAGAATGGGTAAATTTGCCACCACAGTGCCCAATTTGTTTTGTACCTACTACTAACTACCCCTTTGATGTTCATCATGTTTCAAATGTTTGGATTGGACTTTATTCTAAAGTGGATGTGATTTAACACTATTAATTATATATAACTGATCATTCTTTTTACGTTTGTATTCATACTATTACCACTTGGAATAAAAGCTGGACATTTCAGTAATTTACAGCTAACTTGGTATGTTGGTCTGTTATTGGTTATTTTGGCAAAGCCCCACACCATTTTGCAACCTTTTTGGTTACAAAGAGAAACTTTTGTAGTTGTAGTTGGAGTAATATTTGAAAAAGGCAGGAAATGTACATTTTTGTTTAAAGTTTCTACCCTGTAGCACTTCTAGCTACTGTTGAAGATTCATGTAAAAATAAAAAATAAAAATTAAAACTATACTTTTCAGGGTTGCTTTTAACTAATTTAGTTGGGCGGCGTTTAGCTCAGTTGGTAGAGCAGCCGCCCCATGTGCGAAGGCTCAGTCCTTGCTGCGGAAGCCCATCGAATCCAACCTGTGGCTCTTTCCCGCATGTCATTCCCCGTCTCTCTCTCCCCGCATTCCTGTCACTCTTCAGCTGTCTCTATCAGAAAAAAAGCTTGAAAAGGCCAAAAAAAAAATCTTTAAAACTAATTTAGTCAGATAATCAATCGATTAGTCGACAGAAAATTATGTGGCAATAATTTTGATAATTGATCAATTTGAGTCACCATTTTGATATTTTAAAGACCAAACAATTGGGGAACTAGAAGTTGAATCAATTAACATTATGTAAACGGCCAGTTTCCGCTGGTGCTAATGCACAGTAAAAGGCTGACGCTTCAGGAACCTGGCAACTAGCCCAGAACCAACCAGGGCAGAGGGCCAGATGTCAAAGTGCAATGCTACTCAGATCAATCCACAGTGAACGAACGAGCAAGCACAACAGAGACGACCAGCAGCCTCTAAACTGAAGCAAACTGAATGCAGCTGACACATTATTGATTGAATCAGTCAGGTAATTGAATGCAACAAGCTGAGTGAACAGCATGCAACTCACCACGTGTAACTGTCATGTGGCTGTACATGGGAATCTAATGTACAGAAAGAGACTTGTTCTTTTAAGATAAGTTGGTGCCATTACAGGCAGCTTGTTTGAGCACCCAGGTGTCATTCAGCCCACCTCAGGTCAGCCGATGAGCCACATCTTTGCCCATTTTTAGATTAGTATAGGCAGGACAGCCAAGATGGAGGCAACACGAGCCACCACACTCTGAGCTTCACATACAGCTCTTCAGAAACCTTTGGGTGACGTCATGGATACAATGTCCATATTTCTAATGTGTATGGTATTAATGCTCTCAGGTCCTAAATGCTTACATAGTGTTGTTCAAAGAAATCATAACATACACAGTGGTAAACATGACCCTGTCTGAACTTTTTTTGGAACATGTTGCACCAACACATGGTGCATCAAAATCTGAATCTTCATCTTGTTTTTGTGCAATTAATTGAACAGGATTTGCAAATCATTGCATTTAGTTTGTATTTACATTTAACACAGCATCCAACTTTTTTGGAATCAGCACAGAAACCAAAGAAGCAGCTCTTTTATATCCACATCTTCTTCATGTAGAAAGTATAATAATGTGCAATGGGATCCACATTAATACACATCCACAGAAATAGTATGGTATGTATCAGCATTGATTTATAATGACTATGTTTGAATGATGAATGTTGGAGTTCAGTTAATCCAAGTACAACATTGTCACCATCAATTTAATGTTGAGAGTTAAACACTGCCAGTGGAGCTCATTTACCAGTCAGCCAAGAACTGAAACAGCACTAATTGCGAACAGCACTTTCTTAATTATTTGTCAATGGCAATACCAGCAACAGGACACACACATTATCACTTATTAAAACTGTAAACTTTGCCACATTGAAATGCATGCGTCTGACAGCTATCTGCAGTATAAGAAAACCACTTTGCAGATATGTACAAAGAGAGGTTACCAAAACATTCATACAGTCAGGCAGCTTCCTATATACACTGTCTGGCATTGGCGTTTTAGCTATGCTAGCAGCATGGCTCCAGAGATCACAGTCAGTTAGCCAGTAAGGCCACCACTATGATCCAGACTGATATGTCTCAACTAATACTGAACTGATTATCATTAAAAATGTCAAAAACTTTGCCATGGTGTTCTGTGTAAATTCTGGTGAGCCTTTCATATTCAATCACTGATCTTTTTGTTGAACTCATAATTTAACAAATATTCCCTCACATATAATTTCTTTGTGTGGGAAGAGTTTCTGATTGCAGTTACATAACAAATATGTCATGTTCAGTAGCAAAGGACACTTATGTGCTCCACTGCTTTCCAAATATGCGCAAAACAAACCCAGTAACAGGATCTAATTTAACAGTAGTTCATTCGGTTCAACTCAACTGCAGCTGAGCTCATTTACATCTTCAATGTTAGTGAGTATCAAGCTACACAGAAAACGTTTATTTTTTGATAAGTCCCATGAAGAGTAAAGTTGTGGAGGGAAGCTATTATACACTGTTGCACTATTGTAATAGAGAGAAGTGGGGCTCTCACCTATGTACAGTATGTTGTGTGAATATGTGTATGCACTTGTTTAAAATCCAACTTGTGAGGACATTAATCCAAGAGAAGAAATGCAAATCCAAAGTCACACTTTTTTTTAAGTCAACTTCCCTCTCAGATCTGGTGTGATATGTTTAATACATTTACTCTGACATAATGTGAGCTCACATGCCATAATGTTAGCTTTGACTTTCGACTAACAAAAGGCTTGTTAATGTTAGCTTCCTTGCTAACATGCTGGTTTGAGCTGGCAGGTTATCCCTTAGCCTGCTAATGTAAGCAAAACACTATAGGTAGATATAGTTTTCAAATTAATTCACCAGCTAACGTGAGCCATATGATACTCGCTTATGTATTACGACAAACAGTGTTGATTTTAGCCAACAATAAATGATATAACAGTACAATGCAAAGGTGTAACTAATGATTGCTTTCTACTTGCAAAGACTGTTGCAAGGCAGAGAGCATTAATTAGCTAAATGTAACTGAAGTTAAGCTGTGGTTGGCCTGCTGGCTGTGGCTTGGCTGTGCAATGCGGGTCTGGTGTTGGTTGCTTCATGTTGGTTGATGGGGTGATTCGCAAACAGCAAGCTAATTAGTATCATGGAGCCCATGGTCCAAATAAAACATGAATGTGACAGACAGTATCTTTATCTTTATTTAAAAATAATACTGGTTGCAGGTCCACAATACCAGTTACCCAATTATGGCCTCACTAGCAGCTCCTGCAAAATTCAGCCTTTCAAAGCCTATAATAATGTTATTTAAAATATAATTTTAGAGCAGGTGGTGTTTAAACTAATCTACCCCTTTCAAAATATTCAGTGAATCTGTTCAAACAGAAAATGATGAGCCATATGTAAATTATATTATTATGTCAAATGGTACGTGGTGCTGCCTGTAAGAGTCAATGTTCAGTGTTAATGTCACAGTGCAATTGGATAAAGAAACACTTCCATAAATCTTTGCTGCAATTGCACCTGTGGATAACCTCCGCTCAGATTTAGCAAGGCATGAGTTTGCACTGTTCATATCTAATCTGCTCTGTCTCTCTCTCTCACACACACACACACACACACACACACACACATACTAAGTGTAATTATCATGCCTCTCCCTCCCTCTGTCACCTTCTCTGCATAATCCTTCCTGCTGTCTGTTGATCTGAATTAATTACTGTTCTAATAGCCTAAAAATATATGTGAGAAATACATGTATGCACGCGCTCCCCGAAATATCCTTGATGAAGTCGTGTTGGCAGGCAGTTTTGCTTCAATGTAAAAGGTCTCCACAGTGATAAGGCCTTTTTAGCTTTTGTATATAAAAGTGCCAGCACAAAAAGTCCCAAAGTGGCCAAAGAGAGAAAAAGAAATGTTGTGGCCATGTTTTACTACATCTCTATTCTGTGTCCACAGAAGATACAGTTTCTTCTATATAATTCTTAAGTATGACGAGATAACAGTTTGAGTCAAGCATAGAGGCTGTATCATGTGTAGGTTTAGTTGAGTATGTGTTTTTCTTGATGGTTTGTTAAACAACTATTTAAGTTCAATGCTGTTATTGGTGAGGCAGCTAAATTGTCTGTACCTTAGACTAGTTAGATCAAACTATTTTGAATCACCCTCATCAAGTTTAACAATGTCTTTAGAGATGCGTCCTAATCTTGTGTGATGTTATTTTAATTATAGGGTCTTAGTAGTAGATCAAAATGTCAAAAAATAAAAGAATATATATATTTGTGATATGAAATGGTTTATAACTGTCAACAGACTGCCTGTCCGAGCTGTTGTTTCATGGAGCTGTTATGTTACTACAAAAACATGTCCGATGATTTACTGTGAAGAGGGTGAAACATCTTTTAATAAAATGCTACAGAGCACAGAAAGTCTGGTTGTCTTTACAAATCATAGGACTCATTTTCACTGTTGATTATATCTCAATAATATACAGTATTTTTGACGAAAACATACTTTATAATAAAAAAAGAATTATACCAAATTGCTATTAGTATTGTCAATTATTTGAGGAAGACAAGATGTACAATAGTCATAAACCAAACTGTTATTGACAGCGACACAGTATATATAGAAATCATAATGGAACTCAGCTGGCAAACATTGGACAGTAAAAGGAGTCTGAACTTTTGATGAATCATTGTGTTGTGTTGTATATATGAATTGTGCGTGCGTGTGTACATACGTCTTTGTACTTGTATTATATGCTCTATTTCCATCTGTAAATTTCCAATATTTCAATAAAGTTTCTTAAAAAGTAGTTTTAGTTACAAATGCCAAAAAAGGTGACTATACATTAAAAATAACTGTTAATGCTAAATTCTCTATAATTGTAGACAATGATAACACAGCTCCAGTAAGATCTCTCGTGTATGAATAACAATTTATTCAGTATGTACTGCAAAAACTTGATACGTTAAAAAAAAAAAAAAAAACATTATTATGGAGAGCTCTGTACAGTGCATGTTATATTGTATTGACTGTATTAAAAAAAAGTCTGTACTTACCCAGTCATTGTAATACTACCCTACATCAAGAAAAAGTGATCTAATGCCAGTGTTTTTTTGTTTTTTTTATTCTTTCTTTCAATAATATAAAAATTAATTAAATAATTAAAATAATTAATTAAAAAAGCAAACATTAATCACATGTCTCTGATGATCTGAGTCTGGAATGTAAATATTGGTGCCCTTCAAAAAAGTCTGTCTGAAAATCCAAGCTAAACAGCTTTAGCTTTAGCTTGACCACCATGCATTTTGGCTTTGAAAGGATTTCATGTGTCCATAGGTTGGAGAATTTCTCACAAACCACAGAACCATGTAATCCATCCACAGAAATTTAAACAGAACTCACCAAAAGTGAGCTGGAAAGTCTTTCATTGGTTATCTACCTGCCGAGACTACATTTTTTTATCTGGTATGAGTCATCTCATATGCAGTAGATGTGTTTTGCACTGACATGGTTTAATGATCACTCACCACATTGCAATTAACTGACAGGATAACGTTGAATCATTTATGAGGTCAAGTTTATCGTAATCACATCTGTGATTATGTTTCACCTTTGCTCTGTCCGGTGAAACCAAAGCCATTAAAACAAGGCGATGAACTGCTTAGTGAAGGTCATTGCAGGGCAACTTCAATCTACTCTCCGGGACTTACAGTTCAATAATGATTCGCAAATTTGAATACTTCAGTCTCAAGGCGCAAAACACTGGCAGCAAAACGGTAATTTCCATGTTATTTCCATAGGATTATCATGTGGGAAAACTGGTGTGTCATTGATATGACCTTCAATCAGAGAGGGGCCTGCAATGTGAGAATGCAGTGAAGAGAATGAAAGCCACACATTAAAGAAGAGAAATAAAGGAGAAGACACTTTCATGATCTCCATGGGGACACCAGCTGTTAAAATTGCAGATAAGCTAATGAATTGGGAAAATTGGGTTATATAATCATAACGGGAGTGAGAATTTCAACACTAAATATGCTTAATTTAATATGTGCCTGCTCGCAAATCCAGTATTAACCAAATTGAACCCAGGCTAGATAATTTATATTTCTGAATGCCTGCAGTAACTGTTTTTCACAGTATCTGTGATGGAAATAGAAACTGAGATATAGTGACACAACTAAACTGCCAACTGAACAGAGCCAGGACTGGAAGACTGACCTTTCTATCAGAAATACCAGCAATTAAAGGAGACCAGACCTAGTATTATGTTATATTATGTGTGTACTGTGTACATGACATTAACTTGGAGTGGAGTATTCACATAGTATTTTCATTTTTGTGGTGGTATTGCTATTAAATATCTCAGCACTTCCTCCACCACTGGGTGTGCTCACAAACACAACCAAAGATACTTTATAACAGAACATACTGCATTTCAATCAGTGCCAATGATATGAAATGCTACACACTTCCTGTCTTCTAAGCGGGGTGGTTTCTTCTACCCGATCTCCAAACCTTGTTTGGAAGTGTTGTGAATAGCATGGTTCAGAAAGTTATTTAAGTTTTAGAAAAGTTGTTCCAGATAAGGTGTAACAGATACAGTTGGTACATATTTTGGTGAAACCAGACCACCAATTTAGCATCAACAGCGAGAAGAGATTTCTGTGTTGCCAGATCTCTATGTTGCTGCTGAGTCTGACAGGTCTTGAACAAAGATCAAGAAGAAAAAGAAGAAAGAAGATCCTAGGCTTGTGAAAAATTAGTCCAATATTTACTTAAGTGACTATTCACTCAAATGGGAGAAGTTCACGTAAGCACAAAATATAAGCGATTATTTCGCCCAATAGACCCAAGACCAGCTGTTAGTCTCCTAAAGGGGCGCAGCAGTAGCAAAACATACAAGACAGACCATACCCACCTATGATTTTCAATGTGGTCAGTGATTTTCAGTGTGAAACATATCACTTGTTTTAGTATATTGCTCTTTAAGTATAAAATTGCAATGCTTTGTATAATATATGTTAATATTATCATATATTAGTACTCTAGTTCTCTGGTTGTCAATAACTAAGAGAGAAATAAGTCTTATTTTCCAATAGTTGACACTTTTAGCAAATTACTTTCTGTGACTGACCAGCACCGTGCTCAAGGTGCTGTGCTTAACAGCTTACTGTAAAAATGTCAAAGTGACATTTTATTCCATCCTTAATGTATTCCTGAACTGTAAATACATCAAACAAGCTCCATCCTCAGCTTGCTTTATCTTGGATGCTGTTTAACTTCAGCCACAAATGTATCCTTGAGCAAGGTCTAATCCCCATCAGGGGGGTCCTGGTAGTCCTGGTATAGACTTGGACCTCAATGCACACTGGCCCATGTAGTTCTCTAGGAAGTCCCCATGAGGACTTTCAAAAGAGAAATCTGTATGTGTCCAAAAAGGAGGCGTAAACTTGAAAAGATACATACAGTAACTGCTACCCCTGAATTTCCTGCATTACTACACCACGTAACCTCTTTGATTAAGTAAAGAATCAGCTACCTGCAGTGTGTTTCTCTCTAATTTATTTGATTGGTACTGGTATATATTTTTTTAGAAAATAAATTATACACTGAAAATATGACGACGGCCCATTTCCCTGTACAACTTTATAGTAGAAATTCAAGCTCTTAGTCAAAAAGGCCTATTTTGAGAAAAATCACTTTTGGGGGCTGAATCAAACTGTAGAACTTGATGGGGAGCGTCATCACTTTTAAAAGGGTTACATCACATCAAAATTAGGCTCCCTAAAAACCTTTTTGAAACCTTTGCAGAAACAGTTGTATAACGTGTATATCACCAACAGCTTTTTTTGTTGTTTATGATTCTGTGTTCACCACTACCTCCAAGCCTTCATTCATCCAAAGACATATTGGACAAAAGAAATGGAGAGGGCTGTGATCAATATATCAGGTACGTTTTCATTTAGGTTTTCACGTTTTATCCTCTTGTTTCTTTAACAGACAGGTCCATCTGATACATAAGTATGTTTACAGGTGAATAAATCTAGAATCAGTATTATTGCTGTAATCTTAGCTAGCATAATTGCTAAGTCCCCCCTTATCTGTCTGATGTTACAGGAACCATAAATATGTATAAACGTAAAGCACTCTACTTTCAGTTTCATAGGAACTTCAATTCACCCAAGTAAAACTAACATCATGATAGATTGCTGCTGTTTAATGTAGTGCAACTGACATGTGCAGTCCACTAGTTCAATTCTTTAATTATCTGTATCATGCTTCACATTGATTTAGCTGCTTATCCAGTCCTGTCTCAAATTGTTGACATAATGTAATTAAGGACCCGCAGTAATGAGAAGATCATACATTTCACCTCGTACCTGCACACACCACGGTTGACGTTGATTAGATGACCAGGTTGGTAATCTTGGTGTTATACAATATCTTTGCAGCATAAAAGTAAAGTAGCATGAAAATCTTGGAGTGAGCATGTGTCATCCCAGGTCCTCAGAAATTTGAGTGAGCAAAATGGACTACTCCACAACTTCCTCTATGCTTAAAATGTGAGAAATATGCACTATAGCATCAAGATACAAAGGAAGAATTGTATGTTGATACAATTAATTGCAAAACAAGAAGAACCAAGTGAGAAGTACTGGGCAAAATCTGCTAAGATGACACGTTCTGAGGTGATCCCTTTTAATGGCAGAAGAGAAATATCCAAGAGGTCTCTTGATGCTTTTATGTTGAGATACCTTGTTGACATATTCAGGTGTACAGCTAGTTTTTGTCTGACCTTGAGAAGGAGCTTTGTAAGCAATGCTGTCAATGATGGAGTTACTGTTGTAATGTGTCCGATGAAAACCGGTTCATGTTTGGGAGACCACAATCACTCACTTCAGAGGATCAGATGTTATTCGTCATATTGCTCGAAGCTGTGGGGCAAACCACCCAAAAGCATTAACCTCAACTAAATTAAGAAACCACATGGCCACTATGTCCAAGGTTCTCAATTTACAGGACAAAGAAATGGGTGTCCTTGCTGACTTCCTTGGCAATGACATCAGATTGCATCACCAATATTATTGGCTGCCTGAAAGCACATCACAGCTAAGATAAGTAAAGTTCTTCTGGCCCTAGAATGAGGACAGCTGGCAGCTTAGAAAGGAATTCAACTTCAATTCAATTCAATTCAATTTATATAGTGCCAAATCATAACAAAGGTTATCTCATGACACTTTCCATATAGAGCAGCTCTAGATCGTACTTTTTATAGTATTATCTACAGAGACCCACCAATTCCACCATGAATCTTCATGAGATCAACACTGATGCACAATGTAAAATAGGCTTGTTTAAATGAACAAATTTACCACCATAGAGATTTTTTTCACATCTGGTTACAAGATTTTATCAATTGTAAAAAGGTCCAAAACAATGGTGGAATGAGTTGCAAGTGAGAAGTGAGCAGAGTAGGCCAGGTATCTGCAGGACCAATAAAGAAATAAAAAAATAAAAAATGGGAAGATGTGCAGAAGGGAAATGTCAAAGGGCATCTTGTGGAAAGATGGAGAATGGCAGGTCTGTGCAGTGGCAGTAAATATATGGCCTGGGAGAAGTGAAAACTTGGCTGGAGAGAAGAAGAAGAAGAAGAAGAAGAAGAGGCAGATTTTGACAGTTGTTTATTTTTGGAATCTCTGTATCACCCCAAAAATTGTGAGTTAAAACCATGCCTTTATTTCCTTTAGGACGTAGTGTCACCATGTGTAACCTCCTAGTCAGAAGTCCTCACAAAGTCCTCATTAAGTATCAAAAACTAGTATATGTGGGTGTGACTGGATAAGTAAATTAATAATTTATCACACCTCCCAGGAAGATTTGTCTGTTGCTCTTTGGTTTTCTCTGTAACACTGACTCGTAGAAGTGGCCCCCACACATTTAGCTTCCAGTTTATGTAGTTGTAATGATTAATCTTAGCAAGCTGCTTGCTTTCTGGATACATATCTGCTGCTATTTGTACAAGCCCCCAGTGTTCAATATATTTTCTGGGCTTCTTAGTTTACAGTAATAAATTTCAACTCACTGTTTAATCAGGAGTAATACGTTAGATTGTCTAAAAGGAAAGGGTTTTTGGCCACTCCTTGAGGTTGCAATATTTCATCCTAACTGGTTTTAGACTAGATTTAAATAGTCCATTTGTTATTTTTCAAGTATGTTTAGAAAACTGTATCATTACAGAGAAATGATGAAAACATGCTTTCAGAATATGAGCCCAAACATTCCCCAGATTCAATACTCAGAATTAAAACAGCTTTAAATCTATAACAGCTTTGAGAATGGAGCTCGTTCCATGATGTGAATGAGGCTGTTTTTAGACAGTGTCATCTTCTGGGATTTAAGGAGCATCTATAAATTATTCAGGTCAGACAACAACAGCAAGAGAAAAATCGAATTTCCTGGAAAAGAAGACATAAGCCAGGAGACCATGAGATCATGTTGTGGACCAAAGTCTTATGTCGGCCAATGAGACTGCCTTATAATTCATAGCAGCAAGGCTATTAACGATTTATGTTGTCCCAAAACTAATTTATAAGCTGGTATCTATAGTCTCAGTTAGTCCATGAATGTGTGCACTACAAAATTACATTTACAGAGTGAAAATCTGTAGTGTATCACACACACTACAAAAAAATGTCTACATGATAAAAAGTGCTTTTCTGTTTTCTATCTGTGTTATGTTTTTGCCTTCTTTTCAAAGCATGAGAATACATAATCAGACTCCGTTGAAGGAGACCTATGTTTTTCTACAGTAGTATTTGCACAATCCTCCCTTAAATGCATATGCAATGAGGATAGGGGTTCACCCTGCAGACACTTGCATAAATAACACCACAAACAGTGACTCCAGACTGGAGCTTGATAAATACACTGCATGCCATGGGACCCTGGTATAGTGTGCAGATATATGTATGTCAAGATGTGAACACCGTGATATGTTTGTTTGTTTTTTTCTCAAAAGATTCAAAAGAAGAGTGAAATACTTCACCATTCTGCCAATCTTGGATTGGTTCAGTTCAATGACACCTGTGGTTAGAAAACACATAATAACACTTACATAATTAATGAACTGAAGAGCTTATATGATTAAAACATGTTAATGTAATACTAGAATATGACAGTAAGGGACAAAGAATGTATTTCTTACTCTGAAACAAATGAGAATGTGTGTGGTGGGGAGACCCATGCAAGACTGGATGAATTAACCAGCAACTGCCAGAGGGCCCCAAGAATCCAGGGTCCCACAAAACTCCAGGTTTACTGTGTGGAAATTAATTGGAAAAAAAAGCATACATGAATATAAATTGACATGCTAAAGACTGTGAGTGGGATCCTGGTTCCTTTGTGTAATTTTGAGGCTCATCTTAAAGAGGGTATTTGTGTTCAAATCCAAATTTATGGCTGTTATTTTAGTTTTATATGAATATGCTGCTCATTCCTAAATTCCAAATGTGATGACAGTTCTTTGATCCTCTGTTGGGTTCATCTTAACAAACATGTTACATGTAAAAGTGTTTAAAAAAGTGAAATGCCAGAAAGTCGTGAGCTATCACTGCCCACCTGCGCAGAATATTTGGTTACTTTAAACTTCAACAAACAAATCTCGATTTTCCCACTACCGCCTCAACAAACATGACCAGAATATGACTCTGGTTATGCCAGGTCAAGACTGATGTACTGACTGTAGGAGGTACTATGTGTTTGTTGCAATATGACCCCCCAGGATTAAGTCACAAAACACAGTGTGTGCATTTGAAGCCGGGAGTATCATCGACAGGTTGGATTTGGCTGTTGGACAAAGACAAAAGAATTGTAGGCTTTAGAGTGGAAAGTTGTGGGCCAGGGTGGGATTTAGGAGAGGAGAGAAGGATGATGGGAGCTTTGGAACGAGGAACGAGGCGGGACGGATGAAGGCTGGCAATCTTAAATGTTGACTTGTGAGTAAATGCATGTCCTTAGACCCAAAGAATGTAAAAAACAAAAGTGTAAAATGTGACTGTCATGTTTTCTCTCTAAGTTCTACCTGAAGAGGATTCCTAAGCTCTAAGAGTCACCTGCTCCCTCCCAGCAAGCTCTTACCTGTGAACCTCTCACCCACCACCTTAGCATCCATCTGTGGTGTCTCTGCAGGGGGAGTGAGAGATTGATCTTTCCCTGCTGTTGTTCTTTTTTTTTTTTTTTGGCTGTGAAACTGAGCCTTGACATCAAAATATTTTTCCTTGACACCAGTGTATTCTCAGTATGAATTTTCATGTTCATTGTGTGAATTGTCTGACTGAAGTACAAAGAAAGCATCAAAGTTGAAAACAAACCCACTCTCTCGCTTACTTTCTTTCTCTGTGGGAAACACACACACACATACACACAAACACACTCCTGACTTTCCCACACAGCAACTCTTTGTCTTTCTTTCTTTCTTTCCTTCTTTCTTTCTTTTTAGAGGTTGATAGAAGAAAATCAAGAAATTTCACGACATAACAGATGGGCAAAAATATCTATAAGATCAATTCACTTAATATTGCATCACGCTTATACAGTATTAAATATATACCACAGTTTGAAGATAACAAGGTGCAAAAAAGGGCAGAAACTCTTCTGTGTGTGCAATTATTTGGTCATGTTAGTTTTGTGCAATAGTCACTTATATTCACTTGCATTTGTTCCATCAACACACAGCTTAAGTTGACAAACTGACTCCTGAGTCGTGGTAACAGGACCTCTAATAGCCTACTGCGCAATAGTGGTATCACATCTGTAAATTAGTTTGAGCTGCTGTGCTGTGTTCCATCTCAAAGTCCTCATCTTCCTATCCGAAGGTTTTCAACTTTGTAGTCTTGCTATGTGTCAAACCAGGCATTTTCACCAAGTTCTGCTTAATGATAGCAGAACACAACTGACCTTTCTGATCTACAATAAAAAATGATGTGAGACACCGATAGCCACTTATCTTTAACTTCCTTCACTATCCAGGCATGAACATGATTCAGTCTAAACCTGATGTTTGTCCTGTTTGGGATCACAGCCACTTGAGCTGCAGTCTCCATATACAGCAGGTACACTTGTATCAGCAGATGTTGATATGAATAAATATGTATTTTTCACTTTCAGAGTGCATTGCCACTGTCTATATGTGGACAGTAAATATGGACAGTTCATGTGTATTGATTAATATCAGTGATTCTCACATACCACTGGTGGTAGGCGAGCTCCCCCTAGTTGTAAGCGTAGCAATCGACAAATTCTTTAAATCTACATTTTTTAGATGAAATAAATACATTTAAAATCATATAATACTGTGAAAGTATTACTAAAATTCTAATTAAAATAACTATAATATTGCTGAAATGTAATTTGTTCTGTCTTTCCTGTGATATATTTTGTTTCAATGTAAGCCTGCTAAGTAGTCACGATCAAGCGTGCACATACATTACCGCGATTTGTTATGAATTAAAAATCAGCAGAGGCAGAGCATTTTTTTATTATTTTTTTTTTTGTAATGCTCTGCCTCCGCTGACCCCAGTTATGCTACCTGCTCTCTGAGCTCTAGTTCTGGTGCCCATTCCTGTGTTGCTCCTCTCCTCTTCTTCCCAGTGGTCCAAAGTCCCTGTGGTACAAACAGATGGAGCTAATTGTAACCTAGACTGGTAACACCTGTGTTCACTCTACTGTTTCATGTCAAAATGGCTGCTGTGAAAAAGGTCTGTTTTATGCACATGTAGGGGATCCCTGACCTGTCTCTTTGGTGACCCCTGGTTTAAACTAAATGAACTATTTAAAAAAGAAAAATGAAAAGTTTTTTTCTTTAAGGCGTGGATACATTCAGGCACAAAAACTAAGTTCTAAGGAATAATCTTAATCATGGTTGAAAGAAAACAGAGACATAGACAGTGTTGACTGGCAGGAAACAAAATTCTGTGCATATGTACAATGCAAGCTAGTTCTAAATGTCTCTCAATGGAGAGCTAGACATGTGGAGAAGAAAGCATTATCACAGCATGGGTGAGAAAGGGTACAATGGAATAATATGTGTCACTACCTGCAAAATGAGGAGAGAGAGAGAGAGAGAGGAGATGCAAAATGTGTTTAATAGTTTGACAGAATCGTCTCCAACGCCACACACAAAGTCTAGGGTTTTTTAATGCTGTCTTTTTCATTTATTACCTACTAGCAAGTGATGCCAATACAAACAGAATTAGAAGCTAAATGTCAAATTTCAATTTGAACTTGAATGTCTGAGAGTTTTGTTTGTTTTTTTCAGTCCGCTTAGTAAGAACCGGTCGTTTGAGTTCGGTGCTCCTTCACCACAATTGATGGAATTCGCTCTGAATAGTAATTGTAAGAACTCACAAAGAAATAACTCATAAGAATGAAGAATTATTACAAGACCACCCTTTTCAAGCAGTCTTGCTCCAGTTGATTGATCCTCACCAGGGTCTGTTTTTCCGTTTAGATCAAAAGAGTCTACAGCTACAGCATCGCCATCATAGCTGTAATTTTTGTCTACTGCTAATCAGCACAAGAAACTGTATTGTAGCATGAATGTAAATGACCCACAGCTCAGCTAACTGTCAGAAGAGACATCCAGAGACATCTTTTTTGACGAGAGGCTGCTGATGTGTGGCGTCACAGATAACTGCATGGATCACATGTTTTTATGTGGATTGAAAAATTTAATTTGAAAAGGTTCTGAGTTTATTTCACAGGATTATGAACGATGATTTACATTTATGACAGTTATATGAAGTATGAATGGCTCATAAAACCACTTTTGCTTGATATGTGGAAACAGATGCTGCTTTACGTGAGCTGAAATCAATCCTGCAGGGAATTTTTAGGCCTGTTTGCAATTTAAGAGTTTGAGGCTAGTTGATTGGGAATTGTTAGCCAGCAGGGAGTTGCCAGTTAAAACTTTAAACTGGTAGAGGGTAATTAGAGGCAGTAAAGAAAAGATTGAAGTAGACTTTCTGATTGAACTTTTACAAAGCTGTTATACAGCATTAAAAATTAAACTTAAAAAATAAATGGCAGAGTTTGAAGCCCATCTGTTACTGTAAGTACTGTTTAAATATCTGTACAATTAAATGCAAGACACAGGAATTATTTAATGAATAAAAACAATTCCAGTAACATGAGCATCTCTCTTTTTGATTGATTTGGTGTATAGGTGGAGGGCTCTGTGGTCATCCCAATTGATTTAGTGTATAGGTGGAGGGCTCTGTGGTTATCCCAAATTTGTCAGGTTCAGATATAAGATATGAAAGCATGATGTGGAATGAATTGACTTTTTTGCTTGTTTTGTTTGTTTTTAACCTTTCCTTGAAGAGAAACATCCACTTAAAAGCTGAGAGAGAAGCAGAGTTATTGTATGTGCACTGAGCCGAAATGATGTTGGAGTCTTTAGAGCCTCACTAACAATGTGTAGAGTCAGTTCAGCCCTTCTGACTGTTGCTTTAGTGAGGATCAAATATTTTGACAAGCAGACAAAGATGGGGGAAATTCTCCAAAGCGAGGTCCTCACTTGGAACATGAAGAGAATTTAAACAAGATCTGGGCCCAAGTCCAGTTTTCTTTGCTCATGACTGTGCTCGTGTTTTCCGATGTGTGTATTATAGATTTTCTTGGTATCTGTCAGACAGAGAGATGGACGGATGAGAAAGGAGACTGATGGATGAAGAGAGAGAGCGAGAGCCAGATTGACTAAAATGGAAAGTGAATAAGAGCGAGCGAGCAGCAAGACACACTGAACGAGGAGAGAAAACAGAAACTGACACAGAGAGGAGGCCTAAGGCACTCTGCTCTGAGTTTTAGCTCAATTTCCTGTCTCTCAATTTTCTACTTCCTGTCTGTGGCCTAGAGCCTGATAGATGACACACACACACACTACAAATCTGAGTGTGAACTGTCCCTTGTGCTCAGTCCTGACTACAGGCAGGACCTGGCCTCAACTTGACTACACCAGTGGGATAAAGAAACCACATGCACTCAGCACACAGCCTGCCTTCTAGGCTTTGGTATTTTCTTCAGTACCTCTGAAAAAATACCTGAAGGCTTTCACAATTTCCTCTCCCATTTTTCAAACTTTCTTTCTTTTCCACATATGTAGAATGTTTCTAAATGCCGCATGTCTCTTGCTGATTTGGTGGATATTCTTTGTTTTTACGTGTTTTCTCAGTTTGGAGCTGGGCTCTCTCAGCCACCGTATGTTTTGATGAAGAAAACTTTCTTGGTTTCAGGCAAGGGAAGTTTATTTTTGTTTTTCGTTTTTTTATTGACAGGAAGAGCTGAAGAGTGACAGGGAAGGGGGGAAAGAGAGGGAGGATGACATGCAGCAAAGGGCCCTGGGCTGAAACCCAGGCCGCTGGAGGAGGGAATCAGCTATAGTACATGGTGCACGACTCCACAAGGTGTGCTTTCAGGCTGCTGTAATATTCAAAATCTCATTTAAATTGTATAAATATGCAGTAACACATGTTGATGTTATGACTTAATGGATAATTGGTTATAGTTTTAACATTTGCAGCATTTTATCAGTACAAGAATTAATATCTGCAATCTGCAAGATGACAATACATTAATAGTTGACACCTTAGCTATTATATTAACAGGCATAAAACAATTTTGGAACCTGTTCTGTGTTATCAACATTTTCACAAAAATTCAAAAAAAAAAAAAAAAAACTGTTACCAGAAGTGTAATTAGGAGTCTTTGCACTTTATTTTCAGTTAGGAGCAAGTTCAATCTGAGAACTTGGGGTTTGAAGCAATAATGTGTAACTTGTCTACAATAAAAGCTGATGGGGAGTGGAGCTGCTGTTGTGGGTAAGCGGGCAGTCTACATAACCCTGACCCTGAGCCTCAAACTACCTAAAACCTATTAGTACAGCAGTTCTACATAGTAACAGACAAATGCTATCCATTTACATTTATTAGTTGAAATGATAAACTCCCACAGATCCAATATGTTTTGTCTTCCAAACACATGGCACTGCAGAATACCAAAATACAACAGCTGGACCAAATGAGCGAGGTGTCAGCAGCTAAAAATGTGCATCCTAACAAGTTCAGTCTCACATTTAGTTTTTCCACTTGTTTCAAGTGAAAAACTGAGATGAGATGATCAAACTTGTTTACCATGCTAATAAACTAGTTATTGTCTTTATACTTGTGACACCTGATACTTTCAGTTTGTTTGAAGAAAAGCAAGTACAACAAGTTCAATTAACAAGTCATAAACTTGACTGTACACACAGTGTTAATGCAATGAACCAAGCAGTCTCATCAGACCAGGATACTCCATCTCTGTGTTGGGAATAGAAGAGTTTAAAGGAGTACCAAACTTTGTAGGTCATTTAATATAATATACAGTATGTTTAATTAATATTAAAGTACATCTAGCTCTAGCCTTAAAAAAGGAAAAATTATAGTCAATTACTTGATCGGGCCTCAGTCTTGTAAAATACTCCAAAATAATAATTTGGAACTCTGATTAATGATTTTAATTTAATCATTAATCAGAGTTCCAAATTATTAACTACAACCAAAATTACTATATCAACATCCAGGTTGAAGAATCTGGAGTTGGCAGCATTCACTCTTGTGTAACAATAAATAGGCTGGTATGTATATACATAAGGATTTTGGTACAAGGTGTGAATATGTATGAGGGTGCACATGTCTGGGTGCATGCCAGAAACAATGTGTAACTTGTTTACTTTCGGTTTGCAGTGTGCTAACAGCAGATATCCTGACAGCAGAGAAGGCGAAGGACGCACAGCCGTAATCCTTTCTTGTCCTTTTTTTAGCGGTCTATGCCCCAAGGTTCAGAGAACCATCAAGTTCGGTCGGAGAGCAAACAAAGGGCAACCTGGAGTTTTGTTGATCATGATGTCTGTCTGTCAGGGTCAGTTACAGTCACAAGAAGTGACCTGAGGAGAGGTGTGACTGTAAATGTAACCGCCTACGTTTTCACAGTAAAAGTCCCCATCAAGATGGAGTCACCTTTTAATCTACTCAATTTCTTGACTGACATTGTGATAATAACATAATGTTGAAATGTTTATGGTTACATAGTTATGTAGTTACGTAGTTCATGGAGGAATGTCTGTACAGACTTGCTAAACCTTGAAAACTTTCCTCTACATCTGTTCTCCTCCTTAATCCACTCCTTTCTTTGTTAGCTTCATATTTATGCATGTGTGAATCATGAAATCCCATACAACCCCATGTACTGTGTCTTTGTATTTTCAGTAGCAGCAGCGTTATAAAAGACAAGGTCATATGGCATGGTCATATGTTGCAACCACCTCTCATGCCACTAAGTCAGCGCTTTTGACAGGTGCTGTGCTGTTGGATGATGAGGGCATGTGAGAATAGATGTGTCTTTGGGGTTATTAGATGGGTTCTATTGTACTTATTGAATTAAGCCTTGAGCACTTCCAGAGTGCCAGACATCCCCAGTTCTGCTTCTGTAACTGCAGAGATCAAACCCAACACTGCTGAGAGAGAGAGTGAGCACTCGCCTACTGCTGGTTATCAAACAGTTTGATGAAAAATTGAAACTTGAGAATGGAATACAGTGAATATTTTCTGCTCGATTCAATACCCACCAGGTGTCTCATTTATCAAAGCATACGGAAAGTGTGCATTGAAAGTGTCCGTACGAACAAGACAGTAGATATTTATCAAACATAGTTACAGTTCAATGCAATGAAAACTGATAAATCTCACCCATCTGCTTGTGCATGTACAGGCTCATTAACATACAGACACACCCCCTGAATGTCATATATCGTCAGCATAATCCCTAGAAAGTCCTAGTTGCATTATTGTAGAGTTAGCTGAAAGATGAGAAAGATAATAGACAGCTGTAGCTAACTCCCACTCTATGTTTTAACACTCCTTGTAGTGTTTCATGTGTGCCGACTAAAATGTGCGGTGCCCTGTGTCATCCTCACTTCCTGCTTCCTGTCTGATGACCTGATTGGAGGAGCACCCAATCCAGCTCTCTGATCAAGAGGAAGCGAATTTGGGGGACTGAAGTTATAAAAAGGTATTCTCAGCTTGCCAACATGCCGTTATTTGATATGTCAGATGGATAAATGAAGTATTAACCTGGGACTGTGCCAGGTATAGATCCTAGCACTGATTTCACAGACTGTTTGTTTGGAGTCAGGTTTAGGGGTAGTGCTTTGACTGTTTTGTAGTTTTTATTCAGTAGAGTTCCATTTTTAGGAAGTTATTTGTAGAGTCGTCTTTTTGGTTATATTTATTTCTTTGATTTGAACAACCTCCATTTGTACTTTTCCCTTGTGGTTCGCCTCACCTGCTTTTGTTTGTAAGAATTATTCTGGGCTCCTTGTAATAAATAAGTTTGTTTTACCAAAAACACCTGGTCCAATGCTGCTTTCATTCTTGAGCTGGGTTCTAACAATGAGATTGGTTTGTCTGAAATGACGCTGTTGTTACCCTACATGTATACTCTATCAGACTTTCTCTCAGAGCTGACAACTCTGGACTGAAAGAGTATTAAAGGAAAGTCAGCTAAACAAATTGACCCAACACTTCCACAAATCGTTTGTTACTTAAATTTATATCAATGGTACTAAAACATAACTTCTTTATTATTGATTAAAATACATTAAAAGATCCCCTCTTGCAATGTAATGTAGTACTAGGAAAACAAGAAATAAAGGCATTAATGGTAGAATTTTAAACTGAACAACAAGCACTTTTCGACCTACATTAGACCACACCCAAAAAAACTGGGTGTCGTATTTGAAATCCAAAAAACCCCCAAAATTTTTTTTTTTTTTTTTTTTCTAAAATTTTTTTTAATTTTTTTTTTTTTTTTTTTTATTTTTTTTTTTTTTTTTTTAAAAAATTTTTTTAAAAGAGGTTTTTTTTTTTTTTTTTTTTAAATATTTTGTGGTCCCCCCCCTTTTAAAAAAACCCAACCTTTTTCCTTCTGTTCTTAGCAATTTCAGCCAAAAACTCCGTTTTATCGAAGTTTTAGAAAAGTGGTTTCCTCACAACTTAACCTTCATGAGTCAAAACAACATCTAGAAATTTCAGTCAGGTTTAGAGCTACACGAACGCCCTCCAAAGTAACAAATGATCTCCTACCAAAGGGGTCAATTTAATTCTTTAGACCTCAGTGCAGCTTTACACTAAATCACTCCATTTAATTAACCGTCTAATACCTTGGGCATCAAGACTCCACTGGTTGGTTTACTCTATCTTTAGGAAGAACCTCTCGGTCACCACATAATATTCTTCTCGTCAGCTCACATACCGGTCCCAAGTTCAATTTAGGTCCAATTTTATTTTCTATTTATATGCTCCCTCTTGCCATACATACGCCACAATGTTTC
Organism: Argyrosomus regius; assembly: GCA_946959425.1. Taxonomy (NCBI): domain Eukaryota; kingdom Metazoa; phylum Chordata; class Actinopteri; family Sciaenidae; genus Argyrosomus; species Argyrosomus regius. Next base: position 17,711,968 of record OX336887.1, on the reverse strand, counting down.
TTTCATTGCTATGCGATGACACACGATATACCTCCCCGAGACCTGCACCCAGAAGCCAGCTGCGTTAGACTGTCTTAGTGATGTAACTGTGGATGGCACAAAATCCATAAACCAACAACCAAAATCAAATCATATTGTTTAATCCCCATCCACACCAGCCCCATTCTAACCTCTCTGGGCCCTATGCCAAATGCAAACGCCCACGCCCTAATTAGGGTAATTTTGACCAAACCTCAGCTTAAAAACATATTAATAAATAGTTCAGTCTTGTTTCCTTCATTTCAAAACCATCTCCAGAATCAAAAAAATCATTTCCCCTCTGATTTAGAAAACATACATCTCGATATTCTCCAGACTACACGAACTCCCTTCTCCCATAAATCAGAAATCACTCCCCAACTTCAAATGCAGCAGCCTACTGGTTTTAACAACACACACATACACCATTACTTCTCTTCATTGGCTCCCTTCGTTTAGAATGACTTAAGATTTACGATCACTTTAAGGCACGTCAGGGGCGGCTCCAAGTACATATCAGAATATGCACCTTACAGCCGGCCCGCAGCCTCAGGTCCTCGGTGGTTTCCTTCTGGCTGTTCCAAAGTCGGGCCAAAACAAAGGCCGTCGTTCGCAGGGCCCTGACTGGAGCCCGCCGAGGACTACTCAAATCGAATTCCTTAAGTCACTCAAAACACATTTCTATAGACTTCTTATGTGATGTTTGTCTTTTAACCTGTTGTTATGTAATTATGCATTCTTGGTTCTCTTCCGAGTATTTTATTTTATTTTATTTTGTTTAGCTTGTCTGTCAAACACTTGAAACGCTGTTTTAAAGGTCTATATAAATAAAGGTATTATTATTATTATTATTATATTTGACGACCTGTGTTTTAACAGACAAATTACTGTTGATCTTGAAAGAGTCATTCATGCACTAATATCATCAGGCTGGACTACTGTAAGGGCACTTTCACACCAGAGCTGCTTGGTCCGCTTTAAACGGACCAGAGTTTGTTTCCTCGGATAGTCCACTTCGTTTAGGCAAACAAGCAAACTCAAAGTCGCCTCAAAATGTGGGCCTTAGTTTGCTTGCAAGCAAACCCTGGTGTGGTTCGCTTGCAGTAGGAAATGCAAACTAAAGAGAGGTGTCCATGTAATCATAGCATGTTGTACGTCTCTTGCTCTCTGCCGTCTTTTTCGGTACTGCTGCATTTGTCTCATGTACAGAGCAACATGCTGGATAACTCCCACCGCTGCTCATACTGGGCAGCTTCTTGTGAAAAATCATTTAGGTTTGAACACCAAAGTAAAAACAGAAACTCCAAGCGCCAAACGCCAATCGATGAGCGGGTTTCTCCCTCATGCTTTTTCTTGTGGCACTGCTTGTTCGCAAACCGCCCAAACAAAGGAAAGGAACCAAACCAAATAAAGATGTAAACTTTCAGCATTCCCAGCCCAACGAACAGTTAGTCCCCCGAACCGAAAAAGCGCCTAACTTACTCTACCTAGGCATCTCAGGCACCATTCCTGTCGACACAAACAGAACACTGCCCCTGCACATCACCTATGCCAGCATCCCTAGACTGGCTTCCTATTTACTTCAGGGTCAACAACAAAATCCTTTGAATTGTCTATAAATTTCTCCACAGTCTCTCACTTATATCTCAGAACTTACCTACAGAACCAGCAGACCCCTCAGATCATTCCTCTGTGGCATGTTGGCTGCTCAAAGAAAAAAAGAGGGGATGCTCTTCTCTTTTACTGCCACTCTTTGTAATGACATTTCTTATTGCTGAACCGCTGACATTTCCTCGAGCACCTAATTATGTTGGATTGTTGTATTGAATGATGCCGCCTCTCATAGCAGAGTTTCAGATATTTACTTTAGTTGAATGAAAGTCTTACTTTGAAATGCTGGCAGACCTGCTTTGGTTGCAATTTTTCACTCCATCATTTACAATAAAAAACATTTAATCAGAAGCGGGTTGGCAACCAGCTAAAATGAATACAAACGGAATGAAATATGATACAATGCGACAGGATCATGCTCCACTTAATAGGACACAGCATTGTTAATTCTCTCTGGACACTTTCAAGGATATGTTTATAAAGAAGAAAAATGATTACGTTTGTATGAAAAGCAAGAATCCATTCCTGTATCAGCTAAAATTTCCCAAAAGGACTGAGAAGCACTTAGGCTGACACTTTTCATTTCTCCCTGACGTTGCCATAGGAGTTGGAATAGAGCAGCTCAAACCAGACGAGAGCATGAGAATAACAGAGCAAGTAAAGTGCAGAACGGTAGTGAGGTCTTCTTCCATTTTTAACATAAAGCATCAGCTAACTTATTTTCTACACTTTGTACACACATGTTGCTACACCTATATGGACTGTCAGCATTTAGAATATCAATGGAAAGATGTCTTGTGACATCATTTATGTGGGATTGATAATAGAGGATAGCTTTGGATAAATGACATTTTGAGTTGATAACTTTGATTAGGCCTATGTGCTCTGTGGAAACATGTAGGACAGCCTTGCTATTGATAATTCAGCAACTGGGGTGGACACAAACATGAGAGTCAAGCCACCTAACCACCAGCATTTTGTTAAAATCATTTAGGGATGGCTGTGTAAACATAGATTTTCATTTCTGGTGTTTCTCATGTGTTTTATTTTGTCAGCTAGTTTCTGAGAAAACTGTGTGTTGTTCAAATGTTTTCTGTTTGTACAAAGAAAAGAGCACAAGGCATGTGGAATAACACTGTCACAGCTGTTCTGATATTTCATTTTTAGAAAACACACACACCTACACACACACAAACACACACACACACACAGCTGGTCATTCTTGATAATTGTTTGGCCTGCTGCATCACCTCCGCTCTCTCACATCAAGCAAGATGTTAAAGGTGAAGTTATGAGATTGAACAAAGACAAAAGTGTGTGTGTGGGTGTGTGTGTGCATATGTGTATGTGTGTGTCTTTGTTGGTGGCTCTATAAAGACATGTTACACCTTTATCATTATAGATGAGGTAATGACTAACACATGACATCTGAACATGTTGACGAGGACTGAGCTGGAAACAAAGAGCAGCCACTTTCTTGACTAGCAACAGTGTATATCATCCAGCGAGGCTCATTTGTGCCATTGCTTTGCGTCTTTAAACCCACACATTTCTTGTCTTTATTGTATATGGATGGTAAATACTCTGCTAAGGCACCAGTGCCATATTACACACAAGTGCATATCCTTTGCCTGGGGGTTACACTGAAGCCTTTGACACCCTTAGCCACTTTCACACTCGTATAGCTAATCCAGGGCTCACATTGTGTCTGGGAGCTTCTTTCCATCTGGCATAAATATGCATCCTGTGTGAATGAATTAAAATCCATACATGAAGGGTATAATATAATATGGGTGTAATCAAAGTCAAGGAGGCATTGAAGATCATCCAAATACTGGAGGGGGTGAATGAATTCTACTTGCAAATACAAAAGGAGAAAGATGCCAAATTAAATAGAAAGTAGGACAGCAACTCAAAAATGGAATGATGGGATATGATGGTGGGATACAAGAGAGTCTTACAAATGCTGTAAAGTGTTGCAACACAGAATGATAGCAGCAGCCTCATTTCAATGTGTATCAGATATTATATCGTCCATACTGCATTTTAAAGCTGCACTTTAAATATTGACAATGGGATAAATGTGTTTGTGTAGAAAAAAAAAAGGAGCTAATAGCAGATTAGCGCTACTGTAATGTTTCAGTCTCATCGCCCTCATCAACATTTCTGATTTCTTTCAGTGAAAAATGCTCTGAAGAACTAAACACTACCTCACCACCAACAAACATGACAAAGACAAAGTTAGCGACTAGCTGGTAAACATTGTGCAGCTAAAGAGCCAGATATTTCCTTCAGGAGTTGGTAGGGACCAAAAGCAGAGCAAAAAGAAGAGAGTGAATATTGGTATTTACTGTGGATTTCAACTGAAAAGGAAGCTTTTCCTTGCCACTGTCAACAAGTGCTTGCTCATGGTAGGAAATGTTAAATCTCTGTAAATAATATTATAAAGTGTAAAGTCTAGACCTGCTTCTAATAATGTATGCATAATATGAAAGTAACTTAACATGTGCTTCAGGTTAAGCATTCTACCACAGAAATCCATTTTGGAAATCGTTTTTCACAGACACTCTGACATCTGAGATTTTAATTGTTCGAGTTACAAAGGCACCACAGTTACAGCCTCAAATACACAACTTAGGAAGCACACTTTGGCGGCACTGCTTTAGTACAACAAGACAATAATGTAATGTAAAAAGAAATGAAGCTGACATTTGTCCACTGTGAGGATTTTATTATATGCCAAGTAAGTTTTAGCTTTCTGTAACTTTATGTCCATTGTGTTCTGAAATTAAATGAGCCTAGTAGCTCCCTGAAAGGTGGAAAATCAGTCTAGACACTGCTTGGGAAGAATGGAGAGCAATTATGTAAACTCAGCCCAGAGTGTTGCAAAAACAAAAATTTCCCAGCGACCCTTAGTCATCTCTTTCCGTATCTTTCCACCTCACACCTGACTAGTGATGACAATTGTACGTGCCTTGTATAGGTGTAATAAATTTGTCTGTGTGTGTGTGTGTGAGAGAGAGAGAGAGAGAGAGAGAGAGAGAGAGAAGTGCAGGGTTTGTGTGTGTGTGTTGCGATGAGACACAAGCATAATTACATTATGCTAATTGTAATTGGTTACTAACCAGACTCATTCCTTCAGCGAGGTTATTACCTCCTCCAATTATTGCCTCTGCCAAGGAGGTTATGTTTTTAGTGCCATGTGTTTGTCTGTCAGCAGGATTATGTAAAAACTACTGGCCTGATTTTTTGGAAACTTAGGGGAAGGTTGTATATTCCATATTGGAACAGATCCAAATCACAGGAATACACAATTATTTTTCACTTTCACTAGCCCTACAAGACCAATTATAAAACACAGGTGTCTAAGGCAAAATGAACTGAATTTGTAGCTCATGCACGAACCCATCTTGATTAAAGTGAACAGTTAAAATACATAACAACCACCTCAAATATCACTGTAGAGACAGAACACCTTGGTGGGGGTCTACGCTCAAGCTTCTAGTGCGTAATGTATTCTCTAGACTCTCCTGTTATAGAAATTCAAATAACTCCCCTTAACAAGTGAGAGGAAAGATGGGATTAACTCAGTCATAAAATCACTACTGTGTGTGTTCTCTTGTTAAAATTGAACCTTACATTGATTTTTTTTTTTACTGTAGCTCAAGTGGAGTATCCTCAAATATTCAGCGGCTAAAGGAAGTGTGTGTATTTTTACATTGTTAGTGTTTGAGAGGAGAGATATACATATGTGGGAGCGTAAAATCAAAGGTTTTACTATTGGTGTCAGAAATAATACTCTGACAGAGATGCTCCGTGAGAGTTGGACACACACATACACACACTCACGCTCACACACCATCCACACAAAGGGTCATTTAAAGTGTTATTACAGTGTCTAGTAGGGACTATCTAAAACGCTGTGGGCTACTGAAATGCTGTTGATGCTCAGAGCAACCTAACCGGTAGGTGGGCTATCTAACGGCTGGTAGGGAGAGATAATGGAAACTGTGTGCACGAGTGTGTGTGTGTGTGTGTGTGTGTGTGTGTACCTTTGGTTCAGACTGGCTGAGAAAATGTCAATGTCATATGTCCTTATATCTAAACAACAAAATAAGTCTGCCTTTCCCTCAAAAAACTATGGATATGATTGTGTGATATGATATGATTGTTTTTTTGTTTGTTTTTTTCTAATCTGTCACCTGTCTGTTGTTAAGGTTTGGTTGAGTTCAGGCCAACTAAATGTACTTGGTTGAAATTAAGGAAAGATTATGGTCATGGTTAGACACAGAGGGTGCAATAACAACTCAGAAACTGATGCTTTCTAAGTGTGCATCTCACACACATTTTTCTTCTATGATAAGGAGAAGATTATTTTTCTTCTCATTTTAATACTCTGTGCTAATGTGTTTTTTCATTTAACCCTCCATTACGAATCACTTTGTTAGGTCAATAACAACACTTGAAACTAAATCAATGATTATGTTTCTGACATTTAAAAATATCTAAGATATTAGCACAGATGTGTTGCAGAGGTACTAGGATGAATTCATTATACGGGTGCTATAAATAGCCACAGCCGTGTGCAATGGTCGTATGTAATCACAGCTGCTCTGGCGCTGCTGGAGACCCTCCCTGATGCGGCACAATCAGTAAAATTGCACTTCTTTGCTGTTCTGGAGGAGCAGACGGAAATATCTATATGTAATATGCAGTGAGGCAATGTGTCCATCCATTTCTAACTAGGGCAGTGAAAATGTCATGAAATGTCAATGAAAAATTAAGTGTATTTATATTTCTGTTATCTTCTGCCTCTGTCATGGTGAAGTAAAAATAACAAAAAAACATTCAAATATTCAAAGTAATAGTAGTTTCACTGCTACAGATCAAGAAAGTAGATAATAAAGGCCCACAAATATAATAACTACCATTGCAAAAGGTGTAACCAGTTGGATGCTCAGTGAATACAAAAGAAAAATAAAACAATGGCCTCACATTGTGAAATATTGCCTTACAGTATATTATGCTAACTCATGTGACAAACGTGTCAAAAAGTAATAAAAGTTCGGATGATATTCAGCAGCCTCAGCTCAGCCAAAGAGGGCAAATGGGCTGCAGGATTTGTCACGGTTTGGGGTTTCTGGTTTAGTATTTCCTCTTTTATGTTGAAAGAGTTTTTCTTAGTTTTTCCTTCCTTTTCCAGGTTGTCTGCATCTCTTCTCCGGTCCTGTGTTGTTTGGTCCTTTACTTCTCTTTGTGTTCCTACTCCTGCTCCAAATGTATCTCAGTTCTGGTTTTTCTTTGTTGCACCACAGCATATTGGGCTTTTCTTGGATAGTTTGTATTTTGCCTGGACTTCTCAGCCGCCTCTTGTTATTTTGTGTTTACCTGCCTGTTCTGTCAAGTCTTCCTTTTGTCTATCTGCATTCACTTTTTAGAACTAAACCATAACAGGTCTGATCTTGTGCACATCCTTGAACAGGTACCAAGTGTACTTAAAAAATGTAGATATACAGTTAAGTTACATTCTAAACAAGATGAAGCAGGAACGAACATGGTGTTCAATCAACCTTCCCATTGTAAATAAAATGTAATAACCTTATAATAGAGCCATCCTATCAGCCTTAATATGGGATGGAAACAAAAACATAATTTAAATTAGTAGAAAGTAAACTGAAACTGAAAGATAGCAACATAAAACAGCTAAACAGCACTTGATGTCGCCTGAGCGGTTTTAATTTTAGAGACGGTTGTGTTCTGTTGATTCAAAGACGAAAATATTTCAGTATCTCGAGCATTACTGTAAAAAATGGACATGTGTGTTTGTCTGGAGTCAGCCCTGCAGTAATTTGGAGGCAACATAAACAATTTGTCCACCTAAAGTTGATATGAAACCCGCACCCCTGCTGGTCAATACATTTTATGAAGGTAAAGGCCATGAAATGCCCATTTATCCAAAATAAAGTGCTCCCTGCTCTGCCACGTTCCAACTTATCCTGCAGGTACAGCCTGTTAGCCATAATTGTCGGCCATATTTCAGTGGTTTTCAGTGGCACCCATGTAAACTCTGCAGCTCTGGGACTGTTGCTATTTCTATCAAAGGCTATGCAAGCATCTACAGTACATCGTAAAGACTTGACTCACACCCTCTGTCTTGTCATCTCTCTCCCTCCTTCCCTTGCCTTTCTTCCCTTCAACTTTCTCTCTTTCCGTCTCTATCTTCTTGTGTTTTCAGCCTTGCTCATTAATTCACAACCTGAAGCCATTTGGGTGAGAGAGAGAGCAAGAGAGAATAAAGAGCAGAAAACAAGAAAAGCTAAAATGACAGAAAGCTCATGAGCTCAGGGCACATCTGAGCGATCTTATGTGTTTTGTCTGTGTGCCCGCGTTTGTGTGTATTGGGGACACTCGAATAAAATGTCAACTTTTACTGTCATGCCAAGTTATGTAAGTGAATATATAATGTAAAATCTTTGTCCTCCGGGTCATGGCACGTTCCAAATCAAATGAAACCATCTCTCTATCTCTGGCACATGCCTAAGAACTGGAGAAATGCCTCCCAAAAAAAGGCTGCAAGGAGAACCTCAGCAGTAGTGAAATTGAGAAGCCTAAATAAAGTAGATGTGATTTTCCAGCATGTCAGTACAGGCACTACAAAAAGGCAAGACACACAGTTGCTCAGGCAAAAAGTTTTAAGTAAAAGTAAATTAAATAAAAGCAACAAAAAACTGCCTGAGGTAGCGCATTGGCTTATTAGGCTCAAAAGTCTGCATTCATCTATCCATCCATTATCTGTAACGGCTTATCCTCATCAGGGTCACGGTGGGGCTGGAACCTATCCCAGCTGACTTTGGGCGAGAGGCGGGGTACACCCTGGACAAGTTACCAGTTCATCACAGGGCACATTGAGACAAACAACCATTCACACTCACATTCACAACTACAGGCAATTTAGAGTCACCAATTAACCTGTTAAGTGCATGTCTTTGGACTGTGGGAGGTAGCCTAAGAGAACCACGCGGAACACAGGGAGTGCTAACCACTGCACCACTGTGCCACCCTAGTCTGAATTCAAATATTTTCATTTTAGTTTGATTAAATGATATTCATATGATTTTTATGTTCCTCGATTTTTCTTGTACTGGATGAACAATGTGTAAACTTTTGACCTCTCTTAGGATTTCAATGTTTCAGACAAATATCCTATTTCGGTATAAAATCCTGAAAGTTTTGCTCCAGTTGCGGCACGCTCCCGTCATCTCGATCATTCGGTGTAAAGTGGTTATAAAACTCAGACCGATATTATCAGAGGTTTTTAGTCATGGCTCATGCAAATAGTGACGTTTAACCACATGAACATTGGTCAATCAAAATTGTTATAAACAGAAATCTGTTCCTATATCGATTCCTGCATTCCTCCTTATGTTCCGTATGCCATGAGCAACAATGCAATGATGGTTGTAGCATGTTACAGGGAACAAAATGAGATACACAGACATCTCAGTACAACAACAGAATGATGCATTATGCGACACAATCTGTAAAGGAGTACAGGTACATTGTATTCATATCACAAGTGAATAATGAAAGGTAGGTCAAGGGTCTCAGCATGGCAGAATTGAACTATCAACGCATTCATTGTTAGGGATTATGGGATGCATGCATCACGCAATGGTTATATAAAAGGTGACAGAATGTAATTTTCAGTAACACTCGGCATGTTTTTTTGTGCCTTAGGTCAAGAAAAAAAAATACTCCTAGTCTATATTGGCTGCTTCAATAATGCAGTGTCATCTGGCAGATGGCAAGCGAGCAAACAGCGTGAGCTCGACGTGAGTTGGGTCATTTGATTGAAAGGTCCAGTATAGGTGGGACTACAGACCCGGTATGATGTATTGTGGTGTGCTTCTAACTCATTTCAAGCTGAGGGATGCAGCTGACTTTTTTATCCATACCACTGGTATATATTTCGGGATGTCATTTCAATCTGAACCAAAATGGTGGACTGACGATCTGAGGTGATTAATTCTATTGACTTTAATGATCTCCTGTGTGATTCATCTCTCCATCAGGATGAACAGTAAATTCCACCCAGTTAGCCTGAAATTTGGCATGGAGGTCAAGAATGTGTTTGTGTTCATGCTGTGGCATCACAAGGGGACATGTAGTAGAGCTGCAGCATCATAAAACATACACCCTTAAACCAGTGGCGGCTGGCGAAAAATATTCTAGGTGGGGCTGTGCCATATTCAGTCAGTTTCAGAAACCATCCCATCCCGATACAATTTAACACAAACTGCAGGATACCAGTGCTCTGTGAAATAATTAGTAATTATTTAATGCCAATATAAACAAATTGAGGCATTCTTATACAAAAACAAACACTGCACAATCACAAGCTTTACATGTAAAACAGAACTTGTAAACAACTGACGTATCATTTTCTAACAAAGCATAACATGTTAGAAAGGCTGTTGACTTTTACACCTGTTACAGAGGTAATCAGCTGTGACAGAGGTGATCAGCTGCGCTGTTGAGCGCATGAAACGGTGCCGTTAGTAGTAAATAGGCAACACAAGTATAATATATATACCATATATCACGTGGTTGAACTCAAACTTTACATATACAGTAATATTAGCTTCCCTTTTTCACTAGCTTGCTGTCTGATATCATGGTCAGGTTGATCTGGGCCCAGCTCTTTCACACGTAGTTTGTCAGGCAAAGTTCTCCTCTCAAACGGATGCTGAAGGCGTGATTGTACTGTAGTGAGGGTTGGGTCTTGGAGGAGTACCGTTACGTACGCCATTGTCATTGTAGAATAGCGCTTGTATGTAGCGGCCCTGACTTTAGCTGTGGCTGGCTGGTTGCGATAAAATAATCGCCCTTTCTGGAGTAGATTTGAGGACGCTGATTGGCCTAATCGTATGTCAACAGTTCATACCTTAAATTAGCGATTGGTTTAACTGCGTCATAGACCCGCCTCCTCAGGGCGATTTCTCCAGGGCCCGAGAGCAGCTGAGACATGCAGACAAGGGACAGCATATTGCTGCGCAGTTGATTTTCTATCATATTTTGCACATGTTAATGGATGTATTCCATTATTTAAACACACAAATATTGAATATATGAATGATTTAATATTATTATTATTATTTTGAATTTTTGAATTTTATTTTTGTGGCTCAGGGAGGGCGGTGCCCTACCGCCCTCTATTGGTCAGCTGCCACTGCCTTAAACACTACATCTCCCAGAATGCCTCGCCACACAGACAGGTGGGTTTAAGCCACCTAATTAAAGCAGGACTGGGGAGCACCACGGAAGGCAGTACAAAGGGAGCAGGGGGACAAAGAGCCGGACTTTGATGAGACTTTGTACATTCTCTTCTTTTGTCTTCTTAGCTTCCGCTGTCAATGTCCATTTCGGTCTTCAATCATTATGTCCATAGAGGCTGCTGAGCCCAGTTACGTTGCCCGCTTGCATTGCCCGCTTGCATTGCCCGCTTGCCTAGGTCTGGTTCTGGCACAACACTGGCTTCACTCCCCATTCCCTCCTCCCAAGGCCTGAAAACCTCCTCTTCCTTACAGAGGACAAAGTTACACACAAGACGTGCAATAACAGGCATTCAAGAAATGACAGACACCATTTACCTGATTGCATCAAAATGATTTAAAATCATTAGTTATTTAATGGTAGCAAACTTAGACAATGTTGCTTTAATGGACATTTTATGTGGAGGCCTTTCTCACAGCCTCACATGCATCAAGATGCCTCACCTCTTCACAATCCATTATGGTGAGCAGCAAACTGAATCATTTTCATGATGGAATTACAAATGGCAGCAATCATGGATAAGTGGAGACTGAAGTGAGCTGAAACCATGACCCTTGAGAGAGCTTTAGAGTCATATTCAGTAGATATTCTCGAACATACATCTGTACCATGTCAAATACTTTCATATTTGTTCTTATTTTGCACACTATAGCACACAGCACGAATACAGAATCATTTTAACATGGCTGAACAGAAAAATCAGTGTTTCTCAAACTTTTTACACCTTGTACCAAAATGGCTGGCCCTGTTCAGCTACAGACAGTTCATAAGAGGCCTTTTTATTGTTGACTTTTGTGGAATCCTGATCAGAACCAGAGCTACTTGCGTGCAAAAGAGGATTTCCTGGTTCACACTTCTCTTCCTAATATTTCAAGTTTGGAGCCATGATTGCATAGTTTTTGAACAGTGTTTTTCTACATCCTCTTATTAGCAATACATTTAGCTCAGAACTAATTGTGGATGTATGCACGCTACCTGCATGACTGTGACTACAGAGCAGCCTGAAACAGAATATCACAAGAAACGCAAAACTTATTTTAAATTACACTCCTGCAATCTCATAGTTGAACTATTTTCATTCAAAACAAAGTATAATGCTAATATAAAATTAATTAATTAATTAATGTATTTATTCAAAACAATATATATTTCAGAGACAGTTTGAGAACTAGTGATTAAAAGCATTTTATGTGAACTGAAAGTATTTCCCTGGATTATTTATATTATTCATCACCCATAGAACCAACCTCTTCAGCCACAGCTTATCAGGAAATGTTACTCTTGACATTATCTTTTTAAATCCAGGACTATGGGTCATGCCTGGATGTTTATATCCTTTAACAATAACTTTCTCCTCATCCATGTTGACAGCTAAAAGATTCCCAAAGAACATGTGCTATCACCTGTCAAGAGAAGAAGTCAAGGTACAGTGGCCCAGAGGTGCCAGTCAGCAAAGAGTATATGAAGTGTTTTTTGTTTTTTTTACTTCTTCACAATGTTAGAAGAACATGGTCATATTCTGTCATGGGGGGATATGTTCACAGGACCCCTGAAGTGAAGGATGACATCTTCAGAGTGAGTTGCTGTTGATTGACTCTCAGACCCACAGTTGTAACTCTTTACAGATTTTATAAGACAAGAAATTGTTCAAGTTTCATTTATTTCAAAATCTAACAGAGAGGAGGCACAGTTTTGGAACGCCATTGAATCTGAAGGCTGTTTTCATTTACCCTTTTTTCATCTAACAGATTGTTCAAAAAAGAAATCTTTGTGTATACATGCGTATAAATTGTTGGGCATCTGGTAGGGCAGGTCTGATTATTAGCAAAACAAAGACATTTATTAATATCAGTGAACTGTGAAGAAGTAAATCAGCATTGACCACCAACCAGCTGTTATCACAATAATATGTTAAAAAAAAATCACATGCAACTTCTCTTCAGAGTATAATGTGTTTAATTAACAGTAATGGTACTGAGTCAATAAACATTCATTACACAATTACAGCGTCAAAGGAGCAACCACAAGCACGTACCACAATGTGTATCTGTGTGTGTGTGTGTGTGTGTGTGTGTGTGTGTATGTATGTTGAGGTGTGAATGAATGGCAGTTAGGAGGGGGAACAAGATGGCGGTGTGACAACTTAAGACACATTCTCAAAATGGCGACAGAGGCCACTAGGCTGATAAGTGATAAAGTACAATTTACCGATCTCGCTGCCGTGGCCGCAAAGACCAACACAATAACAACAGATATCTTCAGAACCACCAGACAACACAGATTCCTGTACTTTATCCTTTAAAAGATAAGTTGATATACTTTATTAGGTACACATTTCAGCCCGAATTCTTCTTGGAATGAAGTCAACAAGGTGCAGGAAACATCCCTTAGAGATTCTGGTCCAAGTTGACTTAATGCCATCACGCAGATGCTGCAGATTTGTACGTTGCTGCATAGCTCTCATTTTACCACATCTCAAGGGTGCTCTGCTGGATTGATATCTTGTGAGGAGGCCACTGAAGTACACTGAACTCATTGTCATGTTGGTGGAACCAGCTTAAGATGGCATGTGTTTTGCAACATGATACATTATGCTGCTGGAAGTAGCTATTAAAAAATTGGCTGTGGCCACAAAGGCATTAAGGCATTAATACTCACCTCCTGCAACATGATTGGTTTCTTAGATGTCCGCAACAAGCAAATGTACCAAATATAGTGGCCAGTGAAGGCTCATTGCCACCGGGCTGTGCCATGGTCCGTGGAGCTGATCAACAACATTCTAGACAATGACTGTGATTCCACCAAAAGCCCTGCCATTCCCCATTCTGCTCTGTGGAGAATGAGCTGAAACTCACTGTAAAACTTCGTAAAGTTGAGGGGAGCTGCAGATTCAGGTGATCATTCTCTGCAGGTTTCTAATTTCACAGATTAGGGAACAGTGCAGAAAATAACAGTAAAAGTACATTTAAGTCATTTTTAGCTTTCAGAGCCTGAGCATACCTCTAGGGTACTGTGCATATTTTACAGACAGGAAAATGGTAGTGTTTCTGAAATGAAATAACAGTATGTGTCTATGTGCTTTACTCTTCACTGACTGCACATGTTGAGTCCATAAAACCTCTTACCAGCAGTGAAGGAATTACACTGAAGTTATATAGAAACACACTCATCCATTTGCTTTATCCAAAAAGAAATGCTACAGATGTTAGTAGCAGATCTAATCTGTTCACTCTAAATCTATTCTCATCATTTCTTTGTTAGGAGACAGCATGAGTCAAAAGCAATGTGTACCCATTCTGCTGGTGATTTGTTGAGTAAACTCAAATATTGACCTGCCGTCTGTCTCCACAGCTCTTTATTGACCAAACTCTGTTGTTTCTGAATTGGAATTGGTTTGTTCTTGCGGCTTTTAGCCTGTCTGAGCTCCAAAACTCCTCAGCTCTTAACCCTCCATGTACAAAACGATCAGGATATTGTAAAAACAAAATGACATTCAGGCTGAGCAAACCTTTATAAAAAAGACTTGGTCCTTTAGTGCATAATAATGAAGATTATCAAAATTTAGGTTTAGTTCCACTCACAAGTGAATCCCTGAAGGATTTAAAAAGCTCCAAAACCTCTCTGGTTTCATAAGTTTATAGTGTCTTGGCTTTTCGGTTTTGTATCTTAAGCCTTAATGTTGGCAGGATGGCAAATTGGCATCACAAGCTGGCGACAAAGAAAGTGATTAACTCTTTGCAAAAGCTGGTATTATAAAGCTGGCATATAAAAGACTGCAGCAACAGCTTACCTCCAGCACCTGAAACATTACAGTGCATCCCTGTCAGATTGTACTCTATGTATAGCTTTTTACCACCAAACATAACACACACACATACATTGGTGAATTTTCCTACCAAAATATTTGCTTGCTCAAAACAGTACCTTTCAAATTAACTGAATTCAACTCTAGTTTCTCTTTTCTGTATGATTTAAGCTTCAAATTGTGTGTTTATAGTGTAAATTGCCAAAACAAAAGAGAAAACAAAAGTATGTATTATATATATTATATTTTAGTAGTTTCAAGCAAATTTATGGAAAACATTTTTTACAGTAGTTTTCTTTTGTCTAATTACATACATCATACACACACACACACACACACACACACATATATATATATATATATATATATATATATATATATATAGTATGCCTACAAATCTCTAAAATTACAAACTGTACAACCTAAACCTAGGTATCATGCCAATAATTACGAATTAGTTATTTCATATTCTTGTACAGAAAACTGACTTTATTACTTAAACAGTATTACTTTTACATGAATGTGTACCTTAACATTCAACTCTGTAACATAATTTACAGAAAATAAAGCTTGAGGAGCAGTGGGGTAACCTGTGCCCTTTTGGGTTGATTGAAAACCAGGGGTACTGCTGTGTTCTGGATCATCTGAAAATGTTTCACTGTGTAGGATGGGATGCCAATTAGGAGGGCAGGTGGAAATGAAATGAGAAGCCATACGAGCGTGTAATCGGACCCAGAGAGGTGGTGTAAATAGCGAAGAGAAGGGATCCCAGCACAGAGCCCTGGGGCGCCCCTGTACTCGATGAATTTGTGCAGGTAAACTTGCTGACCTGCGTACGTCTTCACCGAGGACGGCTATACTCAAGGGCTGATGCTTACAAAGACACTTCAACAACCACCCCTATTTTCATAGTGAACGCGGCTTCTTGCATTTGGCTAATTGTGATTAGTGTAGATCAATAGAGGTGTAAATTACACACACCTGAATGTCTGATTGCCCACAGATGACCAAAACTCACAGCTGTTACTGTGTACTAACCTGAATTCAATTCTGAATGTATTCAAAAGGATTCCCAGAGTGTAATGCTTACACTTTCACTCAGTGTGGCAGTCATAGTGACAATAAAGTCATAGTGTTAGTGTTATAAGAAAAAAAAAAAATAAATGCTTGTGCATAGATGCAGTTGGTTGGATTACTTGTGTAAAAAAAGGTTTGTACTGTTTCCTCTGACCATTATGCAGCTGGTCTATGTTGCTATGTCACCTCTGGTTCCCCTCCATGTTCCTGGAACAAGGACAAAAGCTCTGTCTGAAGCAGGCCCCTGGATCTTTGTTTGAGTTTGTCTCCCACAGTCTGGGATGCTTCCCACTGAAAGGCTCAGGGAAGCTGCTGTGCACTGCACTTTGACAGATATGGGGAAGGTAGGTAAAGGTGACATTTAGACAATTTAAAAAAAATTTGGTTTTTCAAGGTTGAGGACTTGGATTGGTTTGGCAAATGTATGTCTTCTTATCTTCCTGATGTGAAATAAAGAGCAGGGCTGCAGGACAGAATTGTTTCCTGACAAAAACAGGTGTCTGTCACATGGAGTGTGTCACTGCGTCAGTCTCAATGATATTCTAGAGAGGACAGAAATATAATGTAATGTGTACTTCACTGTATTGACCTTACACAACCTGCCCCTTTTCTCATGTGTACAATTCCTGGTCTTGTCTCTTGACTTCCAGTTGCTATGGCTGTCTTTAGCAAATACAATTTAAAAAGTCACAAACTTGATTGGTTCACCAAGTGGCAAGCTCTGTAGCTGTAAGGTGAAGCCGATGCAGAAGCTCAAAAAACTGCAGTTTTGGAAAACCCACTTAAAGGCCAGCTACAGTCAGTCAGCCCATCTGAGGTCCACCGATGATCCATATCTTTGCCCATTTTTAGATTAGCCGGGAGGCAGCAGAGGTAGGACTGCCAAGACGGCGGTGGCCAGATCCACCACATTCGTAGCTTCACAACGGCTCTTGGGTGACCTGTGGGTGACTTTACAGGTAACACGTCCATTCATTTCTTTAAGTTTCCAATACATGTCCAAGTACAAGAGTTTTGATAGTCTAAAGACACCATGTCCATCACATATATTAGGTTAAAAAGACAATCTTTGGCACCATTAAAGTTTAAGCATTATATAGCTTAGCCCAGAAGTGCCCTCATGAATATCCCTATAGTGAATGAAACATGTGCTCTCCATTTAAATTGCCTGGGTAATATGTGTTTTATTACAAAGGTGCAGTAGTTATACTTACCTAATAAACAATTTTAATTTTAAAATCCAGGGTTCTAACTGTTTCACTAAAAAATTTGGTGCACTAGCGGTCTAACCGTTTTTTTTGGGGGGAGGGGGGGGGATGCCTCTGCCCCTCAAACAGCCTGAGTCCGCCACTGAGCTCACACCTAGCTAAACTAATGTGCAGAAAATAGTTGTTTTATTGAAAAGATTATTCATTGTTATCTTCAAAATGTCTCTTTAAAAACTCATTTTACAAGGAGCAGTTTTTATATTTGTTTACAAAGAGTACAGAACAGGAAGCACAAGCACTTAAGCCATTCAATAATATATTTTTTTTCTTCTTTCTTCTTCTATTTGCAGTGTTTATCTTTTTCTCAACCTGTCCTTTTTTGCTCCGTCACTGCACTTCCTTACAAAAATACCAGCACAGCCCCACTCTCTCTTTCGGTTTCTGTGTTTTAAGGTTTAATTTCCCTCTGGTACTCCATTGTCTATTACTTTTTTATCCTGTTTTCAGCTGTCTTCCTCTCTTTCCTTTCTGCATTCAGCAAGTTTGTTATTGTTTGCACATTATTCATTCCTTCACTGCATTTATCCACTTTTCACTTGCTTTTCTTCGCGTCTTCCTCCCATATGAAATCTATATTTCTGTTTTTATTCATTCTCTTCCGTTCTTTTCATTGAAACAAGGATGAAAACTCTCTATAACACAGAACCTTGCCTCATTTCTCCCCGAGGACCTACAACCTTTTCTTGTTCAAGGTGTAGGTGCCAAAGACCTTGCCAAGCTATGAAAAGCATTTTGTTCACTCTTGTCTGACAGCCTTGGTGAAATTTAACCAGCTAGCTTCCACATCAAAATTGTCAATGATGTGTTGCCAGACAAAAGAAATTTGTCTTCTCATTGGAAGTGAAAGACAAAAAAAATATTTAAAATATTCATCATGTTATAAAAAATGTATAATTAAAAGAGTAGTAATAGAGGTGTCTATATTATTTTAATACAACATAATGAAAGCTTGCCATTAGGTGAGTTTCGACTTAAAATTACGGGCAGCTCTTAATGTCATTTCTGTCTCCAGTTGGCCAAACATCTGACCCATCATGAACAAGATGATATGATATGACATCACATCCTGTTGATGAGAGCCGTGAGACTGAATCCAAACAGAATTGTAAAACCAAAACAATGAGCTGAAAGATGTTTAAATGTTCCGCAAAGTTGAGGTGAGCTGGTGTGTCGGGTGATAACTTTCTGTGTATGTTTGTTACCGTGATTGACCTTTTTCACATTAAACATCATTACTATTTTTCAGATAAAATATTGATTAGTGCAGCTTTAAGCTCCATGTTCATAAATTGCTAGAAAATCTATCCCAGTATGCACTGGGTGAGAGGCTGTTTACCATACACCATCCACTTGCCAGTTTATCATAGGGCTCACCTTTAGGCAGAGTTTTGTGATCTTTTGTTTATATACAGCTGTTTTTATCTGGATAAAATAATCATAGTGTACAAATACACATAACTTTATGTCTGTGATAATAGCAAGGTAATGTTATGTCTTTAGAAACTTTTGTATTTCTTGTAACCGTATTGTGCCCAAAGATGCATGATTAGGATGATATTTATGTCAAAAAACATTTTGCAGCATCAGCCTATTCAAATTTTGGAATTGTGTAACCAGCAATTCAATGGATGGGCTGCAAACTCTGTGGCGTGAAGCTAATGTTGAAGTGTCAAAACCCGCAGTTCCCCTAACGACCACTTGAGGCTGGCTACAGAACAAGTCAATCTTCATAAGTCCCAAAATGCCCAATTTCACAGCACAAAAAGAAATTAACATTTTTACAACCTGGTACAAAAAATCTCTATAGCTAATTTCCCCGTTCATGACAACTGTACTGAGGGTGAATTTCTATTTAGCTCACCTATTCAAATTATATTACATTTTTGGATTAGCCGGGAGGCGGCAGAGGCAAGACTGCCAAAATGGTGGCAGCGAGAGGCACCGCACTCTAACTCGCTTCACAACTTTTCTCCAGAAACCTATGGGTGACATCCTGGATGCGATGTCCGTTCATTATACTGTCAGTGACTGTTGCCAAATTGCCGGTCTGAGGCAGTTTAGTTTCCTGTATATTTTTACCCTGTGAGAAGAAAACTGCTGGAGAAAACCCATGCAGACACATGGAAATCCACAAGGAAACAAGCCAATGGTATAGTTATATGATGGCATAATTTGTAATTTGAAAGACATCTAGAAAGATGCCCTAGTATTTTGTTAGTTTGGCTTTGTGTTTCTAAAGCAAACCAATGAATGTTTTAATAACATACCTTGAGGATTCATTTAATTTTCACTGCGATCTTAGAAGCAGGTTCGCTACTTGGCAACCTTACACACTGACACTTAAGAAAGAAAGAAATGTATGTATGTATGTTTGGCTGCCTACTCATTCTCCTCTTCCTTACCACCTCCTCCTCTCCTCTCCCACTCCTACAAGAGTCTGTACCTCTGATTAATGAACTCTCCAGCTCAAGGATACATTTATGTAACACACACAGATTTATCTTGTGTCTTTATACAGCAGTGCTCTAACCAGAGCAGAGCACATTTCCTGTATCCATTGTCGCCCTCATTATATAGTAAAGTTTTTCTCATCAGTCATGCCCAACTAGATAGAATCCATAACATCAATCATGTCCTGCTGTGTACAGTAGACTTTCTTAATCACAGCCAGTTCTAGTTTTGAGAGGTCATGTTTTTTTGTTCTTTATATCACACATATTCTCCATCACATTATTCATAATGTTGCATGTAAAATTAAATCTTTATCTTTAGTTGGACTTATCAGATAAAACATCAATCCTAGTTTAGTGTATGTAGTTTATCTTCATATAGACAACATAGAGTACTTCCCTTTATCGTAGCCAATTGAATTAGATGACACACAGGACACTGTTGCTTGAGGAGTCCTTGTAGCTTTAAATTTATTGCTGACCATATTTGTAAAAGGTCATTTTGACAGGGTGTATAAGTCTTTTTAGAGGACAACTCACACTTTTACAGTTTGTTGCAGGTTTAAAACACCAAAATACAGTGCTGGGCTACGACTATTAACAGAAAACAGAAAATAAAACCACTTCAATAGATAAAATAAAATATCTGCAAATCACTAAGCCCAGTGTGGCTTGAGATAACGTACACATCTTACAAGATGTGTGTTTCCACATAACTCTCACAAGAAAACAAAAAATACATCTCAACACAACACCTAGACAACTTTACCAAACCAAAATGGAAAATGACATCTGAATAGATTTGTCACCCAGTTACTGATACCAGTGTTAGCTTTGTCCATTCTGGCCTACTAGACAATTACTACTGTTATTTTCAGGTAATTATACACTAATGAAAACATACATTTAATATTATATTCAATTTCTACCAATAGATCCCCCTAAATGTTACACACTAGACCTTTAAAGGGTAGACTTTATCAACTCTATCATAAATTCTGGCCTGATTTATAAGTCATTATATCAGTTAACAGTTTCAATTCATCATTGGTTTCTGTTTGCAGTGTGCCCATTCATTTACAGACAACTATCACAGCATTACTTTGATACTATAGAAAATAAGTTCAAATAAGTGGGGCTCTAAGGGTTATCTTTTCCCTATAATTACTTTATAGGAAATAATATTCCTATCGTTGGAAAAAAAAAAAAAAGTAAGTCACACTGAATGCATCATGTCTGTCTGTAAATGAGTATGACTATGTTTGACTTGTTGAGACTGTGTCACTCGGTGGCAGAGGGGTTAATGCCCGTATGGAGCTGCTCAAATTAATCCAACAGAGATGATTTATTAATTATGGCTTCTGTCACGTCAAACCTATTTAAAATGATTAAGATGGAATATTTTATAATAATAATAAAAACAAGGTTCTACTCATCACAATCAACACCACATTGCATTTAGTATTAGCATATATTAGTAGAAAACTATCATCACTGAGAAGACAACATCCACTCTGCATTTTGCCTTCAGTCACTCACTGGCTCAGATTCTGCTGGAAGTCTTCTTGATTGCTTTACAGTCATTTTCTTTAACTAATGAACTAAAGCTTTTAGAGTTTCTGGCAACAGTAGATAATCACAGCAGTAATGAGTACAAATCACTTCTAGTGATCACTGAATTACAGTAAAAATACTCTGCGTAAATGCCTCATTCAGACCAAACTGTTAGGCTGGTCAAACCCACATTGGGGCACTTGTTACATTTTTGGTTTTGTGTTTGGACTTAAAATGCAAGGACAGTGGCCAGTACAGTTTATTATGATAATTAACACAAAAAGGCCCGTGGTGGTGGCTGAAGTCTGCTTGGCATCACGGATGAAGTTGAGCAAACCGATAAAAGGATTCACTAGAGAACACTGGCTGAACAAAGCGAGGCACACAGGGAAAAAATAGAAAGGCACTGCAAAGCCTGCTGTCAAAAACACACTGGAACACACAAGTCTAACACTGTTAAATCACAAGCAGCTCAAAAGGTACTAAAGCCTAAACTACAGCATGTTACTGACTGCAATGGGGAACAGGATAATCTGGCACAGGAGTGGCGTTCACACCAGGCTTTCATAGCAGGAGTGATTGCTGGATGTCACACAGGTTGCTGAGACCAGCATGGCCAGCCATGTCCTTTGCCACAGACACACTGCCAGGGAGAGAAACAGGAAAAAGGGAAAAGCATAGAGACAAAAGCAAACAGCAAAACAACCATAACCATGAGAGGTCTATCTGAAAAGGGCCAATGCTCATCAGCTGACCCTCCTTCCAATGTGGGTCAGACGTGCCTCACTTTGGTGAACATGGCATTTAAGTCAGGGATGGAAATGAATTTGATGACCAAAGCTACATAGAGGTAAGAGTAGGTTTTAAGTTTACTTTTATGAAACAGTTTGCACTTGCACTGGTGTGAAACAGAAGCCATAAATCATGCTGACCATGGTTACTTTGTTTACTTTTGACAGTGATTTATAGTTTATAACTTATATAAAGTAGGAGCTTTAATTACTTACAGATATATTTTTAAATAGGAGCAACAGTATCTCCTTACTATGAGGCACTTCATTAAAAGGAAACCAGGCATGTCCACACATGGAATATTTTACCACACAATTCTGATGCCACGGACAGGTGGAAAGGATGTACTTATTTAGTATGTTGACTGTTCTACCTTGCAGATGAGGTCACTTTGGATTTCCATGCACTGTTCTGAAGTACGAGCCATTATTCATGGTACTGGGGGCAGACGTAACATGTCTTTTTATCTAACAGCGTTGCAGGCAGTGCAGCATCAGTAATCACCCCAACATACTTCAACACACTGCACTCTGGACTGGCCTTGTCACAAAGAGGCAGAGCAGAGATGATTTATCATCCGTGTCTTGATGCAGAAACAGCTACTTTAAGTCCCATGAGAGAAACCTCATATGTCTTCATATGGACAGACCCTCAACCAGGCACATCTCTCTAACATCGCTGTACGACTGGAGGGAGAGTGTGAGCTTTAATGTCTTCCTACATTGACAGTAAACTGGGAAACAGTAACCCTGTCAATTTGAGCTACAATTCGTGTGATGATCTGTATGAAATAAAAAATCAAAGTCCCATTGCCTTATCAGACTTGTTTTTTTCGTTAAAGTAAAATGGACACCAAACCCTCACAGTGGTTTCAACATCATACATGGAACAACAGCAGATAAAGATGTTTCATTTCAATCCTGGATAAGCAGGAGGAAATGGATACAGGATGGATGCATGGATGGATGGCTGGCATATTCTTCTACAACCTTTAATATTGAAGAAATGCTAATTTATATCTAGCTAGCTACCTGAGGAATCACACTGAGATGCTTGTAGATTGAGATTTGTAAAAACGGGCTGAGTGTAACACGTGGTGAGCTGACTTTTGCTGCATCAACATATGACTAATGTTAGCTATGCCATGTCCTGTGTAAGTGTCCAACATACAGTTTAAATCTATAACTTAGCAACAGTACAATAGTTTTGTATATGTGTATTGTATTCACATTAAACCCTGCACTGCTGTTCACTTGTATAGTGGAAGAAGCATTCCATTAGCAGTTCAGGAACCCAAGGAGATTAGGCCATGAAAACACAAGGCTGTGCTGGCTTTACATGTTTACAAAGCTTGGCATCCTAGCAGCCAAGCCCACTGGCTTTGAAGATTACGGTATATAATTTGTTTATATTGCAGTGGTTTTATATGTTCATTTGTGATCATAAAACTCATATGAGTCATGCATTTCTTTCTTCACTCAATCATATTGCATTCTTAGAACCTCATAAAACATCTAAAACAATTTCTGTTTATCTTTATCAATAATTTATTTTGCTTCATTGGGCCACTGGAAATCCCAGTCCATTTTCTTCCATGGTTTCCTGATTTACAAGGAGAATTAACTGTGAAATGAACATTTAAGCAGACAGATACAGCATCTATGATAAATCATCTACTTGCTGTGTCCTTGTGTCAATGTCATTACATCGAGCACACAACACACGCGCATTTATCACCCTGTCAGAGAGCACACGTGTGTTTATGATGTGTCCGATAGAGAGACAAACATGTTCTGCAAGGTAATTACAGAAATGTCACATGGATGGCATGTAATTATACAGGTGTGTGCATCTGTGTGTGTGTGTGTGTGTGTGTGTGTGTTTGCACGTGGGAATGTGTTTGAATGGGTGAAATATAATCTTAAAAAAAAAAAAAAAGAGTGAGACCGACTTGAAACATGTGCTGTTGTTAAGTTGTGTTAGACATAACAGGACAGAGAGGTGGAGGAATGAAATATAATGGGGAAGAAAGATAAAAGAGGATGAAAAGAAAAACGGAAAAAAGAGAAATGACATGATGGAGAGAGACAAGAAGATGCCTACTGACATCATTTCCATGTTAATTTTTTCTGGTGGCATGTGATACATAATAATCCTTTTGCTCTATGACACACACACACACACAGAAGAATAAGAACATATGTCACAACAGCAACACTCACAGAAATAGAGCTGATAATATACAGTATGTACCTATGCAGTCATTAAATAGGAGCTAACGTAAAGGAGTAAATGGAAAGATTGATATATTATGATCAGAGAATTGTTAACAGTGTGTGTGTGCATGTTCTCACACTTGACAGTAAACTCTTGGAATAACTTTCTTTCTGTCAACTTTTGAGACAGAAAGTGGAAGTGTTTTATTAAATTATGACAATTCATAAAAGATGGTGCGGTGGTTCTTTTCAGATGGTTTGACAGGATTTCAGAGATCCAGTAAAAGCTGGTTTTGTCAATTTTCAAGACTTTATACTTTTGTATTCCTGACAAACTGGACAAGCATCCCATATATAGAAACTGTTTATATCTATCTGTGGCATTGTAATTGTTATGATGTTGTTTGTTTTCCCCCATTTAGTTTGGTTGGACAGGAACAGGGGCTTGTAGATATTTCATATCTCCCTATGTGACAGTTTATTAGGAGTCAAGCTAAGGATGCATTCTAGGCGAGACTCATATCAGGCTGATACTGGCTTTTTGTGAACAATCATTGAGTGTTGACCACATCTGATATCATGGCGGTTCTTCCCTGACCACAGGGCTGCAATATATTTTATCATGTTTATTTTCAGATCAGATCATTGAACAGAGAATTCATTTATTGAGGCGTAGGGGGATTTTTACTAAACACCTTGCAGTAAAACTGAAACTGAAAAAGCCACTGGCCAGTTCACAAATCATTAGAGCTAAAACAATTAGTTGTTGAGCTGATTAAGAGAAAAGTTATAATGCAATTTTGATAATCAAAAACAAAACAATTCTGATAATCATTTAATTGGTTGCAAACCAAACTATTGTGTGGATTTTGGACTGAACATATTATTTTGGGAACTGGGAGATTACAAACAAAATACAAATTAATAAACTAATACTAATTTAATTCATTTTCACTTAAATTATCAAATTCACATTTGACATTTTTACATTTAAAAGTTGTCGAAACTTTCCAGTAAAGAAGGCCACATCAAGTTGGCAAATGTCAAGCCTGGCAGGACTTGTCTCCCTTATCTCAGTCTTTCTTCTCACACCATCTCACTCCCTCTGCAGACTCTCACTTTCACTTTCTACATCTTGTTAATTTCAGGGACATGAAAGATTCTCTGCACAACAAAGTCATTCTTTTTGTTTCCCGGCATCAAAGAAATCTCCTTTTAAGCCGCCTGATGACCGACTTATAAAGGGGGAGAAAGGTGGGCTCAGCTGAAGAACAGAGTGGAGAGTTGACACAGGGAACAGATCAGAACTGATGCTCCCTCCCACCTCCACCTCCACCTCCTTTCTTCTTCATTTTCTCTTCTCTAATGTCAACTTTACATTGGCAGAAGAAGCAAGTGAAGACAGATGAAAAGGGAAACAGATGGAGGGGAAGATATTCTGAACTGAACTGTTTGAGAAGATGAGTGTTTGCACTGCAGTTGGGGGGTTAGTGAATCCATGCATTTTCCCAATCTGGTTGTCAGGATTTACAGTTGCAACCTTTTTTTCTTATTTGTATGCACATGAGTCCGATCTAATTATTACACATGTAATCAGCATATGTAAAACTCTTCCTTGCTAACCTGCTCATTAATCCTCTAGACCCTAGCAGACTTCTGAGAACCACAACTCAAATGAGGATTTAAAAAAAAAAAAAAAAAATTAGACTGCACTAAAACAGTTTTTCTTCAGAAGAACAAATTACAGTACAGCTACATGAGAAGAAAAAAAAACAAAAAACACTGTATATGTGTAAAAGTCACTGTGACCCAGTAAGTCCTCCCTGCCGACTCTTCAGCCAACAGGCCTCTAGAAAAACAGCTTCCACTGGTTACTGATGCGATGAAATTTTGAGCAACCCACACTGTTATAATAAAAAACAGTAACGTTGTAGTAGTTACTGTCTTTGGCAACTTATATTGGAAAAGATCTTTGAATTCACGTGTAAGTTGCTGCGACCCTGTCAGTGCTCCCTGCCGACTCTTCTGCGAAATTCTCCCTGGAAAACAGCCTCTCTCTGGCATCGAGAGCTGTTTGTGATGTGGGTTCTAACTTGCAACGTCTTCATTGCTTTCCACTATGCATGCTGGGTCAGGGTCCCCTCATGACACAATCTTACAGCTTTATGACTTTGTTTTACGTGTTTTGAGACACTTGGAATGATTTTAAAATGACAGGCATAATATCATATGAAAAAGGAATTCATTGAACAGAAAATGATTTAAACTACAAACATCAACACAAACAAATGCACACGCACAGTTGTAATGCACACTCCACTTTCCTGTTGAAACTAACAAGCAATTAATGTAAATAAGCCAGTCCAATTAACAGTGTTCTCCGTGACGAAGTGGCTAGCTTTCTAATTGCCTCCACACATCAATTACACAAGCACACACACACACACACAGGGCGAGTGAATGCACACACACATATGAAAAGAAACTCACTAATCGCCTAACATATTCTGTCACATGTTGTTGGCACACAGTGTACCACATGTGATCAAATCCCTTCAAATCTCTTTGTACTTCGATTCCATGGCTTAACATGGAAACACACACACACACACACACACACACACACACACACACACATACACACACACACTTCAAATGTTCTTTGCTCCAACACACTGAGTGGGACAAATCCTCATGTATTATTGAAAAGTTGGCCATTTTGCTTACACACATATATTCTTGTATTCACAGCTGATGTACATGAGAGAATGATCCCACATCTGTTTTTAGACACTGTGGATGGTGACTGTCTCATACTGATAAATACGACCTTCTCGTTGGTTTGGCAACACTTGCACACTTGCACAGTTTAATACCACAGGTCCCAGAAATCCGCAGGCAGGAAACACTGCTTGAGCAGCTAATATAACAGAGGAGCAAGGGGGCGGCAGTAGCTCGATCTGTAGGGATTTGGCTAGGGAGGTGAGTTGCATGGGGAACCAGAGGGTGGCCAGTTCAAGTCCAGCGTGGACCAAAGTATGGAGGGTGAGCCGGTAGCTGGAGAGGTGCCAGTTCACCTTCTAGGCACTTGAGCAAGGTACCGTGCTGCTCTGTGGGACTGCCCATCACTCCACCATCTCTCCACATTTGCATGTCTGTAAGCCCTTTGTGAGCGTGTGGTTGTATGCATGTAAAAACTTGAGGGAAAAAAGAATTTCCCCTCAAGGGATCAATAAAGTATCTACTCTATTGTCGAGTGGTAATTTGAATGTATTAAAGTATGCGAAACTTGGGGGAATTAGGTGTCTGAAAACAAAGCAAAATGACAACATTTCTGCATTTCTGAATATTAACAAAGTCTTGCAGGTCACCAGTTTCCCCTGCACAAAGTGGCAATAAGCTTAATTACCGTGAGATGTTTATCCAGCATGATTTCTGCAGCTGTTTTTCACAGGAATGTGACCAGAATGAAACTTGGTGAATTGACAGAAACAAAATGGAAGAATAAATAGAAGAATGGAAATGGATTGACCGCTACTGAGAGCTAAAGAATACAAAAATATAAGCAATTCTAATACTTTTTCACCTGCAACCGAAGGACTGCAGGCTACAAGGAGATGATTTTGAATCCTCTGAGCTCTGAGACACAAAGGCTTAGGAATGACTTTCACACCTGAACACGTCTTCTCTCTTCTTCCCACCTTTCTTTCTTTGGAAACATTTTTTTGTCATCTGTCACCTTGTCTCTCTTCAGCTCAATAATAATATAACAGGGATGTGAATCCTTGGCAGCCTTGCTAAGCCAGATAAGAATCGTGATTCTTCCGTGAATCGATTTTTTTCACCCACCCATGTAATATAGGACGTGTATCTGCAAATCTGTCCGTTACTGTTGAATGCAATGACCAAGGATGTAACCTCACGGCTTCTCTGTTCATCTATTCAATTGGATTTCATTCTCCTTTTTTCTATTTCCTTTCATTTGAGCTTTCACATAACATTTGAGCTCTGTGTGCTCACAATTTTCACGGCAGGACATGACGGCATGAACTGCAAAGGCTAATTTGACCTTAAGGTTGGCATTTAGTGAAATAATTTGAAGTTATGAGCTGCTGAGACCAAGGAAAATAGTATCTTGCGATATTTTAGGAATTACAGTTACATTTTTTAAGGTTGGAAACATTTCTGCTCCTGACTTTTAATTAAAAGTCAACAAAACACTAAATAAAGCCTTTAACTATGTTAAAGCCATGTGTGAACGTCTAATTGCCATCTAGTATTATATACTGTACACAATCAATGGACTACTACAGCAGAGTACACCAGCTGATTGTACAACAGGGTTAAATCTGACTTAGAACTCACCTGTTCCTTCAAGTACACCATGTACTGCACAGAAACTGTTATCCCTCACCCTACAGGTACTCTCATATATCAAAATACTGTGGGAGATATGGTAAAGGTACATTGGACAACAGGATATCAGGTTATTAGAAGAGTGTCTCTGGTACTCCAAAGCCACCTTAGCAATTATATCAACCTACCCACCCACGAAGAAGTAGCAAAGACCAAGCTACTCATGTTTAGATACAAGTATGTCAATCAAAAGGGTTTCCATTCTCTGAATGTAGGAATTGTCTGCAACTTGGACATTGACGTTGTTGACCTTGTTGCAAGAACCCACAATGCTCACATTCTCAGAAAGAGTGCACTGTATTGGGAATTTGAAGCAGAGAGAGCGAATGACCCTTTCTTCTGAGATAGAGGATCTGCACTGAAGTGGGGGCTAGTGATACCTGTTTCCATAGCAAGAACTGTAAGAGATTACAACTACAACAAAAAGTATGCACCACTGTTGCAATGCCTGCCAGTCTGTTTGTTCAACAAGTCATTCATAGTGATTTGCAGTTCATTGCAGTCCATCATTGTTTTGCACTAAAATTAGAATTCAAATTATAACAAACAAACCGAGCACATCACTGTGACGTTCACATTTCAAGAGGTGTTGACTGGAATCAGGTGGAATTACAGGGGCAGGGATGGGGGTCTTTGTTTGATCCACTCACTTGATTTCTATCACAACACACATACACACACTTGGCCACTCAGGTGAACATTAATGGACAGTCGAGATTTGTTGGAATGGAATGAGGACGGCTAGATTGGATTTCCAGGGGAATCTCATTTCAGTCAACTCTAATCTGAGAGAGAGAGGGGTGGGGGGGTATGTACTGTCTGTTGTCATGGTTGCCACAGTGATGTGTAGAAGTGTGTGATGGTAAACGCAGTCATTTTGCCACTTGGAGAGTTTGTATCTGTGAATGTGTGTGCCTGCTTGTGTGTGTTGTGAGATAAGTCATTTGGTCCTGTGAGAATAGAATTGAGACTTCAAGGAGACTTGGTTTGACCCCTGCCACCAACAGCTGGTTGGCGGGGAAATAAAAGAATCAAATTGCCTTTTACAACCAAATAGTTCAAGGAACTATGGAACTAAAATCAGCAACTAAAAAGGAACTAAAAAAAAACTCCCTTTTTCTGCACTAAGATCAGGCAAATAAAGCAGATGGAGCTTTAAAAAGACGCATGTCTCACGCAGAGGAAACAAAAGGTTTCATCGTGTTGTCATCGTGTTGTTCTTCATATTTACTGTTGTGTTTCATTTATTGGGTTTTTTAATGGATGTAAAGAATAAATACAAATGAGACAAGCTTTTTAATCATCTGCTAGCTCTATAAACAGCCATTCCTCTCGGGTTCTCTTCAGCTTTCAGCTCTTTCAGTCAACAAGTTCACATGTGGTAAAGGTGCCAGCAAACAGTTGTTGTTTTTTTTAACATCCATTTATATCTATATGAAGTCTCCTTTTAGCTCTGTTTTGGTCTCCACTAACTCATGAAAACATAGCTTTTTTTTAGCAGTTGCGCTCCACATATGTTGACCAGCAGGTTTGCTAACTTTGTTTTGTCTGTTGTTTGCTGTATTATACATTTTGCTGAAAACAGCTGCCTGCTTCATCTGGAAAGTAGGTTGATGAGAACGGAGAGATTGAACCAAAACAGCAAATAGTTGGCCAGAAAACTAAAACAATTAAAAGACATTAAAATGCTCTGAGCATCCAGCAGCAGAGGTTTGTGTTTCAGGGTTTGAGGTAGGATTAGGGTGAGTCCGATATCTGTCCTCGTGTTCAGCCCAATAGTTCCTGAACCATTGGAAAGTACTACCCGTGGGAGCGGAGGACTGGAGCTATTGTAATGCAACTAAATTTGGCTTCTTGTTTTTCTACAAAATAAAGGTAAATTTCCTAAAATTAAAAGTGTCCATGAGCAAGTCATGGACATTTTGCTCAAAGGTTGAAAGTTTGTTATTGTACTACTGCGTCTTATTGTATTCTAACTGTATCTGCCCTTCTTCAAAAGCTCCAAAACAAGCATGTAGTGTCTATTAGAGTTTGTTCAGGCTGACTTTGAGGTTAATTTATCAGCCAACAAACACAAAATACTCGATTTTCCTTTATTGTTTTGCCTGCTTTGGCTTTTTTATTTGTTTATGTCCAGAGAGATTAGCTTTGTCTAAAAAAGTTGCGCCTTTTGTGTTTCCAAGCAGCGAAACATCAAGACCAACAGACCAGAGGAACAAAAGAAACTAAAGCCAACAAGCAAAGCAATGAAAATGCTGCCTTTATTGTCAAGTATGGACCTTGATTTTAGCTGATTGGATTTGAGGAGCAAAGAAATGGAAATTTGGAGGTTGTGTGTGTGTGGGGGGGGGGGGGGGGGGGGGGGTTTCAGCTGTAGCACAAAAGCTCTCACGTTTTATATCTGTTGGATGAAAAATTATTCCAAAAAGAATATACAGGGGAGGGAGAAACACATGGAAAGAGTGAGGGAGAGGCAGGGAAGGAAAGTGGTTGAGCGATAGAAAGCTATAAAAGTCCCATTAAGCTCTCAGCCTTGATTGCTCTACAATTAAATGTCCATTTTCTTTGCCTACATAGACAAGGTTGGCAACTTCACATCAGCAGTTGGTTTATCCTATTTGTGTGTGTGTGTGTGTGTTTGTGTGTGGGAGGGTGCATGTCCGGGTGTAAAAGCCAGCCATTAGTTGTTGAGTCTGAGTGCTGCTAGACACTCACACTTACACATCAGGGTGCCAAGTTCCAGTAGCCTGCCAAATTGATTTCAGGTCAAAATCAGTTAATTAAATAAAGACTCAAACTGCTCCGGAGTCCAAAGTCCAGTCTCTGTAATCATAGTGTGTTTACCCTGAAAGTTCACATGAGGGAGAGCAGTTAAACAATCTCTGTGTGACAGGGTGAAAAATAAACCTCCGGTAAAGCTTTCACGTAGTGTTTCATCCAGTAACTGAGATGTAGAGTCTAAATGGATGACATCATTTCGATGATATTTGAGAACCTGGTGACAATTGTAAGGAGGCAGCGGTGGATGCATCGTGCATTTTGGTGTTTTTGTCTGTCCTGTTCAAACTAGCTGGGGAGTGGCTGGCTCATTAGAGGTTCCCCACACAGCACTGGGATAAGCTGGTCATGTTATTGTTCTAATATAAGGAACCCGGGATGTCAAAACACAGCATTTCTTCATCCAGAGTCAGAGTGGGGATTCATGGGTTACTTGTTACATGGGATTATTATTAGGTTAGACGCTTATTATGAAAAAAATACGTATTATCTTTTTTAGTTGGGTAAAAAGACATATTTTAATTCATGTTGATTAATTAGGGTCCACACTAACAAAGTAAAAATCACATGATTTAAGGATCATTTGTGAAGAATGTAAATAATATGAACTGCATGCCTTGACTTAACTCGATTTGAACTGTTGTTTTTTGATTTTCCATTAGAAAAAATAGTAGAGAGTACCTGGTACTTTTCTTGGTATGACCTTGGTTAAGGTTCCAAGTGAGCTGAGCTGCTACTAAAAGTTGGAGTTGAAGAAACAGTCGAGCTAGTTGTAAGCTATCTGATGGCAAACATAACTTTGCGCTTGTGTTTTTAACCTGTTTTTTGTGGTGGATGTGGTCATGTCAGGTAACATGAGAGTTGTTGTTTTTTTCTTTTACCCAGTTTCTGAAAGAAAAACGAGACATAGCAGCAGCAAAGTTTATTTCAAACAAATAAGCTGCATGTTTCTGCATATGTTTCATCCCACAGTTCAGTGTCCTTTTTCTTTTGGTTATAAGCAAGAGTTTGAATCAAGAGTGAATATGACTGAAGAATTGGATGCAATGGAGGTTGCTACTTGCCAGGGATTGCCAATCCTACTTGGTCATGGTCTTAGTTGTAGAGGTGAAGTAAGGAAGGAAAGAAGGGAGAGGGAAGTGTTATCTGTTGTCACCTGTTATCTAAAATTCACCGTCATGAGCAGGCATTAGATCTGTGTTCAAGTAATCATATATATATATATATATATATAGTTATGTGTCATGCGTCTGTCTCAGCATGACCATTCACCGAAGAAGGAAGGAGATAGAGGAACAAGTGCAGCAGCACAGGCACGAGGGCAAATAAATCAAGGTAAGTTGTTTTGGGACCTGCTCAGGTGAAGTGTGCGTCTTCTCAGACAGGACACCTTTGACCTACAGCCCATCACTGCCAGCCTGATTCTGTACCTCTAAGAAGATTTTTTTTTATTTTTTCCCCTTTCCCAATTTTCCCCCATCTTCTTCTAAAAGGGACACTGCAGAATAAGCGAGTTCACCTTTCGACTAATTAGGAGTGCAAACATCCGTTTGTCACGGTGAAGCCATGGATTTTAGCTACCGATGTTTGCAAGCTTGTTAAATCGGCTTGTTGGCAAACACTTGTAAATGACTTTAGCTTGTAATTAAGTTGTTCCGAGTCAATATATTGTGCTCAAAGACGAATGCTTTTGATAAGTAGTGTGCAATAAAGAGGATGATGTATAGGCTGCTGCTCAGAGCGATGAGGTCCACTTTGCATCATCTGATTCCACACAATTTCGTGATGATAACTGCCCAGCTTGCTGCACAGTAATGCTTAGTCACTGAAATTAAACATTAATTCTTGTATCCCTTGTATTGTTGTTTTGCTTACATTGTGTTTTTCTGATATAAATATCCCACATACATGCTTACTGTGCACACTTATTGTAGTTTTATACTGGCTCATATTTTTACTTGCCCATACACAGTGCTCTACTCTTATTTATATTGTGATAATTTTCTTTATTGTAGTCCTTCTTTTTCATAGTCATAGTTGTGTAGCAGTTGTTCAAGCTACAGTAAAACAGGAATATTCAACAAAGTTCCACAAAGATGCAGCCTCTCGGCTTTCTCACTATCTGAAGTAGCCGGGCTTGTTTATTAACAAACTTTGTGAACAACTCGCTTTAGTGAATGCGAGGCTCATTTTTGCTGTGTGCATAATGAAACCAGACAGCAGCACTAATGTGAACGCGACAGTTACTGCAGTTACATTAAAGCAGAACTCTTTAAGAGGTTCGTAAATGTTTGAAAGAGCGAGGTAAAATCCAATACTTCTACCTGTTTCACGGTGTGTGTGCCCCAGTTTGAGGCTGTCTCAATATGTTAAGTCACTAAACGGCTCAGGCGCAATCAGCATTGACACTGACAGCTTCAGTAACACCACATATCTTGTTGAACAAGGTATTTCTTTTCACCCAGACATGGTCTTTTTACAAAGTAGCAAAATATGATCCACATATTTGTGTATTTTTTGCTGCCGTTGCAGCATGGATCTGAGGACGGCAATGTCAGCCTGTTATCCTCTCTGTCTGTCTGTTTGTCAGTTAGTCAGTCAGTCCACCACTTTGGTCCAGAGTCAAAGATCTCAACAAGTATTGGATGAATTACGAAGAAATCAATTTTCCCCAAAGAAAAATCCAATGACTTTAGTAATACCCTGGATTTTTTCCTAGTGTAATTTGTGGTTGATTGTGAAATGTCTCCTCAACCTTTAGATCTGATTCAGACATCACAAGACTCACAATGAACTGTATGACTTTGGTGATCCTTTACGTTTGACTCATCAGGTCCAGATTATGTCTTTACTTTCATCTTAGCACTACTTAGCAAGTGTTAGCATGCTAGCACACTAAATTAAGATGGTGAACATGTTACACGTTATATTCGCTAAATGTTGGCATGTTAGCATTGTCATTATGAGCATGCTGATATTGGCATTTCAAAGAACTGTGCCTGAGTACAGCCATGTACAGCCTTGCAGAGCTGTTAGCATAACTGTGGACTCTTTGACTGTTAGCCCGGAATTTGTAACCTTGTTAGTATATTTACTATTAAGGTTTAGAATCTTTGAGTTGTGCAGATATAAATATACAAGCCTGAACCACACCCCTTCATCAGCACTGCAGCACTCTGCCCACTTCTAAGTGGCTAATTTACTGAAATTAATGTATAATAGAAATCTGCTGCCCTGTCTATCAGGAGCTTTATGTTATTTTTGAAGTTGCAGCTAACCTCTTTAAGAGTAACTGCATGAGTAACTTTATTTTATTTGACATTTTAAGCTATTAACACTTGAGTCGGGTCAGATTGTGTCAACAAATCCTGGTTTACTAGTAAAGTGGGAGTACAAAATGTGAGTCCACAATATTCTAAAACAGTCTTTTCTTTCTTGTCTTTTCTCACACTCTGATCAGATATTCATGATGAGAACGCCTTCAAAGACTTGTTGGAGTCCTCTGCCTTCAGGAGCATGTGGTCCAAAACTTTGTTGGAAGGAAGTGTTGTTATAGATGAACTG
This sequence comes from Argyrosomus regius, assembly GCA_946959425.1. Classification (NCBI taxonomy): domain Eukaryota; kingdom Metazoa; phylum Chordata; class Actinopteri; family Sciaenidae; genus Argyrosomus; species Argyrosomus regius. The sequence goes on along the minus strand of OX336887.1, from coordinate 17,677,086 downwards.
ACGAACCCACCTTAGGCAATGTGCCTCCTGTCTGGCCAAATTTATTAGCTCTACTTCATGAACTTTGTGAAAACTACATTTTAACTTTATTCAACAAGTGATGCTGAACCTGGACAGAGGTGCACAGGAAGTTCAACCCGCCTCAGGACTTGCTGATCCAGTTCTGCTCTGCAATCATATAGTCTGTTCAGAAACATGCAGTCAGGGCTGTATTGAAAATCATTGGTGCCAACCTGCCCTCCACCCAGGACTTACAGTGGTCCTATATCTATATCTCTAGAGGCAGGAAACAGACAGAAAACACCACTGCAGACCCTTCACACCCTAAATACAACCTGATCCAGCTGCTCTACTCTGGTAGGCACCCTGATGAGGATAAGCAGTTATGGAAGTTGGATGGATATTTACAGTTTAAAATACACACTGTGCTCTAACATGCATGCATCATCAGCTATAAATCCTGCACACTGTATATAGCCTATGGTACATCATGCTTACATGCATACTGTGACTAACCACCCATTTCATGCATATGAAGTAACCTACCCATTCAATATTTATCCCTTTGCGCTATTTGTTTACAATCGACAGAGCGCTCAACTTAGATACAGACACTGTGTGTTGTTGGTCACTCTTTAAGGCTTGATTTTTTAAATATAAAGCCATCTTTTAATCACCTTGTAATCATCACACTCAGAATATTAGTGAAGAAAAGGCAACACAATAGACCTGCAGGAAACAGGTAAAGTTGTGTAAATATACAGTGTATATCCCCCCCCCCGCGCTCCCCCCTGCCCCCCCCCCATTAATTATTTTTTGAATAAAGAAAAAATAAAGGAAAAAAAAAATATTTTTTTTTTTTTTTTAATTTATTTAAAAAAAAAAAAAAAAAAAAAAAAAAAAAAAACACCCCCCAAAAAATAAAAAAAAAAAAAAATTTTTTTTTTTTTTTTTTTTTTTTTTTTTTATTTTTTTTTTTTTTTTTTTTTTTTTTTCCCCTTTATCCCCCAAAATAAGGGATTATATAAAAAAAATAAAAAAAAAAAAAAAAAAAAAAAAAAAAAATAAAAAATTAAAAAATTAAAAAAAAAAAAAAAAAAAAAAAAAAAAAAAAAAAAGAGAGATTTTAAAAAATTAATATTTTTAAAATAAAAAAAAAAAAAAATTAAAATAAAAAAAAAAAAAAAAAAAAAAAAAAAAAAAAAAAAAAAAAAAAAAAAAAAAATTTTTTTTTGGGTAAAAGGGGAATTTTCATTTCCCCTCAAATTTTTTTTTTAAAGGTTTGGTTTTTAGTTTTTTTGTTTTCTGTTTTTTCGGTCTTTTTTTTTTTTTTATTTTTTAAATGGTTTTTTTTTGTTTTAAAAAGGGAGGGGAAAAAAAAAAAAATTTTTTTTTTTTATTTATTTTTTTGGGGAAAAAAACCCAAAAAAAGCGCCCCTTTAAACCCCCAGGGAGAGAGGGTTTATTTTACCCAGCGGCTGGGTTTTTATTATTTTTTTTTTTTTGGCCGCCCCCCCCCCCCCCCTCCCTTCCCCCCCTTATTAATTATTAGCCTCTTTATTTTAAAAAAAAAAATTTTTTTTTTTTCCCCTTTTTTTTTTTTCCTATAAAATATTTTTTTTTTTTTTTTTAAAAAAAAAAAAAAAAAAAAAAATTTTTTTTTAAAAATTAATTTTTTATTAAATAATATTTTTTTTTTTTTTTTATAATATTTTTTTTTTTTTTGGGGGGGGGGGGGGGGTGGTGGTGGGGGGGGAAAAATTTTGGCCTTTGGAAAAATGTGGTGGTGGCCCCCTGGTGTATATATATAATATTTTCATCTGAACCATGACAGATGTGCTGTTATTCTTCATATTTAGACTATACAACATGTCTACAGTGAGTTCAAACCTAATATACAGTCCAGTGAAAGGAGCAGTGGCTTACTTAGATAACATTTTGAGTCATGAGTCAGTACTTAAGTGTTGTGTAATGAGACTGAATGATTCATCAGTTAGATCATGCTGAGTCATTATTTATTTTACACATTTCCAATGTTAACTCAATTGCGAGTCACCATGTCCTGTTGAAAATTATTTTCACAACGATTGAATTGGAATCCAGCTATCGTGGACATCTTGCTAAATTCAATGAGTCACATGCTCATTTGATTAAAAAATCTCAGTTAAGAAAAACTTCTCTTGCCTTGCCGTGTCCTGTATTTACTGTGTTTTACAGTGCTGAAGAGACAGGCAGGCTCACAATCGTGGCCATAATCACATTTCAGGACTACAGTGTTATGTCCATAGTAACCATACGCTGTTGTCGGATGATTTAAATCTCCTTTTCCCCTTTTCCCCAACCTCTCTGTCTCTTCCTCTCTCTTTGCTTCTCTTCATCTTTCAGCCTCATGAATACTGAGTAGCACATCAAATATTCATAGCACACACGCACAACACACACTCACGCATCTACAGGGATACACACACACACACACACACACACACATACATTCATAATTGCACGCAGGCTCACCCTCACGCGCCCCCACCTCCGGTCTTATGCACTTGAACGCACCCATACACACATATACGTAGAACGCTTCACCCATTCACATGCTGCGAGAGAAAGAACCAGCTCAAACCAAGCGGCCATGAAAGTTTAATACACCGGATGTCCAACGGATTCAAAAACACACACACACACACACACACACACACACACACACACAGAGGCACGAGTGTGCGCAGACACACCACATCAATTTCTCTTTCACTCACAGACATTAAAGTTTAATCTACAGGATGTCAAGTGGATTTATTTTATTGAGCTGCTTGTAGCACCTGTATTTTTACACTCCTTAAATATTTAAAACATTTTCATACAGCCGACATCATCATCATCATTATCATAAGCCCACTGTAAGTTTGGAGGAGCCATCAGGACTGTTAGATGGATTCATATTTATCAATAGGAAAGGAAATTATGTGTCTCTTTATCATGGTTTTCCCCGCAGGCACAAAGCTGTGCCAACAGTCTGCTTTAAATCTGTCTGCTGTACACACAGTTAACCTTCGCTCAGAGAGTCTGACTGTGCTTCCTTCTCCTGAGGCCTGCGATTGGCCAGTATATCCATTATTTAGAAAACATAATCAACTAAAAATACATCTCACCAACCTGTTATTTAAAAGCCAGTGAAGGGTGTTGGTTAGCTCAGTTGGTAGAGCATCAGCCCCATGTACGAAGGCTCAGTCCTTGCCGCAGCGGCCCAGGGTTCAAATCCGACCTGCGGCCCTTTGCTGCATGTCATTCCCCATCTTTCTCCCCACATTCCTGTCACTCTTCAGCTGTCTCTGTCAAATAAAAGCTTGAAAAAGGCCAAAAATAAAAATAAAAGCCAATGAAAGCCTTGTCGGCCTGAGTCAGGACATGGTTAGCCTAGCTTAGCATTAATACTGGAAGCAAGGGGACTGTCTAAAGTTCTGTTGTCGTTTATCAAAAATTATTTTTAGCACATAATTGCCTCTAAAATGACTTTCTGCTTGTGTGCATATAAAGATAACTGTGCGTGTGTTATTCCACTGCTGAAGAAAGTGAAGTTAACCCCGAAGATGAAGTGCACTTCGGCCCCAGGAGACGGCATCTCCCCTGTGCTCGGACAGGAACATGGTTAACAATCATGATGATCATAATGATTAATTATGAATCTATTCTGTAATGTGCATCATCACTATACTACTATAGGCAACAATTTCTCAGAATAATAAAATACATCGTGGTTTGGTTTGGCTCGATTAGGCTACACCAGTCAGAGACACACCTGACATTAGCCCTAAAGTAATGAAAACATGGCACCAAATTGGCTAGCAGCAGCCCTGTGGAGGAAGTACCATTATCTTTACCTCCTTACTTAAAGGTCCAGTGTGTAAGATTTGGCGTTTGTCTGGAAGTGAAATTTCCAAATGCATTGAACTCAACAGTTTCCAACTTTACATAGGAGGAGCTACAGTGGCTGTCATGTGACAAAAGCATTAGCAGGCAACATGATTTTCTCTCCATTCACAGTCAAAAACAAATAATGTTGGCAATGTAGTGGTGAAACCAAGCGGCTACAGAACATTTCAACCTCCATAAGTGTCCGTATTAAAACGTCCAACTTCACAGCAGAATTAAACATGTTTATGTTTTATCTTAAATGAGTCTTCAATTTTATCTAAGGGTATTTTGAAAAGTGCTATACAAGTAAAGCGTATTTTATTATTTACACAGTTTATATTACAACTTTAAACAAGAAAATAATTACTAGAAAATTTAATATCTCCAATCATTTTATTCAAATAAAATCCACATCAACAGTTTGAAGTATAAAAATATATAAAATGATCAATATACACATATACTTATACATGTTTTAATTAATTCTGTTAAAAGTCTTAAAATCTACTAACTAAAAACTAAAATCAACAGCATGGCTTCAAATCCAATTCACATACAATGAATGTGCATGTTATTTACACATAAAACAAAGATCAATATATACAATGTCCATTCAATCAATAGCCATCGTGCAGATTCAAATCACATTCATATACGACATATACATTTGTTATTTACACATAAACAGTTAAATAAAGACAGTGTCAGTGTCAGTATTTCATCATGTTATAATGACATCATAGTCATTAAAGGGAACACGTGGCTTCAGATCGGCTCTTTTCTACTGTGTTCGCGACTCTGGAACTGGATCTAACTCACTGTCCTGGAGGCAGCGGGGCTGCACCGTGCTCTTCTTCCCCTTCCTGGGGTGGAAGGTTAATGGTCTTGCTCTGTAACGTTAACATATTCTTCTGTTACAGTCAAAATGATTATTATTATATTTTCTCCTGCAGCACAATCTTTTTGGCTGTTAGTGTTTTTAGCGAGGATTTTGACTCCAAGTTTTAAAGAATTTCATTTAGAAAAAAGAAAAAAATATTCAGTCTAACAGAGAATAGAAAGATGTTTCATTTCTACCCTGAAACTGAACAGACAATCCTGACGTGCAAATTTCAGATCATTTATCATTTTAGTAAAAGTACTTATAGCGCACTGTTAAATACGCCATTACAAGTAAAAGTAAAGTAAGCAATCTTAGGTAAAGTGTATTCAGCAGTTAAAGTGATATAATCTTATTTAGACTCATGCATTTATGTAACAACAGGATGGGATTGTTGACGTTGGTTAAGGTTTTAAACTACTCTGACTGCAACTCATGATTCTTTTCATTCTGGATTCATCTGCTGATTATTTTCTCCATGATCTGATCGATCATTTGGCTTGTAACATTTCTAAAAACGCCTGAAAGTGACACTTTCACAATGTTTGCTTTGTCCAAATCTCAACATCGTTACAAATGATTCCAAATGATTCAAAGAAAAATCAGCAAATCTTCATATTTGAGAAGCTGGAACCATGTTTGGAATTTTGGCATTAAAAGTGAGTGACTGACAGAATCTTTATTTGTTGAGCAACTAGTGACAAAAATTTGGAAATATTGTTATTGTAGTGGGGTAAAAAGTTTTCCTGGCATGACATTAAAATACTCAGATTTGTACTTAAGTACAGTACTGAGTAAATGTACTTAGTTAGCACTTTGATCAATGCTTTTTGTGTGGTAAGTTAGAGTCTTTACTGCAGTGATCCGTTTAAATTGGTACTAATTATATAATTATATAGACACTTTTAATGTATTTGTTTGGAGTTTATATGCACATCTCTCATTTCTCATTTGAAACCCAAATTAACTAATATAATTTTAATTTTAATTTTAATAGTTTTAATTTAAAATGTGCACACAATCTAATTATTATATTATTATAATTATTGTTATGTTACGATGTTTTGTAAGGTTGGACTGCTGTGGGATACTAACTTCACAGAGTTGATGAAGACGTCAAACTTGTTCCAGTTGTTGCTAAGATAACTTCCTCGATAGCCAAAGACTCTCAGGGCCACCATCTTTATGAGCATCTCCACCAAAAAAAAAGCTGAATGTTAGACGCTCCAAGATCTGGACAGGCATGATGAAAAAAATACAGTTAAACATACAGCAGAAACAATGCTAATGCTCACATATGTAATCATAGCCACACTGTTGAACTGTGAGAGAATGTCACACTTTGTGTTCATCACACAATGAATGTGCATGTACAGAGTGCAGATCACTCTAACTATAAGTAGGTTTGAGGTAGGGCTCGAACATGCACAGAATCACACAGCTGAGCGGCGTCATCAGTCTGGATGCATAATCCCACCGCGTGAAGGAAGACGTTAAGTCAAAACATCGTACGTATTCAGCCATAAAATGAATCGTCAACAGAGGGTCGAGGATTGTATTATAGAAGCACCAGACTGGACTAATAATGGCTAAATTCATACAGTGTTTATCAGGCTAAGACCTCCATACATACTGTTGCATGATCGCTAATTACTATACTGTTGTAGCAGCAGTTTTCGACTTGAACAGCAGTTCCATTGAAATTAAAAAGTAATCAGCGAGTTTTATATGAGCTTGAATAACAAGAATATTCCTTTTTGTTTGATTCTCCAAAATTCAAATCATCGTAGATCCTTCACATAGTTAATCAGAGTGTTTCTAGTTTGTTCATGAGTTGCATGAATCTGGGTGGATCTATCCAACACTGGGTCGAGAGCACAGTTAAAATCTCTTTAAGGCAGACACAACGAGACATTTGATATGGTATTGATTTGTGTATGACAATAATTACACCCCAGGCATGAAATCCTTGACCTGGTCAATTATGACACATATTTGGTCTTACCAGGTGCCACACAAGGATAGCTTTCTAGCAATAATGAAGGATATGAGCTGCAGGCAACTTTCAGACACCAGTTACGGGGTCTTGTGGTCTGTTTTAAGCCAAAGAACACCGCGGGGGCCACGGCTGGGTAGGGCAAATATTCCTTATCCCTGGGGAGAGTTTGGAACTAGGACTACGGAGTTTGGGTTTTGAAGCGTCATCTTTGCCTCCTGTAGCAGCAATTTTCCATTTAAACAGCCGCTAAGAGGCTGAGTAGGCTCCTACTGTGACGCGTGGTCCAAAAAGAAAATCCAAAGTCCACGTTATAAGTTTATGATGTTTATTAACCAAAAACAGTAACAAGAAACATAAATCGGCATAACGACGAACTGAACTGAAATGAGATAAGTGCTAAGGCGATAATAAGTGAAACGTGATAATAAATAGTGACAACAGAAAATATCGGAGCCTGTCACCCTCTTTGTTCAAAAACTCCCGCCACCAAGTGCACAGGTAAAAATAAGGTACAACGACCACATCCCCTGTGCCAATTACCAGAAGTAAAGGTGACCTACAAACGTGTGATCTAAACCAATAAACACGCAAACAATATACACACATTTTGGCTCCTATAATACCGGCCCCTAATTATTAGGCTTCAAATAATAATTACACTATTATAAATCATAAACAATATAACAAAGAGCTTCTTTCTTCTTAAGGCCATTGTCTCTGTCTCAAAAAGAGTCTCAAAACCACCACTCTGGAAATAAAGTCTATAGACTGGTGGTGAAAAAATATGAGTAGAGGGCAAGGAGCAAAGTTAAAAAAAACAAAATACAGTCAAGACTTGTCAAAGCCTTGCCTCTGCCTCCTCTGCTTCCTGCAGAAGGCAGACTTTGTTGATTGGTCTGGTGAGATGGCCAGTCTTGGTCTTGATCCGAAGACTCCGTACGAGTCCTTTTTTATCCAATATTGTTTCCACAATTTCTCCAAGAAGCCAGGAGTTTCTAGACGCTGAATCATCCATGATGATCACAATGTCTCCAAGCTTGAAGTTGCGTCTGAGTTTTGACCATTTCTGTCGTTCCTGTAGTTGGGGAAGATATTCCTTTATCCATCGTTTCCAGAACAAATCTGACATATATTGAACTTGCCTCCATCTGCAGTGAGCATATATGTCTTCCTTTTGAAACTGTCCTGGTGGTAGGGAGGGCATAGTCTTAAGAAGCAGAAGGTGATTTGGGGTAAGTGCTTCAAGGTAATTTGGATCTGTAGAAGCCTTGGTGATCGGTTGACTGTTAAGAATAGCCTCGGTTTCACATAAAACTGTTTGGAGACCTTCCTCGTCAAGACTTTGCACATTGAGTGTGGAACTGAGAACCTTTCGTACAGATCTTATTAATCTTTCCCATACACCTCCATGGTGTGAGCCAGCAGGGGGATGGAAAATCCAGTTGATTCCTTTCTGGAGTAGTGCATTATGGATCTGACCTTGATTCCAGCCTTCAATTGCCTCCTTTAACTCGCGCTGAGCTCCTACAAAGTTGGTGCCATTGTCAGATCGTAGTTCTTTGACCTGACCACGTCTGGCTGCAAAGCGACAAAGGGCACTGATGAATGAATCTGTGTCAAGTGATGAAGCCACTTTGATATGAATTGCCCTTACAGCTAAACATGTGAAAATAACACCATAGCGCTTCACAACACTCCTTCCACGCTTCACTCCAAAGGGTCCAAAATAGTCGACTCCAACATACAGGTATGTGAAGGGTGGTTCATCAGGAGAGACTCTGTCCAGGGGCAAATCTGCCATCTGCTGTTGTCCAGGAGCATTCATACGCCGACAAGTAACACGCCTTGACACAATTCTTCTGATTGAAACAGTGGCACCAGGAATCCAATATTTTTGCCGTAGTTTTGACAACATATGATTGCGACCACCATGACCCACCTCATGATGAATATGGCGAAGAATTAGATCGGATATGTGGGAATTTTTGGGCACAATCACTGGATGCTTTATCTCTTCTGGCATTGCTGCTCTGCTAAGCCGTCCACCAACTGTTAAGATTTCATTTTCCACAATAGGGTTGAGTTTATGAATGTGACTGGTCCGCTTGACATTCATTCCTTTTCTTAGACATGAGATTTCATCTCTAAATCTCTTCTTCTGGCAAAAGCAGATTATTTCTGTTTCAGCATTGGCCAGTTCTTCAACTGTTAAACGTTTGTTTTGTTTTTTCATTCTGCTATGATCAAGGAGCAGTCCTTTGAGTCTGAGCATGCTACTGCTCTTTTCAGATGAGTCCAAGATGAGAAGTGATGGATTAAGCGGGTTATTGGATCCACTTCTTCAGATGTAATCTGAATAGCATTCACAGTTATGTCTCTAATTTCACAGTCCTTTGGTGAGATTTCATCTAAACCATCAGGATTTTGAGGCCACTCTTCTTGAGGTCCAAGAAGAAACTGTGGTCCAGACACCCACATTTGTTTCTTGAGAAAAGAGTTGACTGACAAACCTCTGGAAGCCATATCTGCTAGATTGTTATTTGTGTTCACATATCTCCACTGTAGTGCATGTGAAATTTTGCTAATTTCAGAAACTCTGTTGGACACAAAGGTTCTGAACCTTGTGGTCTTGTTGTTGATGTATTTGAGCACTGAGGTGCTATCTGTCCAAAATATCGAGTCTGCTAGTTCCATCTGCAGCTCTTTTCTCAGCATTGTGTCCATTCTGCTCGTCATGGTGGCAGCACTCAGCTCCATTCGAGGGATCGTGGCTAGCTTTAATGGAGCCACTCTGGCTTTTCCCATTACAAATCCACAATGTGCTTCACCATACTTGTTGTGCAGTAACAGGTAACTAACAGTCCCATAACCATCTTCACATGCATCAGCAAAATGATGCAGCTGGGCAGATGTAGCTGTTCCAAAGTTGGCAGGTTTGAAACATCTGTCAAAGTTTTCCAATTTCTGCAGATCCTGAATCCAATTGATCCATTCCTGCACAATAGAGTCTGACGCTGTGTCATCCCAACCCATCCTTTTTCTACACAAATCTTGCAGGATCTTCCTAGCCGGACTACCAGACTACTGGTGCCAATATTCCAAGGGGATCGTAAACTGAACTGACTGTTGAAAGAATTCCCCTCCTTGTGAGAGGTCTGTCTTTCAGGGTGATTTTGAACTTGAAGACGTCAGACTGAACACACCACTGTACACCTAACACCCTCTCCACGGGAAGATTGTCATGGTCCAAATCCAGGTTTTTAACTTCTTTTGCTCTCTCTGTTTCAGGTATGGCAGCCAACACATGACGACTGTTGCTTATCCACTTTGTAAGCAGAAAGCCTCTTTTGAAACAAATTGCTCGTAGCTCTTGGTAAAGAGCTACAGCATTGTCTTCTGATGCTGCTGAAGTGAGGCAGTCATCAACATAGAAATTGTTCAAGATGGTATTTACAGCTTGAGGGTTAAACTTTGTGGTTGTCCTCAGCACATTTCCTAAGGGCAAAGTTCGCACAACTTAGAGATGAAGTTGCTCCAAACAGATGCACTGTCATTCTGTATTCTGCCATATTCTGATTGTAGTCTCCATTAGGCCACCAGAGGAAAAGTAACAGGTCACGGTCTTCATTTGGTACTTTCACTTGGTGGAACATTGCTTCAATGTCTGCAGCAATGACAATACGTTCTTTACGGAATCTAGATAAAACTCCGATCAATGTACTGGTGAGGTCTGGTCCCTGTAACTGCGGATTCACACCGGGGACGTAAGCACTGCGGAACGGCTGCGCCCAGTTTTGCTCCTTCCTCTGCCCGGCGTCAACTCACACCGGGCGCGTGTCAGCAGCGTAACGGCAGCGTAGCGAGCCAGCCGTATTCACGCGAGATCCTGAATGTACACGAGACCCCGCAATAAACTGTGCATAAAGGAAACAACAACAACAAACAGCTTACTTTGCTTCTCCGACGTGGAAGAGATTATAAAAAGGATCTGTTGTGTCATACGTTACTGTGTGTTGTTCCACTTCAACAATTAGTCTCTCGTCGTTCATGTTGAGACCCTTTGATCGATTGACTGCTGACCTGGTGCCACTGGTCATGACGTAATGTTGATGTGAAGCTATGATAGGCTACATGAACTGCGTATTGTGTTTTATTTTGAAAGGGGGCGGCTTGGAATGTGACTGACAGATCCCTTTCCCCCTCTGTTCCGCGGGAAAGGACGCTCACACATATTTCAAATTCGCACTGCTGACATATTTCACCGCAACAGATAAGATCTGTGATTTTCAGGCTGATATCATGAAATTTGACCGTTTAAGACAGGGGGAACGCATCCTGACGGCGTGGAATGTGACTGCCAGATCCCGTTCCCCCTCTCTTCCACGGGAAAGGAGACTCACACATCTTTCAAATTCACACTGCTGACTTCTTTCCCTTCAACAGATAAGCCTTGAGATTTTCAGGCTGATATCGTTAAATTTGACCGTTTAAGACAGGGGGAACGCATCCTGGCGGCTTGGAATGTGACTGCCAGATCCCGTTCCCCCTCTGTTCCACGGGAAAGGAGGCTCACACATCTTTCAAATTGGCACTGCTGACTTCTTTCCCCGCAACAGATAAGCCCTGAGGTTTTCAGGCTGATATCATGAAAGTTGACCGTTTAAGACAGGGGGAACGCATCCTGATGGCTTGGAATGTGACTGCCAGATCCCGTTCCCCCTCTGTTCCGCAGAAAAGGAGGCTCACACATCTTTCAAATTCGCACTGCTAACTTCTTTCCCATCAACAGATAAGCCCTGAGATTTTCAGGCTGATATCCTGAAATTTGACCGTTTAAAACAGGGGGAACGCATCCTGACGGCTTGGAATGTGACTGCCAGATCCCGTTCCCCCTCTCTTCCACGGGAAAGGAGGCTCACACCTCTTTCAAATTCGCACTGCCGACTTCTTTCCCCGCAACAGATAAGCCCTGAGATTTTAAGGCTGATATCATGAAAGTTGACCGTTTAAGACAGGGGGAACGCATCCTGATGGCTTGGAATGTGACTGCCAGATCCCGTTCCCCCTCTGTTCCGCAGAAAAGGAGGCTCACACATCTTTCAAATTCGCACTGCTAACTTCTTTCCCATCAACAGATAAGCCCTGAGATTTTCAGGCTGATATCCTGAAATTTGACCGTTTAAAACAGGGGGAACGCATCCTGACGACTTGGAATGTGACTGCCAGATCCCGTTCCCCCTCTCTTCCACGGGAAAGGAGGCTCACACCTCTTTCAAATTCGCACTGCCGACTTCTTTCCCTGCAACAGATAAGCCCTGAGATTTTAAGGCTGATATCATGACATTTGACCGTTTAAAACAGGGGGAACGCATCCTGACGGCTTGGAATGTGACTGCCAGATCCCTTTCCCCCTCTGTTCCGCGGGAAAGGACGCTCATACATATTTCAAATTCGCACTGCTGACTTCTTTCCCCGCAACAGATAAGCCCTGTGATTTTCAGGCTGATATCATTAAATTTGAGCGTTTAAGACAGGGGGAACGCATCCTGGCGGCTTGGAATGTGACTGCCAGATCCCGTTCCCCCTCTCTTCCACGGGAAAGGAGGCTCACACCTCTTTCAAATTCGCACTGCCGACTTCTTTCCCCGCAACAGATAAGCCCTGAGATTTTAAGGCTGATATCATGACATTTGACCGTTTAAAACAGGGGGAACGCATCCTGACGGCTTGGAATGTGACTGCCAGATCCCTTTCCCCCTCTGTTCCGCGGGAAAGGACGCTCATACATATTTCAAATTCGCACTGCTGACTTATTTCACCACAACAGATAAGCCCTGTGATTTTCAGGCTGATATCATTAAATTTGAGCGTTTAAGACAGGGGTAACGCATCCTGGCGGCTTGGAATGTGACTGCCAGATCCCGTTCCCCCTCTGTTCCGCAGGAAAGGAGGCTCACACATCTTTCAAATTCGCACTGCTGACTTCTTTCCCATCAACAGATAAGCCCTGAGATTTTAAGGCTGATATCATGACATTTGACCGTTTAAAACAGGGGGAACGCATCCTGACGGCTTGGAATGTGACTGCCAGATCCCTTTCCCCGTCTGTTCCGCGGGAAAGGACGCTCATACATATTTCAAATTCGCACTGCTGACTTATTTCACCACAACAGATAAGCCCTGTGATTTTCAGGCTGATATCATTAAATTTGAGCGTTTAAGACAGGGGGAACGCATCCTGGCGGCTTGGAATGTGACTGCCAGATCCCGTTCCCCCTCTGTTCCGCAGGAAAGGAGGCTCACACATCTTTCAAATTCGCACTGCTGACTTCTTTCCCATCAACAGATAAGCCCTGAGATTTTCAGGCTGATATCCTGAAATTTGACCGTTTAAAACAGGGGGAACGCATCCTGACGGCTTGGAATGTGACTGCCAGATCCCGTTCCCCCTCTCTTCCACGGGAAAGGAGGCTCACACCTCTTTCAAATTCGCACTGCCGACTTCTTTCCCCGCACCAGATAAGCCCTGAGATTTTCAGGCTGATATCATGAAATTTGACCGTTTAAAACAGGGGGAACGCATCCTGACGGCTTGGAATGTGACTGCCAGATCCCGTTCCCCCTCTCTTCCACGGGAAAGGAGGCTCACACATCTTTCAAATTCGCACTGCCGACTTCTTTCCCCGCAACAGATAAGCCCTGTGATTTTCAGGCTGATATCATTCAATTTGACCGTTTAAGACAGGGGGAATGCATCCTGACGGCTTGGAATGTGACTGCCAGATCCTTTCCCCCCTCTATTCCATGGGAAAGGAGGCTCACACATCTTTCAATTTCGCACTGCTGACTTCTTTCCCTTCAACAGATAAGCCCTGAGATTTTCAGGCTGATATCCTAAAATTTGACCGTTTAAAACAGGGGGAACGCATCCTGATGGCTTGGAATGTGACTGCCAGATCCCGTTCCCCCTCTGTTCCGCGGTAAAGGAGGCTCACACATCTTTCAAATTCACACTGGTGACTTCTTTCCCTTCAACAGATAAGCCTTGAGATTTTCAGGCTCATATCGTTAAATTTGACCGTTTAAGACATAGGGGAACGCATCCTGACGGCTTGGAATGTGACTGCCAGATCCCGTTCCCCCTCTGTTCCGCGGGAAAGGAGGCTCACACATCTTTCAAATTCGCACTGCTGACTTCTTTCCCCGCAACAGATAAGCCCTAAGGTTTTCCGGCTGATATCATTAAATTTGACCGTTTAAGACAGGGGGAACGCATCCTGACGGCTTGGAATGTGACTGCCAGATCCCGTTTCCCCTCTGTTCCGCGGGAAAGGAGGCTCACACATCTTTCAAATTCGTACTGCTGACTTCTTTCCCCGCAACAGATTAGCCCTGTGATTTTCAGGCTGATATCATTAAATCTGACCACCCTTAAATGGGCAAGCACACGTAAAAATTTTGGAAAAATAATTGATTGCTATTTTCTAATGCATCTAGGCTAAAATAACACAATTTCATGATTTTTTCCAAAATATGACCTTTATTTTCCATTTTACAGTTTGTATCTCCCAGGATACATTGCCCATTTAGGGTATAAAATTACCATTTTCCAATTAAACTTTTAAAACATATTATAAGCAACTCATTTGCTACTCTCTTTCATGTCTTGTATACAAAGTTTCAAAAAAGTGGGGGGAAAAGTGAACACAAGTTATTCAAACCACAAGAACCACCAAACTATTTATAATTTTACACAAACTCCTGTGTGTCTGTGTGTGAGTCAGAGAGACTAACACACATGACCATAGAACAGATCATGTTTTGTTGCAGACAGATGCTGTACATACAATATCTGCACGAAAATCACTGGATCTCTTACATAACAATTCACTATACTACTCTAATCATTACCTGAACATCTTCCCTCTTTTACTGTGGTTTGCTTCCTCTTCTGCCTCGTCACTTGAGCTATCACTGAGCTGGACACTGCTGCTGCTGTCCTGATTCTGGCCCTCTGTATATAATTCATCTACCTCATCTTCTTCACTGGTTCCCTCATCTGAATCAGATGAACCATCAGGTGGCAACACAACAGATGCCACCTCTCTCTTTCTTGTACCATAGAAAGTACTGGTAGAAATTCCCTGAAAACATATGTACACTGGTGAATTAATCAGTAATACACATTCAAGAGTAAAATGAAGTGCAATCAATATTTAACACCTTTATATTATTGATTATCTGTAGAGTATAGGCTTCAAAACATCTTCAAGTATGTCTGTGAGTGATTATTCCTGTTTTTATATCCCTATCTGGACAACGTATCCCCAGAATACAGACATTCAATGCCTGTTTATCAAAGATGTGTAAATATAATTTATTATTTTTCAACAAGAATACATAAAATTATGCTTAAAGGATAGAGAAACCATTTAAGGGTTAATCAATTACAAGTCCTATTTTTCATTGAGCTACTCCACAATCTTTCCACATGTGGCAAGTGGACGTTCCATGTTTTCGAATGATTCAATTCTTTTCTTGTCTTTGGTACGAATGAAGGGAATTGAGTTGTACCAAAATTTCACTGCCTGCACTCACCTTCTTCCTTTATTAATGCATGAATTGCATTCAAGGTAGGGCAACCTTACATTTCATACATGTCCAAGTTTGAGTGTTAAAAGACAGAATTCCCATCATCGCTAGTGCGCCCTGGGGTACAAGTTTGGGAATGACTGCTTTACAGGTGTGTCACCTAAGTCCTGACATACTATATTATGTTTGTATTTCTTTGTCATCATCGTATCTGATCAAACTGACTGTAATGCTCAACTCCAGCTCACCTCCAGTAAAGTACAATCCATGATTGTGTGTTGTTACACCCCAGTCTAGGGGTGCCTAGGGCATAACTAGAAAGGGCCCCATCTTCCCTGAGTCCCAAGTAGCCACGTACAACAATTTTAGGTTTTGAATGAAAAGAAAATGATTTTTTCACAAAACTCACAGAGATCAAATAACTATAACTAAGGTATCAGCTTCAGGGTAAAATAACCAAAACAATTCTATCTGGAAAATAAATCACTAACCTCAGAAAACAAATGACAATAGACTTACCTCCCTAACTAACAAAACAGGAGAAAACAAGATCAACTAAAATGGCAGTCCACCCCTACTATTCAAACAAAAACTACTTCCAATCTAGAACGAACGACTTCACAAAAGGACGTGTGGCTGGTTGGGAGAGGAGGAGGATGAGGAAGTGCTGGTTGCCCCCACCGGCGGCCATCTTGGCTCCTTATATATTCTTGGGTTTCCTGCTGCAGCCAATCACCGTCAAGGGCCTTGACTCACTCCACCAATCCTCTTCTGGGGATGGCACATTCCTATTTACATAGGCGATTGAAAAGGAAAAGCAAAGCCACACACACAAACACTGCAGACTACAAAACTATGACCACAGTCATAACACCCCCACACCCAAGAATTAAACACACCCCTAAATGTTTTAATTTCTATGGTTCTGAGGAACACATAGACAACGCGTATGCTATTACATTTTCGGTACCTTTTCTGTGTTGGATCTGCAAGTCCTGCAGAAGGAGAGACCAGCGCATGAGCCGCTGGTTGGAATTGCACATGTTTGCGAGGAATATTAGTGGGTTGTGGTCTGTGTATACTTGGACAGGCTGCGAACTCGATCCAATATACACTTCAAAATACTGCAAGGCAAGCAGGAGAGCAAGAGCTTCCTTCTCAATAGTACTGTAATGAAGCTGGTGCTTATTGAACTTCCTAGAGAAGTAGCAGACAGGGTGGTCGATAGCCTGCTCATCCTCCTGTAAGAGCACAGCACCTGCGCCGCACGCGCTGGCGTCAACCTCTAATTCAGTGTTTTTCAATCCTGGTCCTCGGAGAACACTGCCCTGCATGTTTTATATGTTTCCTCCTCCACCACACCTGATTCAAATGATCAGCTCGTCATCAAGCTCTGCAGTGGCCTGATAACGAGCCACTCATTTGAATCAGGTGTGTTGGAGCAACTGTTAGTGGAGGGCTTCCATCATAAAATGGAAACCTGAGTGTTTTCTCTCACACACCTCGGACTGAGTGTTCCTACAGGACCATACCTAGGAATGAAAAAGGTCAGCGGGAATCAAACCTGCGGCGGCGGCGCAGCCACTCCAAAGCTGGAGCGCGCCCTGACCACTACACCACCTCAAGGTAAGAGCCTCCCACTAACAAACCACTTATGTTTTCCCACAGATTGGAACGGGTGCACACAACCAGTGGAGAGAGGAGTGCACAGCGATCCAACAATTATACGACACAGAACCTTACACCACAACCACTCATGTCACTAACTACAAACCATGGCATTTATACACAGAGCAGAAACATTAACACACAACCAACACCCAGACACTTAGACATACAACCCAGACCCACACTGACCGAACCACCGGACCCAGAAACCAGACACATTAGCAAACAATATCTCAAATTAATCTAAGCAGTACATCACAAACACATAGTGGACAAGGTCATAGCCACAAAATCATTCCCACCTGGCATGCTACGCCAAGTTCATAGATTAACGGACTTCATCAAACCATCCACTCCCAGTGAAATAACATGCAAAAAAGTACAACAGAATACCACCACATGGATGCAGACCAATATGAAAATCCTACAGGAACATTATTCTACCACAATTACAACCCTGACTAACACTACCAAGAACACTCTGGCCCTAGAGATCGCAACAAGATGGGCCAGGAAGAGATACAGTACCAGACTCAGACAGGAAACATTACTAACTGTTCAACACGTTCTCAACATTCATACACAGCACACACCTACAATTTATTCAACTACCACAACCTCCCCCACCACCTCACCACAGCAACCCCGCAGAACAGAGAGACCTACAGCCAGACCACTTACACCCATTACTGAGGAAGAGGAGGATTTCCCACCACTCCCCAGACCAGGAGCCCCTCACAAACTGTATTTATTCTTAGGATGACAAACATCATTGACAGAACACATAGAACGACATAACCAAACCCTCAAACCACAACTCCACTCATCTTCATTAAGGACAGATCGAGAACAATCATTAGCACCCACCCCAGAACAAACACTCTCACCAGCCCCCCAACCACCACTGCAAGGCAAGACAGAGAACCTACAACAATCATTGGGACCTCCAGCCATCTACCTTTCTCCACCTGGCTCCCCTGAGGAACCTCCCTTACCACAACCCCACACAGAGACCGGAGGACCACAACCAAAGTCATCCCCTCCTCTGCCCCCTCACTGTGACCAACCTACCAACAAGACACCCGACTATCCACCCACAACAACAGAACCACCCCGCCCACAACAACTCAACCCGAATGACAATGGAACAGAACTCAATCAATCTCTGCTAGCACCTGACACCGCCACCCCCCTGTGGATGCCTGTTTTATATCTTGGAGTGAATTGATGACTTTTATGTACTTATTTTTTACATTTAACTGTGTGACATCTTTCAGCACTTATCGATATTTTAATTGCATGTTTTATACCTTGGAATGAACTGATGATTTTTAAGCACTTCTTTTTAAAAGAAAATATTTTCTTACGTTTGAACATGTGTGATGTTTTATAGCTCTTATTTATCTCTTAATTTGGGACTACAGCCATCTTAACATGCATTTTATTAGCCTTCTTACATCAATTAATTTAACTGAATTTAATTTAATTTACTTTTATAATATAATTTCCCTTATTGCATGGTTTTTTATGCATGATTTTTAACTATTTTAGCACTTATTGTATACCTGTTTTATACCTTGGAGTGAATTGATGACCTTTAAGCACTTAGTTTTTTTTTATATTTTGCATGTTTTCTACCTTGGAGTGATTTGATGGTTTTAAGCACTTATTTTTTAGATTTGTATATGTGTGATGTTTTACAATACTATTAACCTTATTAATTTAACCTAATTTAATTTTATTCTATCTTAATCTATTTAATTATTTTGTAAGTTTCATAACACTTATCTTCCACATGATAAAAGGTTTTAGCATGTACTTTACTTAAATCTATAAAGGTACCAACCCCCTCGATACACTTCCTTTTACCTATCTTTTTCTTAAAAGGGTGAGGCCCTGGGGGTCTTTTGTGGACTGGGCGGTGGGGGGGCCTGGGGCTCGTCCCTGGGGAGGGTCCGGTCGGACGCGGGTGGGGTCTTCTGGCACCTTCGTTGAGTCAATACAGGGTCACCCACATTCATGGATTTGGGACCTTTTTGGTATGGGGACCTACGGCCCATTCCTCCTTTAGTTAATCCCCACATTTTTCCTACAGGGGAGACTTTTTCCCATGTCCCCGCTCATATTTTTTCCAGTTTTTTGGGAGAGGAGGAACCAGGGTAGGGGTAGACGAGTAAGGTTTTTGGGTGGTTATGTGGGTTTGTTTCTAATTAGGCCCAACCTGATTCCAGAATTTTTTTTGCTCTCTTTTCTTGCTTGTACACCAGGATTACCATGGCACGGAGCAATTTTCAGGAGATGGCTAGAGCTATTTTTCAGCTCTGCCAGATCCACAATAGCGCGTGGAAGATTCAGAGATCTACCGGGGATACGGCGGTCCCACGGGAATTACAGCGAATGAAGGACCGATTGATAACGTCGGTCACGCCGGCAGTTCCAACACCGGGAACAGTACAACTTCTTGCAGGGAATTCTCAAAATTGGACGCATACCACACTACAAATTCTGGAAGAACACTATATGCAGGAGGCAGCTAGAGTGAAGGGAGTTATCAGATCTTACCCCCTCCACAGAGAGGATTGGCCCAGGGCTTGGGAGGTAGCCCTCCGTTGGGCTCGGAGGCGCTACCCAAATCTCCAGGAGGGGGCAATTCTGTGGACGGCAGTGGAATTAAAGGATCTAGGGATAGAAGGTACTCAGCCAGTGGGAAGCCAACCCCCACCCAATCCCAAAAGGTCCAGGGGGAAGAGAAGGAACCAGGGATGCCAATCCGCTCCCCCCTCTAAGAAGTCTGGTTCCATTCACACAATGACCCCAACAGCTCATGGCTCTGGGGGATCCAGCCCCCAGACGGGTACCATGTTGACCGTAGATACATCCCTGATTCAAGCAACTAGTAATGTTGTTGCTGGGAACCAGGAAGCCAGTACTGGGGCTTTACCCGCAACTAGCCACCCTGTTACTCTGGCAAACTCCAACCCAGGGAACCTCCAGAGACGTAAACAAACTTCTGGAGTGGCTCCCGACCCTGAGTTGCCAACACTACCACCCCAGGCATGGGAGGAGCCCAACCCTAAGGTTGGGGGTACCCACCTGTCGTTGCCTTCCCCGGACTTGGTATCCCATACCCCCACTGCTGGAACGGAGCAAGATCACCCGACCCCCATGGCCCCACCGCCACTGGCCACCAGGGAATCATCCAGTCCTAGGAATGGAATTCTGGACCCACCGAAACGGGTTGAGTTTACATCCAGCCAGGTTTTGGATATGGTGGCGGACCTTCTGCGGGAGGAAGCATTGAATATGACACCACCTAGGCACCGTCAGGGCAGGGTTGGGACCTCGGACCCTAGTGAGGGCCCACGGGCTGAGGCGGAATCCCCACAGTCTGTGGACCTCTTTTCAGACCCATCACCGGGGGAGAGTGACCGGGGCCAGGATTCAGCCGTCCTTTGGGATCCTGAGGATGAGGACTTGATGGAGGTCGCAGCATTGACTGAGCACATTGCTAACCCAGATAGCAAAATTCTTTTGGCCCATATCTGGCCCACACCTGACATGTTCATCCGGTCCACATACCGCATGGAATGATGGCACTTGGGAGGTCCGCTCCTGTTTGCCAAAAGTGGGCCACAACCAAGCCATCACAATGCCAGATGTCAACCAAAAACAGGCCAAATAAACCTGCAATCAACCGAATGTGGGCCACTGTACACTTTTATTCTGGCCCAAGTACGGCATGGGAAGATGGCACAAGGGTGGTCCACAGTTGTTTGCCAGAAGTGGGCCACAACCAAACCAACACAGTGCCAAATGTCAGCCGACACCAAATAAACCAGCACTCACCCAAATGTGGGCCACCACTGTACATTTTTATTCTGGCCCACAACCCACATGGAATGATGGTACATGGGTGGTCCACAGCTGTTTGCCAGAAGTGGGCCACAACCAAACCAACACAGTGCCAAATGTCAGCCAAAAATAGACCAAATAAACCAGCACTCACCCAAATGTGGGCCACCACTGTACATTTTTATTCTGGCCCACAACCCACATGGAATGATGGTACATGGGTGGTCCACAGCTGTTTGCCAGAAGTGGGCCACAACCAAACCAACACAGTGCCAAATGTCAGCCAAAAATAGACCAAATAAACCAGCACTCACCCAAATTTGGGCCACTATGCATTTTTATTCTGATCCACCTACCACATGGAATGACATGAGTGGTCCACACTTGTTTCTCACATATGACCCACAGCCTAGTCATAATGCTACATATCAACCAAGAGCTGAATACATCAGAACTGGTTTACAGTCTATGATCTTGTCTAGCCTGCAAACATTGGAGTCACAACCAAACCATGACAAAGTTCTATGTCAAATATGAACACATCATATAAATAAACCAGAACTGGTCTCAATTTGTGGCTACTGTACATGTCATTATGGTACCTCCAGATACTGTGTTAAATGGTGGCATGCAGTGGTCCAGTCTTGTTGGTCTCAGGGTCAAAGATGAAGATACCTGCTGAAGAATTGAAGAAATAACCAGACACGAGAAACAACTTGTGAACAGTAGAGAACTATTTTATTTTTTTAACCTGTGCCACAAACAACAACACAACACAAACGGAACACTGTTGCGGAACGCGCTCACTCATGGCCCCAGCATCGTCTCGTCTTCATCCGGCCCTTTAAGAAATGCACAAAAGAACATATTTTGTTGACTCAGTAAAGCAGTACTGTGGTTATTGTATATGGTTGCAGTGCAAAACACAAAACCTTATCAGGAGACCAAACAAAAAAGGCCCTGTAAAGTGATATAAAGTTATACAATACTGTGTTCATGTCTTTCAATACTTAAATCCATAGTCTGTTTTTAATTACAATTAATCTGAAGCTATAATTGATATAGTGTTTGATCACTGACCCAATATCTGCTTGCTCAACCTCATTCTGTTCAGACAACAATGAAAGATGGTACTGATAACAAGCAAAGTGAACTGGAGTAAAGCAGCTTCATCAAACACTCTGACAAACTTCACATTTAACCTGAAGTTACAGTAATAAAACATAATGTATATTTGAGTTTGTCTTCATGTTAAAGGGGAATAGTGCACAGCCATTTGATTTTTTGCAATTTTGCTAACCTTTCCTCAGCATTTGTTGGTTCAGTGAAGCCAGCCATAATGCAATTAATGGAGCATATCATATACATGTTGCAATGTGTGTATTTGTGTGGTTCTATCTGTCATAAAAAGATAATGGATACAGGGTGTTTTGATGTGTCATGATGCTGCCAGCACGAGAGCTGGGATACTGGGTCGGAGGGTCTGATCTTACAAGGTTGGTTTTCAGCCAAGTGATGCTAGGTGGAAGGCAGAGAGCCTCCATTCTCCCGGGAACAAGCCAGCAACATTACTCTGAAGCTGTTTCATTAAAGCAGAAGTAAGCGGAATGTTTGTGTTAATGTAAGTCTTAAATAGTTATATCTTCCGACAGCAATCAGTTATATAGAGTCTTTGGTCCGAAACACGGGTCTGTCAGTCACTGCTCTGCTGTAAAGCCGAGGAGAAAACTTTCCTTGTATCCTACAACCTTTATCCAATGAGGAGAGAGAACAGCATAAAGGGGCGGTCCTCTCTGTGTGTGCAGCCAAGGGATGCGCGTGCATGTGGTGACGTAGGGACGAGGGCGGGGACTGCTAACTCCATCCGCTGACAGGAAGTTAGCCAGGCCAAATAAACCAGCAATCAACCGAATGTGGGCCACTGTACACTTTTATTCTGGCCCAAGTATGGCATGGGAAGATGGCACAAGGGTGGTCCACAGTTGTTTGCCAGAAGTGGGCCACAACCAAACCAACACAGTGCCAAATGTCAGCCAAAAATAGATTAAATAAACCAGCACTCACCCAAATGTGGGCCACCACTGTACATTTTTATTCTAACTCCATCCGCTGACAGGAAGTTAGCCAAAACGACCGGATCGCTTACTCCTGCTTTATCCAGGGATAAAAACTCATCATTATTGCATTTTCATATAATTCTGAGAAAAGTCTGACCAATCCAAAAATTCAGTCTGAATAATACAATCGGACGGGCGACCTGAACGTGCTTAATATGTAAGCAGCGCACTCCTCTCTACCCCGACCAGGAAGAAAACTTTTTTATCGTTCTATCGTTTTCCCAACCCAGTTTAGCCCACTTCTTCAGTATGGAAGCTGAAACGCGGTCGTTCATGCCCCTCTGTGAAAAACCTTTTAAAACAGCAGCTAAAACTAAGATTTCTTCTCAAACATGTTATTTTGATTATGCACGGTGAAAAACAATAATCTAGAAGTAGTGTTGGGCAAATTATTCTGGTTAAGTATTTTTAAAATGAGTGATTGTTCCTTTTGTGATTGCTACAGATCGGCTCGGCTCGCTCTGCCAGTCTGCTGTCCCGTTATTTTTAAAAGTAGCCTAATAAATATTCTTCTGATCATTCTAAAAAAAAATAAAAGGGACGAGCCGAGCCAACAGCCCAGGACGGGTGCTGAAGTGTAAGGTGAAAGGAGTGGAAAGACTGGGCTGGAGCAACCAAGTGCTCTGCTTGACTCGCAGGATTTTGGCCAAACAAGAGCAGACTCTGGGTGTCTTGGTCTCGCTGCTCTCCGTGGTCTAACTTGATTAGGTTACTGGAGTAATCAGTCATTTAAAAAAATACGTTC
Source organism: Argyrosomus regius (assembly GCA_946959425.1). NCBI lineage: Eukaryota > Metazoa > Chordata > Actinopteri > Sciaenidae > Argyrosomus > Argyrosomus regius. Next base: position 17,653,318 of record OX336887.1, on the reverse strand, counting down.
CCAGAATAATTTGCCCAACACTGCTTCTAGATTCTTGTTTTTCACCATGCGTTCACCATGTTGTTATACAGTAACCTCTGAATCAGAATCAGAAACGTCTTGTTCCAGTGTCACTCGCTTTCCCCTTCTGTTTACCATTACCATGCCAACGCATGCACGGGTGAGGGAGGGGGGCGCGTGGATGTGAGGCAGGAGGAAGAGGTGGGTGGGCTTGTGTGAAATGCCAGAATGGTAAGAATAGCGTTAACTAACTCATTCATGTCAGTGGCTCCACATCAGCATTTACTTCATCCAGCAGCTCCAACATGGCCTGTTTTATACTGTCTAAATCTTTTTTTTTCTTTTCTGTCGTTCCCAAAATATAAACACGAGTGAGGAACAGATTGGTTGTTCTACAGGGGGAGATGGTGTTTATTTTTTATATATTATGCCAAGGTAAGTATTATATTCCATTGCAACATGGCTGAGGCTCTCAGTTGGAAGCAACTCCATCCTACATATTAAACCTATCACATATCAAGTCTGAGATGACAATGAGTCAGCTAGCCTCACTCACACAATCGCTGTGTAGTTACACCAGTTGACCACATGGTGGAGCTGAAGACCATGAATGCAGCAGTAAAGGGAAAAGTTTGAGGTTAGATAAGACCACATCTTAAGACTCAAAACTTCATCCACTCATGTTAACATTAGAAGTATGTTTTTGTGTTTGATAGGGGGCTCTTTCATTCCAGCTCAATTTAGCAGGGAGATGGCATGTAATATTAATATATGTAAAAATATATTTCAGCTGTTGCTTCATATTCATGAATTTATTTTGTAGATAGAATATTACACTAAAGTCAAATACAGTTTTCATTAAATATGTGTTTCTAACTGAAATGTGATTTCCCTACTTTTCAGACCCATGTACTGGCTTTTAAGAAAGGCAATGGATGACAATTCCAGTTACAGTTTACATTACTGTCCCATCACTGCCAAGAGAAATCTTTACATTTACAAGAAAATGGCTATGCTTGCTGCATGATGGCTGAACAAGCTTCTAATTCCTAAGTGACCATAGTGGAAAAAATGGCAAAAATCACAACACTGCCTTTTTTAATTGTATTTGTTCATTTAGAATTGGGGAGATTTGTTCTGTACTTTGCCCTCATTTTTTTTTTTTACATATGCTGACAGCTTCATCTTGATTTCTGCTGTAGAACAGTATCACACATATATTGCAAAATAGGTATTGTAGCTGACTTACGTGCGAGCTGTGTGGCACGCCTTTTCTCCTCTCTCTCTCTCCCACCATCCCTGTCTCCGGCGAGATGAAGCCACCTTTTTATGTAAGACTCCACCTCCTGGTCTGTTGCAGTGGCCGTCAGTTGATTGTTTCTGACTGTTCCTAAAAATTGAGAAAACTGTAAAGCTTTGGATAGATTGCACACAATGCTGAGAAATGGCTAACTGCATGGCATGCTATATCCTGCCCATAGTTGGGCAGCAATGAATGTAGTTTGAAAACAGTCTAGCCATGACCAGCCAATTACTAAAACTCATGTAGTCATGCACTTAAACAAATTTGAACACTCATGGAACATGATCAAACAGCCTTCACTATTTGCCTGTCACTGTGAGACTTGGTTTTGTAGCTGCAGCAAGAAAATCAACAAGCAATGGCATTCTATTAGAATAGAAAAGAATATTGTCTGCTACCACACTGATGCATAATCATCCACATCTGCATCTTGATAAATTGATTATATGATTCATTTCAGCACCCCTATCTAGCATGAAAGAGGAGGAAGGAAGGATTCATAAGACACATCACTAAGAAATATAACCCACAATTAATACTCACCAGTAATTACATCTTTTAACTGGAGGCTGTGGAATGCCGTCTTCCCATTCACGCCACGCCAGTTCAGTTGTTTGGCCAGGGAGTTGGTGAATACGTTTTTCATGATCCGCCACACGGTGTCCTTGATATCGACCCCACCAATGACACTCAAAGCAGTAATCTCGGCAAAAAAAGAACATACATGATCTATACGAGCAGTATTAAACCGGGTATACAATGTATGATTTTTGAAAATCTTGTTGTTTATACCAGCACTGCACACTGTACAAGTAAATCGTCTACGATTTACGGTCAAAGCTGACGATTTATGTACTCACACTGTACAGTCTGATCATCGAACGCGACCACAGTGCTCACACTTTACGGGTGAAAAATGCCCAAAGACTGACTGCCCTGTCTATTGACAGCTGTCAATAAAGATTTATTTAAATAAATCAATACATTTCAGTGAAGTCATTTCAGTGTGCTGTGGTTTATCTTTATTTTTCACCTGAGATGTCCCTGTAACCAGCTGATCTTCATTTTGGCTGTGCAGGAGGAATTTTGTTTCCCACAGATGTACAAAACATGTATCCAAACACTCTTTATTTTAGAATAGTCCTCACTCCAATAAAAAAAAAAAATCTAGCATAAACACTGACATACACAAAATAGTTCTAGAGTGAGAAATGCATTGTTACCATTTTCTGTTTAAAGTCCGCCTCCTCCCTGACCCGCTTCTCCACAGCCAGTAAAGAGCTGATGTCCTTAAGTGGGAAGACATCCTTTTCAAGGACCTCCTGCCCACCAACAGGCTGTCCTTGGATCTTATTCAGGGTCAGGGTAATAATTTTGAGCTGCTCCATGATAAGCTCCTGGTTCGTCAGGAGCCTATGCAGAACAGCTAAAAATAATGACATACAGTCAAATAATTAAAACCAAAAAGGCATTGTAAGATGATGTTATACAGAGACAGAGAAAAAGATAGTGAGAATGAGAGGGTATGTGCATTAGTGTGCAAATATAATCACTTACGAGCAAGGTTTGAAGCACCTGAAGCTGACGGCCGTTCATTGCCCCGACTGGTCACTGGCTGTTGTGGGCTGGCAGTGGGCAGTGGGCTTGCCACTGATGCAGGTCGTTGGGGGCTAGGGGCCCTTCTCTGTGTTATATTGAAGTCTGGCCGTTGAATCTTTGGGGCTGCTGGCAGTGATGACTTTTGTACAGTTGAGTCGCTGTCACTATCGCTTTGAAAGCGAATGTTTGGTCTTGTGTGTGCATATAGGGGATTGGGATGGGAAGAGGAAGAAATTGAAAGTATAAAGCATTTGTTATTGGTAAGTTGTTGCACCGAACTTGTATTGCTTAAGATATAGCACACATCAGACTACTTAGCCCTATTACTATTGTTAGCATGGGCAGGAGAATGTGCCTGCCATAACGATTGACTAGGCATGAGTAAAAAAACATATGAGGAGGAAGATAACTGCATCTGATGATAGACATTAATCTCAGACCACTACATCAAACTCTGAACTATAGGGAGACCGGTGTAAGTTGAGTTCCTTCTCATATTCAGGATCACTACATTAAGACAATTGTAGTCACTGCAAACTAATGCAACTGTATACATTTCAGGGTGTTGTACATCCCTACAAACAAATAGGAGTGTAACCTGTAACCTGAGTGTAACATTGTAGATAATATAGCCTGTCCAAAAAAAGTGGTCTGGTGGCACAATTTACCCCACGTATGGGATAAGTTGAGCATAGGAGCAGGGTATGTTGAGCCACCCCCCTCCTTCCCCTTCATCCATCTCCCACCCCCCACTTTTCTCAATATTCCACCTGTCCAGGTTGCAGGTGAACACAAAAATTGCTGAGCTACCAACTCACTGAGATTTGGGTAATTTTGACATTACTTCGCATGGAAGAATCCATCCTCTTTCTCTTTGAAAGTAAAGCTTGGCTTACCATGAACAACTTTTCCTGTTTTCAGGTACATACTGTAATCATAAACATCCAGAATCTTGATGTAATAAGACATAAACAGCTAAAATACACTCATTAAGTGTATAGGGCAGGTGGCTCAACTCATCCCACAGCTACCTTATGGACTTTATTCCTCCCCACAGCTAAAATGGTGCATTTTCACACAGGTTTACTACCTCATATTGTAGCTCATAGATACCACAACTCAGGTATAAAACAAATTTATAATGATGTCTTTTGGTCTAAACACAACTTTCATAACACTTGATGATTGATTGAATTCACTCTCAAGAGTGAAAAATGTTTTTTTCTAATTTTTGGACATAGAGTAAATGTCAAACCACTTTTATATGGTTCTTGCCTTCACATACTTCATGAAATGATGCCTTTATCCTGAATTTTTGGTCACATGTTCATTTTTTTCCCTTATGGTATCCTAGCAACAATGGGTGACTCAACTTGTGCCTATGCTCAACTTACCCTGGTCTCCCCTATTGAGTGATTTTTCTTCAACATAATGTGAATGAATAAAGAGATTCAGTTTTCAGAGCTAAATGTTATACTCCACCCTCAAAACATGGCATACTGTGTAGTAGGTGTTTACAGCTCCAGTGTTTGCACCTTGAGAGTCATCAATATCATATGTAAGTAATGATATTATTATATCAATGTATGTATAACAATGTATGAATTTATATGAATTGCTAAAGATTTACTTTCTAAACTGAACTGAAGTAGAATTCACTCTAAGTGAGGTGGTAGTTATTGACAGAGGATAATGTAGTTATAATTCTTAATGTCTCACAAATATAGTACTGTAGTGGCTTTGAATGCTTACAGTCTTTTTCGCTTTCTCTTTGGTATGTCATCATCATCTTCTTCTGCTGTCTGTAGGTCAGTTTGGGTTTCTGCCCGGGGAAGTTTGAGGCGGGCAGTTGTGTAGTTTGCTGTAAATAAAGAAATTCAGACATCATAATTAATAGAGTGTATATGTTTTTAAATGACTGAATTCAGGTAAATATGTGGTGATGTGTATACCTGCTTTATATAAAATCCTAACTCCGAATTCTTCCCACGACGATCCCGGCTGCTCTGCATTTTTTACGGCCTTTACCAGTTCTTCAGGCTTGTAGTAAGAGGGCCACTGACAAATGTCATCAGCCACCCAAGCTGCTGGCACCACCTCAACCTCTTGGGTCTCGTAAAATTCGACAATGTAAAACATTGCCTAGAAAAGGAAGGGGGTACAGCAACACAAAGTTAGTTTTACAAACATAAACACTAACATTTAACTCTAGACAAATTCATGCACATTCCCAACTGAATAATTACTTTAAATATGATATACACACTTACACACAGATGAGTGAAGGCCGGCTGAACTGTCACCACTGTAACTTGCTGCTGAGCTGCACATAAAGTTTACGAATAATAAATTAAACTGAAAATGAAAATGAAAACAGATGCTGTGTGTGGCTAAGGTAGAATCAATTTGCATGGAGAAGAGGCACAACAACAAACCCTTCCTCCAAAGGTAAGCGAACACACTTCTGTATAGTGTCCAACCTCAAGCACATGAGGTGTGATGAGAGATCTGACACAAAAAAAATTCCCAAATTTGAAGAGTCAATGGGATAGTCAAAAAAGCTTGTAATCTTTCTGTATTCTTTGCAAACCACGTATTCCTGACCCTCAAAAACAACTATATTCTGGACCAGAAGTATCTTGCCATTCATTTTAATGCATCTGTCCCTCTCTGATGAATCAATGACAAAGTTATCCATTTCCAGTTCTTTAAACTGGGAGACAGTTCCCACAAAGCCTTCTGGGACAGGTCCATCTGAATGCGACATTTTGAGATTTTTGCCAGTTTTCAGAGTTTCCTCTGGTGAACTTGTTGAGTCAAGTTCTGAAATCCTGCGTATCAGTTGTTGCAGTGGTGAACTAGGCTTTCTAACCATGCCTTTAATGCTTTTTAAATAGTTCTCAAAAGGAAATCCAGATATTAGGTCCAAGTTCCCATGTACCCTTACATCTTCACTGAGGTGAATCAAGCCATGTATGTTGTACACTACAAATTCCTGACCATAGAGTTGCCCAAAATGTTTAACAAATGATCTGAGGAGTGTGTTTGCAAAGTCATTTAGCATCAAACAATAGGTTGGACTCGCCAGAATGTAAATGCTCACAGATAAGAGCATAAAGTTTTGATACACCTCAGGAGCCAGAACATCTTTCAAAACAACTGGGCCAGTGTAAAGTAGGAACTGCCTAAGTTCTGTTGCCTTCCATCTTAATCTTTCATCAAGCCCCCTTGGTCTTCGGGCAAATTCAGAGGGTATGTACATTCTGAGAGCAAGTAACTTTGCAGAAATCAGAGAGACTTGCCTGGATGAAATGCGGGATTTTAACTTCCCACATGTGCCAATCCATAAATCAAGTAGACGACGCACCACACCTAAGCAAACTAAATGCATATAGTCGTGTGGGAAGCCACTGACCATAGGAACAGATGTTTCACAAAATGGCGAAGGTTTTATGTGATGGTCCTCATCCTCTGCATTTGAAAAAGATTCATCTGTTCTTACTCGAGCATTTGTCTCTGGGAATGTCATGCGGTTATTAACATATACGCCTGACTGTACACATTTGTCACAGCCACTGTAGCCATTGTGTGATTTAATACCTTTAACAAAGGCCCTTGCAGGAGCATCACAAATTACTGAGCACACAGTGAGGAAAACAACAAATCCATTGCTCAGGGATTTCAGTTCACAAACCAGATCCCTTAGATATTCTGATAAAGACTGAGGCTTTGAGTTGCCACAAAAAATGGCAATTGGGACAGGTTTCCGACTAAACCCTTGCAGAATTCCCAAGATTGGCCAAAACTGAACAGCTGAACTTTTAAAAATTGGTAGACCGTCAATATTTAACTGCAATTTAAAGTTGTGACTGTCTGGAACAATAAATGCAAGTCTCTGAAATATTTTAGTGAACATATTCTGTATCCCAAAATAGTGGAACGATCCACCTGCCAAGGAACTAACAGCATGGCAAATCTGTGTCTTTAACAATGTTCTGGCATCTTTGGGCAATGAAGGATGATGAACTTTCAGAATAGACAAGAGGGCAGACAAAGCAATCAGCGAAATCCCAAATTGTGTACTCCAGTCTCTCAAACAACTTGCTAAATCCCTTGTGTCATGAACATCATTTCTGTCATCATCATCACAACTTAATCCACCATCTCCACTGTCTATATCAAAGTTTGGTGGTGAATCAGCGATTGCTTCCGAGGTTGAAGCTTCATCCTGAAAACTGCACTCCTCTTCAGTCTCAACCTCAAGCTCATGCTTGTCATTTAAAGAGTCAAAGAACTGGTTAACTCTTTTGACAGCTCTTTTCCTTAAATTACTGCGTGTGGTATTCCACTGTTCTTTATCCATGGCACTACAGTATCACTAACCCTTTTGGTGTTTGGCAACTTGTGCAGCTCCTCAGCAGAATGTTACTCTGAAAGAGAAAGAAAGAAAGGTTAAAAAAAAAAAAAAAAAGGTAAGATATGAAATATTACCAGCCAAAATGTGTTTACACTGGCTTTTGAACTGCTCACAACACAGCATTGTTTTAGAGGGACATGTGAGTTCAAACAGTGCATAATAGTAAATAAACTGAATAATTGTAACTGTTAACCATTTCAATGTTTTTCCATATTCCATGTAAACTATTTTCTTGTCTGTATCAGTGTTTCCCACAGGTTTGCAAGCACTGCTGTTATGCATGCGCTTCTGTGTGTGTGTGTGTGTGTGTGTGTGTGTGTGTGTGTGAGAGAGAGAGAGAGAGAGAGAGAGAGAGAGAGAGAGAATGCCAAAACGGAGCGGCGCTACGCGGAGATGAATGAACGGAACGATATTGCGTTGATAGAAAAAAAAAGCAGAATCAATTTGTGGCGCTTGGTCTTGGTTCTGTGGCGCTGCGCCACACATTGGTCTATGACTGGGAAACACCTATGTCACGTCTGCCTGGTCATATTAACCTTGTATAAAAACTGAATGTTAACTAGCTAACATTTTTTGCAGCACTGGCAACCTGACAAAACAATGTGAAGTTCCAACAATAAGAGCTAAATGTTTCCCACAGAAATTAATTCATTTATTTTTCGTTCAGGGACTCACCTCACCGTGACTTCTGTTATCTCCTGGATCTCCGGCCCGCGCACTTTCTGCTCCCTTGCTACCTTTCGTTAATTCGAATATGATGCATTCAAAAGACTCGTAATTTGGAAAAATCCAACTTGAAGCGGAAAAAAAACATAACGGAAAGTAGAGTTTGAATACGATCCTTACAGACTTAATAGCGTTGACTTAATTAAAAAAAAACAAAAAAACTGTCACTGTGGGTGATATGTTCAGGTAAATGTAGGTCAATACATTTTCCAATGTCGACCTGCCAGTCATTTTCTATGTGACACAGAGAGCAGGTGGGAGCGGTTTCTGTTCACAAATGAACTGTCACTCTTGGCCTAGGCTATGCTCTTATTGGCACACTCTGTCAAGGAATGTACAGTATGTTGTGCATTTAATGAATTGAATTGAATTTATTTATTTAAAACAGGGACGATGCACAAAAAAACATTAATCTTGTAAGACAAGAAGAGATGTTTTGAGCCAGGTTATAGCAACAATTGCTCATTTCCGCCTGTAGTCCCTGGGCAGGTAAAGTTAAAGCAGATACAGTATTAAAATCATTGAAATATGAGTGACATGATGACCATAATATTTTAAAAATAGACAGAATACACTAGTAAAAGCAGGGAACAAGAACACCAAATCATGAAGTGCACAACAGCACATACTCTCTCTTACTCTTATCACACACTCAAACACAATACATACACAGATAACAGTCCAACTATCCTCCTCTAATAACCACACTCATACACATATTAATAACCAGACACGTATACACACACGTGTAACTCAACAATGTGTGCAAACTCGCTTACTCAGTAACCAGCGCTTTGACAAGCATGAGAATATGTAGGGATTTGTACATAGAATAAGTTCTGGAAGGACATTCCATTGGCCACACATGAAAATGCATATACTCAAATCAGAGAAAACACAGAATTGTTGGTCAATAAATATATATATTTTTATAAATTAACTTTCATCAACAAACAACAAATTCATCAGATTATTTATACTGACAGATAATATTGAACTAAGAGAAGAAAAAGTTAAACTTGACTATGCCTACTGTATGTAATTCCTGCTGGTATCAGATGGATAACAACTCTCAGAATTCACCACCCGCTTGTTGTGTTAACTTTTTTTCTCTCAGATTTTTATGAACGGTTTTGTTTCTCTTTGTATCATGGGTGCAACATTCGGGCTTGCCATGGGGATGTGTTGTTCATGATAGACATTAGCTTGGATAAAATTCTCCTCTCACCTCCATAGTGGAGAACACAATTAAGGCAGTTCAGGCCTAAAAGTCTTCAGTCCTCTCACTGCTTCAAGCTCCAGCAAAGAAGCTGGACAGGGGTTCCATGGCGAGCTTCTTCCAGAATGAGTGAAGGATCAATATTGCAGGTCGTTCATGCTGCAACGTTGCCAATCATGCCCATCATGAAACATTTCCACCGAAAAAGGAATATCTACTTGCACTTTGCACTTTGGATTCCTTGTTTTTCCCCTGTCCGAGACTTAGGCTCGTTGACTCTTTTGTTGCTACTTTATTTCTGTTGGACTTTGATTACCTGTTTATTTACCTCTTTCTAAATGATAAACTGTTCCATTTGAGTCTGCATTTGGGTCCTGTTATCCCCCATACCCTGAATAGTGGACAGCGGTTCAATGAGAGAAGCAAACTAACTTAACTTAACTTGTCTTGTCTTTTCTTGTCCTGGCACATTTGTACTTCACAAAGTATGGACCCCACCATGTTACTGAACCATATGTGGGCTACTTTAGGCTCACATCCAGATTAGTCGATGCTAATTTGCCGTCTTTCGGCCAAAACTGGGCCAAATGTGTTTCAGCAAAGGTGGGCCACGTGTACTGAACCATATGTGGGCCACTTTAGGCTCTCATCCAGATTAGTCGATGCTAATTTGCTGTCTTTCGGCCAAAACTGGCCCAATTGTGTTTCAGCAAAGGTGGGCCACTTGCGTTTTCTCATATGTGGGCCACTTTAGGCTCACATCCAGATTAGTCGATGCTTACTTGCCGTCTTTCAACCAAAACTGGGCCAAATGTGTTTCAGCAAAGGTGGGCCACGTGTGCTGAACCATATGTGGGCCACTTTAGGCTCACATCCAGATTAGTCGATGCTAATTTGCCATCTTTTGGCCAAAACTGGCCCAAATGTGTTTCAGCAAAGGTGGGCCACGTGTGCTGAACCATATGTGGGCCACTTTAGGCTCACATCCAGATTAGTCGATGCTAACTTGCCGTCTTTCGGCCAAAACTGGCCCAAATGTGTTTTAGCAAAGGTGGGCCATGTGTGCTGAACCATATGTGGGCCAGTTTAGGCTCACATCTGTTTTGTGCGGGCCAGAAGAATGCCTACAGTGCCGGATTGTTGCCTGAAGTGGCCCACATCCGTCTGCTATCTGGGAATGATCCGGGTTTATTACCATCGGGGAACCCTGAGGTTTCAGCCTCACGGAGGAGGTTGTTCATGATTCCATCCCATCCTCCCGAGGGCCACATCAAAGCCCTAGTCCCCTTCCATCAAGACCTGGTTCAGACACCATCCCAGATTCCATCTCCGCATTACAACAGGGCCGGTCTCGTCCCGAGAGTCCAACGATGGTCGAGCAAGAAGATCCGGTGGAGGACTGGTTGGAGGGTCGGGGCGGGGATTCATGGGAGGGAGTTTCCATGGACTCTGATTTGTATAGATCCTCTCCCCCTGGTTCCCCGATGCCAATCAGTCCTATCCCCGTTGCCCCAGAAGGGCAAAGGGTATCCCAGACCCAAATCACCCCTCAACCTCTGCCACAAAGGAAACCTAGAAAAAGAGCACCCACTCCTTCCTTTGAAGTCCCTGACGACCCCCCTGGCCCATCATCCCCCCATATGGACGATCTGTTGAGGTTTCAGTATGACCCTCCAGAAACAGCTCTGTTCACTCAGCACAACCAAGGGGGGAACAAGAACCAGAATTAGGCTCTCAGACCAGAAAGAAAGCTGCTTATAGTGGGGGACTCTAATATTTCCAAACTCCCCAATATCAGGGATGATAACATCCAGGTGGACAGCTATCCAGGGGCGAAGTTCTCACATGCCATGCATCTCTTGAATAAGAAAACTCCAACTTCACCAGAGGTTGACGTGGTCATTTTATCATTTGGCATAAACAACAGAGATAAGAAGAACCCCACGCTTCTCAAGAAAGAAATCGCTAGGCTCCTGGGGGCGGCAGAAGCAACTTTCCCATCCCCCAGATTCAGGTGAACCTTCAAAATATCAACAAAATTATCAAAAACACTGATAAATTCATTGAGCGCTTGCCAGCGAGGGATTTCTTTACAGCAAAGGATGGCATACATTGGACACCAAATACAGCAGCAGCGATGTGGGCACATTGGCCTACCACAGGCGTCTTAAATTGGCTGCCTATTATGAAGGCTCGGAGAACACCTCTATCCCCCCTTTCCGATTACCTTCCACCTGGGAACCTGAAAACTATCACCTGCCGACGAGCCTCATCTCCCTTTTTGAGAAGGATAAGGAGGATTTGGTCAAACTTAAAGCATTCAAGGAGACCCCAAACTTAACCAAACATGAGGATAAGGCTCTGAAGGAATTAAGATCTTTAACCAACATGGTTATTAAACCAGCAGACAAGGGATCGGCGGTGGTCATCATGGATAGGAGGGATTATGTAACTGAGGCATTGCGACAGCTCCAGAATACCACTTATTACCGTCCACTCTCCCAACCCATTTACCCAGAGACGGCTACCCTGGTCCGAGATTTGCTTAAATCCAAATCCAAAAAATAGGTCATTTATTTGAGGTGCAAAACACCCCCCCCGTCCCAGGTATTTCTATTTGCTTCCTAAAATTCATAAGGATCCAGAGACCTGGCCCCAACCCCACAAAATACCCCCAGGCAGACCCATTGTTTGACAGTGGCAGTGAGTCCGCTGGTACAGCAGAGTTGGTTAAGAGTGGGTTAAGAAAGTAATCAAACATCCTAGCTATATCAAGGACACAAATGATTTTGTGTCCAGGGTTAAAACCTTTAGCCTACCCCAGAACTGTTTTCTTTTTTCCATGGATGTAGAAAGTTTATACACTAACATAGATACTGAAATGGGCTTACAGGCAGTGAGGAACATCCTTGCCCGATATCCTGATCCGGCCAGACCTGATACACATCTTCTGGAATTGTTGAGTATCAACTTGACAAGGAATGATTTTCAATTCAACAGGGAGCACTATCTTCAGATCAGGCAAGTGGGGCATCATACAGGGTGGTCTCAAGGGTGTTTGGGGATGCCTCGCTCCACTGTCCACCGTATCGTCCACTGAGTTACTGGGGAGGTGGTCGCCATTCGCCACGAGGTCATCCACTTCCACAAGACCGCTGAAGACCTGGCGGCAGTAACTCGTGGGTTTGCAAGGCTGGCAAGACACAGAGCCTTTTTAAAGGCTGCTGGAGCGATCAACGATCGCTGCCATGTCAGGATCAAGCCACCAAGCGATGGTCACTGCTACCTGAACAGGAAACTGTTTGCATCAATTATCCTGCAGGCAGTTTGTGACCATCAGGGCCGCTTTGTGGACGTGTACGTGGGCTGGCCGGGGTCCGTGCACGACTCCAGAGTACTCCGGCACAGCCCACTATACAGACAGGCTGTCTACCCTCCTCCAGGGCACTTCATCCTCGCAGACGGCGGGTACCCATGGCTCCAGCATCCACTCTCCCTCATCACTCCCTACAAGCGGCCGTTGCAAGGTGTGGGACCCCAGCGCTTTAATGGCCATCATTCCAGGGCACGCTCTATCATTGAGCGTGTCTTTGGGATGATGAAGACCAGGTTCCGGGCCATCTTCCTGCAAGCGCTGGAGGTGCATCACACCTTTGTGCCTCAGGTACGTCATCATACAACAGGATTCTACTTTACCTTTGAGTAGGCTACTGAAGTGTATCACAATTAATGAATAAGGTTTTTACATTGCAGGTCATAACAGCATGTGCCGTCCTGCACAACATTTGCCTGGGGGTGGGTGTCATCATGCCCCCAGAGGATGAGCTGCAGGACGCCATGCCAGAGGATGAGGGGGAGAACGGGCTGGAGGCCGTCAGTGGTGCTGCGTGGCGGGACCGGCTGTCTGCAGAGGTGTCTGCCCTGGAGGAGGTTATCCCTGACCACAATTATCTTTAGTTGGCAAGTAACATAATTTTAAAGCCATTATTCCTATTTAAAGTGTTTTGTAGATAGTTTTGTTTGTTGTAATAATTTTATTATTGTTATTATTATTATTATTATATTATTAGATTACAATTCTTGCCTCTTTCTTAAAATTTCTTAGTGACATGGCAGCCGTCGATCAAGTCAGCCCTGCAAACTCACTTGATGGACGATGTGGTGGACATTGGAGACCAGACCCCCAAACACCCTGAATACCAGCCCAGATGATGTCCCACTGACCACAGAAGATTTATTGTGGCATCCCATCCAGCCCAGCAGCACTGCCAGGGACTCCTGCTCAGCCTATTACTGTAAATTGTACAATAATAATAATAATCTGTAAATAGTTATTTCTGCTATTAATTTGTAAATAGTTCAATGAAAAAAAATAATTATATATATATATATATATATATATATTATATATATATATATTATTTTTATACCATATATATATATATATATATATATATATATATATATATATATATATATATAAAAATATTAAATCCCTTGTTGTTCCTGAACAGTAGCACTTTATGCCGTTTGCTAATCCTGTTATAAATTGTACTTAAGTTGTTAATACTAAATGGAATAGACAACGTGTAACAATATTTTAATTTTATAACAATAACATAAAAACATAAAATCTTATCAATAACAACAATCAATAAAATAAAATAAAAAGAAAATTCATTAATTAACTAAATAACAATAAAACAGTGAATTATTTATCTACAATTCTCTCAAGCAAAGAGAAGAGCCTCTCCATCCTCTCTCCATCTTCTGCTCCCTCCGCTCCTCTGCCTCCCTCTGAAGCCTCATGTCCTCTTTTATGAGATTGAAGAGGTCATCGTCCCTCCTCCTCTTCCTGCTCCGCCCTGGCTGGCTCTCCTCATCCTCATCCTCATCCTTGTCCTCCTGGTGGTCACCCACTGCGGCACTTTGCCCTGGTGTGTCCTCAGGGATGGAGGCAATTAGGACGGGGGGGGGCAATAAAAGGCCTCTGACCTAATACCTCATCCATGAGGACAAACCAGGGCCAATTAGCAGTGGTGGGCTTCCCACTTGTCCCCTCTCCTGTCCCTGGATATTTGCAATCCTAAGGCTGTGGAAATCAATCACGTCAGCAATTTTACTAAGTATTTAGTAACTTGCATGGGTAAAACAAATCCAAACCTGCACCTACTTTATATTTCTTTTTTAAATTATCCCACTTTTTTTGGCCTGGTGGGGCTGGACCTTCCCCTCCAGGCCCATCTTTTCCAGAATTGTTCTAAAGACAGAGAGAAGCAAGAGAAAAGGTAAACACGAGATCACACAGGGATGCAAAGATTTACAAAATGGGACATCAGCCTTACCTCCAACCCACTGTGGCGGAGTGCTTGGCTCCTGTAAATAAGTGGTCATCACAACCTCTTATTTTCCCCTTCGAATTGGGACGGCCTTCAAATGCGTGCTTCGAAGGATGCAGCCCCTGAATTGCGACTCAGCTATGATCTTCTTACACAAATGAACAAAATGGCTCCTCAAATGTTGGTTACACCGCCTTGACAATTTAGGAAGTTGACTTGACAGACAATTCCCCAAATTAGTTATAATATTTAGAACAATGGTGTTCCATTTATTTTATTCATTGTTAAACAACACAAATGTAGGATTATGCCAAACTAGTTGATAATGTGTTTTATTGAGAATTTCACCTTTTTTGAACATGTTAAAGTTTTTGGTACAAAGTTTTTATGGTTAGACCACATTGACATTTTTACCATTATCCCCTGAACATTCTCTCAAAATTTATCAAATCCAGAAATTTTAGACAAGGTCTTCAAAAAGAGAATGTATTCAAGTAATTTGTGAGTTTAGTGTCAAATTTTAACCTTTTTAAATGTAACTAAATCATAGGAACACAAAGAAAAATTGCGTCACGTCATTGACCCTTAAACCAGTTGTTTTGAGTTTCTTGCTCATCTTTAGGAAGCATTACCAGAACAGATTCATGCGCAGCCTTTGCATTTTCATACAGCTGAATCAGTTTATCCAGTTTGATTTGTACCTCCTTTGAATTTTCATCATTTTTCATGAGTTCTTTAATTTCATGTGTGAGACCTTTAATTTTTTTCACATTTGATTGACGTTCCTTTTGAAGAGTTTCAATTTTGTAGTCCCATGCCTTGGATGTGAGTTTGACCATCCTCTTCTCCTCCGGTTCATTCATTTCATTTGTCTCACTCATTTTGCCACTTTTTCAACACTCAATAAATCAAAAGTGCGCAGCTATAAACAAAGCCACAAACAGAGCCACCAACAAAGCCACGAACCCAGCCATGAATAAACAAATAAACCGCATCCACAAAAAATTCAACAATTTGTGTGCCGGCCACAGCGCACAAGCGGAAAAATCAGTTCAAACCTCTGCCTATTTTGGCAAAACATGCACACACATCACAAGCCAAAACGACCAGTCCCCAATAGACAAACGGTAGACCTCCAAACTGTGATCCAAAACTTTCAACAAAATACACAGAAGGATTCAATCGCACCGCTTTTGATGGCTGTGATGTGCTGCGGCAGACCACGTTCCACGTTCAAAGAACAAAGAGTCCAAATCCATCCAATGTCTATTCATTCAAAACGCAGGTGATCCAGTGGGTCCATGTGAATAATCCCGCGCCAAATCCCGTTCATGCTGCCATGTAGATGCGCTTATTTTCTGTTGACTTAATTGTAGCGGCAATTTTCCATTTAACCAGCCGCTAAGAGGCTGAGTAGGCTCCTACTGTGACGCGTGGTCCAAAAAGAAAATTCACGTTATAAGTTTATGATGTTTATTAACCAAAAATAGTAACAACAAACATAACAACGAACTGAACTGAAATGAGATAAGTGCTAAGGCGATAAGTGAAACATGATAATAAATAGTGACATGGTCAACAGAAAATATCGGAGCCTGTCACCCTCTTTGTTCAAAAACTCCCGCCACCAAGTGCACAGGTAAAAATAAGGTACAACGACCACAACCCCTGTGCCAATTACCAGAAGTAAAGGTGACCTACAAACGTGTGATCTAAACCAATAAACACGCAAACTATATACACACACATTTTGCTAAACTAATAATCTACATGGCTACACACAAATATGTTCATTTATTTATACTATATACATATCAGATCCTTTACTCGAGCCAACATAGCAATACTGCACTATAAAAATACTTAGTTACAAGTAAAAGTCCGGCATTAAATGATGAATGAAAATATGAGTAATTGCACATATACAAAATAAAGAACTAAAAGTACTCATAGTGTTTCACTGTTTGTATTCTTTAAATACCTTCGGACCTTGTAGCGCCCCATTATGTAATAATGTAATAAATTTTCACTTCATTATGTAATAACGCCGCATTTTGTAATAATCTGCCACATTTTGTAATAAAATTCTTGAGCGCAATATGTAATAAACTTTGCCGCATTTTGTAATAAGTTGTTACATATTGCATCAGTAATTACAAAATGCAAGTGTTGCACTTTTTTTATCAAGAAAATGTAATAATTTGGTGCATTATGTAATAAACCACCAAAATGGATGTCTTAATTAGAAAAAACATTATACAATCAGAACGACATTGACTTGAAGCATACCAGCATGAGTCGTAAATATGAATTAGTTTTAAAAAATAGTCTCGACTCATATTTAGAAGCTGGGTATATGAAATAAACTCAGAATCTGACCCCCCTTCGCGTGAACGCGCATGCACTGCGCAAGTGATAGCCTACGTGTGTTATGACAGGTGGGGAATGAAATGTGATGGGTTTATGTATATTCTGTATAGCCTGGTGTGGTTATTGTATATGCACTTGCTTTTGAAAACAAATTCCATGTGGGATAATAAAGATGGTCTGTCTATCTGTCTGTCTGTACAATATGTAACACCAACCATTTTCACTCTGCTGGCATATTGTGACCTCTGCTACTTCTGTGTAAAGTTATTTGTAACTAGTGTTAACAGAGAGGAAAAAAGGAGGGAAGTCAGATTTTTTATATTTTTTCTTTTTTTTTTAAAGGGGAAAAAAAAGGGGGGAGTAGATTTTTTGGGGTCACAATTTACATCTGTCACAATCTGATTCCCCTCTTATATTCAAAATGCAAGATGTAACACCAACCATTTTCACTCTGCTGGCATATTGTGACCTCTGCCATTTATTTATAAAGTTATTTGTAACTAGTGTTAACAGAGAGGAAAAAAGGAGGGGAGTCAGATTCTGAGGGGGAGTCGGAAAATTCCACAACACAGGCCTCAATAAAGCCGGTTAATCAGATGAATAAAAAGTTATATTCTGATGGTTACATTCAGCACATACTGTATAGATGATGATTTAGATTTGACCAATGAAACATCCTACTAGTTTTTAAAATTAATTCATATTTACGACTCATGCTGGTATGCTTCAAGTCAATGTCGTTCTGATGGTATGTTTTTTTTCTAATTAAGACATCCATTTTGGTGGTTTTGACAAGGATCAGGGGCAGGGACTCAAATGCACGACTCAAAACTCAGAGGTGGATTCAAAAAACTCAAATTTAATGCTCAAACGGCAAGGCAAAAACAGGACAAAAACAAACTCTACGAAAACTAGGTACAGAGGTTGACAAACTCACAAGGATGACGGTCAGAAACTCACGGCACAACAGACAAGACGAACTGACAAAGACAGACACAAAGCACAGGACTTAAATACTCCAGGAAGGGGAACAAAGACACAGGTGAAAACAATCAGGCGGGCTGCAGCCAATCAGCACATGGAGAACATGAGGGCAGGGAAGTCAAGACACCTGAAACAAGAGGAAAGGGTAAGTATACAAAATAAAACAGGAAGAACTGACAAAAACATAACTTAATCAGGACGAGTCACTACAGGTTTATTACATAATGTACCAAATTATTACATTTTCTTGATAAAAAAAAAGTGCAACACCCAAATTTTGTAATTAATGATGCAATATGTAACAACTTATTACTAAATGCAAAATGCAAAGTTTATTACAAAATGTGGCAGATTACAAAATGCAGCGTTATTACATAATCAAGTGAAAATTTATTACATTTTTACATAATGGGGTGTTATTACATAATGTGGTGCTACAGACCTTTAAAGTAAGTGAAAATGTCCCAGTACTGGCTAGCTTGCTAGTTTAGCTGCTGCTAGCCACATTAAGTGATTTTAGGACTACTGTAAGCTAGCCTGTTGGATGCTAGCTACACCACGGCTGATACACAACAATAACTGACAATAACTGACTCCAATTTGAAGCTCCGTTCAGGTTAATTTCACTGTCAGTTAGCTGGTGAACTGACTAGTAGTCACCAGCTTGCTAGCTTGGCTGAGTGCTATGTAAGTCACATGAAGTGATTTTAGGACTGCTGTAAGATAGCTAGCCTGATGCAGACGTCTGAAGTAAAAAAAAAAAAAAAAGCTCATCAGAGCAAGAAAACACAACATGAGAATCACAAAGTGAAGCAAAGCGCTTAACAGAGAAGAAACGTGGCTGTTGTAGATGTTTTCATTGAGCTGGTGTCTGTATCTGCTTTAAGTTGAGCTAGTTAATGTCAACAGTCGTTTAGAATGGGATAATTAATATTTGATAGTAAACATCAGTGTCTCATGCTGGAACCTGTATGAGAAATTCTGATTCAAGAGTTTTATTTCAATCTGAATCATTTGTTTGATTTGAATGTGATTTTTATTGTGTTTGTTGCTGTAGCTGTATGGCTCTTGGCTGTTTCATTGTAACAGTTCCCTTGCGCACAAAGTATGTATGTGGGCTTTCATGATTATGATAATTGTTTTATTATTTTATTTGTTTATGTTGTAATATGCACTCCGCTGTACCTTGCTCTTTGCCATGGTAACAACCAGGGCCTGCTAGCCACCCCAACAAAAAAAAAAAAAAATCAGAGATATATTATTCATTTTTAAGTAATACAGACAAAATAAGTAACAGTAAAAGTGCAATCTATCAATAAAATTGAACAACTTAACAATAATATTACAACTGAAAAACAATATTTTTATATTATTAAATAATTAAATTTTCCCCACATCCCTTTGTTTCTTCTGTCCTTTTCTAAGCCTCCTTGTCTTTTTGATGCCATGTTTTCATTACTTTAGGGCTAATGTCAGGTGTGTGTCTGACTGGTGTAGCCTAATCGAACAAACCAAACCATGATGTATTTTATTATTTTGAAATATAGTAGACTGATGATGCAATTACACAATGGATTCATAATAAATTTAAATAATTAATCATTATGATCATCATAATTATGATTGTTAACCATGTTCCTGTACAAGCACGAGGAGATGCCGTCTCCTGGAGCCGAAGTGCACGTCATCTTCGGGGTTAACCCCTTTCTTTCTTCAGCAGTAACACACACGAGCTCCAGCGCTGGCTTTTGAGCTACTTTGGCCTTTATTTGATCACACACTGTCCACTCACATGTTACGCACAGCTGTAGTCTCAAAGGGAATTACGCTACTCTTATAACATGATGATAATTGGTTCATTTTGGTGCCCGTAACGTGCCTTATGGTAGCGACGGCACTGAGTAGAAATATTCTTAATATAGCATACACTTAAATGGATATTGATTTTTTTCAGAGGTGGGCCATTTTTATGGTCAAAATCTGTTTTTTCTTCTGACCTTGTCCACAGCAGTAGTTTCCATGCTGCTCCTCATGTCTGCTTATTCAAACTGAGGGCACGGTGACCGCCGTCGGCTGTAGGTAATGCACTGACCATGGATAAGTACATATACAAAGTACAGAGGTATTCTTAGCAAAATGTTCTTAAAGTCTAAAAAGCAAAAAGAAAAACTTAAGTTGCAGAATATTATAGGAAAAAAAATCAATCACGGCTCTGAGGAGAATAAACCCAACCCAATCACTCCTTTGTTCACTCATCTACTATTCTCTCCATAAGAAAACTCAAGAATTTACTCTATGGTGAGTGTTACAACCCCGGCTCTTGGGAAGCAACACAGGTGACAAAGAACAGCCAATGCAGCCAAAGTAACTTTTATTGTAGCCAAAAGTCAAAACCAAGGATAACAATGAAGACAAAAGGTGGAGGCTGGTGGTATTGTAGCAGGCCCAAGCTGCAGTGTGAGAGAGAGAGTGTGGGTGGAGCTACCCAGAGCTCTTAAAGGCCTCCAAACAGGTGCCAGAGATCAGGAGGGAAACGATGAGGAGGAGCCTCTGATCACCTGAAAACTTAGAGAGATTAGAGAAAACTTAGAGAAATTGGCCTTGGACATAACAGTGAGCTCTAAATTAAGTTTAGGGAAATCTATGAATCATCATCATATGATATAATCACTCACAGGTGTAGCGTTACATAACTGTAATCTATCAAAGCAAAGCAATGCATTGTGGGATGTGGGAAATAACTGCACATGCTACAGATACTACACTTCTATCATTTTATTGTGTGGGTTTTTGAAGGCACTGTATGGTGAATTTATTTCAGACGTTCAAGTAAAAAGGCAGGCAGTAAATAAAATGCATCTAGGAAGTGATTCTGGACACGAACCAACTCTTTGTTGCAAACTGTCTATAGAGATGGAGCACCCAATATCCAGTGCAGGAGACAGCCAATAGTTAGAGCGGTGTCAACACTGTCCAAGCTTATGTTATATACTTAGCATTTATTGGTAAACATTAGTCTCATTTGTGGACTTTGGTATAGATTTTTAAATAATACGAGTGTATTGATCGGTCTCAGCTCGTCATTCTGTCTGTTGAGGCAAGAGGTCCACACCGTGCATACAGCAGTTTGTTTACAGCAGCATGCAGTAGAAAAATCTCAGAGACAAATATCTCAAGATCATAATCACACATGGCTAGATATCACTAGAAGAAAGAATGTTTTTTTGGGTATACTGACCCTTTTAAAAAAAGTGATCTCAAATCGTGGAGAGAAAATGCAGCGAGTATTGATTTGTGCAATGAACAAGAAGATGTCATTCACAACAGGAAAGCCAGAGTTCAACCGTTAAAATGCTGGCACACATTTTGCCATGCTGGAGTGCCTTTGACAAAAACACAGGGTCCCTGCCATTTCTCGGGGCGCTGTTTGAGGCTACTGTTGACCTTTTCAACCTCCCGCTGGAGGGAGGTGAGCGCCTGTTTTTTTGTTTTTTTTTTTCTTTGGGGAATTGAGAGTATCACATGAAAAGAGGCAGGTTTTCAGAGAGCCGCTGGTTTAAGTGGAATAACATAAAGGCTGCAAATGCAGGATCAAAGTGGTGGAGGATGACTGTTTGAAAAGGAGAGAAAGAAAGTGTGACGGAGGTGGGGGGTGAGAGAGGGCAAGGACGAGGCAAAGAAAGAATAAGTGACAATAATTGGATACAGTGAAACTTAAGCAAAAGATTCAGTACATTTTTGTGACCATTGGAAGTTATCAATCCGATCGAGTGGCTATGACATATGGAGTTCCTCAGGGGTCAGTCCTTGGACCCCTTCTGTTCAGCCTATATATGCTGCCTTTGGGTCAAATTCTGCAGAATTCTAATGTCAACTATCATAGTTATGCAGACGACACACAGATATATCTTGCACTGTCTCCAGATGACTGCAGTCAAATAGAGTCATTGTGTCACTGTTTAGAGCAAGTCAGAAATTGGATGAACCAAAATTTCCTTCAGTTAAATCAAGAAAAAACTGAGGTCATTGTTTTTGGCAATAAAGAGAAGAGGGTTACTGTCAGTAAACACCTTGAATCACTGTCTCTAGAAACTAAACACCAAGTCCGAAACCTTGGCATGCTGATAGACTCAGATCTGACCTTTAATAGTCATATCAAATCAATCACCAAAACAGCCTTTTATCAACTTAAGAACATATCCAGAATTAAGGGCTTTATGTCCCAAACAGATCAGGAGAAGCTGATTCATGCCTTCATTTCCAATAGACTCGACTACTGTAACGGTCTTCTGACTGGACTCCCCCAAAAAAGTATCAAACAGCTGCAGCTCATCCAGAACGCTGCAGCTCGAGTTTTAACCAGAACAAAGAAATCAGAGCATATCAGCCCAGTTCTCAAGTCTTTACATTGGCTCCCAGTCAGCTACAGAATAGATTTTAAAGTTCTGCTACTGGTTTACAAATCACTGAATGGTTTAGGTCCAGAATACATCAATGACATGTTAGCAGTGTATAAACCCAGTCGAGCTCTGAGATCTACTGACTCAGGTCAGATAGTTGAGCACAGAGTTCAAACCAGACACGGTGAAGCAGCATTTAGCTGTTACGCTGCACACAACTGGAAGAAACTACCAGCAGAACTCAAATCAGCCCCAACTGTAAGCACTTTTAAATCCAGGTTAAAAACATTTCTCTTTTCATGTGCTTATGGCTGAGCCCTTTTAAATAATTTTAAATCGTAATCTTGGATTTGCACTGTAAGTCCTCTAAATCGTTTTAATATATATATATAATATACTTTTCTTTTTAATTTTTCTTTTTCTTTGTTCTTGCTTTTAACTGTGTGTTTTAATTTGTTCTTTTTAAATGCTCTGTTTGTATGTAAAGCACATTGAGTTGCCTCTTGGTATGAAATGCGCTATATAAATAAAAATGCCTTGCCTTGCCTTACATTTTTAGCTATAATTACTGTACCACTTTAAGAGTGCTTTCATAACACTTACACTCTATGGAAAAAAGTATGTGGACAGTATGTAGGCTGCTCCCACTCTTTAATTCTTTCCATGTCCTGGCTGCACGGATTTGCTTCCATAAAGAACATTAGTGAGGTTGCCCACTGATGTTTGGAAATCAGGCCTAAAGTCGTTCCAGTTCATCCCAGAGGTGTTGTAGGGAGGTCAGGGCTCTGTGTGTATCAGAAGGCACACAGAAGGATTCGAGATGCAGACTCTGAGACAATAGTAAAGGTTCAAAAAAGTTTACTAGACAAGTATATGGTGGTACAATAAATGTCTAGGCGAAGGTACAAAATCGCAGGGCAAGAATCGTGGTCAAAAAACAGGTACAAGGTCGATAATCAGGTCAATCAAAACTAGAAATGCAAGACAAAGAAACACTGGAACGCTGTACAAGACAAGACGGACTGGCGACAAACAAAGGGAGCACAGAGACTAAATACAGAGGGAAAAGGGGAGGGGAAACACAATCAGGCACAGGTGAAACACATTGAGGGAGGCAGGTAATCAGGGAGCAGGGATGACACACAGGGGAAGGCAGAGACACGGGCCAGCTCAATATGCTGCCAGGTACGGGGGTGACTTGGCACATAGTAATTGAAGTAAGCTATCCAAAACAGTTGAAAGTGATGCATGCACCCCCAATTCTTATTTGTTAGTTGATATCGATATTTGTTTAAGGAAAACGATGCCAAATGAGTAGCGTGTGGGTATCGATAAATCAATACCACAGGATCGATACGCCCATCCCTACATGACAGTGTGCAAGTTCTTCCATGCAAAATTGGCCAAACCATTTCTTTATCGACTTTGCTTTGTGCGCAAGGGAACTGTTACAATGAAACAGCCAAGAGCCATCCTAAAGTGTTGCTACAGAGCTGGAAGCACGCCATTGTCTAGTAGAATATCGTTATGTAGCAAAAAGACCAAGCGCATATTCCCAACACATGGGATGACAATATGGCTGTTTTTATTTTGACTAGAGTCAACCGAACAGCCAGCTTTGAGAGCTTGTTTGAAGTTTTGCATCTTCGGACTCTGCGATTGACATAATCCTGTCTACTTGGTGGTGAAAAGTCTGGACTTCTCCCAGTTTGTGCTCCAGTAATGTGTGACTACTCATTTGTGTCAATTTCGCTCACCTCGTCTGTGCTGATTTTTAATTATATGTGTGTATATATTAGCTACTAGCTTGGGGCTTCTCCCCTGTGTGTGTACAGCAATCTCCTCTCCACTTCCTTCACATGTGAATTGACTACAGCTGGAAATGCTGATAAGCCCACAGCACCACAGACACTTGGGCTACAACTAATGATTATTTACATTATCAATTAATCTGCCAGTTATTTTCCAGATTAATGAATTAATCATTTGGTCAATTAAATGAAAGGATTATGTCTTTAAATGCCTCATTTTGCCAGTCCAAAATCCAGAGATACCCAGTTTAATATGATGTTAGAACAGAGAAAAGCATGAGATCTCCATAATCGATTATCAATATAGTTGGTAATTACTTTTCTGTCAATCGACTAATGGTTGCAGCTCTAACTGACACTTATTTGTAGAGAATTCCTGAATGAAAGACAATTGCACCAGGAGCTGTAAACAGAGTGAAGAGCAGAGGAAAGATACAAAGCAGAAGATCCACTCAAAAGTGAGTATCATTACCTTAACCACATGGCTACAGTCAACAAGATGGACTAAATTATAATGGTGGCAGCACTGCCACATCACTCTAAAAGTACTCAGTAAGAACACCATTTGGCCAAAGCTCCCTGAAAAATTACTCACCAATCAAGCGCACAGAGGAAGTTACTTTATAACCACATTAACAAGAGTTTTTGATGATTAAACAGACTCATCATCAAGTCATTGGCTTAAAAGCAAATAATTCATGCTGGTTCTCACCCAGTGTAATATGAAAGCAGCAATAAGACTTCAACCTTTGTGGGAACAGATTTGAGCTCACTGCTGTGTGTTGGGTTATTTCAGGCTGCCTGTGGTCACCCCCTTTTAAAAACAATTTTCTGCTTATCAGCTGGTCTGAATGAGTCACACAGATGGACACAGACACACGGCTGCCGTGGGGAAGATTCCTGCAGGTATGCCGTGTTTGATAGTCTGTCTGCCTCACTCGTTTTTTCACATTTCTCCTTCTAGGTTTCAAAACCCCCCTCCCTTTGCCTCCCCTCCTCTCCCCTCTCTGTCTACCCTTCTCGTCTTCCTCCCCCATTATTGTCACTGCCTCTTTCTTCCCGTCTCACATTTCCTGTCCCTCACTTAGCAAAGTGAAGAGCGACAACTCAACTGCCTTTACATCCCCCTCGGGGGGCTCTGTTGAAAAATAAAAACTGATGTTGGCCTGATGCTGATTCTCTTAAAATACAAATCTATCAGTTAGGACAGGTTACCAAATCTGATCATGATACACATTAAAGTTAAATAGAATCTTCTTCCTGTTCTGCTCATGCTGTTTATAAGAAAATCACTAACTAATACAGAACCTACCAAGTGATTTGATTTCCCGTGTGACATTATCAGGTTTCTGACCTTCCCTGTCTTGGAAACGCTTTGCGAAATTCCATAATATTCCAGGTCCAGTGACAAGTAGGTGCCCTGTTATTAATACTTAAAGGCTGACATTGGACACTTCAGTCACACGTGAATAAAAAAAAAGTGTAAATTCAACCACTGTCCTGACATGATGATAAAAACACCAGCCTTGGGCATGCCTGATTAGAATTAGTTTAGCATCTACAGTGGTCATCCCAAGGGCCCCAGAAGCAAACAGAAGCTGCCCTTGGGACTTGCCTGACTGTAGTTAGTGACCATAGCATTAACAGATGCAGGGGTCATACAGAGGCTGTCCTACAACATGCCTGGATAAAATTGATGGAATATCCAGAGGGGTCATTCTGAAGGGACTGGGGGGTCTTTACTGTCCAGGGACATACTTGCATTTTAATGCCCGTAGAGAGGGTCATTCTGGGGGTTTTACTGTGCAGAGGTTGTGCTGGGCTGCCTATGGGATCTTACCGGGTTATAATTAATGTAACATCCCTTATAGAGGGTCCACTGTAGAGTGCGAGCAGAGAAGGAAAGAAATATGCATAGAAAAGGACTTTATACCGTCTCAACATCCCCATTCCTCTCCATTTTTTGTCTTAAACGGCTAACGGTCTGCTCTCTGGGGTGCTATAAGTGCAGAGATCAGCTTTTTAATATCAGTAAAGTTCTGACTATTAAAATTGATTAAAGTTATCACTATAATCCATCATTGATAGAGGGGGGGACGTTATGGGTCTGCCCTCATTAGCAAGTTAAAGGAATTCAGAGTGACTGGCAAGTAAGAAAAGGAGGTGGAGGACAGAGAGGAAGGAGGAGACACAAAGCAGTCACATGAACAGAAAGGGTGCATGACTGAAGTATGCTTGATTAAAAAAAAGGGGTTTGTGTGCCGAGTTGACTGTTTTAAAAGGCCGAGGCGTGATTCCTCTCGAGGCCCAATTAGAGTCCAAAGAAATCAACTTTTAGACAGAGCGCAAACAAGGTGACATTAATATATGAAGAATAGACATCTGAACTGTAGGCTGAAGCCTGGCTTTATCTTGAATGTACAACTGCAGACACACTGAGCTGCTTTAGGGTTAAAAAAAAAATTGATTTCACATCAGCTATCTTTCTCAGTGCTCCTTTAAAAACTGTACCTACTAGGGATGAATACTGAGCAAACCTGTCACTGCACCAGACTGAGACTGTTCATATCTTGGATACTTTTAGAGACATTGCAAAGTGCCATAGCAAGTGGTCCTTCTCCTCACAAACACAAGACTCTTTTCACAGGAACTGAGAAATGTCAGCGACATATAGAAAGGCTCAGAATCTTTTTATAAGTTGGCAACCAAGAAATAAAAGCTAATTTTCTGGAGGAAAAACAGTTGAAAAACACACATTTGACACATTTGGGTTAGAAGACGTAAAAGGCATAAAAAAAGGAAAAACATACATATAGTGTCTATTTGTCTTTGTATTTGAAGTTTCACAGAAAATATTTTTTTAAAAATGTACATTCTACATGCTAATTTACTGAGAAAATGTTGCTACTCTATAGGCATTCATGAATTATAGAGAACAAATTCAACAAATTCAGCGGGTGACACGGTGGTGCAGTGGTTAGCACTCACTCACTCACTCACTCACTCACTCACTCACAGCAAAAAGGTTCCTAGTTCAGACCTCAGCTGGGTCCTTTCTGTGGGTTCTCTCTGAGTACTCCGGCTTCCTCCCACAGTCCAAAGACATGCACTTCGCGGGTTAATTGGTGACTCTAAATTGGCCGTTGGTGTGAATGTGAGTGCGAATGGTTGTTTGTCTCTATCCAGCCCCACAGTGACCCTGATGAGGATAAGAGGTTACAGATCATGGATGGATGGAAATTCAACAGCAAGACAAGGTATCATTCCCGTTTTCATTTTTAGGGGTAACAAAGGTGGTTTGACATAAACCTGCAGCATTATTTTGAACAGGCAGCATGGTGCCTCCTTAAAGCCCAGTTTTCCCTTACATCATCTGATTTGGATACCTGCCTACCCAGCTGCTTCTCACCATCAATTAGTCCGTGTGTTTATGGAGAGTAGTTCTTGCCCAAGAAATGTAACCAAAGGACAAGATGTTCCTTATTATGATAAGCACAGGTGTACATCATAAAATTAATGATGGCTGAAATCCATTTAGCTGCTTCTGTTTCAGGGTCTTGGTATTGTGCGCACTGTCACACCTCACTGGGACTCTTGAATATTGCTAATGTTATTACACTGTACGTTTCCTGCTATGACAAGTCCAAATATAGTCCCTGGGGAGCTTAGAAAGAAGAAAAAGCATCCATTCACAGCTTGTAGAGTTGTTTTGTTGCAATAAACTCATAAGCATGTTAAGCTCTTTGATAAGATAACATGATACAGCTACAAGTTTGCTGATAGATGATACAACTCGGATACAATTATCAAACGGATTTCAAAGCCTGTCCACATTATAGATTTCTTGGCCACAGCCTCAGGTTTACAGGTTGCCTTTTGCTGTTAATTATTAGTTATACATGACTGCCATCTTGTGGCATTCATATACTGTATTGTGCAGTGGTATTCCTGCTTATTGCGTTCCTGGGTCAAAGACAGTAAAATAAATACACAGAGCTCACAGAGGAAAGCAACAATGCTGATGAATTGTACAGTTTGTGGTCAACAAGTTGTTGACTTTGACTGTATGACATAAGAAATCACTTTACTTAATCTGGCAACATCTTACCTGTCGATTTTGTACAAATTTGAACATATGAAGATGTATACACAGCTTTCCTACCTGCTCTCTCATCTGCTTTCACACTATGCATAATTAATGTCCAGTGTTGCACTAGTTGTCAATGAGAACCCTTTAATCTGTTGTCATATTCATATTTTTAAGGATAAAAAGAATATGATATATGAATATTACAAGAAGCTTCTGCCTGCAGGTTCACTCCTAATATTTTGCTGTGGGTGTTTGCCTTCAAAGTCTGTATTGATTGAATCCTGCTTGCAAGCCTCTAGGCCAACTCACCAAAATAACAGAACTGGATCAAACTGGGTAATACAAACATACCAAGAGGTAATATGCGATGTGCATATATAATATGTGTCAATTATCTGCATGTATATATATATATTAATTTATATTTAGCAACAACCAGCTTAATCTTCACTTTTTCTTGTTCTTTCTCATTTCTTTAGATTTCAACCTCCTCTTGTATGTATGTGTATATATATATATATATATACTGCTATATATATATATATATATATAGTTACCACATGCTCTATAACTTTGATGTGTCAGTTGACTTTCTGCAAAATGGCCCCAATGGAAAGAACAGCTATTCCAGTTACACCTCTGCCTCGGAAACAGGGAGAAGGAAAGACAACGAGGGGCAAAGGGGGGGAAAGGACACAGAGAAAGATCCACAGGGGAGGAGAGTAAAGAGAGAGGGGGGGAAAGTGGAGAACCAGCAGACAGTAAGAGAACTGATTCATTCCCCTGAGATCTAATTATACCATTACCACAAAGCTCAGTTCAAGGCCACTTTAAAAAAACTAATGTGTCGCTTTCACATACATCTCATGCTGCCATCTAGTCTGTCATAGAAGTAACTACAACTTGTGTGACTGTGGTTCTCATGTGGCATGATGAACAGTGCCTCTAAGTGACTTTGGTATCTTAGACTGTTCAGGTTAGTCAAATTTGAACAATAACTACAGGTCCCATAATTCTTAGCCATAAGCAGATGACCTAGACCTCACTGTAGTTTACTGAAACTGTAAACTGTAGTTTCCACTTACCATTTAGAGTTGAATCTATAGTTCAGCTATTATGATCATATGATGATATTGTTGGATTGTTTTTAACATTGTTCCCTCTTCCTCTTGGTGTTAACATGTTGGTTACATGTTTTTACAGGTAGCCTTGGCGTGCTCCACACACCTGTTGCTGTTTGCCTCCACAGCTGTTTGCTATTGTCTCTAATTATGTTCTTGACCTAGGTTTAATAATTCCTACATGCTCCATCCTACAACATTTTGTCTATATTTTAGCCTTTTGATTGACAACTCTGGCCAATTTAAAAAAACAAAGGCCAAAACTAAGCATTATTTAAGCAGTGGAGTAGATCAAAAGAAGAGTCAGTAGATGTCAAATTTGACATCGGAATCGGAAAAAAACAAAACAAACATTGGCCAAAGGATTTTAGAATAAAAGCTAAACTGGAAATGCAGACTGACCTCATTTAAAATGTATAAACCCAGTGTTAGTGAGCATGATCATTTTCCTTGGAAAAATCCTTATTTTTATCGCAGAATAAGAAATGTAGTGATTTAAACTTGCTGTAAAACATCACTGTAATATGTTAATGGCACAAACTAATGTCAAGTACAAGACATATGTTGATAGATGGGAAAAACTTATGTAAAGGGGCAGTGGTAAACTGAAATATTAGACACACTGGAAACTACTTTGGTGGCGGCTTTATTATCGGGTACACACTTCTTCTACATCTCATATCAGTTGTGCAACAACAGGCTTCTAAGTACGTATGTGGTGGATTAAGGATTGGGACACCAACATGCATTACTGAAACACCTGTTTCCCAATAAACTGGACAGGTGAACTCAATACTGGGGTTCCATAGAACTAATGAGATGATGCTGCCAGTGAGGCACCTTTTGTCTTTTCAAATTATTTTGTCAAGAATCAATAAACAGTAATGAAAAATTATCAACTTATAATTTAGATAAGTGGCATTATTTATTTATTAAGAAACATGAATAGATGTTAGTTCATTTAAACAGCTTCTACATCAAGCAGGTTTTTTTTTTTGCTGCTGCATATATCAAGTCTTTCTGTGACCCATTCCAAATACTTATTGGACAGCAGTGCAACAAATGCAGAAGAGTAAAAAGCAGATAAAAGAGCACAGGTCACTTGGTTTTGTTTGAGGTCAGAAGCTTTGTTACCCCTGTGTGAAACCATTGTCTTGTTACAATGTGAGGATGAGACACTTCCAATTTCAGAACAAACATATATGCTACAGTCTGATGGAGGTCATGAAATACAGGAAGTTAAACAAGTCAAAAGAAACATAGTTTGAAGGAGAAACGTATTAAAAAATTGAAAAATGTTTTCCCAGAGGCATTGGTTGGAGCAAATGACCAAGAAGTTATGTACCATCTAAAAGAGGTTTGTGTTCCCTTCCAATGAAAGCATGAGTGAACAAATTCAGGTCCTTACTACAGTGAAAAAGTTCAGGTCTGTTCAAAGGACAGTCATAGAGTTTAAAATAACATATCACAATAAAAGCCAAAGCACTGCAGAAGGAGCTTGGCACACTCGCCCCTCCAGAAGGTGACAAATTTCTATAGATGTGAAGATGTGAGCAAGGTCATGGCAGGGAAAAAAGATTTTATCTCGGCCTATGATAAAGTGCTGAGCAGAACACAAACAAAAGAGACTGGTACTATACAATTTGTGAGACGCCAAACTGTGAATCAAAACACAATATACTGAAATTGAAGTTTGTTTCTCTGAATTGCTGAATTGCAACTAAAGTAATGTGTATTGGCAGGCAGCAGTGGCACACATTCAGCTTGTGTTTGCAATACATAATGCAAAGCTGATGTTTTTCTCATCTATTCACAGCTGAGCGTGCAATCAGTTAGACCTTTGAATCAGTATTGGGATTGCCTCATCTCATGTGTTCTTTTCCTGGTGAAACTTGCAGTTTTGATACCAGGGAAAGTATGAAACCTGTCGATCAGTGGATGATTACTCTTCAGACCATCTTTTTTTGCAGTTTTGTTTCAGCTCTGACTCCACTTTGTCCCTGTAGTTCTTCTTGGCATCCCTGATGGACTTTCGGAGGTCATACCTGGCTGCTTTGTAGGCATCAGGATCCCCTGAGTTGAAAGCTGCCGTTCGCACCTTAAGCTTAGCACGAATCTCCCAGCTGACCCAGGGTTTCTGGTTGGGGTAAGTGCAGACAATGGCTTTAGGGACCACATCATCAATGCACTTAGTTATGTAGCCCACTACAGAGTCTGGGTATTCATTGACGTCACCATCAGCTGCGTCCTCAAACATCTACTGTTGTCTGTGTGTGTTGCTGTGTCTGTTGTCTCAAAGCAGTCCTTTAAGACCTCATCAGCTTCTTTGTTCCATTTGATGATGGTCCTGAAAACCGGTTTTTCCTGTTTGAGTTTCTGAATGAGTGGTCTACCTTTCCAAAAGCTGGGTGGGGGAGGGGGTTGTAGCAATCTCTGAATGGGGTGTAGCAGTAATCCAGGGTCTGCTCACCCCTGGTGAGAAAGGTGATGTGTTGGTAGTATTTTGAGAGAACCGTCTTCATGTTGGCTCTGTTAAAGTCTCCAAAAACAATGAAAGAAGAATGCTAATATTTTTCAAGAGGATGTCAAAATACAGTAAAGTGTGGTCAAATTTGGGGTAAAATACAAATTATTTCTTTTAAATATTGTGTATAGTTAAGGAAAACAAGTGCTGCATGCATGTCTGAGTCAACTGCAGAAACAATATTTAGATATTGTTGTCTTTGGTATTGCAGACAGATCTATTTACAGTATGAGTCCTCTTCAAGTCCCTGTACATCAACACATATCTTTTCCTAAAACCTGAATATTTATTATATTAAGGATTAAGTCCAAGGACACAGTCTGAATGATCACATGCCCGAGATACTTACTTTTATTTGTATGCATTTAATGAAACAAACATGCAATACAATACAATGAAAAGAGGTGAAAGAGGAGGGGATCACTCTGTAACTGTGCAGCTGTTTGTGTGCCTTCTGGGAGAATGAGAGATCCTGGTCACATTGAACCAGACCTTCCTCCAGGCGTTGATCCATGGTCTGGTCATAATGACGGAAAAGGCCTCACACAGTGCCACAATCTGTGTGATTTTGCTCTTTTGCCTTTAGGTGTCTGATCACAGTGGCACTGAGCAATATGAGCAAGCCAGCAAAAACAGCCAAGGTGATCACAGTTGTCCTCAGGTTCCTGACCACAGTGTTAGCATCCTGAACCTGGACCATGTATTGGACCACAATCTTCCTGTGCACTTTACTCTTTACTATTTCAACTGTCTCGCAGGTGTAAAGGCCAGAATCAGAATAGGAGGGTCTGATGATGAGACCCTGGTCGAGTACAGTGTGTCGAGCACCGGGAAGGAGGATGTTATCCGAGAAGCGCCAGATGATTGGGAGGTTTGTCTCAGGGGAACATTGGAGTAACTGAGCAACCCCGATGGTGAGGTGGACGATGGCAGGATTCTTCACTGAGGAAGAAATCAAGAACACGCACATTCAAGTTTGTTGAATTTTCAGATTCAGTGGAAGAAATAAGTATTCAACACATTTCACAACATTTTTTTTCATTAAACATTTGTAACTATGAAAATGAACTTTAGACCAGACATTGGTATTCATTCAATAAAACTTCACTCCTGTGTCATTCCCCTTTTTTTGGAGACTTTATTATGGATTGAAATGTTAAGATTTCTTTATCTGTGCAGTTTTGAGTTAATACCAATGTCTGCTCTAAATTTCATGTGAATAGTTGCGTTAGAACTATTGCATACTAACTGCATGTGTACTTTACGAGCATATGCAAACGTTTAGCTTACACTCAGAGATTGGACACATCCGGATGTCTCCATCACTCCAACTCTGAATCCTGCCAAAAGAGAAATGGCTCTTTCATATGAAACTTTCAACACAGAATTACTTTCTCAGAATCGTGAGAGCTTTGACTCACATGGACCCAAGTGATGCACCAACAACAGATGAACATTGGTCTCTGATCTGGTCCCAGCCACAGTATGGGTCTCTGGCAATAAGGCAGTCATCGCATGATGTGTAGCGGCTGCAGTCCCTCACATTAACTTGAACAACAACGTTACTGCTGCTACTGTACAGCTGGCCCTACAGAAACAGAGTTTATAGCTGCGCTATGAAACTCCCTAAATGTCAAGTAAGATATAAAACTCTCATAAAGGTCACAAGGAATCAGGACATTTTACCATATTGGATCTGAATTTGGAAAATACACTAGTGACTTGAGCCTTACTGTTTTGGAGGAGAGTTGGAGGAAGTTGAACGGCTGAGGAGTTTGAAACAACTGCAGCTCCTCAATGACACGCCCATCCTCACCATCAAACTTCACTGCCTTCTGCAGCCAACCAAAGTCTGAGGGGAGACTTTCATATATCAACACACCTCATTTGTGTTATTGGTGTAAATTCATGTCTGCACATGCCAGTCGCATACCTGTGCCGATAAACATGACTTGATGTCGTCGTCCATCCAGTGACGTGACTTGGTCCACAACAATCTTGGAAAACCGTGACCCTGCGCGGACCAGCAGAGGCCTGCCAGTTATCGGTGTGACCGCTCCCTCCATCAAAGGGTGATTCTTCGCAAACAGCAGGGTTTGATCTGTGAGGTCGAGAGAGGTCATCACACCTGAGGCCCGCAGTTCATCAGTAATGCACTAGAGAACAAGACAGAGAGAAATTATATTGCATGTCATCAGATGAGATTTGAACAATGGAAAACAGAGTCATCTGCTTCTTTCAGTAAGTATGACTCTTAATAATGTTCTTTAAAGTGTTCTTGGTATGATACTTGCTGAACCAGGGTGAGGAAATGGCTCCTCTCCTGTGTAAGTTTCCCAGCTCCCAGTGTCCCTCTCAGTCAAAAACCTCCCGCTGAACACCTGGCTGATGTCTGACAGCTTGTATGCACAGACAGCAGACTGGCTGCAAGCACTTGAGGAGTCCCTGTGACGTATACAGAAAGGTCTTCCTGATTCCTGTCTTTTCCTAATGTTTGTATAACTTCCTTACATCTTATCTTCTAATACGTATCAGCTACGATATATACTGTACAGTCCAAAACAATGAGGTACTTACTGTGGATAGGTGAAACTTACCAGTTGGAGGTGAATATGGCGTAGAATATACTATCCCTCCAGTCATTTTGGTCTTGGAGAAGGAAAACATCCTGGACAAGGGATGGTGAGCCAACATCGCCAAATGGACAGTCCAAACGGGCCTTCATGAAAGAAGTCCACTTCTTCTGCAGGGTCCTTTTGCCCCCGAGGTCACTCTAAAACAGCAGACACATTGAGTGACATAAACTTAATTTACATGTACAGCTTTGTTAAGCTTCTGTATTTGCAGATCTGATGGACATACCTTACACACACGGGCAATCCTTGACACCTGGATGTTGTCACGACGTTCCTCTACAGCATTCTCAGTGAAAAACAAGAATACATTGTCGTCTTCACCGTCCTTGCTGTTTTTGCTCACTTCAACAAGGCTTATGGAAATTATGGTAGGCTCTGAAAGCAAACCATTAAGAACTTTCAGTATTCTTGAATCTGTCTCATGAAATGGTTAACTGCACCATATATTTGATCATTTTGTTATTTTGCAAGTAGTTATTTAAAAGCAGCTTACCGTTGAACCAGGAGCGTTTCATTTCAGTCTTGAGAGGGTTCAGTCCGTGTCTCTGAAACACCAGCTCTGTGCCCAGAAAGTTGGAGGAAGCGGCAGAGTACAAAGTGTTTCCTGCCAAGTGAAAAGAAACCAGTCGTGTCATTATTGTTGTCAGAGCTACAAACCAGGCTTGATTTTCTCTGACCATCAAGTTTTGACAGCTAGTTATTTATTTGTAGCAATGAGAAAACAGCTATAAAGCGCTAAGAAATCTGTAAAGAGTTGTATACTCACCATCCATAAGGGAAGCAAAACGTTGGTAAGGCTCAAAAGGAACTTTCCCCCTACCCACTTCTATCTTTTCTTCCAGGGAGACTTTTCCATTTGTGAAATTCTGAAGGAGACACTCATGTTTGTTAGACTCAATTTATCCACCAATTCTTTATTATTATTATTATTATTATTATTATTATTATTATTATTATTTAACTGTTTGGAGAATACAGTTACTCACTTTCTTGCTGTGAGTTGGATGAAAAATCTGATACCACTCTGATGTGTGTATGATAAATATGATATTATTGAGCCAGCTTAGCTAAGATGGTTAGCTTATTTTAGCACAAAGGCTACAGATGTGGAAACAGCAAGTCTGGCTCTTTCTATCAGTAACACAATCCACCCACCAGCACCTCTAAAGCTTACCAATTAACATGGTATGTCCTGCCTGTTTAATACATACAAAAAACAAAATCATAAAATCTGTTCACCACGGCTTTGTGCTAAGCTAAACTAACTGCCTGTTGGCTCTGGCTACATATATAACAGATAGACATGAGAATGGTATCAACTCTCTCATCTAACGCTCAGCAAGAAAGTATATTTCACAAAGCTATGCAATTTTAAAAACATTATTTTTCACTCTGCATAACAATGTTACAGATCTTTTCTGTACCTGATTTTTTCCATATTCATTGAAATTGTGTTTTTTGACTAATTTTTTTGCAGCACAGCATACAGCAGCTGTCCTAAGAAATAAAGCATCTGACATGTCTCGAAACCTAAATAGTTACTTACCATATTGTCACATGAGGGGTTGAAAGCGTTTGTCCCACACACTAGCATTTTACCGTCCTCCATTGTGTGTAGGGTGCGGATGAAATTATCACATTCCTGTTTGGAGAACAAAAGTGGTTAAAATGAATGAAACTTCATACTCTAAACTGTGTTTGAAGTCACTCATAGCTGATGATATTCACTAATAATTCACTTCTCTCTATACCTCAGTGTCCTTGCCCTTCATTATACAGAGGGCTTTGTCTGCTGAACTGACAGTCCAATTGGCCTGGAAGAAAAGAGAATTAGTGATGACCAAGATCTTGTGATTATGCAGTAAGAAACCTGTGACTCTATGTCTGTCTTTATCAAGACCTATTCCCTGTATATTCATTGTCAGTTGTGATTTTCATCCAGAACCAGCTCCTTTTTTTCAACATGTTGAGTACTGAGGACAGTCAGCCTTACCTCACTGGTCTTTTTGGAGATGTCATCCAAGCTAAGGGTGACCACTTTCGCTCTGGCTCCAACGACGAGCTGACCAAAGTCGTCTCTTATCATCAAAGAGCTCAAACTGGCAAAGCCAGACTCTTTGAACAGTTTCAAGTTCACATCTGAACCAGGAGCAGAGAGTTGAGGCTGCTTCATCCATACAGTATTAATACAGTTCAATGTACAAAGACTGACATAGTGTGGTATTATGTTGAGATTCTGCACAGGCAGCTGTTTATGTAGTGACACCGCCTCATTTACGCCTTACCTTGGAAGAAAACAGTCCTGCGGGGTTTGTTGCTTGCTGCAAGGTCTTCACTCAAGATGATGAGGAAGTAAAGGAGCACAGCACGTCTCATTATGTAGGTCTAGTACAAGTCAGGAAAAACACACCAGTTTAGCCAAATTCGGCTTCAATGTGTGTTGTGTTGGCAGAAATTGAGGCAAATATTCACCATCATGCATGATAACAGCCATGAAAACAGTGCAAAAGAGTGATTCAATGTCTTTTGTCTGTTTAATTTCTTACCTGTTGCTGATGTTTTCTGTTGTAAAGCAGTCGACTTGATATGGAATACGGATTCACTGCAGTAATCGCTATAGTTCCTCAGATGAGAGTCAAACCTGTGGTGTTTCAAATACAGGAGAATCTGGACTCTGGATTCTTAAGGATGGGATGGGATGTAACGATGGCAACTACAATAAATTCAATATAGAAAATCATAAGATACATGTGCCAGGTCTGTAATAATGATATTGATACATATTCTGCACAGACAAATAAACATTTTGGACATAACATAGGAAGTTATCAGACTGGTTATGTGTGTGTCACTTAACAAAGCCACAAAGGGATCAGAGCAGGACAATATTTCAAAAAATAACAACAGAATAAATCATTTTGAAACTCTGAATGCATACTCTATCAGGACAGTCTGTAGCTGTATGTTTCCAAAGTGCTGTGCAACCACATGTAAGCAAACAAAGCAACACATATTTCTTTGGTTTTCTGCACACATGATGCTCAGAAATGAAAAAGAAGAAATGATTCATAACCAAACCCACAACTGTTTACCACCTTTATTGTTTCTGTTTCATATTTACTCTTTTCTCATGTAGCATAATTACTGCGTGAAGCTTTCACTGTGAGATTTTAAAACATAATTTTCACAGTTTTTTAGGTTGTTATTACACCCAAAACACAAAAGACTTACTGCATGGATGTTAAATAACAATTCAGTCCAAGTTATTGAATTTAGGTTTGTTTGCTTCAGTAATGGTTGTACATACAATCATGAAACTGATCAAAACGGTAGTAAACTGATCATATTTTAGCGTACTTAGTCAACATTGATAGTGTTGTGATGGTAATTACATAAGAAATTCAAAATTGCTGATAAAAACTTCAGATTTCAAATTTGTGGATGGCCCTCTCGATGATGAGGCCCTGGGTACTTAAATCCACTATTCCCCTCATTTCCCTTCATCGTGAGCTATGGAGGCAAAGAGTCTGCAGGTCTTCAGTCCAATTACACACTACAGTATTTAGTCCCAGTTTTGTGTTTGTCCCTCCTTCCTCTGTAGTTTTTAGTTTTAGTGAAAATATGCACATTCTGATGCCACTGCAACCTGAAACCACTAGAGGGAACTGCCAAAATGTGATTTCTACAAGAAATGAAGCCTACTGCTGTAACTGCAATGTAAAAATGATGGACATGGTTTGTTTGTTTTTCATTATAAAGGTGTATAACTTCTGATTCAAATAGAATTTGCTTTAAACGTGTGTCTGGCACTGCAAAGAGCTGAGTCTAGTCAGCAAATTAATAAAAACGTGTGATTCAGAGAGACAAACATTACATTTACTTTGCATAAAACCTTTCTCGTTAGACTTTTAATCACCTTTTGTGTGCACCTTTCTGTTCCACAGCAATGACTTCCTTAAAACCTACAGTTACAACAGACCTTTTTCACGGCAGCCATCTTGACATGAAATAGTAGGGTAAACACAGGTGTTTCCAATGATACTAATTAAGGTTCCATTCCATTTATTACAGCAGAGACTTTCCAGTGAGTCAGCAGCACCCTGACTCTGTTTGACCTGAATGGAACTGAACCTTAATTAGTATCATTGGCAACACCTGTGTTTACTCTACTATTTCATGTCAAAATGGCTGCCGTGAAAAAGGTTTATTTGTTAATACCTTTTCATATAATTGATATAAATACAACACATGCAGATCTTTGCAAGTCAGTTCATTTATAAATTAGCTCAATTAAGGACATCACTAACATAAGTAATTATATTTCATATGTTATGTGGTGAAAAAGTTTCTCCTGTGGGGAACTCGCGTCCTGTAGCTATATGATATATGATCTTTTTGAAATGTTGCGTCAATATTACTCTAAATATGTAGCTGTTTGTCTTAGATCCACTAAAGTTTTGCCATTTAGATATAAGAGGCTTTACATTGACCTAAATATTAGTAGATATAAACATCTTTATATAAGTTTGTATGTCTTTAAGCAAATGACAAAACTATGGATTTTAACAAGAAGATAACATTTCTGAGATGAAAATGTGGACTTTATTCTTAAATACTGAGGATTTATTGCATTACAGACATATTTTACAGCATGTTATGCCCTTTAATGTTAAGTTATCTTGATTCTAATAATTTGTATGTCAGCTAAAATGTTTCTTTAGTGTCATCAGATTAATTTTTCTTTGAGGGGACGCCCCAAAGTGCCATAAAGGTTGCAAAATGTTCCCACCCGAGTGTGAATCAAGTTCCTGCACGCTAAGCCACGCCCTTTGGCATATGTGAAGCGCGTGGCCCCGCCCCCTCCTGCGGGTGCCGATATTATTTATGGGCGTTGATTTCCGGTATCCAGCTTCTGGATTTTCAGGTTTCACGGGGAGTGTGTGTGTTATGAGTGTGTGACCGTTGTATGTGTGTGTGTGAGTGTGTGTGAGAGAGTTTTTGTAGTGTGTTTTGTAACCGTTCCCAGCTCGGATACTGTCACCGCCTTGCACCGCAGGCAGGCACCGTGTTCCTACATGCAAGTTACCGTCGCGGCTCCACAATCGTTGGCCAGCAATGACCGAAAGCCCCGCGACCAAACCAGCCAACGGGGACGTGTGTCAGCGAGTGAAGAACGGACTTAAACCGGAGAGAAACGGCTTGTTGAAGAGCCTTCACCGCTGCCATGAGCGCCAGTCCAAACACCACTGCCACCCCGAGGAGGAGGAGGAGGTGAGGCCCGGGATGGGACGGGGAGGAGAGGCTGGTGAAGCGGGGGAAGCATCCACTGCGTGGACCCGGAAACAACCCGGACGACGCTTGTCATTTACACTCATACACATAAACTCCTGTGTTATTGGGATATGACACGATAACAGCCTGTATGTGTTGACTTAGTGCTGCTGCTGGTCGTCTGACAGTTTATTGTTATCGAGCTCTTGATTCTCTGGATCATTCTTCTACAGAGTAAACACCAAACTTCATTAGAAATATTGTAGTTTAAAGAGTTTTCTCTGTTTTTTAATGTTATACTCTCCCTCTAAGCACGATTTAATGTTTTCTGAATAATTACGAGACGCTCTTTAGTTCGGTTCAATCATATTTGTACCAAACAGCATATGAATTCATTAAAATCTCAACTTCATGAATGGGTTTATGCTGTACCCTACCGCCCTTGGTGGTTTTATAGGAAGGGGGTTGTTTGGAAAAAGGCGGGTGACAACTCTCAAAGTTGACATTGGACTGAATTCTGCGACTGTTTGGTGAAAAATGTGTATGCCGAATTGAAGAAGAAGTCTAGCTGTCCTATTTTTGTCAGCTTGTTTAGGCACGAACTGGATTTATTTATATTTCTAAACCACTTTGAATCATAAAGTATCTCATGATGCACACACCCAACAACCTGAGGACAAGTAACAGCTCTCCACCTGGAATATAGCAGGAAGTTTATAGGTCGTATCATATCATATCATATCACATGAGTGTGATGTCAGTGTGATGTCAGTTGTCTCATCTGAACTTTTATGAATCATTTCAGGGTGGGTATTTGCTGCCATCTTTTGATTTTTTTTAAATTAACTTGGACTGAAACTCTGATGTGTTTAGTGATAAGGCAGACACTGAGCCGGCGCACCTGTTCAGTTCAGAGCTGTCCATTGTGATTGCACGCATGTTGTGAAACACTGGGGTGCACCTAACTGTGCCGATTAACTGGTTCGTTCTGACTTGACGTTGTCACACTCAGGAGCTTGTGTTAGACTCATGGATATGCCGTGAGTGTTTTTGTTTTTTCTGAATTTGAGTCTGCTTTTCGCATTGTTGAAACCGTAGGAACATTTTTAATAATCTTTTGTCCTGGCTGTGTGTGTGTGTGTGTGTCGGATGTGTAACTTTTTCAAAGTTGGTTCATGATAAAATGCTAATAACTGGCAACTGGGTTAACCTAAACTTCAAATTCATTTCCAATTTGACTTTCTGAATTAAAATAAGGATATGTTAGGACACACTGTTGACAGGATATTGGTTCCAGTCTGTTTCTTCAGTAAACTGGATTGGGTTTGCTTAGAAACAGACTGCCTGTTGACTGAACCTCAGCTGATTACGGTTCATGCGTATGTCAGAGCTGCTGGGCTGTAAGGTATTTGAGAGAGAGTGAGAAAGGGAGAGAGGCATGACCGGTCACATGTACTGCCTAATAGTCATGAGCACAGAGACGGGAATGATGGGAAGGTGAAATTGCACAATGTCGGTTAGTAGTAAGTTTCTTTACTTCCACTTATCAAGACAGAGGGAACAGACACGCTTCTTTATGATGGTTTATTATTGGATCGTAGATAACTTGGCTCCAAGGGCACAGCTTTATATCAACACAACCAGCCCTTCCCGTATTTGGCAGTCAAATCTTCCCCTCCCTGGCCTGTGTCACACACTGTTGTCACTAACTGTACAGTTAGCGTACAGCCGGACCTGAGCTTAATAATGTGCTGGTTTTGTTATCTTCCTCCCACTTGGCCAATTTGGCTGCACATTAGTCACTTTTAAGCGAGGCGTGGAAATCTCAGCTATTGTTAACAAAAGATAAACTGAGCTTTTTTCTAAATAGTTGTGTAAACTTAGTTTTCTTCCACCTTTTGTTAACATAGCAGAGAAAAACAAACAAGTGCATTCACTCAAGTGCTACAGCTTTTAGGTGCTTGTACTTGACTTTCTCCATCTCATGCTATTTTATACTTTTTATATATTTCTGAGTACATTTCTTTTTTACGGCTGACAGCTAACAACTAATGAATTTGGATGCATTACTGTAGATGAAGCTACCCAGCACATGAATGCATCCATACTTATAATCCAGAGGTATTGTATTATTCTGCCATTCTTCATAATGCGTTCCACGCCGAAGATGTTCAAAGAAAATGTTTTCATTCAACAGTGTCCATTTATTCAAAAAATCCCACGCAGAATCGTGACCACTATCAATTTTAAAAAAGGCGGCTAAGAGGCGAAGCAAGGTCTTAATGTGACTCATTCAGATCCATAGTCACGTCACTTGTGTTTTATTAAAGTGAGTTTATTAAAAGAAAAACAGACAACTTAACTTGGCATAACGTAGCAAAACTAGACAAGATGGTCAACAGAAAATATTCTAGCCTAACTTACCCTCTTTGTCTGAATCCTGCCACCAAGTGAAAAGATAAAATAAGGTGAGAGCACACAACCACACCCCCTGTGTGAGTTACCGGATATGATAGTGATCCAGATAACGTGCGCGATCTAAACAAATAAACAATACAAGCCATATACAGATTTCGGCTCCTACAAGTGCTACTTTTGGCACTTGGTACTACTTTTGTATTTTTATTGAGTATTGTGGTTTACATCCCAGAATGTATCACATAAACTAAGGCTGCAAGTAATCTATTTTTCATAATTTAATCATCAATCTTTAAATTTTTATGTTTATGTTTAAAGAAAACTTCAATCATTGAGCTTTTCAGCTCTATAATTTGTCATAACCTTTGACCTTTTTCCATGGTTCAACACATAAACAGAATGTTGTAATAGTCTGAATATAAAGAAATAGTAATACACTGAAACACAGTACTGTTTCTGAGAAAACTTCATGAAAACTGACCGTGTCCTTATTGAAAGTTTTTCTTCTGATCTGTGCCAACATAACCGAGCAATAGCTTCAAGTATCCTCTCTTAATTCCTTCATTTGAATTATAGTATTTTGGTTTTTATGATGTTTCAGTTCAGTAGATCCTCTCATTTCCCACATTGCCCAGGTCCATGCAGCATCACACCACCATGACAGCCTGTACAGCCGGCCCTTCGTCGAGTCTTTCGAGGAGACGCCCATGCTGGTGGCGGTGCTCACCTACATGGGCTACGGCATCCTCACCATCTTCGGCTACCTCCGCGACTTTCTCCGTCACTGGAAGATCGAGAGGTGCCACATCGCCAGGGAGAAGGAGGAACAGAAGGTGAGAGAAAGCCAGAGACGAAACACGGCGTGGTTTCGCAACATCGTCTGGGTTTACCCAGTCATTCACAAGAAGAAGAAAAATATTCAACCAAGCATAAAAAAAATAAGTGTAGAACAGTAAGGGGGCAAGTCTGGAGGGGCTGAACAGGTTTGTATTTGTCTGTTCACACAGACTGAGACAGTTCCTCTACGGAGATGACAGTTGAGCAACATGTTGTTATGATTTCCGACAGCAGACACATGCATTGTGCAGTCAGCATACTTTGTCTGTACCACAGTATAATGACTGGAATGTTATGATTGTTTTGGTTGCACAGTGATGATGCCGTGAGCAAGGAAAAGAAGACCAGATGTGTTTCAGGTGTCGAATGGGACTGATTTACTAGACTGAGCTCTAATGACATGTTGCCCGGCGACCGAACGCTTGCCTTGTTGTCATGTAGAAACGGCGGCGATAACGAGTGGAAAAACAGACTTGTTCCACTTGTTGCTTTGTTAACCAGACAGAACCAAAGTGATATTTGCACACCATAAAGCTACCCAACACTAGAAGCTATCATATTTCAAATCTTCAGTTCAGTGTTCCTTCAAGTGCTTCAGGTGCTTAGCAAACGTGCTTATGCTGAAATTCAGAAAGAATTTAGCATGCTTTGTTTATCAAATGCAAACTCACAGAGCTTAATGTAACATTTTAAGTATTCCCTCTAAGGTGAGGTGGTGTTCTTCACAGTTCAGTGCTCTTAAGAATGCATTTTTGTCAGCGTGCTGCTTAATGGTGGAGTTATCAGCATATTTGGACCACGTCCTTGACCACTCTGACATTGTTTTCAACCTATTATGTAACATTTGATAGTGAAGCCCATTGTTTTTAAGTATTTGGTTTTGTTGAGGAAAGGAAGCTAGTGGGATAGACGTGGGGAAGTGATTAAATCACCCACGAGGATATCCCACGGATGTTTCCTCCAAGAACCAAGGAAAACTAAATGTTAAAGATCTTATTTCTAGAGGTTGATTTCCTTCCAGCTAAGCTTTCCAAAAGTATGAATGGCATGTAGTACTGCGTAAAATAAAGTGAAATTCCTGCCACTCAGATAACCCCTCTGTACTCCTCTCTCTCTCT
Source organism: Argyrosomus regius (assembly GCA_946959425.1). Lineage (NCBI taxonomy): Eukaryota > Metazoa > Chordata > Actinopteri > Sciaenidae > Argyrosomus > Argyrosomus regius. Next base: position 17,609,135 of record OX336887.1, on the reverse strand, counting down.
TTGTTTATCCATGTGTAGGACTTTGTGCCCCTCTACCAGGATTTTGAGAACTTTTACACCAGAAACCTCTACATGCGTATAAGAGACAACTGGAACAGGCCCATATGCAGCGTACCGGGGGCCAAAGTGGACCTGATGGAGCGAGCGTCCCACGACTACAACTGGACTTTTGAGTGAGAGAGAAATACCTTTTTTTTTTTAAATTCCAGACCATAAACACAGTAATGCCCCAGTCAAGGATTAGTACTAACTGTGCTAACACTCTTATCTGCTACTTTACGAATACCAAGCATAGTGACACATTTCACTTTAGAAAAATAGCAGGAGAAACATTAACAGTCTATAATAACACTTGCTAGTTGATGAATGAATTTCATGTTGTTAAGTTGTATGGACTCTGTGTATCTATGGAAAAATTTAAATAAGCAAAAACAAATGAGGGGCTGCCACTAACGTTGTCATTTGTCATTAATTGTTGTGACTAATATTTTCTCAAATGAATCAGTTCATTTTTGGTCCATCATAGTTTCCAGTGGTAGAGTGTAGGTTGAACAAGCTGTTTCCGGTCTAATTTCCGTTATCGAGTAATTTAGACATTCACCGATACAACTTCTCTCCCTTGATACTGATCGCCCTTCCTCATCTCAGGGTATCGTCCGATACCGAATACCAACTCAATACCAGCGCTCTCTGTTTCCCAAATTTACAATATGTATATCTTACTGTGTGGAACTCATTTAAATGAGTTCAGGGGCCGCTGTGGCTCTAAAACCTGAGGCGGCCTGAATTAAAATGAATTAATTTGATCATAACCTTAATAAAGAATGTGTATTTAATGTACCAAAAACAAACCTGTTTGTATTTAACATGGAAAATGCCTGTCACATCTTCAAATCTCTTGTTTTGTTCAACAAATAGTCAAAGATATTTAATTTGCAATGATATAAAGCATCAAAAGCAGCAATATTATTAAGAAAGAAGATATTACTAGTACTACTTTTCCCTTCCGCCTCTTCTCATATGTAGTTTATAATCGTGGTTCAAGCTGTGCTATGAAACCCCCCTCTGTCTGAATTTTCTCATCACTCCAACTCTGCATTTGTCATCTTGACTCCTCGCTGGTGTTTGGCGGACAGCTGTAGTGGAGGTGTTTCAGTGGAGGGGCAGTGAGGTGTGTGAAGTCAGACATCCCACACTGCGACAAAGAGAGCAGAAAGAAAATCAGAGAACATGGAGTACCAGCGAGAGAAGGGTGCGCTGTGTTAAACATTATGGCAGATGCCACTGGAGATCAGAAAGATTAAAAAAGCTAATAGGACTTTGATGATGTCTACCTCAATCTAGTTTTTAATCAGCTCTACCAGTCGTTATTATTATTAAGCGTACCAATAAGCTTGCAAAAACATTAGCTTCCTCTCATTGATTGTTTCCTCTGTCTGATTATCGTCTCCCTCTCTCTTTCTCTCTTCCAGGTACACAGGTCGGGTCGTGCGGGATGTGATTAACTTGGGCTCGTATAATTACCTCGGCTTCGCTGAGAACTTCGGCCCGTGTGCTGACTCTGCAGCCGAGGTCACCATCAAGTACGGCGTCGGAGTTGCAAGCACCAGGCAGGAAATTGGTACAAATACGCACCGAAACACAGACACACACCATTACCTCTGCTATCACTGCTAACACTCACCACAGCAGACAAAGCATCAAAGACTAGTTTGTTTAGTGGTGCAGTGGTGCACGTACGTCTTCCCCCGTTCAAGTGGAGCAATGACCCAACACAGTGTCCAGACGTCTGCACACATTTGAATCACCAGGTAGCATTAGGAGTTGTCTGTAAATACCCGGTCTATTACTAACCAACTGTATGATCTGGGCTGAGAATTAGTTGGAGCCGACACCCATGTTTACTTCTGCTGCTATGCTGTAGCTGTGCTTTACTCCAGCTACCCCCCACTTAAGCTAGCTATCCATCAGTTGTAACTGCCACTAGTTTGGCAAGCAGTTTTGCAAGTTTGGCTTTCCAGAATTAACATTACATATTATTTTGACTACTTGTAAAGCAGTAAACAGTAATGTAATATAAACAGATATCTAAAGTTGGAGTTCAAAATATGATTAAAGATATCTCGAGTTAACTCACAGCTCTGACTAGTCAGAATGACATCGCAGATACATTTTAAAACGCCTGCCATACACCAGTGTCATTTTTCATTTACCACACGGATGAATATTCATGTATCTTATGTGGCTCAAAGCTCAGTGTGAAAGCCTTGATTATTAAAATAGTTGTCTCTAGCGTCTGTTCGGCATAATTTAAATGACAGAAGCCAGTTCATATTTATTGTTATTAAGAAGGACTTTACACTGTTGTCATGAAGAATTACAGTTTTACTGCTCTCATTTAGGGGATCCATTTCCTTTCTAGGAACTCATGGGAACTGGATTTGTGTGTTTCTTTGTTTTACAACCTGCTACACAACAGCAGCTTATCAGCATTTTTCTGATTCTCCCTCCAAAAGGGGCCACGACCTTGACGCTTGGTGACATGTGCATGACATGATGTGTGCAATGCAAATATCACAAAGTTTGAGTTAACCCTAAAAACAATAGCTTTGGGATATATCCCTATTCAGAACATATGGTCACATATTAAACAAATGAGATACAATGTGTTACAGTAATGAGTGAGCTGTGGGGGTGCTTGTAGGTGGGTTCTGTAACCTGTTAGCCAGGCTAGATGAATCCCCCTTGTCTAGACATGGGAGGAGTTTTGATCTTATCTAACCCTCAGCAAGTAAGAAAGCAAGCTAACACACTTCTCAAAGTGTTGAACTATTCCTTTATCCTGGAGAACAATAGCCCACTTTTTCAAGTAAAGATAAAAAAGCCAGATTCAAACAAAACGAAAAACCAAACAATTCAAATATCCAAAGTAAAAATGCCAACAGCATCCACTGATGATTAACTACAACAAATGGTGTTATCTCAATAAGCATCAAACCTTCAGTTTGGTTGCCGTTTCAGGACAATGGAGAAGATCTGAAAACAGCGTGACACTGTTTACTTTAGATATCTGCTGCTTAAGTCATTCTGCAGAGCAAGTCTGATAAGATCCAGATCACGCTGGAGGAAGTGAAACCGATCATATGGTGAGCAGATTTCACAGATAGAGTCGAACACACAGGGAGAACATCAACCCGCATTTTCATAAAGAGTGCGGTTTGTGTGCTCTAAGATGTCAGTTCTAAATTAAATAAGTTGATCCATGCAAATACTGCACAGTATGTACACATTTATCTAGCAGTGACAGACTGGGAGACTCCATGAGTGATGAGTCTCATGTGAGTTTCGTAAGTCTCGCATTATTTAGCTGCAGAAGCAGTAATAATGGAGTAGTTCAACATTTTGGGAACTATGCATATTCGCGTTATGAAGAGTTACGAAGCTGCGGCTAGCATCGTGTTAGCTTAGCTAAGCATAAAAACTGGAAGCAAGGGGAAACAGCTAGCCTAGCTCACTATATAAAAAAAAAAAAAATCTACCAGCTATTACATGTTTGCCACAGGGACGACAGTGACGACAAGACTCTAAGTCACTGCATCCGCCCAAGAAATAGTCCAGGCCACACCCCCGTAAAACCACAACTTTGGAAAACGCCAGGCTAGCTCTTTCCCCCTGCTTCCAGTCTCTATGCTAAGCTAAGCTAACCATTTGTACTGCAATACTGAATGGACAGATATGCGAGCAGTTGAACTGTTCCTTTCATTTTTATCCCGTGATCTATGTAAGCAAGTTCTGATATGGTGTTAATGGAGATCTTCTGTTTATCTTCACCTCAGGTAACCTGGACAGACATGAGGAGATGGAGAAACTAGTGGCTAAGTTCCTGGGTGTAGAGTCAGCCATGGCTTTTGGGATGGGGTTTGCAACCAACTCCATGAACATACCAGCACTGACTGGCAAGGTAAGATCACAGGTGATAAATGTTTCCTGATAGTGCCAGGAAACATTTCTTAACTCCACTGCTATCCTCTCCAAGTCAGATTCCTTTGTTGCACAGCACTTTCTTTGCTCTTTGTCCTTTGTCTCTCTGTTTACCTCTGTCCCACTGTTACTCACTCCCTTTATGTTAATGTTAACTTTGTATTAGTGTCTGCTCTCATGTATATATTTGCTGTCCGGCCCTTTTGTTTGCACAGCGCAGAGCCTGTTTAGCTTTAACAAAGGTGTTCCATAACATCGCACTATCGCAGGTCAGCAGCAGCACCAAAAACACAGAAACATGAAACCACCCTCATATCAGGAGGGTGCGCTTCCTGTTGGCCTAGGCAACCGGTGGCTCGACCGCCTGTTGGAGTGAAAAATAATAAGAGCTCAGACCAGTCTGTTTTGTCATGACGCTGCTGATATTGTTTTACAGGTACATACTGGTAAGAGGAAACCAGCCTGTGAGACTGCTGCTTTAAATAATTTTGTTCCTCTCAAATGATCCGTGGTGGAATGCATTTAGCTAACCCAAAGGTTTTAAATAGTTAATTTAGCTTAAGAAGTAAGAGCATTTTCTCAATGAAGGCTTAATCCTTGAGTTTATCATAAAAATATAAACTCAAATCACCAAATAGTGGAGCAGAGAAGTACACTATTTGCCTCTTAGATGCAGAGGAGGGTTTGCAGGGTTTGTTCAATGGATTCCCTCAAATAGCAAACGATGCAATCAATAAAGCAGCATTCTCAGTGTAATTATCTCAGCACAGATCATTACATATAAACATAAAATGATGCTCCACCCACTCTCTCAGACCCACCAGCCAGTCAAATATCTACTAAACTGATTTTTAAATAGGCCGGTATGTTTTTCTCAGATAGATAAAAAACAAATGAGATGAACTTTAAGATGTATAAATGATTAATGCGTCTGGTGTCCTGCAGGGCTGTCTGATTCTGAGTGATGAACTGAACCATGCCTCTCTGGTCCTGGGAGCCAGACTCTCCGGGTCCACCATCAGAGTCTTCAAACACAACAGTAAGTGTGTGATCACAAATAGGTCCTCCTATAAGTCTGTCTCCATCCTGCATTTATGGGTCCATTTATCAGATTCTACGCAGCCTACCCAGTTTAATAGTTTGTCTTTATCTTCATTCATCACCTCAGAAGCTTTTAATAAATCGCTTATATATTGTATAACGTACTTGGAGTGATAATTATTTTCTTACTTATCCCTCCATGTGCTGCATGTCACCGCTGTGTGTTAATTTGATCTCATCACTGTCATTCATGCAGCGGAAGACATGCATTACAAAGCAGACACCCACTACTGAAGAGTTAGTTCTGTATTTCGTCTCAGGTGTATCGTAATTAATAATCAATAATAATTATATTTTTTTAATAGCCTGACCAAAACATATATATTTATCATTTTAGATGCCAGCCAACATGTTCAAGATTTAAATAAAAAAAGAGCTACCATATGAGTTTTGCTTTTATTTTTTAGTAATAGACCTTTTTATTGAAGACATTTCGCAGTAGGAAAAGCACAGGTGTAAATAATAAAACAAATGATCACTAAATTCCATTTAGCTGCTCAGGTTTCAGGGTCTATTGTGCACCGTCACACCCTGTCAGGGCTCTCTGGAACCCTTGAATAGAACAGAAGAATAGCTTTTGTTAATGTTATGTTGTTTCAAAATGTCAATGCTGGTTAAAAAGCCATATTGGCATTCAGTACACTGCATCTTCTTTAACACAAACTTCATTATATTCATACAGTAAATGTTTCAAATGCAGAGGAGAAGAGCTAGCTAGGTGCTAATGCTAGCTCACATACAACAAGTATAAACAAGTATAGGAGTTTGGCTCATAATACTTCTTGTTTTTATAGAATATAAGAAACAAAAAAATATAATATGTAATAATTTGTGTTTGTAATTAGCTGTAAAATGGCAATTAGCCAGTATTTTTTAATAGCCATGTGGCTAACTAGCCACACTTGGCTCCTGCTAAACCCATATACTAGCATTGTTTGTTGGCATTTTTAAGAAATAACCAGGTTGGATTAGTTTGTGTAATATTTAGTGGATAATCCAGCTGTGTTTTCTATTGTTCAGTACTGATAATGCTGATGTAATAAGCTTTCTGCTTGATGCCAATTACCCATGTCTGTGTGATTAGCAGCTAATGGTTGGCAAACAAGCTTTTCACACCTAGTTATTAGCTACCAGCTAACTAGCCGAAACTTATCAGCTCACAACTTAGAAGTAGAAATGGTCAAGCAACTGGTTCTGAGTCAGTTCTCTTGTTAAATGTCTCTTATGTCGCCTGCTACAGCCTGGTTGTCAACCTTTGCTAAAAAAAAAATGGGTCACTGAACAGTTGAACTATCGCTAATGTGCCGTTGGAGGTTGCATTGAAACTGTGTCTTACTTTCCTCTAATGATTTTCTGTGTGTTTTTTCTGCCACCACTATTGACAACTTTCATTTTGAATGTAACACTCTCTTGATCTTTCCTGTCAGACATGCAGAGCCTTGAGAAACTGCTGAGAGAAGCCATAGTTCACGGGCAGCCCAGGACTCACAGGCCGTGGAAGAAGATCCTCATAGTGGTAGAGGGCATTTACAGGTAGCTTATTCACTTGCTTAATTAGACAGATGTTTGAATAAAACTTTGAGGACCCAGTAAGGCTTTTAATGGGTTTCTCAGCTTGGTGTTGGTGCAGAACACACGTTATCCATTTTAAAATCCCCTAGATTTCCTTCCTAGTTTCAACATGAACACCGCCTAACTTTATTGCACAAGCGGTGGTTTCATCAGATTTTGTGCATTGGCCAACGGACTTAAAATGTAAATAACACTCCACATTTTAAAGATAGTTCTCTGTATTAGCTTTTAAATTGGGCAAAGCATGTATGTCAGTAGGAGTCTTTCACAAACACATGCAAGAAAGGGGAAAAAAAGCTTCCAGGAGCAGCACTTATCGTCTTTTGATGGCTTGTGTGGTTCCCGTAGGTTCAGCAGTATCAACCCTCCTGGGACTGGATTGCAGGTTGACGGAGCTGATTCAGTGCTTGGTTAGCTTTTACTGGTTAAACAGACAGTGAGCAACTTTGATGAGTTACTTTATTCTCCCAGACAGGGTGCTTCAAGAAGCTGCACTAATCTGCAGCTACAACACGCGCAAGCAAATCGCACACCTTGGTGTGTCCTCTGACATTATTTTTACAAGCTGACATACCTGTTAGTAGAATATTTGAGACTTCCAGTTGTCAGTCAGATAAAGTCTGTTCAGCATTTGACAGGTCCCAGCAGTTTGGTACATAGACCTTAAGTGGGGAACAGCTAGTACTCCCTTGAGATCATATTTCCTGGGTTGTCAAGGGAAAAAAATGAACATGAAAACATCAGGATGTTTTCTTGACACTTGCTATAACAACTTGTACTTTCACTTTTCCTCCCTGCAGCATGGAGGGCAGTATAGTGCGCCTGCCAGAAGTGATTGCCCTGAAGAAGCGCTACCGGGCCTACCTTTACCTAGACGAGGCCCACAGCATAGGGGCCCTGGGGCCGAGGGGGAGAGGCGTGGTCGATTACTTTGGCCTTGACCCCTGTGATGTGGACGTCATGATGGGCACATTTACCAAGAGCTTCGGTGCTGCCGGGGGATACATCGCAGGGAAAAGGGTGAGGAAGGAGGATTGTAGGTTTATTGAAGTGGCCTTTTTGTTTGTTTTTGAATTCAAAGAAAGAGAACACGTGAGAGATACCAGCGGACACAAGGCATAGATCCATATCAAGTTTAGATTACTAGTTGTTGGTAGTGTTAGGAGAGAAGGTACTCTCTGAAGAGCTCGGTCCTCAGGTGTATTTTGTCCTCAGTTCCTACCAGAGCAGGGGCATCCCCTTTTATTGTCAAGAGTCACTGATCAGAAATCAGAGTTTACACAGTCTCAGGTGACAAAGTTTGATAAGTGTGATAAAAAATAACCTCAGCTATGTGGACATACAGCCTTGCAGTGCGTGTACGCTGCATTCCTGACATATTAGCCCTGTTCCTCCTGGCGCATCACTGCGATGGCATCGACCTTATCAAAACTACACGACAGGTTTACAGAACTGCTGACAGAAAGACATAAACAACTTTCCGTCTCCGTGAAGTGCATGAAAAGACCGAGACTGTTGAGAATTCTAAACAAAGACGAGTCTCGGCAGACGCGTGACAAAGTTTAAAAGAAATGAAGCTGCGTTCTCTCTGTGATCTCTGTTTCGAATGTGTCATCAAGTTACAGGATGTAGCTTACAATAAAATGTAAATGTCAAGTTTTAAATCAGTTTTTCTCAGAATTAAAGTGTTTTCTTCTCAACTTTACTGCATAATAGTTTATGTTAGTTCAGTTTATATCAGTTACAAAGAGTCCCGATCTCTCCATGACTGTAGAGACTGTAGAGTGATTAAATCTCCTCATGCGTGTCTTCTTACATCTCTTGTGTATCTGCTGTGTTTAGGAGCTTATTGAGTACCTGCGCTCCCATTCCCACAGTGCGGTCTACGCCACCTCCATGTCTCCTCCTGTGGTGGAGCAAATCATCACTTCTATGAAGTGCATTATGGGAGAGGATGGCACAACTATCGGTGAGTTTTACAACAATATTAAAGGTACTCTGTGGATTTTTTTTTTTTTTTTACCTAGAGGCTTGTTTTGTTTTTCTGATGCATGTGCGTGCATGCATGCTGATAACACGATAAACAGGAAAAGGATGCAAAGGATTTGCAACTTTTCTACTGATCTACATGTGGCAGCAATGCGCCAACAAAGGGCAGGGAAGAAGACTGCTAGCAAGTAAACAATGCAGGCTTCGAAATTTGGCATTGTAATTGTTCTATGAGGAAGGAAATGTATTCAGCACAATGTGTCTTGAGAAACGCCTAATGTGTACCAACTCAAACTGTAGCATTGAAGGATTTATTTATTATGACGTGTCAAAAGATAAAGGAGCTTCTTATGAGTAAGATCAGACATGTCACACTTCAGATGGATGAAGCGGCTGACACCAACAAAGAGTTCGTTTGAAGTCTTTAGCTATGAAGGTGTTTGATGTGATTCATTAAGAGTGACGACCATCACAACTGCTCCGCTGCTCCTCTTGATTGTTGTAATCGTCTTCAGTTGCCACCAGGTGTCAGTGCACACTCACGAGACCCAGGACAGACTCAACAGCGTAGCAGTCTTTTCTCAGACCAGTTGCTCCTGAAAGAGCACCGAAGCTGCATGAGTTTAAAATATGGTAATCTATATCTGTCCTCCACTTTCTTTAGTTGGTCCAGAGCTCCATTTTTCTTCCTGTGCAGCAAGCCCTTTGTTCATTTTTCATTATTTTTATGGCTGTGAAGTTAATATAAGCTAGAAAAGATTTTTGCCTTTTTCTTGTTTTTGTTCTCATTTCTGTTGCTGGCACAGACTCTTAATTAAACGGTCAGAAAAACACATGGACCTGTGTCTGTGCAACAATCTGCATGTGTTATTTTTTCTGACAAGCTGTGAAGCAAATGTGTGAACGAACGAACAGAGTCTTGTGTTTGATGCAAGCCTAGCATTTCAAAGAGCACAGTGAATCTCCTGATCTCCTGTGGGAGGAAAACTAAAAACTTGATCTCCCCGTGGTGCCTGGATGCTGCAACAGTCAGATATCGTTTCACACTCGCTCAAGAACGTGATTGTATTCAGCTGCTCGTCAACCTTCTTTTTTCTGTTTTTCAAAGCATCATAAACTTACACTAACTCTAAATAATTTCTTTTCCAACCAGTAAGCTCAAATCTAGTAAAGAACAAACATGTTTGGAAAAAGAGAGTCTTTGTGACAGGGGAACATTCAGTACAGCTCTATAAATATCCACAAACTATACATTAATAACATGACATGATGTGTACCATGTTCCCGTCTAAATGACCAGCACGGTCAGCGCACTGTAAATAAACTAGATGATCATTAAAAATACATCCTTTGCAAACACTTGACAGAAGCGTGGTCAACTGCTGTCAGCTCATATTTCTTATCGTCCCAAGGCTGTGATCGTGTGCGACAGCTGGCAGAGAACACAGTGTATTTCCGCAAGAGGCTTCGAGAAATGGGCTTCATCATCTACGGCAACGAAGACTCACCCGTTGTACCCATGATGCTCTACATGCCCGCCAAGATAGGGTGAGACTGGAGCTCCTCTAACCACTGGAGTATTTAAATCAATACAGTGTGGTGAATAATATTATTGATATCAGATGATGTTATTTTATAGCTCTGACAGTATCATGGTTGATTTATTTGTCTGAAACTTTAAGTATAATGGCGTCTCAATGATTGCTTTGAATGTGGTGTTTTATTTAAACTACCTAAACTAATCTTTTCACAGGAGAATTTGATACATGCTGATACTTTTGGTGGACTTTCCTTATACAACCTATATATTGTGTAATTTTTTTTGTCTCCTCATCTTTGTCCCACCAGAGCGTTCGGCAGGGAGATGTTGAAGAGGGACATCGGCGTGGTTGTCGTGGGATTCCCGGCTACACCCATCATCGAGTCCCGCGCACGCTTCTGCATCTCAGCCGCCCACACAAAAGAGATGCTCGACAGGGTAACTAACTGCTTGCTTTTTTTTTTATTTTAAACTTTTGGCAAAACAGGATACTGCTTAAAGTCTGTGTAAAGGCAATTCTTTCAAAATACATTAAATATGATGGAAACACGTGAAAAGACTTTGAACGATATATTACTGAAATGTGGAGTTCGAGGTTAAAACAGTTTTTCACCAGTTTTCAGTCCAGGATTTTGTGGGCGGTCCTAAAGGGTGGCTCGATGACACGCTGAGGCCACCCTGAGCATACCCCTGCACCCCTAGCAGAGAGATAGAGATTCATCTCAGAGTGTTTCAAAGTTAGTCATGTAATTTTCTGAACTCATCTGACACGTTTCAGTCACTTCAAAATGGCTGCTTGACTGCTCCCACGAGTGGGCGTGGCTTCAACACATTCAGCGGACACGCCCCCACAGTCCTGGAGCTGAGATTACTCATTTTTACCTGATTATGACACCTAATTTCATAAACTTGTTATTAACCACCCAGCCAAATTTGAATGCTTAAATATATCAACACTTTCTTCTTTGGTCTGACAAATTCAGAACACATTTATTCTTACTTTACAAGGACTTTAATTTTATCAATTTTATATTAATTAATTCAACAAATCAATAGGGCAATTTGTCATTTTCTTTAGACAGAAAATAAACTAGTGCTAACCCACAGTCTTCTCCAGCTGCTACAAACTCACCACCTTGTATTCAGTGTGCAAAGCCTGCTTTGTTTTTCTAGTACCTTTTTAGACTGCAAGTGTATTGATGTGTTGACTAGTCTTGCGTAGCCAGATCTCACCGTGCTCTGCCCACACAGGAGAAAGGTCTAGCTGAAGCTGTAATTGTTCAGTGAAAAACACTCTGGGTTGTTTGAATTAGTCAAAATTCTCAGTCCCCAAGCTTCATTGAGCTACACTCGCTGGTACTTTGGTTGGATATAGTTCCAGAGGTGTATGACTTATTGCAAGACGTGTGCACAAATCAAGTTTTTGTCAAGCGCATAGCTTGTTAGCACCATAGATTTTTAAGTCCAAAAGGAAAAAGGAAAGGTTGCTAATATTCCACCCCTGGCAGGCTTATCTCAGTGGTGCAGGCTGGTGCCAGCTGAGGCTGATGTTTGTTCTTTAAAAATTAGAGCCCTCCTGTTACCAAGTTGGTGTAATGACCTCTAGGTTGTTTGCAACTAAGCCAAAAAAAAAAAAAAAAAAAGTAAAGAAGGGCAGTCTAACGGGGGGGGGGAAGTGTGTAATTGGAAGGACACAGGTGCGATCTCTTGTGACCCCAAAATGTCTGCTTCTGGATATATGTTTGAGTTGATTCAAACACGCTGACATGCCTAACATCTAACATCCCTGCAGCCGATGCCACTAAAAAGATGAGTCTGTCACTCTTTCAGGAGCATCAACAAAAGTTCAGTTGCTGTGACTCCACGCCAAAACTACAGTAAAGTGTCAGCCAGATCACCCTGCAGGTTAACGTACAGTGTATCCACGGTATATTCCCTGGGTTTAGAGTTCAGACCTCATCTCTAACCATCCTCTTTACTCATCGTGTTGCTCTGCGTAAGTGCAGCTTTGATTGCTCTTGGCAACGCATCAAAAAGCCGCCCACTCTTGTCAACGAGGGCTCTTCTACTATGCCGAGCTCAGACCTGCCTGCTCTTCGTCTTCCAGTCGCCGCCTTAAACATCACGTCTTTTTTTTAACATAAATGTAGATCATTTCATGCAGCGGGTGAACCATCTCCTGTCTAATTGGGGTGTCCTTGTGGCTCAGCTGGCTCAGATGAATACCCCGTCTCCAGGAAATGCTGCTGTAGCGGGGGCATGTTATCCACTCCTATTCTTCTTCTCGCCCTTCAAAAAAAAGAAAAAAAAAAAACTAAAGCGAAGACAGGGAGTGGGAGTGCTGTAGTGCTTTTATCTGCCATGTTGTTCAAATCTCTCTTTGTTAGGCCTTCCTCTCTGTATCATTCTCTCGTACTTTGATGTGTCATGTCGATTTGTACGATTCTTTTATCTGCTGGTGAGCTTTCTCAGTTTTTCCCCCCTCTCATTCAAACACGCCCACACAGACACACATAAGCTTAAATTATTGTATCACTGTCCTTCTGAGGACCTTTCATTGATATCTCGACCCCGAGGCCTTAAGCAAATGTTAACTCACACTAATCAACACGGAATAGACCGAGAAGACTTTGTCTGGGCATTCTGTGGCCAAAGTGCTCCAATGATGCCATTCAGGCACACTGCCATGGCAACAAAAGGACTCATGCATACAAAGTGAATGGAAAGATGAGAGTGGAGATGAATAGATGCACATTTACTACATATATAAAGACACATCAGGTCAAAGCTGCACTAAAATCTTTGAGTACAAGTAAAGTGACTGCGCGCTGACTGCATTTCCCCTCAGTTCAAATGCTAAAAAGCTCCAAAGAGCTGATTGTTTTAGTTTTCTGGCCCACACTTTTACAGTTTTAGTCTCACTGCTCTTATTAACCTTGTTTTCAGACCGAGTGGACTAAAAGACAATGGTCTAAAAACCAACAGTATGCTAACCTGTAGCACCAAACGTCAGACTGACAGTTAGCGACTAGCTGTGAGCATAGCAGCATCGCATTTAGCAGCTAAAAGAGTTAAGATGAGAGTGAACGTTGGACTAACATTTGTAAAATGCAACTCCAAATGGATAATGTTGCGTCACTTAAACTTTTTGCTAACACACTCACCATAGCTTTTTTTTTTTAAATGATGTGAGCACAGTTTTGTTGCACTGCCCCCAAGTGGCTAAAAATGCAGCTTTAAGTTAAAACGCAAACAGATTTTTAGATTTAATTCATTCATTCCTCCGTTCTAATCCGCCCAGGGCAATTTATCACGTTGCCTTGAGTAATGCGTAATTATTGACTATATAACTACTAAAAATGTAAAGTTTTCATTACATTAGAGGACGTATCTGTACAAACTCATCGCCTCCTGTGCCCCAACAACAACAACAAGATGTCCTACTGCTGACTTCACCTCTCACCCGAGTAATAGGAATGAAAAATTGGAAAGAATTGGTAGAATTAAAGTCGGTGTTTTATGTCTCAGTCTACGTTTGATTTAATCTTCCAGGACTGTGTTTACATGAAAAAAACTCCTTGTGTCACATATTGCCCTTCATAGTGACAGCTTTTTTTTTTTTTTGTATAAATGTCTCCACAGGCGCTGAGTGTCATCAGTGAGGTAGGAGACCTTCTTCAGCTCAAGTATTCCCGACACAGAATACAGCCGTCTTTGGCGCGGCCCTTTGACGATAACATGTATGAGGACATTGACGACTGATGAACCACTCGTCGCCTGAAGTGGGCATGAACCTGAACAACCCCAGAAAATACCGACCAGGTCAAGAAGATGGATCACAAGTCTTCCACAAGGACCGAGACCTGCACAGGTGCCCCGTTGTCACTAGCTTGCCATAATGTAACCCTCACCCCCCCCCCAAACAAAAGGAAAAACACTTAAAACTATCATCTAATTCTACTTTGCCTTACCTAAACATGCTGAACGTGTGGTGAACACAGACAAATGGCACCTCTGCTTTTTCCTGCGTACTTTTATTACTTTTTGTTTCATCACTTTGTGTCTTAAGATTATTATTTTTTTGGTTGATTTGTATGTGTGTATGTCTGCAGTGCTTGTAACATTCCTCGTGTTAAGCCTTGTGGTTGTGTATGTGAAGTGGACAAATGTCAACTTTCTAAATGTCTCTGAAATTGTGAGCTGCTTAGATTCTCTTTCATAATATGGATCTAAATTGAACTTTAATGGGGTAAAAAAAATTAGATTACTTTTAAATATCAAATTTAAAAAAAAAAAAAGAGCAAGACATCATCCATTAGGATCAGATCTGTGATTATTGTCATAGGCCAAATACAGAAAGCGCTGGTTGTTGCATTGTTTGCACAAGACCACGTGAGTCACCGAATTTCATCCCTGTATGTTTGTTTGTTATGTTATCTGGACTTCTGCCATTACACTAGTTAGTTTTTTTTATTCCTAAACATTATAACCCTGACCTGGCATTCTTTTGAGACTTTTTGGTGGCAGTGTGCACTCTACAAGGCGGCATCTAGTTTGATTTTTGTATGTTAAAACAGATCTAATGGCACCAAGAGGCCGTACTGCTTGAGCTTGACCACCCATTTCTAAACCAACTAAAGTTTAACATCAGAGTTAAGCACGGCGCTTCCATCAACGTGTGGTGTTGATGGAAGCGCTACAGAATCAGATGGCGTTGAAGAGCAGATCTTTTACCCCGAACAATGCAAAGACAGAAATAGTTTGATATTTTGGGAAACATGTTTGTTAAATATTGTGGAAAGAATTATTTAAAAATTCAATATGAAGCTACAGACAGCAGGTTAGCTTAGCCTAGCTGTGGCGAAATCATTCCAGCTCGTAACTCTTCATAAACCCACAAATTATTTTTTTTGGATTCTTCATACGCTGACATAACTCTGCTTGTTTGTTGTTATACAGCTTCATTACATTGTACAACCTTGGGTATCTGGCTTCACTTGACACAAAGAAAGCCTCAATCAGGAAGCTCAGCAGTATGCCTCTTAAATAGCAAAAGCACAGGGTGAATAAATGATAAAAATTAATATTGATTTGGCTTTATTTCACAACAGACACAAGAGTGGTATCCATTTTCTCATCTAAATTGAAAGCAAAGCCCAAGATGTCAAACTATTCCTTTTAAATTTGGGTTTGTGGGATGTCTGCCTGCTTTCTACATCACGCTCATTTACCTAGCGTAAATAGCTTTTTAATAACATGCCATTTTTCATGAATTACAGCTTGAGAACTTTATTTAAATGCCTCAACTAACACCAGCTCCAGGTTAGTACAACCGTGCCATAATGGTAATGGATCCAAAGTGCTAGTGAGAAAATGTCTTTAGCCGTGGTATCGTTCGTGTAAACAGCCGACACACGGAAGAAAACCCCCACGCTGCATAGCTCCAACAATCAGAGGTTGATATCATGGCATCGGCAAAATCCATCCAACCTTTCAGGCATGTCTGTACCCAGAAGAAAAACACAATCTGTAGTGTAAAACTCACAAATCAGTCAGTCTTCCAAACTAAATTGTTTCTTTTGTTGACTAATCCAATAATCCATTTGGATATTTTTTGTCGCATCTACATTGACGTTGCAAGATATTATAATATTTAGCTATTTATTTTTCCTGTGACATAAGTTAAGCATGTGATTAAAGTCAGCTGAATTATATTTTACTTAAATCCTACTGTATCTATCAGCTGTCAACAACAACATCAGTTTTCATGACTATAACTTAAGAAAGCAAGATTGTAATTCAGACAGAAGAAATGTCTTTTAAAACCTTGAATGGGGTCAATTTGAATCCCCAAAATGTCTGTTACATGTGGATTTGTCGGGCTTCTTGTTCCTACAGCCACAGTACATGACATGTCACCATCACTGGCGTCCTTCAGTGCATTTGCTTCATGTGTGTTTGTACAGTTCAATGTATCACAAACGACCTCATCGATCAAGTTTAACGCGGCTCGCGGATGGTCAAAGTTGTGACTGTCGATATGAAGTCCGGTTAAAAAGCTGTCTAGAGGATCAGTTGGGTCAATTCAGGAAGTGTAAAATTATATTTAGATACTCATGTCTCTAGGCAGAAAAGGAGAGCATAAACTATGAAGACTAAACTAGTCTGGATGTTTGTAATATCCTACATTTCCAGCCCGTCTCTTGGGTGCCTATTAATAATAACCTCATTGCTTTGTGTCTGATAACATTGTTTTAATGACTTGTAAAACCAAGTGCTATCTCTGTGCAGTGATCTAAAGTCTTTAACAACTTTAATCAGCTTGACTGGGAACAAGATTGTGTGCTCGCATGCTTTCGGGTATTTAAGTGTGCGTTACTGCACTTTCACCTCGCTTTTTTATTTCCATGTACACACCTTGTCTTATAAATTCTCGGTTAAATTTTACTTTGTGCTACTGAGCTTTGGGACAACACTCCCGAATAAGGGCAGCTGTAAAATCCCACATGCATACATACATTCAGTCTTGCATGTATGGACACTGACGAGTATTGTGTAACGACTCCTTCCTCATACTAATGCATGTAGAGTAAGAATTAGTCATCGAAGCTGCTCCGCGCCACAGCCAGTGGTGCTCAATGATATACACTGTTCTGCTAGATGTGACTTTTTTTTTTTTTTTTTTTTTTTGAATATTGTCTTAAAAATTCTTTCCAGAGAAAGTTAACATATCTGTGTGGGCTCCAGGGAGTTTTTTTTTTTCTTTCTTTTATATTAATGTTTGTCTGTAACTGTAGATGAAAGATGTTTTTGATCCGTGATTTACTGTAGAAAAGGTCTCAAAACCTGAATCTTGAAAATGATTGTCCATGAGCTACAAGCTACAATGTTATTCATAGATACAGAATGTCTTTTTATGTATAAATAATATACGTTTATACGTTATACGTATACGTTTGCACACAAGAAAGTCAGCAAATGATTAAAAACCAGGCATTTAAAGAGAATATTTTTGCCCCATGACCAAATGTCCTGATGTCCCAATGTTGCTATTCTCGATGTAAATGATTGAACATGAGTTGAACAATAACCAAATGTAATCCTGGATGTTCCATCCATGAAAACTACAGTATGTTCCCCCAACAATATTAATTACGAGATGCACAACGGCAGAAAAAGAGCTTTGTTGGCGTAAGATGAAAGACGGTCCCAACATTTTGTACAAAGTTTATATTGTTTCATTGAAAAGGAGCTACTGAGAATATTTTGTTTACTATAGGGTAACCTGGGAACTATGGTTATCACTATTACTGGCAGCTTAAAGTGCTCGAGTGTGCCAATAATAGAGGCAATCATTTCAGTGGTTGAGTTCAAGTTACCACACATCAGAGATAATTATTTTCTGATATAGTGCCTTTTGAAGCAAATGATTTTCTAAGAGTTCTGACCATAGTAAATGTTATAACTCGTTCATTTTTACAGCCTTGTTTGACTTCTTTTACTACTTTGTCTTCGATACTTATAATTAGCACCGGGTGTGTTTTCTGTGTTGACTAATTGCCATGCATTTGATCATAAAACATGCACTATTTGCAACATATCAGCAAATGAATAATATGTAAATTGTCACCCCTGTCAAAAGTATCAGTAGGTCATTAAAACAATAAAAACAAAGCTATTTTAAATTGCCTTCAATTTTGTGAAGACTCGTCTTTAATTCGTCGACTGCAGCTGCTCAGACCTCCCATACTGCCTTCTCTGTTCTACCTGCCTACCATTCAGACAAGCACTGTTGCATTAGTAGTACCACTTACACTCAGCCTTAAGCCCTTTGTATGACGTAATAACATCCATCACATGGATGCCACTTAGAGAGCGGAGGGAAAGTGAGCGGGGTAACTAAATGAAAGGCACTTGTACACTTTCAGTCCAAACAATTATGGATCGAGCGCCAGTTGTAGAGCTATACTGCTTTTTAGAAATAATCAAAAAAACAACCTGCAGACTCATTTTAATGAGAAACCGAAAGGCAATTTCTTCAGTAATTTTCATACACATGAAAATTAGTTTATTAACTGGCACACTTACATTAATGTGTACACTGAAATGTTGATTAATGTGCATTGGTGGATCTCTTTTGAATAAACAGAATAATTGTTGAGATTTGTGTACATTACTACCACCTAAACACTGCACCAAATGCATAACTGCAGTGCATTGTGGGTGCTATACACCATCGTTGTTGACTCAGCCCTCTGAAGGCATAATGAATGACAATTTAAAATGTATGTTTCACCTCATAGGCACTTTATTATATAAATGTTTTTAGTTTTTTTGTTTTGTTTTGTTTTGTACTTGTACTATTGCGAAATGCGTTAAAATGTCAAAAACTTCATCCTTACCTACGTGGGGAACACTGAAAATAAATGAGGTTCACTGCTTAAACTAATCAATGGAACTAACATTACTTCCTTCCTTTCCAAATTAGAACATAAATCTATCAAGGATCAAGATTTTTTTTATACCCCCAAAGGACAATTTGTTGTACAGCCAGCAGTAACTGCATAATCAAACAATAGAAGGACCACTTGACCGAAGAAATTTGAACTCGGGATAGAGAAAGAGCTCACTTTGTACAGGCTGTTGAGTTGAGTCGGTTGGAAGTGTTGCAACTCTTTTTTTCAGCAAAGACTGAGACAAAAGCTGCACGTTCCAGGCTAAACGTAAGCATTCTCACCACTTGATGATCGTTATAAGATGAGAAAATGACTTACGTTTGCATACTTGTGTTTTTGCAAAGATTTTCTTTTTGCTCTTTCGCGCTTACAGGAGCTTTGCGGTTGAGGACTAACCCATGTGTTGAGCAATCATAAGGCTATCTCGAGTAACATTGCTAAGTTTCTAGGACTGGCCAAACATGGCACAGTGGATGTGCTAGCCCACATGAATTTGCTTTGTTGTTTTTTTTTAAACATAATCTGTAACCGCACACACTAATGTAATGTTTGAAACTGATAGCTTTATCAAAAAAAAAGTCAGCTTGCATGATTGATTGTCATCATCTGTAGTGGCTGCTGCTTGTTTGCACCTGCCCAGCTCCACCCAGCCTCCACATCTGTTGCTCTGCTTTTTATTTTTTTTTACCTCCCATTGGAGTGTTATGTAACATTACTGATTATTCTTGCGTGCAGCAGTATTTAAACCTCAAGTTCTCCGCTCTTCACTCTCCGATCCCTTCTTTCTCAACTCACCAACTCGCCCAAGTTTTCTGACTCTCATCTTTGCCGCAAAAATGGCCACAGCTGGTAAGGTAGGTGCATAATTCAATATGGGAGTACTGTTATGCAGAAGATGTTTTAACTTAGTTTTCATTTACTAAAATAATTTTTCAGAGCATGCATAGCAGGTAGTAAAACTTATCAGAAAACAATGCAACAAATAATACATTTCGATTGAAAAGTACAAGATTCTTAAGGGATTATAATCAAATTTAAGTGCATTTTTATATACACCAAACTGTTGCCTGGCTGTGTTTTAATGTTAGCATGCTCAAATCAGCTTATAATGATTACTTTTACTGCATAATACTGCTGTATAATAATAAAATAAGATAATCTCCTTCTCATTGTGTTCCTCCTGCCGCAGAGAAATATCGCATGTCCTGTTTTGACTTGGCACACAGTTGCACAAATGTGGACATTGGCAGAGATGTGGTGGTAGTAGGCCAAAAAAGATAATGGTGGAAGTCCAAGAATTCACTGTAATTCCACATGGAATAAAAAAAAAAAAAATGACCAAGACCTTCATTTTATACCATCTAATTTATTATTACTCACTAAACTTTCTAACCACACATTAGATTATAATGTTCCTATAAAAGTTATGTTTGTATGGACTTTGAACTGTTGTGATGGGAGTTGTGTGGCAGTATCAGAGACATGGAAATCACACCTTTTTATTTCAGTCCTTTAAGTCCTTCCCAATCCTCGTTACTTTTACTTCCAATCCTCGTTACTTATAGTAAAATGCAACAATATACTCATAGTTTTGCTAGGTTAATGTAAATGCATTTAAAATTACACATGCTCCTTCAGTGGATGGTCGAACAGTTTCATTAAACTACAATGGCACCTTTCCGGAATCCCCTGTGAGTATAGTTTAACTGTAGCAGCACCCAGTAATGTGAGACTTCATGTGGTGTGACTGCCCTTTAGATCATCAAGTGCAAGGCAGCAGTGGCATGGGAGCCCAACAAGCCTCTGGTGATTGAGGAGATTGAGGTAGCCCCGCCACAGGCCAATGAGATCCGCATAAAGGTGAGAGCCCTCCATTTTTCAAGACTTACACATGTGCAGTACATACACAGAGATGTCTTACTAAGGGTTAGTGAATGAGTGTAGTTTGTAGTACTGAAAAAAGGTTACTGAAGTATACAACTAAAGGCATGAAGACTTCATTAATGACTTTTTCTTTAGTTTTTTTTGTCAAACACCCATATAACTCTATGCTAACCATAAAAGTAAATGTAAATTGCTGTTCAGGGAAAGGGTTTAGTGCATTTGCCAATGCAAGTTTAAAGAAAGCACAATACCCAACTGTTTAAAAGAAACAAGCATCAGTGTTTTCATCGTGTGGTTGTTGTCTTTGGTGCAGATTGTGGCAACCGGGGTGTGCCACACGGATCTTTATCATCTGTTTGAGGGGATGCATAAAGACGGCTTCCCAGCAGTCCTTGGCCATGAGGGAGCTGGCATTGTAGAAAGCGTCGGGCCTGGAGTCACTGAATTTCAACCAGGTCAGTTAAAGATTACATCAGTTTCATTTGTATTTGTGCCATGTTTTGTAACTTGGGGTGGCACAGTGGTGCAGTGGTTAGCACTGTCGTCTCACAGCAAGAAGGTTCCTGGTTGGAGCCCTGGTTGGGGCCATTCTGTGTGGTATTTGCGTGTTCTCCCCAAGTCTGCATGGGTAATTGGTGACTCTAAACTGGTTGGAACCCTGGTTGGGGCCATTCTGTGTGGTATTTGCGTGTTCTCCCTGAGTCTGCGTGGGTAATTGGTGACTCTAAACTGCCCGTAGGTGTGAATGCAATCCCAAAATGGTTGTTTGTCTCTATGTACCTGTGATGAACTGGTCTGTACGGTTCGACCGCACCTCTCGCCCAATGCCAGCTGGGATCGGCTCCAGCCTCCCTGTATATGAATAAGTGGTTATGGAAAATGGAATGCTATTTTGTAACTTACCTAACTTCTAAATTTCAGGAGATAAGGTGATTCCTCTGTTCATCTCTCAGTGTAAAGAATGTCGCTTCTGTAAGAGTCCTAAGACCAACCAGTGTGAGAAAGGATGGTGAGCTCATCTTTTTTTTCTCATCTCAAATTTTCAGTGTTCATAAGGTTACATTCCCATTGGAAGGTGCATTTTATGCCCTATGTCTTGATTTGATTTCTTTTTTCATCAGAATTCTTAATGCTCCTGTTAACAAATATTTGTTGCACTCTCTAATTGGAATTAATTATTTATATTAATAAATGATCTGTTCAGGGCCGCTGATAATCCTGCTGCGATGGCTGCAGCAGAATCCAGGTTTACCTGTAAGGGCAAGAAGGTGCTGCACTTTATGGGAACCAGCACCTTCTCTGAGTACACTGTGGTTCACCAGATGGCTGTGGCTAAGATCGACCCTGCTGCCCCTCTTGACAAAGTCTGTCTCCTTGGGTGTGGTGTCTGCACAGGATATGGAGCAGCAGTCAATACTGCGAAGGTGTGTATGTTTGATTCTTGGGCATAGTCCAACATATATTGTTAAAGGCTAATACTTGCACTGCAAATAGTTCTGTGGTTAAAAATGCAAGATTACTTATCTTGAGTGAAGCCAAATATCATTCACTTTCACAAAAGAAAACAACTTTGTGCAGTGACACAAACCCATGGTAAATATATGCAGTTTTATTTAATGGCATGGTCCATCATGCTGCACCTTTTAAATACAAATGTGTCATCTGAGGATATTTTCATAATATACATTATTAAAGAACAAACTACTGCCTATGAAACCTCAGTATTTAGGGAGATCTAGTGTTCATTACTGTATGGACCATTAAGAAGTCTAACCTAAGTGCCATGTTGACCAAAGTCTATTTTACATTAGGTGGAACCGGGTTCCACATGTGCTGTGTTTGGAATGGGAGCTGTGGGTTTGGCTGCAGTCATGGGCTGCAAGGCTGCAGGAGCCAAGAAGATCATCGCTGTTGACATCAATCCAGAGAAGTTTGAGAAGGCCAAGGTCTTTGGCGCAACTGACTTCGTGAACCCCAAGGATCACAATAAACCCATCAGCGAAGTGCTGTCTGAGATGACTAATGGAGGAGTGGACTTCTCCCTGGAATGTGTCGGGAATGTGGCTGTCATGGTAAGGCAGATAGAGAGGTTTGCATTAAGGTTTGATGCGATTTGCTTCAAGATGGTGCATTACGTGTATGATTCTTTCCCAAGAAGTGTTATCTATATATTAAAGCACCAACCAACCAAGTTGCAAGCCCACTGACTTTGCGTTGTTTCCCTGTCTAGCGGAGTGCCTTGGAGTCTTGTATTAAAGGTTGGGGTGTCAGCGTGCTGGTAGGCTGGACCGACATGTATGACTTTAGTGCCCGACCCATTCAGCTCATTGCTGGCCGCACATGGAAGGGCTCCCTGTTTGGAGGTGAGACAGTTAAATAGTGCACGACCATCACTATTAACTACTGACACCACTGTAACTGTCACAGTCGCAGGTTGTCATTTGCCATTTTTGATTGGTTGTCAGTGTCAAAAGGGTGATTCTCTTGAAACCAACCAAGCTCAGTGCACAACTGAACACAAGAAAAGGGCTGGACAAGACTTGTCGCAGTTGAGTGACGGCGAACACGTGGGTCGAGCTCACCTGGGTTTCGGATAATGAAACAATGTTTTTATTTGTTTCGGGTTTTCTTAGCTAATATGGCTAATTACCTTTAGAGCAGCATATGAGTTAACTCTGTGTTGGACTGGGAAAGGCACCCAAGTCCTATTTGCAATTAGCCGTTAAGCCAGTGTCTGGTAAGGCCTGCATTACTTGATGATGATGATTGGTGAATAAAGGAATTTGTCGTGTTTGGCTTACTAGTAGATGGTACAGCCATAAGCTTAGCCTAAAAGCATTAATAGTACTACCTGTGCTGTGACAGTAACCATAAGTCTAGACCTCTGTAATCATTCAACAACTATTATTAAAAGAAAATTGTATTGTTATTTATTTGTTTGTGATCTCTTCATTCAGGATTCAAGAGTAAGGATGGGGTGCCTGAGATGGTCAAAGCCTACCTGAACAAGAAGGTGAAGCTGGATGAGTTTGTCACTCATAACATGACTTTGGACCAGGTCAATGATGCCATTGAACTCATGAAGCATGGCAAATGGTATATTTACACTCTTTTACTGTCTCCACCTTTCAGGATTCACTAACTAGTTTCACAGGTTTGTGAGTGCAAGTCCTCTAATTTCTGTTGTTTTTGCTCCACAGCATCCGGACAGTCCTGAGTGTTTCTCCACAATAAGTTCATTGTGTTGCTTTCAAAGATGCCAAAATCATTTAACGACTTGCAGTTATGTTGTACTGAATCTCAACACAACATTCATACACACAATGCAAGGCACATGATGAAATTATCTATCAAATTATGCACAGTATACATGACTGACCTGGAACAATCAACACTTGTCAGTGAATTATGTGCAGATTCTGAGAATCATCTGGAGGATTCACATAAGCAGATGGGATCTGTGACTTGGTGTTCTGGTTTTGTTGTGTGGTATGTCACTAAAAAAGTGTCTACAACAATGTCTGTGTCATGTTATCATGTTCTTTATCACATTGTCCAACTGAAATTAAATTGCTACAGCACACATATCTGCTCTGTAAATCACTTGTTTTGTGTTCAACCAAAAGAGATTTTATATTTTTTGGTTTTATGATGGCCCTTAGCTCTGCAGTAATGCAATAGAGGCTGTGCTTGAATCCCCCCTATCCATTCTTGTCGATGTCAAACAATAGCATCAGTAGTTAAATGGATTCCGCACGGATCAGATGACAGTGGTTTAATTCAGACGGTTACCACAGGAATCTGTCCCACTGACACTAACAGTGACTTTCCACCAAATTCGCTCTGGTTCTTGAACTGGTTCCATTAAGGATTCCTTCTCTTGGTGCCACTACCTGTTCTACGCTAACCTGCTAACATAAGTACATTGTTAAAGAAATAACCACTCAGTTCATTAATGAATACAATTATTTGAAAAAAAAAATGTTTGTTATATTTGAGATGAAGTAACCTAAAATATTTGTTGCATGAGCACTCATCCATGTTACCTCTTGGTCATGGATGAACGGTATTTATAAGATCTGGATACTTGACCCAAAGATGGTGGCTATTAAATCTAATACGAATTTCTCTTCTGGCGTGTATGCACCAAAAACTTTATCTTTATAATATTATTCACAGAGACTCAACAATTCCCACCATGAGCAAATACTTGGCAACAGTGGCAAGGAACTTGAAGTTCCTTCAAGAGGGAGACATCTCAAGCAGAACCCAACTCATGGTGGGTGGCCATCTGCCATGACAAGTTGAGTTAAAGAGAGGAAGGAAGTAAGGCAGGAAGGAAGGAAGGTTGTTAGGCAAATGCACAGCAGCAGTAATAATGATAACTATACCTAAACATTTTAACGGAAATATTACTAATAGAAGGTGTTGCACAATGCACAACAGAAGTAAAACAGTAGTAGCAAGATTACAGATGGCATTGAGTACCTTCGAGCTTTTGTTCTGGTATTACAGATATTTGTCTTCACTGCACTGCATGGTATTTTTTCCAACAATTTCTCACCTGGTTACTATTGTTGCTTTCTCTATCTTCTCTTTCCAAACTTGCACGCCCACCGTTATCATTTGGTTCGCACTTCAGGTACTGGGTAGCAGAGTCTACGATCTGGCAGCACGCTGGAGTTGAATTACACAAAAAGCATAGTTGATTAACTATGGTTACAGTTTTCCTGCCTGACACCCACACACCTGACTCCACTCCTGTAATCAAGCACATACACACAAACAAAGAGAGAAGCTTCAAGCTCAAGGAGCAAGCCACCTGCACATCACTACTTCTCTCTATGAAATAAATTAGCTCATTCACACTTGTTCCCAGGGTACAAGAGTGGTGACAGTGTTTTCAAACTGGTGGAGTCGTAAAGTACATAAGAAAGAAGCTGAGAGTGGATAAATATATAACTCAAACTTTGCCCTTTGAAAAGATCCAACAATGGTTTTGATCTCATGAATACTGGAAAATGGCAAGCCTTGACTTAAGATACATTTTGAAGTCCTTTGTTATGGTAATGTGGGTAGTGCTCTGGTGTCCCTCTGGGTTTTGTCGCAAGTCATCACTGCTGCTGAGATGTGACGAGACATGTGATTTTATAATAATTTGCCCCCTGAGAATAGTACAAGTTGTGTCATTTATTTTAAGTAGTTATTTAAAAAAATGGGATATCCACAACATGATCGGAGCACTAAGGACACAAAAAGCAATGGTAGCAATATCAAATTGTGAAATCTATAACCACTACTCGGATTTGACTTTGAAATCCCGTAGGTAATTTCTACTACCATGCCCTAGTAGGCTGTACGCTTCCTAAGCATATTTTAATATAATTAATAGACCGCAAACAGCCCATGCTGCCGGCACAATATATTTCTAGTCCTTGTTGTGGAGATGTGTATGTTTGATTGTTGGGGATAGTCCTACATATATTGTTAAAGGCTAATACTTGCACTGCAAATAGTTCTGTGGTTATTAATGCAAGATTACTTACCTTGAGTGAAGCCAAATATCATTCACTTTCACAAAAGAAAACAACTTTGTGCAGTGACACAAACCCATGGTAAATATATGCAGTTTTATTTAATGGCATGGTCCATCATGCTGCACCTTTTAAATACAAATGTGTCATCTGAGGATATTTTCATAATATACATTATTATTAGATTATTTAATACATTTTACACTAGTCCTTGTTGTGGAGTTAGGCCTCTGTGGTTGAGTCATGTAGGCACATGTGGGTATAGCGTGCTCGTACATTGTTAAAGAAATGTACTCAACTCATTTATTAATGCATTCATTTCAAATGTATTCATTCTCTTATATCAAGTAACCAAAATGTTTGTTGCATGAGCTGTTACCTGGTCACGAGTCCAAAACCATGGATGTATTATAAGATTTGGATACTGGACCCAAAGATGACGGCTATACAGGTGCTGCATCTGAGTCTTATTATACATATATATATATATATATTCTTGGCACGCCAGGTAAAACACACAAACACTCCAGCCGTTCGCAGGCTTCTTTGTCTCCCTTCTTGCTGTTGTCTGGGTGTGTGTTCTTTTCCAGTCGCTCACCCGGTCCAGCACGCTACTGTTAAAGGGGAGAGTGATTAGTTCACTGGGTGCAGGTGTGCTAATCATCTCCCCTGGCGCTGCTCTCCTGAGCCATCCCCACACCTCTCCCCTGCAGCTGATGCACCATGCCCCCTCCACAGCAGGTTATATAATAGTTAATGTTTACTCATGGCTGGCACATCAAAGCAGGCAAACCTACCAAAAAAGGACAGGCAAACAGGCAGCTTTCACAAAGTTTCCAGTTCACTTTACTGTACATACTTAGGGATTTAAGTCAGTCAGAAAAGGAATAAGTGTATTTGCCAAAATGTCAAACTATCCTTTTAAAGCCTGTCCAACTTCTCTTTAAATAAGGCTCAAGGCTAATGAAAGTCTGGTAGTGATTTGAAAATTATTTTACCAAGTGGTGGTTGTTTGTTTGTTTGTTTGTTTATTTCATACACATCTCCACATCTGTTTCCTATTTGGATCACTAGAAATTCAAGGAACTGAATTTGAACGTCTGCCAAACTGTTATGTATTGCTGCAAGAGATTTAAAGTCCAGGATCTCTTGTCTCCTCCCCACTTCTTCTGTCCTGCAGCTGCATTCCACTCTTAACTCCTCTCTCGCTTGTTTACTCTTATCTTTGCAGCAAAAATGGCCACAGCTGGTAAGGTAGGTACAGTTCAACAAATCAAATTAGTGTGAAGTTTTTATTAACTTAGAAAGTGGTCTTCAAACTTATTACAAAACAATAAAACTGTTTAGCTTTTGACTGCACTTCTGTCTTGTATGCAAAGCTAAATTCAGTGGCTGGAGTGTGTAGGGATGTAATACCAAGCTGATGGCTGCCGTCCTGTGCAGTATTTTAGTGTGTGTCCGGTTACACATAAGTAATAGCTTAGTTTTAAGGTAGCTTAACCTTAAATACCCTTTATTTCTGTGTCTTGCTTTCTATCTCTATTTCTGTCCCCTCTACCTTAGTGAACTATCTCATGTCCTGTTTTCCTGTTATCACTTGACAGTTTGGAACTATCCAGTAAAGTGGAACTACTTCCTTTGTCTTCTGTTTCAAAGAAATCACACAGAGATAAAGATGAACCTTAACTCAGTGGCAACAGTGATGTAAATGTATCGCAGAGCAATTAACTCAACATGAACTCTTTATCACAACAAAAGCCGTGGCGTTAATACTCTTTGTGACATTTCAGCACCAAGCCCAAACGTTAAATACATTTCTTTCAGAAAGTTCCTGCTTCCTGGGTTCTGGCCACATTCTGTGCAGCTCAGACACAGCTTTGTTCCACCCGGGGAAAGCAAGTGGATCTCCAGGGTCCGAATTGACAATACAGTCCTTGTGGTGTGGTTGCTGAATGTTGAATAAAATGAAGCTGGCTACACTAACCTCTTCAGCTGTGTAATTCAGTTGACCAGATGAAAACTTGATGAAATAACAAAACAAAAGCATAACAATTCAAAGGTTCAATACTGAGGCAGTGAATGGTGCACAAACTCGATGATCGACTTAAAGAAAGATGCAAACATCTTCACCTCAAGGTTTGAAGACCAGCTCAAGTGGAAAGTCCTTGGGCAAGTCGTTTTCTTCACTAGGCAAACAGACGGAGAACTTCTATCCCTTTATCCTAAGGCACACATAGTGTGGAAATAAAATGGTGGTTTCTATCTCTTGCTAATAATAAATGTAATGTAAGTTCTACGTGAAAAATTACTATGGTCATACAACAATAATTCATGAAAGGAAAAGAAGATGGACATGTTCGATCTCTAGTCAATTTATACTCTTCATATCTTGCTGTTGCTTTATTTGCTTGACAGAGGTGAAAGGTTCTTGTGTCCTGTTAGGCAACTATCCAAGTGGCATCATTGCTATTTGAGAGGCAAAGAAAGCCAAGTCATAGCAAGGTTTTTCATTTAACCCCTTTTATGGAAACCCTTCCCATCACAGTTAAACATCATACCTCACGCTGGGTAATTTCATGTGGTGTGACTGTCTTCTAGGTCATCAAGTGCAAGGCAGCAGTGGCCTGGGAACCCAACAAGCCACTGGTGATTGAGGAGATTGAGGTAGCCCCGCCCCAAGCCAATGAGGTCCGCATCAAGGTGAGAGTCCACAATCAGAACACACACATACACACACGGCATGTTATTGTTGTAATCCTGCAATACGCTTACTAAGAAAGCTGAGAGGCGTAGACCTCACCCAAAGAGATATGGTGAATATTAGCTACTTGTTAGCTACCTAAGTAGATTATATACTGTCTGGTCTTAGTTTTGACTTGGTCTCGACCCCTCAAAGTTTTGGTCTTGTCTCGGTCTCAATACACTCTGGTCTTGGTCTTGACTACAACACTGCTGTCAATTTAATGTGTAGCTATTACTGCTGAACCCTTATTAGTGAGTAAACTCTTATTAGTCTCATCTTCCTCACCACATCGTCTTCATGTTTTTATTGTTTGGATATTGTCTTTGGTGCAGATTGTGGCGACCGCAGTGTGCCATACAGACCTATACCACCTTTTGGAAAATATGTATGAACCCGGCTTCCCAACCGTGCTTGGCCATGAGGCAGCCGGGATCGTAGAAAGCGTCGGGCCTGGAGTCACTGAATTTCAGCCAGGTCAGTGAACTGCACAAATTTTATAAATCATCTGTTATGTTAAGCATTTACAAAGCAGCTGAAACAAATATTTTGTAAACTCTGTAGGCAGATTATCCAAATAAAGTGTTACCTAATATACTGACTGTAATGACCTGTTAAAATAAAATGTACAGTCTATAAGCACAACAGACTGACGTAGTTTGCCTTGTGGAGGAGCACACTAGCAAGCAAAGCCATGCTGAAATTACAGACAAAGATAAGACATATGGGGTGCATTTCGTCAGTCAACATTTGACTGAATGGCACATTTGACTGTCTTTCAGGAGACAAGGTTATCCCTGTGTTCATCTCCCAGTGTGGAGAATGTCGCTTCTGTAAGAGCCCAAAGACCAACCAGTGTGAGAAAGCATGGTGAGAACAATAAGCGCTAATCTCCTGCCACTCCACCACTTCATTTTCTCTTTATCGCCAACTTTTTATTTCATTCCTTTTGGCTGTCCTCTTGGATACGATTATTGGACATATTTGGACATATTTAATTTAACATGTCTCTGGTGTTGTTACACGTGTTGGCATCTAAACATGCCACACTGACAGAGGATAGATAGTTTATATCTTTAGTATGCTGTTTTGTTTTTCATTTTAAGCATATTTCAAGTATACAGTGAGCCCTCTAACAGGATTAGTGTAGCACTCAAACTTTGCTTCAGGTTTGTCACATCAAAAAAAAAATGTTTTCAGGTCCGCTACTGATCCCCGTATGATGGCATCAACAGAATCAAGGTTTACTTGTAAGGGCAAGAAGGTGCTGCAGTTTTCAGGAACCGGCACCTTCTCTGAGTACACTGTGGTTAACAAGTTAGCTGTGGCTAAGATCGACCCTGCTGCCCCTCTGGACAAAGTCTGTCTAATTGGCTGTGGTGTCTGCACAGGATATGGAGCAGCAGTCAATACTGCTAAGGTGTGTATGTTTGACTTACATCATTATTATTACTGAAACAACTCATTATGGGACACAAAGCCTCTCTATTGATTATTACTGTATGGAGCATTAAGAAGTCCAGCCTGAAGTGCCATGTTGACCAAATTTTACATTAGGTGGAACCGGGTTCCACATGTGCTGTGTTTGGAATGGGAGCTGTGGGTTTGGCTGCAGTCATGGGCTGCAAGGCTGCAGGAGCCAAGAAGATCATCGCTGTTGACATCAATCCAGAGAAGTTTGAGAAGGCCAAGGTGTTTGGCGCGACTGACTTCGTGAACCCCAAGGATCACAATAAACCCATCAGCCAAGTGCTGTCTGAGATGACTAATGGAGGAGTGGACTTTTCCCTGGAATGTGTCGGGAATGTGGAAGTCATGGTAGGGAGGATTTCATTTAATCTGATTCAAGAATGAAGATGTGTTACCTTACTATTAAAACAACAGCTCAACTGGGTTCACTTGTGGTCTTCAAACAGTAGTTATTGAAAAAGAGCCAAGTGTCCCAGCATTTCCTCACCTGGTCCAGATCAGCACCATTCCAGTTAAGTGACTTTGTGGTGTTTCTGTTTCCAGCGCAGTGCTTTGGAGTCTTGTGTGCGAGGTTGGGGTGTCGCGGTGATTGTTGGCTGGACGGACTTGCACGACGTTTCTGTCCGACCCGTTCAGCTCATCTCTGGACGCACATGGAAGGGCTCTATATTTGGAGGTGAGACAAATATGACCATTACCACCAACTGGTAACTGAAGGCCTGTGGGCTTATGTTCTGCAGTTCTCTAGCCAGTTGCATTCTGGATAACACTTATTTTGTGGCTTAGGCTTTAAGGGTAGGAATGGCGTGCCTCCGATGGTCAAAGCCTACCTGGACAAGAAGTTGAAGTTGGATGAGTTTATCACTCACACCATGCCTTTGGACCAGATCAATGATGCCATTGAAATGATGAAGCATGGTAAATGGTAGGTTTACACTTCTATACTTTCTCTCCAACATTCATGACTCAACAACAATAGAGAGTAATAGATGCAGGTCTGCTCACTTCATTTCTCACATATTTGGTCCACAGCATCCGGGCAGTCCTGAATGTTTCTCCACAGTAAGCCCACCGTGATGCTGTCACTGATCCCAAAGTAACTTACCACCACTGAACAATCAACAGGACAGCGACGCACACTATGTCTATAAATGGTCATACTCAGTGCATCTACAGTATACCCTTAGGGGTCCGACATTGTTGTCTGACCCTGTAGAGGCTTTGTCTCTGCAGAGACAGCCCTATCCTCTGACTTTAGTTGCCATAGTAACAACCATGTCTCTCATAACCAAAGATAACACCTCTAGACGTATGCTTGACCCTGTGTAACCGCATGCTAGAACAGAAAATTCCCTCACAAATACACACATTCACAGTAAAAAGTCGAGTGTTAAATTAACTCCCATAGAGTGAGGGTTTATACAGCTCCACACTTTCCAGAGTCAAATTAACACTTTCAAAGTAGTTTAACTTTTAACAGTATGCCAGAGTTACTTCTTTAACTCCCAAAACAGAGTAAAAGTAACACTAAGGGATTAGACAAATAACACTGCTCTGAGTTACATTTGTGTTAATTTCACTCCCAAAAGTGTCAAGGTATCAACACTGAAAAAATGTTAAATGAATTTTATATATTATATATTTATTATATATTAATTATAAGAATGAATTTCAATAAACAAAATCATTTTTAAAAAGTTGAAGTCGCATGAATGAAGGTATAATGTACATACTTTCATCTGAAACACTGTATGAACTTTGAATATCAAATAGTTTATTATATAATTTTAGCTCAGATATTTTCAATGTACACCTTTCCTCACTTTGTAATACTCTGAATGCATGATGATGGTCATCAAAACTCTCTGTGAATAGCTTGTTTGTCAAAAAATAGACGCGATCTTCAACTAAAAATATATCACTTATTTGACAAATGGCCGGCATTTCTTCTTCCATTGCACTGCAGACAACAAGTCCAACTCTATACTCTACACCATCAACTTTAACCCAAGTAGTTGAGAAAAGGTGTATGAGTATATATTTGTTTATGTACACAAAAGCATGACATCATCACCAGCATTACTGTAGCATTCTGACACTTCTGAATGAACCGTATAGTTAATACTCGTACCGTGTAACGTTACGTTTCCAAAGTACTGCAGCAGTCTGGTCTGTACACATGTAGCCTGTTTTTTTTAAGTCTGCTGTGTTGCCAATGACGTAACGCTAATAAACTCTGAACAGGTTGGTGTTAGTTTAAAGAGTTAAGGTATGATGCACGTCCGATTAGTTCCCTTCTAAGTTAAATAAACCATAGACCACAAAATTCATCAACAAAGCCAGCTACCTCGCTAGCCCGCTAGCTGCTTAACACACAAGTCAATGGAGCCGAGTTAGCTACCGTTAGCACGGCCGCGGCTCAGATTACAAGTGTTGAAATACTGGGCCCAGGTGGCAGGAAAAGTATCTCAATGACTGAAAAAGATAGCAAGATGTGCTTTTGAAGTCAGCACACACACACACAGTCACTGCTCATGGAAAATACAATTATCCACCGCTGTATAATCATTAAATAGACCTTAATAAACCAATAAACCAATTGTGTAGGGTTGCACAATTCATAGATTTCACAGTATGGCCTTGTGGAGGGGGCGTGGTGCATCAGCTGCAGAAGAGAGGTGTGGAGAGGGCTCAGGTGAGCAGCGCAAGGGGAGATGATTAGCACACCTGTTCACTGTTAACTAATCACTCTCTCACTTACTACAGACTGCTAACGTTAGCTCACTTGGTCAAATTTGCTGTTCAGTCGTGGCAACAAACAACGTAGATGTTTCATTGTACATACTGCATTTCACAGCATCAATTAATATTTGTTTGAGTAAGTTTGAACTTAATCGCACTTACCGTGGTAGAGGAGAAAATGGCGCTGGCTTGTGTCTGTCTCTAACTGAAGAAATGAAGCGTGCGGGCGGAAGCGGAGCTTAATTACATCTCTGCAGAAATCAACTCTGAAACGGTTAACCCTGAAATTTCAACTCTCCAATTTTTGCTGTGTTCAGTGAATTATGTGCAGATTGTGATGTGAGAATCATCTGCAGTGTTCATATAAGCAAACGCTAAACATGTCAAAGTGTTTTAAAGAGCAAAATAAATGGTCTTAACAAATGGGCTCTGTGGTGTCTTTGTTTTTTCTTCTGGTTTATTGTGCTGTATGTCATAGACACAGCATTTACAACTCATGTCTCCGAATGCTCTAATAAACTCTGTTTAAAGTGTCAGTCAAATAGTTTTAGCTCAGATTTACTCAAACCAGCCTAATTATATCAATGTTTGCTTACCTTGGCAGACAGGGCTGTTATTATTCTGCTAGGATGGGCTCCAGGATTTGTCCCCGAGCAGTGTTTCTGCCTGTTTCTTGAAGAATTTCTAATAAAGAGTAGGATATTGCAGTTAAACACACTAAATGAAATTATATGAAAACCATATAACTACATATAATAACAGCTGATGTTGACATTACAGTTTATGATTGCTCTCTGTTCTGGGAACGGCCATGGTTGCAATTTCAAAACCCTTATCCTTGTTTACATACACTAGATTTAATGGAGCGACGCTTGCAGGCTAGTTCAGGCAGAGAGTTCGAGCTGCGCTCCTTATACACATAAAACATGCCTCACACTCTACAATCATCCAAATCCAAACACACGATTATCTAACTATTTAAGCTGCAGAAATTTCCCATCTCCCACTTTGCTCTGTCAATGCTATTGCTACCCTGCACCAGCATCGCCTGTTCTTCAGCCCCTCCACCCACCTGCAGGCTCCTGACTGAGCTGTGCTAACCTTGATTAAAGATTTGCACAATTAGCACTAGCCTGCTTGAGAAGCATGCCATTTGTTGCACATCTCACACATTCTTGCTATCTCTAGCATTGACAGATCAACTACCTAACCCTCCGCCTATTTAAAATGTCCAGGTGGATAAAGCATACAGTCTTTTGAGTTGACGAGAATAGCCGATGTTGGCTGTGACTGCTACAGGACCCATACCAATAATTAACACGCCCAATAATGTACAATATGACAATCAAGCCTCAAAGCCTTGTTTTCATGCATGCTGATGGGGCACTGCTCAACCACCAGCTGGAGAAATGCCCTCACTACACACCAACGCTTCTTACAGTTTTTCTCAATTGTTAAAACACTAAAACCCATTGGCTGAACAAAGTTCTCAGTTGCCTGAACTCATTTAGCTAATTGTGCAGTCTGTTGTCAATACCTTAAACCATTTCACATGGCAAAACACAATTTGCTAATTTCTCACTCACACATTCTCATTCTCAAAACACATTCTGCACTCTAATGCACATGTCATCCAAATTTGTAAATACAAATAGAGCAGACATGTCATTGATTAAACAGAACCACTCGAAATTGATTTCACTTGTTTCAAATGATGTGACACAACCAATATAAGCCAGATCAGAGAGCAAACAGGTTGTTGAAGGTGGGAACGAGAAAGTCTGAGAATGGATAGAAGAAACTATGTGAGAGGACGAGTGCGTATGCGAGGTGGGGACGAGGAGGAAGAGGAGGAGGACAAGAAAGAAGAAGAGGAGGACGAAGAGTGGAAATATCCGATGAAATTCAAGCAACAATCATAGACATGTTTTTGTCCATGGACTGACAATGAGGGAAGCAGGACTTAGAGTGCAACCTAATTTGAGACGATTTTCTGTGTCCACCATAGCAAGGACATTCAGAGAAGAGAACAGGTTCAGTATACTACTGTATTTTTGTAATTGCAAATTTACTGTACTACACTACGTGCAGCTGTTTCAGTAGACATTTGTAAAGTTCATCACTGTATGTATTGTACCGCATGAATATTTTTTGTAACTGCACATCTACTTTTTGTAGAATTGCAATAAACAGATTGTCTGGCCCTGAACATTGTGCTTTCCATTTGTTTACAGTACTAACTGCTCAATAGATTGTGACTGGTTGCAGGTTCATATCAACAAAGAACAAGAATTACAGTATCACAGAGACAAAGGACAAGTTTGGGAGATGCAGGGTAAAGTACTGTAAAAATATGGGTACAAGGAGGAGGAAGAAAAAAAAATGGTAAAGAGCAAAGCAGAGTAGTAATTTCTGTTCAATTTTGAGCTACTATGATAGAACATGTTTTCGTTCATCAAAAGACAACGACGGAAAAATATGAAATTTGTTTTGAGATTAAAAATGTACTTCTCCCTGAGAACTATATGTTTTGAACAATGTGTTTTCTATTTTTTGGTGTATTGTTTACTGACTGCTTGATGGTGTATATCATTTTGATCGCTTTGTTTATGATTTGAGAGCAGTGTTTGGTTTTGAGCACAGGTAAAACTGTTTTGAGGCGAAAGTTTCATTTTGAGCACAGGTAAAACTGTTTTGTAAATAGTGCTTGAAGATCGTCTCAGAATTGACTGCATTTTTACTCGGTGTTTTCTCGGCCTTGGACAAAGAGGACTCAGGATTTTATTTCAAAACTATTTATTTTGTGGGGATATCTCCAGTGTTTCCCATTAATCACCTAATGTCTAACTTATCCCACCACACTTTCATAATTCACTGAAAAATAAACAGGACCTGTTGTGTCATACATTATTGTGTGTTGTTCCACTTCAACAATTAGTCTCTCGTCGTTCATGTTGAGACTCTTTGATCGATTGACTGCTGACCTGGTGCCACCGGTCATGACTTAATGTTGATGTGAAGCTGTGATAGGCTACATGAACTGCGTATTGTGTTTTATTTTGAAAGGGGGCGGAAGTGTATTACGTTGATTCTGTGTCGGATTTCCTGTCTGGTGCAATCTGCTCTGTTGAGATTCACACGGTTTTTGCAACGGCTCGCGTCAAAAATAGAAGTGCTACGGAATGATAGCGCTGCAGCGCGGAGAGTCGCTGCTGTGACGTTCCGCGGCGCGCCCTGTGTGAATGGTTTCATTGATTAGAGTGGCAGCGATCAGCTCTGGTGACCGCGGTGCAGCCGTTCCGCGGCGCTTACGTCCCCAGTGGGCCTAGAGTTCAAAAAGTTGTTCTACAGTCTGTAGTTACAGAGCAAATACCCACATGGCACAGAAGGAAAGTTCAGGTCGAGGTTTAACCACAATACCACGAGCCAACAGCTGCAATGTTCCTCCAACAAATCAAACTCAGTATTTTATGAAGCAGGTCATAGAAAAAAGAAATGAATATGAACTAGTTAGTTTTGGGACAGTGAACCCTGTGACCTGTGGCTGATACAGCTGCCAGTGATCAGTGATCAAGCCCAGAAATCTTGATCGGGGCACCTTTAATATTAACCATCAAGTATTCAGCCAGGCTGTAGTGTACATACTATTTTATATTTAAAAATGTATGTAAGGAAATCTGTGGAACTTACTGTGAAGGCTGGGAGACGTGGGCAGATTTGGCAAATATTAGCTACATGTTAGTATGACTATATACTGTATGGTCTTGGTCTTGACTTGGTCTCAACCCTTCAGAGTCTTGATCTTGATACACTCTGGTCTTGTTCTTGACTTAGTCTCAGTTTAGATGGTCTTGACTACAACACTGGGTTTATGGTTTTGTATTTCCTGTTTTATTTTGTAGTTCTCTCCTTCATCGTGTCTTGTGTATCCTCATATTCTCTGTTTTGGATTCTGTTTTTTGGACTTCTGTTTATTAGACCTCTCCTGGATTTATGGTCTTAGTTTGTTTTGTCTGGACCTTCCCAGCCATCTTCTGTTATATTCGTGTATACCTGCCATAGGTTATTTTTGTTTATCACCTCATCGTCTGTATTTGCGTTCTCTATCTTGAACCACAGCTTGACACTTTAACCAAAGTTAAAGTTAAACCATTGAAATGTTACTAATACACCATAAACCTACAGGGGGACACTCCAAATAAAGCGTTGCCAATAAAACCTCAAATTTTAAATTTAACCATACACACTAGAGGGTCAAAATAAAGGAGCTTAAAGGAATTTATTTGTCTGTTTTATCATTATTGTTTCTATTAATTATTCAAACAATAATAATGAAAATACAACTAACTTTACTTAAAGTTATAAACATAACTGAAGGCAAATTCAATTAAATATTGGGGGTCCTAAATATGTTAAACCAAATGGTACGCAGTTAACATGGGATTTAATAAAAAACAAACTGTATAAATGTCTTATACACTGTAAGTCTTCTACCATCTAATACATTTCTGTTTTTTATTTCACTATGCTCTTCTTCACCTCTTTTATGAAGGTAGAAGTGAGGAAATGAGGACTGCACTGAGGAAATATGAGAGAGCAACAGAAAGTGTTTGGACGCGGCCCACAGAGGAACAAAGGCCCTTCTCTGTGATTGGTCTAAACTTTGATAAACACTCTGCACTCCACCCTAACCTTGATAGTACGGCTCTGAAACATCATGGCAACCGCAGGGAAGGTAAATCAACTTCTGCTAATGTTTGAATGGATTTGAGCTGTCCTGCACACAAAAACACAGTTTGTTTCAGTGTTTATGGAGCAGAGGGAATGTTTACACTACTACAGGGAGGATATGAAGGGTGAGGCTGAATCTATCTAGCTTTTTATTGGAATATTATATGTTATGTTATATTAACAACTGCAAAAGAGAAATACTCTATAATCGATAATAGACAAAATATAAATCACTGGAGAGATGTGCATGTCAAGTCTTGCCTAACTGCTGGTTGAGGCTTCCTGTTATTGCAACATGTGTGCACAAGGAGGGGAAAAAGGGTCAAAGTCTTGAAGAAGTTTTTATGACTCTGTTATATTCAGCTCTATTATTGTTATATTATATATATTTACTGTGTATATATCATGATTATGTTATATTCAGATAAATGGAGTAGAATAACTGATGGTAAATGGTAACACTCTGATCCGTGGTTTTCAAAGTGAGAGGCGGGCCTCCCCAGAGGGACAGGTTCCAAACAGCTTCAGGGGAGGCTCAGTGAAAGGAAGTGGGAAATATATAGTAATTATACTATAGAGATAGTCAGAGATACAGCAGTTTTTTTTAGCTTTACTGCCACTTTCCCAGAGTCAGAAACTAACGAATGCCTGAGGACAAACCTTTTTTATTTATGTGGTGTAGTCTGAAGTCATGTCAAACAGAGTATTGAGCTCTATTGTAGTGTCAAATAACATTAATCATGATGCCAGACCAGCTGATGTTCTCGGATGTTTTGTGTTGTAGGTGATCCGGTGCAAAGCTGCCGTAGCATGGGAGGCTGGGAAACCTCTCGTGATGGAGGAGGTGGAGGTGGCACCTCCTAAAGGTGGGGAAATACGCCTCAAGGTAATATCAGGGCTGATGTGTTACAAGATAAAAAATGTTGCTGCAAAGTCTTCAGTCATTAATGTGCTTTCATTAATCTTTAATCTAATTAACTGTAATCAATTAAAGGCAATGCTGCAATTACAGAAGTAACAATAACATTAATTAAGACATCTCAGTGTACAGCAGTCTTATCAATCTACACCACATAATGACCAGCTCTACCTGAACCTTATCTGGACTCAGTGTGCTGTGCTATAATTACAGTGTACTTTGCACCTTCAATTAGTTCTGTTGATATGTTGTGTGTGTGAGTTACTGCATTCTTAATTTACCTCAAGTAAGAACACTTTGTTTTTAATACAGTGTTCACACCAGTAATATAACCTTTACTATAATTCTCACAAATCTGTAATTAAATATATGTTTTAATTACTCATAACATTTGATTTCCCCACATTACAGCAGATGTTCTTCTTCAGAGAAGAGCATGAGTAGTTTTAAATGGATTGATGATTGCGTGGCTCAGATCGCGGACCTTTTTCTTTTCAGGTTGTGGCCACAGGGATCTGTCACACCGACTCCTACACACTAAGTGGCTCCGACCCTGAGGGAGTTTTCCCCGTAGTGCTGGGTCACGAGGGAGCTGGCATCGTTGAGAGTGTCGGCGAGGGAGTCACTAAATTTCAGCCAGGTTCTTTCTCTTTTGTCTTCTCTTCTCTTGCTGCATATGAATGTGAATGCTCAAACAAAACGTACTGCTTTTGTTTTAGGGGACACGGTCATACCTTTGTATATCCCACAGTGTGGAGAGTGCAAATTCTGTAAGAATCCCAAAACCAACTTGTGTCAAAAGATCAGGTAAATGTCCTGGGTTCAAACACATGAACATCTTGCCTTGTTGCCAGCTGATCTGATGTCAGATCTGTGCTTGTGTCTTGTTCTCCAGGCTCACTCAGGGCAAAGGCTTGATGCCAGATGGGACGACCCGTTTCTCTTGCAAAGGGAAGAGCCTCTTCCATTTCATGGGCTGTAGCACATTCTCTGAGTACACCGTGGTGGCTGAGATCTCCCTGGCCAAAGTGGACCACAGGGCCCCTCTGGACAAGGTGTGTCTGCTGGGCTGTGGCATCACCACTGGTTATGGAGCTGCTCTAAACACTGCCAAGGTGAGTCAGCCTCCTCAACTAACAGGACTGTGCTATGAACAGTCATCACAACCAGTCACTACTAGTTCTCCTCTTTAGATGTTATGCCGACTTCATGGGGTCAGTGATTGTAGTTTTGGTCCAGTAAATTCATTGTTACCAGAGGATAAACCCTACTGACTTCTGTGACCCCTGGTTTTTCTTCCAGTGCCAACAGCAGATCCAAATTTTCACCCCATGAAATATCTCAACATCTACTGGATAAATTGGCACAAACATTTTGTAAAGACATTCATGGTCCCCAGAAGATGTATGCCACAGGTCACTAATAGGCGGACTGCAGTCCGGACCCACACTCCATCCTATGCTAAACGGCAGAAGGTTGACACCAAAAACCGGTTTTTAATCCGGAAGATTGCAGCCAAGTCAGACAATAACTTGTTATTATTGTTATTATTATGAAAGTACTTTTTATTTATAATTCTCAGTTGAATTATGACTTATTACCAGCACTGTTGTGTGGTTTGGTGAAATGTCTCAAACTTTCAGATTGATGGCCATGGAATTTGTGATAACTTTGGCAATCCCTTGACTTTTCATCTACCATCATCCTAATTTCTCCGGTACTTTGTTTTATGACCAAATACCTGCAAAACTAATGACATTTCCAACAGCCTCAGCTCTACTTTTACATTTTATAGTGCTTATTAAAAATCTTAGCATGCTAACACACAAGATGATGAAAATGATAAACATTATACCTGCTAAATATCAGCATGTTGTATTGTCATTGTGAGAATATTAGCATGCTGATGTTAGCATTTAGCTCAAAGCACCTGCTGTGAGTTTTAATATGGATTTAATATGCCCATATATTACTTATTATGAGCCAGCGTGTGCCTACAGTACTTACTGGATGCCAGTGAAGTATGTGTTTGTTCTTTTTCTAATCATTAGGTAGCATTAAGTTGTATTCTACTCGGTCATATTCAAAATCGTTCTTATTTTCCCTGCTGTGTATTGTGTCATTAATCACAGCAGAAATGTGCTGACCTATACTTGCACTCTCCCATCCCTTCAGGTGGAGGCAGGCTCAACCTGCGCAGTGTTTGGCCTGGGAGCGCTGGGCCTTGCAGCAATCATGGGCTGTAAAGCAGCTGGGGCAGCCAGGATTATTGGAGTCGATCTCAATCCTGACAAGTTTAAAACCGCCCGAGAGTTCGGTGCCACAGATGTGGTGAACCCGAAGGACCACAGCAAGCCAATCCAAGAGGTCCTGGTAGAGATGACAGATGGCGGCGTGGACTACTCCTTTGAATGTGTGGGCAACGTGGCAATCATGGTGAGTTGGGAAACTACAATCCCATATTAATGACCATCTCCTATACTAAGTAATTCAGCTCTGCATGCTGAATAAGCACATGATCCATAATTATATTTCTGATACTAGTGTTTTTTACAAGTTGGTTCTTTATTTGAATTTAGAGTATTTACCAAAATTTCACCCTTGCCAGGAAGGACAACCCTTCTCTGAGCCCTCTAGGCAGCATGGCACAGCCCACCCTACCGCTGTCATTCATCAGGCCCTTTAAAAAGAATACCTTTATAATCAAAATTAAGCAATATTCAAAGACATGATCAGATGCTGTTTGGATCATGTTGATGTGACGCTGTCATGATATTGTCTATTGGTGGCAGAGGGCAGCACTGGAGGCCTGCCATAAAGGATGGGGCACCAGCGTCATCATCGGGGTGGCAGCAGCCGGAAAAGAGATCTCCACCCGGCCCTTCCAGCTGGTGACCGGACGCACCTGGAAAGGCACTGCTTTTGGAGGTAATAAGCTAACCGTCGCTAAGAGTGATCTCACAGTAGTACAGCAGGTGTAGTTCCAAGCAAATGTAACATTCACATCTAATCCAATGTAATTTACACAGGTTACAAGAGTGTCGCCAGTGTTCCCAAACTGGTGGAGGACTACATGAACAAGAAGCTCAAAGTGGACGAATTTGTGACTCACACTCTGCCCTTTGAGAAGATCACTGATGGTTTTGATCTCATGCATGCTGGGAAATGGTAAGCCTTGACTTAACATACATATTGAAGTCGTGTGTGTATTAAATTTGTTATGGTAATGTGCGTATTAGACGAGTGTCCCTGTGGGTTTTGTCTGTTAAATACATTATGCGTCCCCTCTGTTGAGGACAAAACTGACGGGGTTTTATAGTATTTTGCACCATGAGTGGCCATTCTTCAAATATGAGTTCAGTCAGTCATGTATAATCTGATATCCATAAACTGATTTTTTTTTTTTATGTTTCAGCATTCGTGTTGTGCTGCAGTTCTAGATGCAGAGGAACACAGGAAAACCAGGATCTCACTCCATGTTTACCCTGCTCAGTTCAATAAATAATCTTTCAATTCCCTGTTCAAGTCTGTTTTATTTGAACAATGCACAGTCAGACACCTCTTTGATCAGTGTTTCTCCCCTGAAGGAACACACACATACACAGAGAGAACACTGTGTGAAGGAAAAACAGGCGAACCAAAACAAGATTATTCCGAAATATTCTTTGATGTAGACTGAATGAATAATAAGGTGGTAGGACCGCAAACACCCAAATGGCATCAGTGTTGGAAGTGTGTTAATTGATGAGGATTTTTGAGTGGTTCTTTTTAATAACAGCATCCTTTGATTATTCTTCCTGTAGAGTTTGAGTACAGGGCTCATTTTTTAATCCCACCGTTTCATAACTTATTGCTGTAAACGTCGGAGTCTCTCCGAGCTTCAGTGATGCACTTTCATTTCTAAAATGTTTCCTCAAACTAGAACTGACTTGAGAGAATTACTACGACGCCCTGTGCTCAGCTGTGCTATACTTGGTTAGGCAAAACATGTCAACAGCTCAGTTCGCGCTCCACAGTGAAAACCCAGAGTCCTAATCATTATTGCATTTTAAGATAGAAATATCAAATGATGCTGTCAAACAGTTCTCATCTATGCTATGGTTATATAAACAGTAATGAGATAGAGGCGCAATTTATGCAGAAGTCAGTACTTGAGAGTAAGAATCCCTCTTAAAAAAACATTTCCTGAATATGCTGTATTAATGTTAATATAGATAAGAGTCTTCTGCTCTGTAATTACGGGCGCATAACCTGCGTTTCACACTTAAAGGTCCGGTGTGTAAGATTAAGGTGGTTGAAATCTACATCTTCATGTCATTAAATCCTACACACTGGACCTTTTAAGTTAAGGATTGAAATAACAAGATCATTTGGTGCGTGCTTTTAAGTATTTACAGGCATATTTACCATACTTGATATACTGATATAAAAACTCCAATTTGCATACTACAATATTATGGCAGAATTTTAAAAATGAATGGTGGAAGTGATGACTTGCGATTATGTTGCAGTACTGTTTACCAGGGTAATGATAAAATAAGAAGAAATGC
Organism: Argyrosomus regius; assembly: GCA_946959425.1. Taxonomy (NCBI): domain Eukaryota; kingdom Metazoa; phylum Chordata; class Actinopteri; family Sciaenidae; genus Argyrosomus; species Argyrosomus regius. The sequence goes on along the minus strand of OX336887.1, from coordinate 17,565,926 downwards.
TTGCAACAGTCTGATCTGTAGGTTTATTAATAGGAATTGAAACTGGTGGTGCTAGCATGAGGTATTATATTCTATTATGCTTTACTTTTATTCCAGTTTATCTAGCTATTCATACATTTTAATGAGTTTTACTATTTTACTATTATACATTTTTAGTGGCGCTTTCTCAGTTTGTGTTGGGGAGTTATTGTGTGAAGAACTTTGTGTTACGTTCTGTATGAAAAGTGTAAATAAAGTCTGATTGATTGATTCTATCTGCGTTTAATGCTAATGATTTAGTGTGTTTTGCACGTTGAAAGGGCATTTGTGTTTAAATTTAAGAAGGTAGCAGGTCAGTTTTGTTCAATCTTACACACTGGTAATCACACACGTGTTCATTCTGTTACGAGTCCAAATGCCAGCCAATAAACAAAAAGCCATCTCAAATTTTGTACCACTGTTCACTGATGTCCTTATTTATAACTTCACAGCAGTTGATTATTTCATTTGTGTTGTTTACACAATGTTGTGGAGAAATTGCTGAAGTCAATGGTCAATGGTGAGGTCAGGGGGGAAGAAAGTGTTCAGGAGCCTCTGATGTCTTATGCTGTAATATTTATTGACGCTTGGCCAAGGAGAATTAGAGACACTCTCATAGTGCATCAGAAGTGCCTGAGTCGGTCTCACATTCTGCCCAACTCATGCTGCTGGATAGACTTTAAACCCCAAGATAACACCACAAATACTATATGCCCAGAATTAGCCAAAGAGAATGTCTTTACCCATGTTTGTGTTACCGTCAGCACATTCTAGTTTATGTTAATGGAACGTCAACGGCAAGCTATCTATTATGTCTAGGAAGGCAACCTTCAGTTCCTTCGACCCTTGCCACCACAGTGTTGAGATACGCTGGCACCTGCTGTTCTCAAGCAAAGCCAAACAACTACTACTGCCGAGGACATCAAGGCCCACACGTGACCCCGTGTGACCTAAGGATAGAAAATTCCATAACACACAGGAACTGAACCATTGTTTTCTATCATAGCTACTAGTACTAGCTTCATTCCATGGCATGAACCATGAAATCTTTGAATGAAGCAAGTTTATGGACCTAGAGTCATGTATGTTGCTGATATCACACTAGTGCAGCTTGAACTGAACGAACGGTGTCAAATCTCAAATGCAGTTTCGACTATGTCTGTACTCAAGAGTTAAAAAAAAGGCCTGAAGGCTTCTGGTATGCAGATAGTCATTTCCAGCAATGAATGACTGCTGAATTAAACCACTTTTGGGATTTAGATCACCAATCTATTCAAGGACAAATTCACCCACACAGATCTACAGAAGAGTCATTTATTACTCCATTAGAAGAAATACAAAGATGGCAGAGAAACTGTGATCACATTAGTCCTCTGAAAATGTAGAAATAATGAATGCTGCTCACACCAGGAGAATCCTCACATCAAGGTAAACAGTGACTGTCGAAATAATGGGAATATATCAGTTAACGTGCCTTGAGATATTCCGGCAAGTTTTACTTCCTAGATTCACACATTAAGGCTCAATTTGCTACACGAGGGCTAATGGAAACACGGGACACTGTAAGAGTTAGTTCAGTACTTGAACGACTTTGTGCTCAATGTCGTTATACTCATTCTGGTTATCTCTGTAAATGCTCCGTGGTTGCATCACATCTCTCCTAGCAACCGCGACTGACGTCCTCTACTGGAAAACTGACTGAAGACGGAGTACTAATAATAGCCACATTGAGGATATTACAATTAAGTTGGAGTGCTTCTATCGGGCACGTCAACAGGTACATACGACGGTGATGAGTGACCTTGTAATGAGCTGTGATGAGCTAGCAACAGGCTGACATGGAGCGATAAATCTCATTTATTGATTCATTTCCTTTCAAAAGCGTTACAGAAATGAGTTCAGCAGTTTGGGAAATATGTTTATTTTGCTTTCTTGCTGAGAGTTTGATGAAAAGATTCAAACAGCTCTCGTATCTGTCCGTTAAATATGAAGCTACATCTAGGAGATGGTTAGCTTAGCTTAGCCTAGCTTAAAATAAAAACTTGAAACGGGGAAAAAGCTCGCCTGGCTCTGAACGAAGGTAACAAAATCCACCTACTAGCATCTCTAATGGTCACTAATTAACACATTATATCTCATTTGTTGAGTCCATACAATTTGTAAAAGATGTGTTAATTACTGAGCTTTCAAGGCACTGCTTAGCATTTCTTTTTAATTTTGGACAGAGCCAAGCTAGCCGGTTCGCCTTCCAGTCTTTATGCTATGCTAAGCTAACAGTCACCTGGTCTTAAAAGGGACAGACATGAGAGTGTTATTAATCTTCTCTAAAGTGTATTTAAATATGTCTGCTGTTAAACTGAACTGAACATTTTGTTGCCTGACCTTTAAGTTTTTTGGCCTCTTGTTATTTTCTACGTCTGAAATAAGCTTCGAGTTGCTAGTTGTTGAGGTTGTGACACTTGTTGACGCCGTTTCCCAGAACCCTCCCATCTAAAAAGTATTGCTAATTTCTTTTCAGTCCGTCTACGGGAAATTCTTGTGACGTCTGATTAAGGTTAGCAGAGGATGAGAGAAAAGAAGCGAAGCATGGGGTAATGGTTGAATTTGCCCTGAGCTCCACACACCACAGACAACAACTAGCCAGCCAGTAAAAACTCTGCGTGACATGACCCACAAGTCAAAAACAGGCCTGATGTCAAGCCCGACCACTAAGCAAAACCAAAACCTAATAAATACTTTCATATTTCCTTCAGAGGACACAGTTTTCACTAATAAAGCGATCCACATTTGATATATGACACATTCAAGTACTTCCATTTAATTTGAGGAACCAATATTTAATTCAAAGAACAATGGGAGCCACAGTTAAACTGAGCTCTAGGAGTGGTACCTCATGTTTGAGATGTGTGTGTGTGTGTGTGTGTCTGTGTGTGTAACGTGTGTGTGTGTGTGTGTGTGTGTGTGTGTGTGTGTGTGTGTGTGTGGGTGTAAGAATCAGAGGTGCTGGGTGTCTGTGTCTGGAAAGTCCAGTCCTTGGTTGCGTTCAGGTCCAGCCTACACTTGGCTCAGGAAATGAGCCCGACCGTTGTCCTCCAGGCGGCGGGTGAGAATCTCGCACCCAGTCTCCGTCACCAGCAAGGTGTGTTCAAACTGAGCCGAGCGCTTCCCGTCTCTGGTCACCGCTGTCCAGCCGTCGGGCCACGTCTCATCTTGCCAGCCACCTGAGACATTACACACACACACACACACACATATAAGGCTTTGGCTTAAAACACCATTAATTAAACAGTTGCAGAAACAAAACACGTCAAGTCTGGCACTGAATCACCGGATCTCTGTGAGGTATTAAGTGGGTTTTAAGATTTTAATGACCCGTTTTAAAGCATGACTGGGTCTGCTGTAACGCACCTCATTTAACCCCTCGTGAGCCAGTTATCAGCCACAAATCCTCATACTTCATTCAAGCTTTTAGTGTAAAAGGGACCAAGTTTTTGGCTCTGAATTTATATTTAGAGCTCTTGAGAAACTTTGGCAATTTTACAAGCTTGCTTTAATATTTTTTGTTGCTGTCCTGTGAAACCATGTATCTCAAAATTAGAATAATAGATAGTTCCTTTATAGGATGAGAACACTGTCCGACTTCTAAACCCAGATAAACCATTTAAAACCAAAATGGATCATCTGAAAAATACAATATGACAAAGCTGAAAACATTTTTTCTCAACTTTAGAAAATAAGCTGACTTTTTGGAGATAAGCGGTTGTAACAAGACAGTAATGTTTTAGTCTGACGTTGTATTTTACTCTCTACTCTCGCTTTACTGTCTCCTGTCTGCCACGTTTGTTTTATATAATCGCTACAACTCTGCATAACTGATTAATTAAATCAATTATGTTTCATTGAAATGATTATCTCTATAATTACCCCTACCGTTGTTCACATTGCTCTTAATATTTGCAGTTACACTCACCTTCACATATCATGGGCTCAATGGTGAACACATGGCCAGGCTTCATAACTCCAACTGCTTTGTTTTCTGGGAAATAAACGAACACAGAGATCATCGTCACGTAGGAGGACAACGCGTTTGAACTGAGATGTACAGCGTGTGCGCGGAGCGCGTGGCTACTCACTGGCATAATGTGGCACATTGGGAGCGGTGTGGAAAAGTCTGTGGATGCCGTGGCCACAGTAGCTCCGCACCACAGAGAAGCCGTTGGCCTGAGCGTGCTTCTGGATGATGTTACCTAATTCTCTATAGCGAATGCCAGGCTTCACTGTCACAACAGAAGGAAAGCAAAGAAGTAAGCACGAGGGTCACAGGCTTCGGAAAACTGTAGATCATAGTCCAACAAATAAAACCCCAATTCCAAAAAAGTTGAGACGCTGTGTAAAAAGTGAAATTGCATTCTGTTTTTTATTGACATTTTACACAGCCGCCAAACTTTTTTGGAATTGGGTTTGTATAAAGGCTGACAGATATTTGGACGTTAAAAAAAGATTCTAATGATGTATGCTGAACATTTTTGACAAGAACTCTTTAAATTTGACTATTAAAGAATTCTGACCACAGTGTGTGTGTGTGTGTGTGTGTGTGTGTGTGTGTGTTGCGCTCTAATAACAAAACAACCTCACTTCAAGGTAGCCGCTCTGGAGGTTTCAATCGTATTACACAATGTTCCTCTGCAGATGGATTTACAAATTGAAGTGTAAATGTTCAATTTTCTTTCTTTATTCGGAGCACTTGAAGAACTTTTCATTCAGGGTAGCTTAAAAGTTTCATTGGGAATAGGTTAGAAAGAAAATACTGTTTCTAAGGTCAGAGCTCTCTGGTGGACAAACTATGTAATGGCCACGCAGTTCCTAAATGAATTAAAGCACATCTTTGGTATTTCTGTACTGCATTTTTGCATTATAGCATAACATATTTACCCATACAGATATCTGATTTACCCTCAACCCAACAGCCATCATGGCTCTGCGTAACGTATGACAAAAATGCGGTGAAGGTGAGGCTAACATCAATAAAATTGAAAAACAAAAAAGAAAAAGCAAGCTTGAATTCCTACCGGAGTCGATCGCTTGCATAAGGCATTCATATGTGGTCTGAACCAGTTTCTTCGCTTCTTCGTCCACGTCTCCGACATAGAAGGTTTCATTGAGGTCACCATGGAAACCGTTGTGGTAGACGGTGATGTCCACTGTGTAAGAGTGAGATGATAAACACATCAGAGCCACATGACAAACTACTTTCTATTTGGTTTAAACACAAAGAAAGTGCTGTTATGAACTGCGTGTATTGGTTGGACATGAAAAAAAAAAAAAAAAATTGCTGATGAAATTGGAATTGCTGGTAGCAAACTGGGACTTTTCCCACTTAACGGGAAATATAGAGAGCAGAGAATGCGAATAGCAAATCCCCACTGGTAAAGGTTAATGAAACAATTTGTCTTGTCGGACCACGCAGCGAGAGATGAGTTACTGGCAAACACTCCATCAGACACTCTGAGGGGAGTGGCGGATGGAAGACATCGTATTAGCAGAAATATTCATAAAGAGGCTAAAATTGGCCAAACTCCCGCTGACAAAATTTCAAGACGCTGGTAGAACCATTTGTCACGGAGGAGGAAGCTCTTTTTTTCCCCACCCCACTTTCTTTAATAAAACATTTCCCTTGGTTTCAACTTAGCTTAAGTTAGGATGTGTTTGATAGTAAGAATATTAACAACAATGAGACAATTTGCTGGAAAGGTCAATGTTAGGTTTGTTAAAGAAATTTCGAAACGGTCAAAATATGTGCCGCTGTCAGTCTAAATTCAATCATTTTCATAAAACAGTCACAGGCAGCTGTGTTAGAAGGTGCACTTGGGTCCCAAAATCGTGTCATTTATAGCGTAATGAGTGTACCATTGAGGATATCTCCTTCTTGTAGTAGTCTTCTGTCTGGAATGCCATGGCAGATGACTTCATTGACAGACGTGCAGCAGGATTTAGGGAAGTTGTAGTAGTTGAGAGGAGAGGGGTAGCAGTTCCTCGCCGTACAAGCCTGAACAGACAAAGCAGTTGGTTAGAATCATAACAAGTGAGGAAGACGAGATCGGATAAAGACGGACGACCATGTGTTGAAGAAAGGGAAAAAATACCAGATGCACAGCGTGGTCGATTTCTTCTGTTGTAATGCCCGGCTTCACCATCATGGCTGCGATGTCCAGGACTTCTCGTGCCAGCTGCCGAGTAACACACAAAACCAAAATGTATTAAATGGAAAACTAACAAGGCAATGCCGGGACACGACGGCTGATTTGTTACCTTGCACACCACTCTCATGCCCTCAATGTCATCAGGTGACAGGATCTTGATCTGTGACGTCCCCTTCAGAAACTGCTCAGACTCAGAGATCCCTGAGTGAAGGAAAACAAAGAGACGGCCGCTATCATTCACACGTCAACGCTCAGTGAAGCTGATGAGCCGACTCAAACAGGACCGCGCGCAAAGCAGCTGTCGGAAGTCTATCAATTTTTTAGACGCGGCATCAGCCTGGACCATCGCAGCTGGATTTACATACTCCTAATTGATTTTGTTTAACATCATGAGTGACAGTTGACAATAAGCCATCTGGTAGCGAGAATGCACGAGGCATCTCCACCCTTTCTGCTGACTTTTACCTTCTGCGGTGTCTGACTCCTGGCAGCTTCAGAGTACATGATTAATTCAACTCCGGACCATAAATACAAGTGATGAGAGGATGAATCAACAAATATTTTTCAACATATGAAATGTGTAGAGTCTAAAGGCTAAATTCCACCGGGCACGGATGCGTCACGTTTTGTTGTGTGCCGTTGCAGCCATTCTAGTCAAAGTTTTAAACCCCACCAGAAGCGGTGCGGCCTGTCTGAGAAGCGTCCCAGAAGGAGGTCTCAACGGAAAATGCGCGGCTGTTCTATTTATGACAGACGCCGCAAGAAGCCCACGTCAATCTCCCCAGAGCCCGTCTGGCCGGAGGTCAGACACGGAAACGATTTTCAAAATAAAACACCCTGTGCAAACTGCTGGTCATGAAAACAGCCAAAAGAGAAACAAATTAACTATGTAGCATATTTAGAAGCACATAAACTAAGGAAAATGACCAAATCTGAGCAAGATAAAGTCTGGAGGGCAAACCGCTTCTGAAACAGGGTTTGAAGTTCTGTGTGGAACGGGCTAAATCAGCACCGCAACTGCACTGTGTCGGAGACGTGCCCGGTGGGATTTCGCCCTAAGATTGGGTGAAGCTGAATATAAATTTTTTTGGTTTTGTTGATATCGCTCAGCCAAACTTTTACTGTGTTATATTAGAACATCACTTGTGTAACCCTGTTTCTATATATATATATATATATATATATATATATATATATATATATATATATATATATATATATATATATATATATATATATATATATATATATATAATATCAAAGGTTTGTTCTGACACTCCACATTTCTAATGGACGAGCAAAGCGACTGGCAGCGCTATGGTGCTATAGATAACTAGGTGCTCCTGCAGAGAATAAGCTACAGCATCAGCACCTGAGCAGAGGAGGGACTCTAATGACACTCACACTGTCGACTCAGAAGAACAGAGCAGGATTGTTACACGGGGAAGAACAGAATGCATGTGCGTCACAAGCAACAATGCTTGGCAATAAATTGAGACGACCTGCAGCTCAACTAAACATTAAACAAGATCGTGACATTATTCTTGGACTGAAAAGCACATTAGGAGAGTATTTCAGTACGGCGAGTCATCAACAATTCGCTGATTTATAATTCATTAACTCAACAAGATGATTGCTGGATGAGCATGAACAGTTGCCTAGCAACACGGACTTTAGACAGGTTTGTGTACAAGTCAAATACAGCCCTCCTTTTGACCTGAAGAGCCTACAGTGTGAGTGCAACAATCAATTGGACTTACTTACGCTTTGATACATCTGCTCACAAAAGAAGCAAAGCATGAGACAAATCACAGTGTGCACATTATATCATCTTCATAATGGTATGACACTTCCTCATACGTTCACTGGTGGTAATAATTGCCGGTTTACAACACGGTTCCAGATGTGATTGCGGCTCAACAACAGTGCTGTGTTAAAGAAAACACATTAGCCTGTAACGATTGCGCCTCAGTCCCCAAGAAGGCATCACAGGAGAATGAAAGGAGACTGTAACCATGACTACCTGAGTATGGATCTATGCAGTCAGATGACAAGGATGTAGAGGTTGCCATGGTTGCACAATGAATGGCTTGCCCAGAGACATAGACGTAACATAAGCCAGGTTACAATGAAGATATCAAACTGAATGATTCTGTGTTAAAGCACCAAAGAAGGAACCGAGGACCTGCATAAAATCATAATGTATACACACCTAAGAAATCTGATTTTTATTCATCAAGCAGTGTTTTTCACAGCAATACTGAATCAAATTAACTCCAGTTACTACCGATCCTACTGAGAACACACATCACATTACGCAGCAGTAACCGCTTTCAGACATCCGCTGAAAACCACATAATAAAAAGGTTCAAATGCATGAAGTCATTGCAGACAGCTGTTTGGGAGTGCCAACATAACATTATATCATGTTTGTGGGTTTTTCTTATTACTTTCTCTTTTAAATAAAAACTATGACATAACAGCTGATAAAACCACGGCATCATTTTGTCCAATTAGGCTCGATGAAAGACAAACTGTGGAGAAAGCAGCGTTTAAGAACGCTCAGACTTCGGCATTTGCCTCCGGGGGCGCAGACTGTCCTGTTTGTATAGAGTTCTTTAGCCAACAGGACAAGACATACCAGCTTATCTGTGTATTCATGCATAAAAGTTCTATCAAACACATGCATGGATGACCGCTTTGTCCCGCCTGTTGTAACACAGTGAGACAGGCCTTCGACAGCATGTGCGCTCACACGCTATCAAATCTATAAACTGGTATTTTGAAGTAATCTGAAAATCTCAGAGGTGTCAATGGACCTGGTTCTCATTCAGGATTGCAAAAATAACCGCTCATCGTCCACCAATATATAATGATGACCCTATTAGATATGCTGAATAACCAAACATCTGTATTTTTATTCAGGTAATGGGTGGGTGGGTGACAAATGGCAATGTTTTTTTACCACTTATCTTAATTGTAAAGCAGTGTGCTCACTTGATAGCATTTTTCTTTTTAGTTAATCCATTGTCATGCCACATAACATAGTTCTTACTAAAAATAAAGAAAAATAAAAGAACTTATTATTAAAGCCTTAAAACTGCAGTTTATTCTGGGGGTTATTCAAATTAAAAGTGACTGATCCTTGCAAGAGCTTCAGCCTGCTCCAGTGTATCATACTGTAATCGGAGCAGTACATTCTGATATTTAGTCTGTGAATGGATATTTTAGCCAGAGGTGGCACTTGTGGAAAGATTGAGGGGTAAATAAAATCATGAATAATTGTCCTCTAGGCACCAGCAATAACCATACCAGACAGATTTCATGCTAATCTGGCCAGCAGTTGTTGAGGTTATTTTGCTCCGAAGCAACAGATGGATGGACAGACTGACCAACATCATCATTCCTGGGTCCTGCAGCTAGCACAGGACAAAACTCAAGCTGCGGTGTGAATGTCGTCTGGCAACTCAGCCAGTGGAATGGGGGTAGTATTGGGTGATAGGAACTACTTCTTATACTTCAAATCTTTTGGTTTTGGATTATTTAGCACTTAAGACGTGAGAAGTTACCTCTGGGATGATCAGAATAATCAGGTCTTTGGATGTCACTGGGCACAGGCCTCATGGGAGTCTACACCAGGGGGCAAGGAGAGGACAGAAACGTTACATCATGGAATTCATACAAACCAGCACAGAGATCAGAAAATAACTGAAGAAAGACAGTTTACACTTTATGTTACTCTCTGCTGTTTGTCTGTTTCTATTTTCACCACTGCTGTACTACCTTAGTTTTTGGAGAAACTTCAGTGCCATACTTTTTTTTTTTTTTTTTAAACACATTCAACTTAAATATGCACAGACAGGCGTCAGTATTTGACCCTTTGTTGTAGCTTTTCATGATTTTAAATATGGTGTTGTGTGTTGCAATGACTGTTTATCATCTCTGCTTAAAGGTATTCAAATAAGTGGCTCAAGTGCTTAAATAAGTTGCAGAATTGTCTCACAAAATGACGGTAAAACATTAAAACAGGTCATATATAGAGAAACCTTTTGTCTTCCCTGTTGCTGCCACGGTTAGTTACTGATTTGCACAAAAATGTGCAACAATTAAGAACAACCAATGAGAGACAAAAAAAAAGGGCGGCACCGCAATTTTCCATTTAATGAGTCATACACGGAAAAATGTGCGAAATTATATAAGAACTTACCAATGGGTAGTAAGGGCGTAGTTTTCCTGTGTAACGGTAACCCGGCCATGGGTCTGTGTTGATGTCCTTCTCCACACAGTTCTTTGATTCATTCTGGTTCTTGTCCTCCTCTGACAAAAAATACAACACAAGATCTCTGAAGCATGTGGCACCGGTGTGCGAGTTCACAGTCGAGGGCGATCGCGTGTTCTCTACTTTGGTAACAAGCTCTAATTGAACTCCAAGTTCAGATGTTGCTTTCTATCAGTGCTATTAACCAAAATAGCATGCAAGCAATTCATAAACTGTGACTGAGTCTGGCACAGAACAGAATTTAATTACAAGGAAGTGACGGCGATCAGTAATACATACTTGCTTTTTTGTGCAGCAGCTTGTGAGACCCCCAGCTCCCTTTGAAACATTCCTGGAAATGAAATTAGAGAAAGAAACTCTGAAGGGGACGTACAACGACAGAGAGACAGATCCACGTATATTTTGATTGATTCAGAGCAAAAATTATGTTTAAAAGTATCCTCAGCTAATGGCTGACGGTCACATGCATGTTCACAACTCTTCTGATGCTACTTGGTTGCACATATTAAATCATAGAAAGTGCCCTAGAGGTAGAGACTATCCTGAATGTGTCTCAGTGTGTATCCTTGGCACGATCACTCCAATATTCACTCTTTATTGCCTATTTTAAAAGGCGTTTGTTTCTTCAATGGACAGCAGAGAGAGAGAGAGAGAGAGAGAGAGAGAGAGAGAGAGATGGGGGAATATAGCTGGGTCATGTTGCACAGGCAAAACTGCAATCACAGCAGGGACCTCTGGGGTCAAATACCGCGGCAGCACAAGATCATTTAAACTGTCACCTCACCTGACTATTTATATAAAGCTTTGGATTCAAAGAACATTAGATCTACACAAAGAGAGCTCTTCTGCACAGATGTTGCCGACGTAGTGTCTGCTGCCAAGACAAATTAGCCACAAAGCAGCACACACACAAACTTGGCCTCCGTGTGTTCTGATGAAAGACAAGTACAGAGACTGCAAGTATATACTAAAAGTCCTGCTCAGCTGAACTTGTGCTGAATGTCTTCTTTTAAAGCCGCAGGGACATGAGTTAGACTCAGGCCAAGAAGAGAAGATCATCTTTGAAGTGACAGATCTGTGACTGAGGTTTGGTCTGGCATGATCAAACATCGTGGCACACGCAGCATTAACTCTTCAGCACGTTACAACTCAATTCTCATTACTTGCAGTCCAATGCGTTACTGGAATACCTGCTTCCTACACAATGTGCACCATTTCACACGCAGTTTGACGCTTGTCAGCAGATGAACTTTACACCACAGGCTATTCATTTTGACCCGGTGTATTACTCACTTTAGCCAGCCAGGCAGGCAGGCAGGCAGGCAAGCAACAGTTAGCTGGCTAGTCGTTTTCCCTGGGCCTACTGTTACAAAGATAGCATCAGTTACAATCTCTAACTGCATTATTTATCCTCAGCAATCTGTATAACATTACACAGACAGGAGGCATTGGTTAACATTAAGCAAATTAACCGTTTACCAAGCACCTACACATGTCTACCTAGCTTGACAGTTAGCAGCCTCGTGAGAAGACACCGGGCCTTGCTAACGGAGCTACAGCCGACGTTTGAACCCCGACAAGCCGAGAAAGCAGCAGTACCTGCGAACAGAAATAGGAGCCTTGAATACCAAGCTTGATACATGTGGGACACTGAAGTTTGGCGTCCTTGCTGCAGCCCTCTGTCTCACACTCCCTTCTAGCCTCGGTGCTCGCCATGCCTTCGTCTGCAGGAGGGGTGGAGTCGCGGGGAAGCAGCCAGCCAGCCAGCCAGCGGAGCGGCGGCACGCACGGCGCATGCGCGCAGCGGGGCCCGTCACGTTGCGTAGCTCGGTCCAATCAACAGAAACTTTCCTAACAGAGATTTGTAAGATGGCGACCGCCGAACCGGTGAGCACTTTCTCTAAAGAACATATCAAAACATTTTTTAGGGGGGGAGGGGGGTCGCTTGTTGCTTTAAATATAGGACGAAGGACACGTTAAAAGTATGGGAACAACTTTATATGTTAGTCATCGACAGGGAATTAGCCGTTTGTTGTAAGCACACGTGTTGTTTTGACTTGTTTCAAGTTTGTCTTCTGTGCCACGACCCAAGCGTAAAAGAGGAATGCCTGTGTGTGTGTGTGAGTGAGTGCAGATCTCCAACTTTAAGGCTGACGTTACAGCTAACCGACGTGCCGTTCACCTTTACGAAGAGACCCGCACTAAAGTTCATTACAAAGTTACTAACTGACACAGGTTAGCCGTGAAACTACATACAAGAGTAACAGTTATTCAATGAACTACTATTAGACTCGGCATGTTAATTAAATATTCCAGCAAACACACATAGCTAAAGTTTGAACTGTCAAAATGGGTTGACAGTGCTCCCTGCTGACCTCCACCATGCAGCCGGAGCTAGTTACGTTAGTGGCTGAGGATAACGTTAATTTTAAGACAGGAGTGTCAGCTTTAAAGTTGTTTTCTCCTTATAAACACTTAATATTTGGTGTATTAAACCGACACCGAATTAAAGACTGGGTCTGTTAATGAATTATTAAACTGACATATTGTATGAATGTAGTTGAAGTGGTGTATAAACAAACATTTTTGGGGATGTTACAGCCACTTTTTAAAGTTACGTTAGCAGCACAGCTAGCTAGCTTCACGTCCCAGTGAAATGTGTACCAGATGTTCATATCAGGTTTCACGAGTGAACGCTTCCGTCACGGAATATATAATTTAAATTTACTTTAGATATTAATTATCTCGTTTGAGGCGTGAAACAGCACTATTTGTTTAACTGTACCACCATCTGTTTGCCATGTAAAGTTGTAACCAAACTTAAAATGGTCATGTTCTCCAGTCACACCTACACTAACATGGATGATCATTGGCACTGGGAACAGAAACCCACTACCCACTTCCCTCATATGTGTTACTCACCTCACAGTCTATCTGCTTTTTAGGAAACCAGCCCTAGTCCATCCCAGCTTGATGATGACGCAGCTGAGGAGACCGGACAGGAGATCGTGAGCCCAGATTCCTACATCAAACACCCCCTTCAGAACAGGTTAGGGTCTGCAAATTAATGTGCATGTTTAATTAAACTTAGATCAAAATGATGTGGAGTGTATAATAAAATCTAATGGTCAATCAAAGACTCATTTCAGTGCTCCAGAAGTACAATGTGAGTAAGTCTGCAAACTTCATATTTTACATTTTAATATTGAAAAACTCACTTTATGATATCAATGTTTGGATAGTTTAGGGTCAGTATGTCCTTTTGTCTTCACATAACTGTTAATGGCAACATTATTGAACTTGAACACATCAGCTAATTAATGAGTGAAGAAGAAAACTGATCACCAACAATACTTATAATAGACTTTTTTCACAGCAGCCATTTTGACATGAAATAGTACAGTAAACACAGGTGTTACCAATGATACTAATTATGGTTCTGTTGCATTTAGGTCAAACAGAGTCAGGGTGCTGCTGTGGTGCGCGTGGGAAAGGCTCTGCTGCAATAAATAGAATAGAACCTTAATTAGTATCATTGGTAGCACCTGTGCTATTTCATGTTGAAATGGCTGCCGTGAAAAAGGTCTATTGATTTAATTCATTTAAATGTTGTTGTAGTTAAATCAAGTAGACCCATTTCAGGCATTTGCTGCTTTTAAATGATCTTTGGGTTTTGTTGTGTTAGTAAGACATCTTTGGGGACATTCAGAATTTGTCAGGGGTATTTTTCACTATTTTTCATAGACTTAACAATCAGAATTCATTAAATGCAGAATGAATGATGGAATAATTGGTAATAAAATTAAAAACTAGTTTTAACTGAAATCATTATGAAATATTAGGGTTGCAAAAATTTTTTCAATTTTCAAAGTTGGAGATTTTCCATGGGAATTAACAGGAATTTATCAGAATTAACTGGAATTTAATTCTGATTAAACAGGACTAAACAGGAATAAACTGTGAATTTACAAAATTAAAGGTTGGCCCTTAACAGGGAACTTAAATATAATTGGGGAAAATATATTTTAGCATAATCTTGACTAAAACAAACAGATTTCACGCAAGTACACTATGCTATTCCTCAATCACATGCACATAGCACTCTGCTTACCTCAGGGCCACTGAGTTAAACTAAATTAGCCCCAATTTTCAGTTAATTCCCATAAATTCCAATTAATTTTAATAATTCCCATTTAAAGTCTCTGATTTGGAATATTTCCAAAATTCCCAATTTTAACATACCATTGAAAGTTTCTCCTTAGTTACTTAGAGTTACTCCTTTGCAACCCCATGAAATATATTACCATTTATATTTAAGTCACAATTACTGTATAGTCAAATCAAGCTTTAATTTCAAGCTTTTAATTTTTGCCTCATGGACTGTCAGTAGACGTGTACTGCTTTAGTTTTGCTGTGGAATCGAGGCTTTTTACTTCAGAGGCAAAACACAGAAATCACATATATTGGCGCTGTACTGATACACCAGTACCTAATCATTCACTGGCTATACTAGGCTGCTCCCAGATGTACGTGTGTGTGGAACTCAATAAATATAAAGCTGGAAAAACATACCAGTTCTCAACTTCAAAGAAAAGACTAGAGACCTAGGTTTCACATAATTGTTTGACCTTTAGACACAGTTCAAGGACTTCCTCCACACAGTTGAACAAACAGCTCATGTGGAAATGAAAGCAGGACATGAACTGACCATTCACCAAAAATGTGACCTGTGTTCACGAGGAGGAAGCTGAGCAGTTTATAGAGTTATCTGTACAAAGTGAATGATACAAACATGGGAAAAAAACAAATACAATTTTCTCCAAATTTAAACATTCGCTTTCCAGATACATTCAGCAACTACTGCAGCAAAAATCCATTTTCAACTTGTGAACAATTTCAAATTATGTGAACATAAATATGAATTACTGATTATGTTTTGATCATTTCTTAAATTTCTGGCTGTTGTAGCAACTAATTAAAAAAGAATATATGATATAAAATGTAATCATTTCTAACACTGCAGCAGTAGTTAGTGGTTCTCTTGAGTCCAAACAAACGCAGTCTGCTGGATTGGCATCTTTATTTCCCCATAGTAAGAATGTGATTGTCTGTGATAGCCTGCTGACCTGTTCAGGGTGTTTCAGGGTTTTCCTCTCAGTCCATACTCGGATACGGTAGGTTCCAACTCCCGTCTCTGCTGAATACAAATAAGCAACAATTGAATATTTGATATATATTTATATTCCACGAGGATATTTGTGTCCAAAAGGGTCGAATGGAAAAGAAAGGCCAAACTCAACAGAAAGCAGTCAGCTAAAAGAAAAGTCAAACCCTAAACACTTAAGTGGTTTTAATGGTAAAATATTCCCACAACTGGACCGTTGAAGTGATGCAAAGTGACTGAAATGCCTTCATTGTTTGGATAAATCAATACAGTATAACAAATATGATTTTCCATACAGACAAGTTATGCTAGTACAGGTCAAACAACACAAGCCTGTTTACATTTATTCATTTCCTTGACCTGCCTATTTCCTTACATGGTCATGGGGTGCACGAGCCTATCCCAGCAGGCATTTGACAGCAAGGAAAGCTCCATGTAAGGAACTGTGCATATATGCTGCCTCAGATTATTCTGTAGTGTAAAACATTCAAATATTTAACCAGACAAGTTAAGAAGGAATACACAAATGTGCCATAAACTGAAGCCGACTATTGGATTATCATATTTGCTTATCAGGCGTTCTGTCATGCAGCTCAAGAAAAAGTAATTTGTATGCGTTGACTTATTCCACCCTTTTCTGGACTCTGCTCTCTTTTTAAAAACACGCTCCAAACCCACTGACAGACTCGCTGCTTTAATGGATTTTTAATTCTGTCAGCAGTCACAGTTTTCTTTATTATTCCTCAACCTAAAGAGCGTAAGGCAGTTACTGAGCCATAAGAGGATTCAGCCTTGAACAAGTATGAAACAGTGTCATAAATAATTAAACAAAGAGAGTGATGGCTTGATTTACGGAACAGTTTGTGTCAGCAGCATCCAGGTGCATCCATACGAAGCTCAATGGCTTTTGGTTACTTTTGTTTACCTCGTGTTTAATTAGGGGCTTGTTACACTTATGTAAATTTCCCTCTCTTTTTTTTGTCCGTTTTCACCCAACAGATGGTCTCTGTGGTTCTTCAAGAATGACAAGAGCAAAACATGGCAGGCCAACCTGAGACTCATCTCTAAATTTGACACGGTTGAAGATTTCTGGGCGTAAGGAGCAATAAATCTCTCTGAGTCTCTTTGTTTTCCTGTACTTCAATGGAGTGACTGAAGCAGTAAAATGTCTGTGTATAGTGTGTTTTGAAATACTGTTGAATCGGCATGTTTTATTAATGCTTTGCTGTCTTCATTTCAGTCTCTACAACCATATCCAGTTGTCAAGCAACCTCATGTCAGGATGTGATTACTCTCTTTTTAAGGTGCGTTTAATTTATTTAACATTTATGTAAATGTGAAAACAGTCTTTTAAATATTTTTGCATGCAAATATCCTCTCTGGTGGTGAGAAAAATACTAAAATAACCATAAAACTCTATAAAACGTCTTCCTTTCAACGTGGAAGATCAGGAGACATACTGTGCCTGAGTCCTCACATGTCGCAGCTGATCACCCGAATTGCAAGAAGATAAAATCATCTTTTGGTGGATAAAACTGCAGTCTCAAAATGTTATTTCATCATTGTGGGAATAATTGGCATAGAATTGAAGATTGCAAATAAAAAAGCAAATAAAGCTCCTGCTAACAGAACAGTACCTGACGACAACAACAGCGTCATTACTGGAAGGTAGACAAACAAAGACAAACGTGGAAAGGATTTCAATCTGACTCAATTTGTCACCGCCAACTCGGAGCTCATTCAACCAGATGTAATGACGTGAGAGAGGCGCGTGTGGAAGGAACAGAGTAACAATACTGTTTGAGATGATGATGATCACCTGTGGAGAAGACTAACTCATTATTTTACCAGCACCTGTACAATTCAAGTTTAACAAATTTTACATTTTAAATGTCGTTTTTTAGAAGCACATACAGCTTGAGAAAAGGGTGTTTACCAAATATTTAACCATCACTGGACACATGTTGAGTACTGGCTACCTTTTGTAGTGTTCTAGCTGCAAGCTTTTCATCAGATTTAAGGAATTTCTGTATAATTATCGAAGAGTTGTAACATTTCTTACACACAATGTTGAAATCATGCTGAAAGCTCACCTTTTAGAGGCTGTTTTTGGTATTTTTGTGCCATGGTTTGGAATTGACAATTTGAACCATTGCGGCAGGATGGCATTGAACCCATGTGGGAGGACGAGAGGAACAAGCGTGGCGGGCGCTGGCTGATGACGCTCAACAAGCAGCAGAGGAGATCAGACCTGGACCGCTTCTGGCTGGAAACTGTAGGTTTGGCCACGATGCTCTGTATCCTGTTCAGTGTTGTTGACCATATGAGTGATACTAGTAATCATTTCTGGAGCCTCCTCCCAAAGTAGTACATTCATTACCTGCTGGCAGCCATAATTAGTTGTACCACTTTTATCATTACGTTTGTCACTGCTGAAATGACTGATTACATCCTCTCGTACCTTTTTAAACAGAAACAGCATAGAGAAGCTCATAGATTTTCAAAATAAAACAACCGGTCATAAAAACAGCCAAAAGGGAAACAGTTGCGTGGAGGACAGTTTCAAATGAATGGTTGCTGAGCTGTGATACCGAGTTGTCTTGGAGGGTTCTGCTTAGTCCTGATCCAGGACCTGCAAAACAGCTTTTACGCTCACTTGAAGTTGTTTTTGCCTTTTTTTTAAAAAAGTTAACATGTGAGATGGAAACAAATTTCCAATAAGTTGTGACATAGTGAACATTTAAATCACATGACTAATCAGCTGTTTCCACTCCGACACTCTCCTCGTCTACGATTGCTCTTCACAGATCTGATGTAACCTTTGTCACGTTAATACATGAAATGAATAGAAAGGTCATATGTCCATTCTGCTTTCTGCATTTTTTTTTCACCGGTTGAGGCTCAACTGGCGCTCTTTTAAATTCCTCATCTTGTTGCACCATCTTCTTCTGGTTTTCCAACAGGAGAATTGGCACCACTTAATGCTGACCTTGTGATCCTATCCTAATATTCACACAACGGTAGTTGGTGGAAACAAGCATTCATTTGTATTTTCTTTTGCCAAATTACTTGGAATTCTGTTCAAATTTCTGATACATTTGAATGGAAATACTGCCACTGATCAGATGGCAGAAGTCTTTATCAGGAGGCTGGAGTGCTGCCACTGGTGGCCAGAGGTCGTATTGTAGTGATTTAAACGCTAATATCATTAATGCTCCATCTGGCAATACTGAGTGCTCCACTGCTGAGCCATCTTTTGTATTTCCTGTCAGAGTAATTAGGCTTTTCTTGCTTTACAGCCTTCTCATAGTGCATAGTTTTGCCCAACTTCTGTTGTGTTTCTGACATTCTTCAACTGTTATGAGCAGATCTGCGACTGAAATGTCCTGGTTCTGGCACATATCCGCGCACCATGATGCATAATACACAGTCCTGGATCTGGGCCGGTGCTGCTGAGCTCTAAGATTGATCATCCAAACTCCTGTACTTTGTTCTGAGTCCTGTGCATGGCTTTTCTTTTCTTGTCTAGTCTAAGGCCGATTAGTTCGGTTTAATAGTGTGTATTATGTGTTCAAATGTCCTCATCAGAATGCTGAAAAGTGTCGTGGGGATAAGATGGGTTTGGATTATTGGATGTTTCGAAGGGGAAAACTAAATAAATTCAAATATTAATATTGTTTTGTTTTGTTTTTGTTTTCCACCAGCTCCTTTGCTTAGTCGGAGAGGCCTTTGACGACTACAGCGATGACGTCTGCGGAGCCGTGGTCAACATCCGCACAAAAGGAGATAAAATAGCCGTCTGGACATCAGACTATGAGAACCGCGAAGCTGTGACACACATAGGGTGAGTCGGGTTTCCATCGATAAATACAAGTAACGACGTTCTCTGCATCTTCTTACGGTGTCTTTGTCCTGTCAACAGGAGAGTTTACAAGGAGCGCTTGGGGCTTCCCATGAAGATGACTATTGGCTACCAATCTCACGCAGACACGGCTACCAAAAGCGGTTCAACCACCAAGAACAAATTTGTTGTTTGAGAAATGCCCTACGTGCCTCTTTCATTTTCTTGTCTTATTTGTTGTTGGTGCATATGTTTACTTTGCTGCAAAGACTCTGCGGAATACAATCCAGAAGATAAAACCCAGTCTGAGACTACATGCCAAATGTTTCCATAACCTGCCCAGGACTTGAACCACATGAAAAAAAAAAAAAAATGGAAAATGGATGAACGGAAATCTTCCTAAACACTAACAATGAGAGGTATTAATAGTAGAGTGCCTCACACTCTACTAAAGAAACTTGTGTTGATTTTTTTTTTTTTTTTAATTCAGGGAATCCTGAAATGAAAACAAAATGTACATTTCTCTCCCATTTTCTACAGCATTGTTCCTTTGCTGTAATCCTTAATGACATTAAACCCTTTTAATTTATTATTAATTTGCCTGCATATTATTAGATTAGACTTTTGTTTTATGCTTTGCGTTGAACTGTTGCACGTAATCAACCTTTTAAAAGTATTTCATGACTCATATTCATTTGAGTGTTAATATAATTAAAACATTGGTTTTGCAATTATTAGTTGTTAAATTGTGTAATTTCTTTTTGCAACCTGTAACAAGTACATTCCTTTGTTATAAATCATTTGCATTTTGACCTGCAGTGGTGCTGTATTGTAGGATATAGCCACTGATGACGTCATAGTAGATCATCCAACAATTTTCTACCGATGGTCTGCATTCCCACTGTATGAAATAAGAATACTAGGGGAGACACAAGCTCAGAGAAACAGATGTCCCTCAGACAGATTCCAAGTAGCTCCAGATTCACCGTAGCTGGTGTAAATGTGACAAATTTCAAACCTACCTTCACCCCATCATCCTGAGATCCCTTAAAATGTCAGTGTAAAAGGAACTTGGAAAGAAAAGGTTATTTTAGGCAACATGGCTTCCCATCTCAGTTCATCGCCACCTTTAAAAATGTCACTTCCACATGACAAATCAAAAGTCATCACGTTCTCAAACATCAGCATTCTTTAAGCCAGCAGGCGATGCATCCGCAACAAGATCCTTCTTGATCTGATGAAGCGTTAAGTGACTGTGGAAGCTTCATTAGGTCCTTGTTGAAGTTCTGGCGTGGTTGTGGTAGTAACCTTTAAAGGCCAGCTGATCCATCATGGAAGATGTTATGCAAGCATGCACCTAAATGATAAACACAGTAGTAAGTAAAATGTAGGTTTATAGACATTACAAAGTCAACACGTATAAAAAAATGATGTGCGGAACATCACACATCCAGAGGAGCGTAGAGTTCGGGGGGGGGAGTTCTGTATCTAACACGACAATGAAGCGCACCCACACCAGAGTTGACCGCCACCACAAATATAATTAATGTATATAATATATAACTTGGTACAAATTCTATATTAATAACAGTAGAAAATGGACATGGACTTGTCATAATTGCACATTGCTTTAATATAAGTACCTCTAATAATATAAACACCATAACATTTCATTTTCAATTCAGTAATTCTCTAACATGTTTTATGGTCTGATTTGGTTTCTCAGTGATCATAATGTCACAAAATGTTATTTGTTATTAGTGTGAATATTAAAAATGATCAGAAATATAACTCATCTTTCACCTCATCACGTGTATTGACACAGGAACCAAGATCGGAGATCATATTTCTCCCATTTTGGCATCTCTGCATTGGCTACCTGTAAAATCAAGAATAGAATTTATAATCCTTCTGCTTACCTACGACGCATTTAATGGTCAGACACAATCGTATTGTATCGTACCTATCTAGTACCCTATTACCTCACTATAACACTGCGGTCAAAATGCAGGGTTCCTTTATTGTCTTCAAAAGTACAATGTCTAAGGTTTTTCCTTTCCTTACAGTTAGAGTCCTGAACCATCCCTTAGTTGTGTTGCTATAAGCTAAAGACTGCTGGGAGAATTCTCACGATGCACTGAGCTCTTCTCTTCCTCTCTCCCTCTCCATCTGTACACTTTATGTCCCATTATTGCACGTTACTTGCATCTAACTCAACTCCTTCCCAGGAGTTTTTCTGCTTTCTCATGAGTTCTCATGGATTGTGGAAATGTCGCCTAGATCAGCGACTGGTCGAGCCTGCCGCTGTGGTCCTGCTTGACGTCCACTACAAATATTATTATCATTATTACTAAACGTAGTCATATCTCCATTAAAGGTTAGAGTTATAGTCAACATCATCCCCTCTAACACCACCGGTCGTGGCATATGGCCGCCCACCATGATCAAGGTTCTGCTCAAAAGGAAGTTTTTCCTTGCCACTTTTGCCAAGTGCTTGCTCATGGTGGGAATTGTTGGGTCTCTGTAAACAATATTGTAGAGTACGGTCTAGACCTGCTCTATATTAAAAGTGTCAGACAAATTCTGTTATGATTCAATTGAATTGCATTGAATTGAATGTTTGATAATGAATGCTTCTGTTACTGAGCATCAGTTTATTAGCTACACCTAGCTAAAACTAATGCCGTCTAATACAACAGCCCTGCAATGAATCCTGCCTTGAATTGATTTTTATGTTCAGAGGTGTTGATTCAACTTCAGTAAAGCATTTGTAAAGCTATGGCATAAAATGAAATCTGCTTTGTAACAGTCTCATCTTGGATTTATTGAAAACCGTCCATCAACACGGATGAATAAAATATTTTTAATCTTTCTGTTATGAATAGTAATAAAAACCCAAATGACCCAATCTGCGCAGACAGGCAAACACAAGGCCACTGACACGGTCACTTTATTAAATGGGGTGACAGACTAACCTTGGCAGCGGTGAATACAATCAGTGTGGTAAATTGAATTGAGCACAGTTTCTCGGTCTCCAGTCGTCCCCCTGTAGCTGCAGGGCCTGCTTGTTTTCCAATCAGAGGCACTTATCAAAACCCCAAACCCTCCGATGTGAGACAACGGGCCAAATCAATCGGACAGAAGGACATAATCCAACAAGAGAAATATGAAAGGCTGAAATCAGAATAGACTTCCAAGAGAAATAATATTGGTAACGTAGTTTGTTTTAGAGTTATAACTTCAACTGAATCTGGCAGAAAAGCGCAAAGAGCCAAAACATAAAATATGATTACTGTGGAATATTTATCTAGCTGACTTGTTTTAAAGCTGCACTGGGCACTTCTGTCAATTCTGTGGCTCTAGGCAAGTTTTAATAGGTAATCATTTCACTGCTGTCCATCACTTTACACTGGAGGGAGCTGCAACCCCATTTAACTTTAAACTGGTGTTTGTATAAGGCCAGTAGGCAGTATGGGGATAGATTTCTTTACATATGCCATATAAGTCCACATCTTGCAGGCTTTCATCTTAAAAAAAAAAAAGCAGTGATTTCGGTGTTGTGTGGATTACACTGCGGTCTTGTGTGTCTGTCTGGGTATTTCCTATCTGGGGCTTTGATGGTGGCAGCTCACAATTCAGAGAAAAATAAATTAACTTAGGCAGCAACACAAGCTGAAAAATGTATTGTGTGTGTGCAAAGGGTGCAGAGGGAATTTCAGACAATCAACAAAAACATAAAAGAACAAAAAGGAACTTTTTTGTGTTTCTATGACTGCTAGTGCATTTGGCTGAACAGTAATGTAAGAACAGTGGATGAGATTACACATTAAAAATGTGTATTACATATGGTGTATTTTGCCAGCAGCCATAATTAGGACATTACATTGTCTAATAGCTTTACAGCTAAAGGATCTTAGCCAGAGTCATTTGTGAAGCTCAATACTTTATCAGCTTGCCATTCTGTATATGGTTGATCAATTTCCCCAGGGTCCATAGGGCCGCGCATTTCTCTCCCAGTAGTATTAAAGATCAATGGTGGAATTTGTTAACCCAGATTAAATGAATGAAGAGGGTAATCAGAGACGCAGTTAGCCTACATTTGTGGCTTTTCTTGGATTACATTTAAAGCCCAGACACACATATACACTTAAACATATATATATATATATAGAAGGACCCTTGAGACACTACCACTGCATAAACACAGAACATAATCGTGCAATGTAGACCAGTCAGTGAACACACGGTTTCAGTATTGATCCAAACTCCCAGTGCATCTGTCAGAGCCAGTGTAGGCTCTGTACTGTATAAAGTCCAACTCCTGACAGCCAACTTAGAAGAAACATCATATTATCCCCATGTTAGCTTTGTATTGTTGGTTCCCAGTGCAGTGTAGGATTGATTTTAACATTTTATTGATCATCTTTAAGGTGCATCTTGGAGCTTCTAGTTATTTCACTTGTAGCTGAAGGAGATTTCTGGTCCCATGAGCACCTTTCTAACTTTGTGTTCTGCTTTAATTCTCTGAAAGGCTTTCATACCAGGCCAAGAAATAGTTTGGCATTTTAGGAAACTTATTTCTGTTCTTGCCAAGAGTTAAAAGATTGATACCACTATGACGTCCATTAAATATGACACCAAAAGCCAGGCGACGTTAGCACGTTAGCTTATTAGCATAAAGAGGAATCAGGGGGGAAAAAACTATCCTGGCTCTGTCCAGAAAAATAAATCTGCCTACCTGCACCTCTAAAGGTCACTAAATAATTAGCTGTATCTTAATTGTTTAATTTGTACCAAAACAATTCATAAAAACAACGTAGTGGTTTTAACATCTCTCCACGTTAAAACCACTACACGTACACGTGTTTGTTAAGTTAAGCTAGCCAAGTCCTATGCTGTGTCTCAATTCAGATACTTCCATCAGTACATTTCTATGTAGTACATTGTGTACACTATGTACTTCCTGGTGAAGTGCACATACAGTGACAGTATAAATAATGGTCAGAGCATTATTAACATCACCTAAGGTTAAGGTCACTGGTGTGGACACTATTGTTCTTCACATCTTTATTATTATTTTTCTTCTTCCATATTTTTTTCGGCACCTAACTAGTTATTGATGTCATTACGGTTTCTGAAGCGCTGTTTTGAAGCTGAAAAGCTGGCTGCCGCTATATTGGCTGGCTGTACAGCTTCTTCTGCCTCCTGTCTAAAAATAGGCATAAGTATCTAAAAGAACTAAAAAATTCCTTGAGTAACCGCTTGAGACAGGCTGCAGAAGTGAGTCAGTCTCCATAAGCACCCGTATTAAAATGTCCAACTTCACAACATGTTTACAACATGAAACAACTGATTCAGGCAACAGTTTTGGTCTCTATAGCTAATTTCCCTTTCATGACAACTGTTCTAAGGGTGAATTTTTAGGTCTGCGATGATCCAAAGCTGCTGGAGCTGAAGCGGTTGAGATGAATACTACAATGTACAAATAGAAATTGTACATATGCTTCATATTTATATTTTGGCCATCATTTGTTGGTGGTAATTGAAATTTGAGAAAGAAGAAGGGGTGATCGTAATCGTCATTTCTGCTAAGAGCACAGCAGCCTTGCCAATGCGGAAGTGCTTCTTGCCCGCCATTTTCACAACAGCGGTTGTCCCTCCCCTTCCATGATGTAGCTGAAACGGCAACCTTTGAGGGTGAGAAGTGTTTAACATTCCACAACTCAACTTTCTGATCATTATGAGTACACTGCACACTGCATTTTGTTATAGCTGTCAGTGTGAACGCATTTATGTACTCAAAATAGCAAGTGTAAGTATGGAAGTAGGCAAATCGAGCACTAGCGTTAGCGCTAAATTAAGCAAGCTAACTCCTAGTTGTAGCTTCATATTAACCGTACAGATATGAGTGATGTTGATATTAGCTCATCTAACTCTTGGCAAGAAAGTGAATAAATGTATCTCCCAAAATGTCAAACTATTCCCATGAGCCATAATATCTGTTTTGGTGAGTGGTCATTTTGTGACTTTCAGAATCTGACTTTTACTCATTTAATCATTGCTACAAACCACTTTGCCCTTTTCTTCTTCCCTTTGCTAATTGAAAAATTGACATTTAGTATGCATTGTGGTAATTAACACAGTGATTTGTTTCTTTAATACAGTGGTTCTCAATCCTGTCCTCAGGACCCGCAGTGCTGCAGGTTATCTATCTTACTAGGTGGTTAATTGCTGTTAATTACATTCACCTGGCATTGCAGGTGTCAGTCAGTCCCTCATTAGGCGTCTGGAATAAAAACCGGCAGTGCTGTGAAAACAGCAGGATGGAAAACCGCTGCTTTGAAAAGTAAGTGAGGATTTCTCTTCGCTTAAACTTAAGTGGGTCAGTCAATGAGTTTGAGCATAGCTTGAAGACAATCAATAGAATTTCTCATTAATTTGAGCCGTGCATTCATCTAACTTTCAAAAGATTCTGAGGTCACAACTGGCAGGGTTCACACAAACTGGAGATAATTAGTGTATCCTTTTGTGATGTTTCATGGTGTTTGCACTTGCAGTTAGGTATTAAATTGGCTGGTATAGCCCCCCTGTGCACTCCCTGCGTCATTCATCTGTGACAAATGAACTTGAGAGATTCAGTAGTCATATTTAATTTGTTGTCTCTAATCACTGAGGTGAATATTTTCCTAATAATCAGTTTATAACACTCCGCTACTGTATGTCCCACCCACAATCCACTGCCAGTGTGAAAAACAGGAAGGTGGTTGAGTGACTTCGGATTAAAAGCAAAAGTTTGACTGATATTGGATTGTTTAGGCTGATACTGAAATCAATATTTGAGAACATAAAGACAAAACGTACAATTCTGAGGATCACATTAGTTTGGATTAATTTTGACCAAAATATATACTAAGCAGGATATTTTACAGTTGAAAAATCAACTATGTGATTGTGACATTGTTTCTGAATTACATCTAACCTAGTTTAGATCTCATATTTTAGATCTGGATCTTTGTTTTCCAGGAAATTCAGCTTCTCCTCTTGTCTCTCCTTCTCTCCATTATGTGCATGTTGTCCTCATCTCTCTCTCCCATTTTGTGCTTCAGCATCCTTTCTCCTGTGTATTTGATTAGTGAGCTTGAGCTTTGCCTCTTGAAATTGCAGTACAGACAGCAAGACGACAAGATTCTAGACAGATTGTAAACAAATATGAAGAATGTGGATCCAAGAAGACGCCAAGAAACTTGCAGGTGTAGGACCTGTGAGTCAAATTACCTCCTCTCCCCCATGGAGACCTGGAAAGAGGACTGGAAAGAGGACAGTAACACAAACACACAAGTAACCTGTGGCATACTACAGTTTTAGTGCCACGATTCATTCTCCTTTTAGCACAGTTTTGATATCCACCAACTCCTGGAAGCTCTTTACCTGCTCTAATATGTTCATTAGAGCATATTGAACATATTAGTTCCTTTAAAACAGCTACCTGTTGCAGCGTTTGGAATTAAGGTTAATGAGACAACAGTAACGTTGTAGGCCAGAAAACCAAGACAATGAGCTGAAAGTTGCTAAAACTCCCTCCGTAGAGCTGAGCCCGAACTGATTGATAATTATCTGTAGGTTCGTCACTACGAGCGACTCCTTTCCCATACACATAGTCCTTTGATCCATTGTGAACATAAATATATTTATTATGCAGCTTTAAAAAGGTGATTCTCCTAATTAGCACCAATCAGTGAAATCACCTGGATGTCATTGGGATTCGAAATGTACAGGAATTGGAAACCATGAGCTACACAAGGCTTGGAGTTTTAATTACAATCCATTACAAATATGGTACATTAGCAGTGTATTAATCCCATACTACACACTCGTTATTAATCAAGTGTATCTTCACACTGGAAACATGCGTACTTTGGGTTTGCTGCTGTTCAACAATCCCATTTAAAATGAAATAAATAAGAGCTGCAAAAAAAGTGAAATAATGCAGTTGGCTATAAAGATATTGAGGAAAACGAATATTCTCTCTGTGAAGCATAATTGATAATTGTTGCAGCTTGATTGTCGACGCACCCATTGTTTTCTGTCAGTACAAAACTGTAAAGACTGTTCATTTATTTTGGATACTGACTGCAAAAAAAAACAGTATGGCAATTAGTCTAATGGTGCATACTGTATACAGTTAGTATGAATGAAAGAATTGGGACACCAGTTATTATCCCAGTAGGCTTAAAATAACAGAAACCCTCTGGGATGCAATTCAAAGAGTGATCCCCTCCTTGTAGTTGGTGCACAAGACATTTACAGAAAAAATAAGCCCGAAATTGTAACTCTTAGGCAAGCAGAAATTGAAGAAACGATGTGATGCTTTAAGGCGCTAAGGCTGGAGGGCAAAGCATATTATGTTCACAATCTTTAGGTGTATCTAAACTCCAGGCCAGCAGTGCCCTATAAGGACTTTAGCAACATTATTGCTGCATGGATATTCTTCAAAACAGTCTTCTTTTGGGAGTTTTCTTTCCAGTACTTGTATCAGTGAGTGCTTTTGCCATGGCATAAGTGCACAAACTAGATATTTATCATGGGTGCACCCAGAGGGAGGCCCTAACCTTAACACAATTAGAGTTGTAGTGATTTTCTTGTCTTTATTGGAATACATGTAAGAAATTCTTCATTTAAATGAGCAGACAATCATAATACTTCTATAGATGTCTTGCTGTGTGGTGTGATACAGGGAGAGGCTAATACAACATTTACAGTACTGTTTTCCAGTAAGTCTCAGCGACATGTGTTCGGCAACATTAACATTTTTTTTTTTTTTCTTCTTTTGAATGCCTCCAGTACTTCACAGTCACTCGCTGCCTTTGTGCGCTTGGCTTGCGTTCACCAACTGATGCAGCCTCCAACTATTCAACACCCACCTCGGAGCCACTTGTCACTTTTTCACGGTTGTTATCTCCCAGTAATTCCCAAACAAGTGCTAAGACTCCGTAAAGGATTGGGTTGTGTGAATTTCATGTGCACAATAAATTAGCTTTGTGTTTTCGTGTGTGTGTGTGTGTTTAATTGCTCCTCTGAGGCGTACACAGAACAAAATTTAGCTTGAGCTACACAACTACAGCCGAAATTATACAATATTTTGAGCATAAGTCTGGATAATGAACAGCTGAAGTAATTATAAACGCTGCCGTGCGGGGGGTTGCAATAGGAAAGGAAGGGTTATTTTACTTTTTTATGTTAATTTTAGCGTCTTCTTTTCCTTTAAACACATTCAAACATTTAAAAGCTTAAAATTTGCCAGTTAGCATGAAATTATCACAATATTCTGGATATTAGGCAACCAACATGAGGCTCTGCTCCCATGTCGTTCCATTAATGACCTGTTTATTGCTCTGTGGTCTGACTCCTTATCCTCTGATCACCGTCTCCGTGTTCTCATTTGCCAGATATCAGTGGTAAAATAATTTCATTACTCGTGCTGAACACCCATCTGCTTGTTATTACAGGCAGTCACCAGGTTTTTGCTTCTCCCTCCTGACCCATTTGGATGGAACAGAGTTTGCAGTGTTTCTTGCAGTTGCTGTTAAGTCACAGGGCACTTGACCAGTGATAAAGTGGTTAATACACCTGCCCTCTATGCTAACCAGACACTTAATCCTCCACCTTCCAACATCCTGCATCTCTTTCACTATAGCAGAGTCTTGCTGTGAAAAAAAATGATCACAGAAACAGAAACATTTTAGACTTTAGGGTCATTGTAAATTCTGCCATTAATAAAACATACAGTACACGGTTCAGTGTTTGTTTTCTTGTGTGGTGGAAGTAGAGTTTTCCGAAGTTCCTTTTCATCTATGTTTAATGTCCAGTTACAGATTATGAATATAATAACTCATATGGACTCAAATTATATGCAGTAACGCACACACACACACACACACACACACACTGTAAGCTTAGTTTAGTATTAAGGCTAAAAGCAGGGCGAACCAGGTCTGACTGTCCAAAGGTACTACCTTGAGTCCCCTTAGTCTCGCTGGTTTCTTGGCAACCTCACCAGATGACAAGTCTCCAGTAAGTACACTCAGCCAAGAAATAATGCCAGCATGTAACACCACAACTAGTCACATTTTTGAACAAACAAAATACATCATGCTATATAGCGAGTGATCTATCTATGACTTTTGTTTAGCTTTGGACATCTTCATGCTAGCTGTTCCCCTTGTTTCCAGTCTTTATGCTAAGCAACATTAAAGTGGTATCAGTGTTCTTACCTGTCCCTCTGCAAGAAAGTGTATATCAAACTATTCTTTCAAAAAGACCCTGACCACAAAGACACACTCCAGACACATGGTAACAGTTTCTAACATATTCACCTTTTAGTAAATGTCAAATAATGTTGCACCTTTTTAAGAAGCAAGCCAGACCTAACTAAACATCTCCATGTTGGAGCCTGACCTTTAAGCAGATTTCTGACCGCTCAGAGTGGAGATACATAACCTGACTCAACCCCCGTACAGCAGCAACAACCATGGCTGAGCACACGTTTGTTTAAAGGCTAGCTGTCACACAACCTAACATGACACCTGAGGCCTTATGTAACCGTAGGTCCCAGACCACCAGGAAGCTGGTCAGGCATCAACTAGGGACATGCTGCTACATCAGTGGAGGGCAGATGGACTTGTGGAGGGTGGATGGTTTATGTAACTACAGTTATTGATGCATGTTGACCATTTCAAAATGTCCAAAAGAGAAGAAATGGGAATGGGAAGGATCTTCCCAAGATCTGTCCACAACACTGCCGTGCTCAAGCATATCCCTGTTAATAACAAAGGATATCCATGTACTGACTACCCCCATCATGACCCCAGCACAGAACACCTTTGGCATGATGAAGTCAAGATGGCATGATTGTTTTCTTCAAGGCCGTAGAGGTAAGACCAAATGGTGTGCCTTCTGTCCCTGTTGTTTCTGCCTTTCTGCACAACGTCTGCATGAGTGCAGGCGACATTTATGATGTAAGCCAGATGCTTGTGACCCTGAGGCTCCATCGCCAGCAGGCTCTGGGACAATGGAAGGGAGTCGTTTTGAGAGGAGGGACCAACCTGCAGCCTGTCAGTCAGATCTTTTTTTTAAGGACGTAAGTTTATTACTTTTTAAGGCACACACAATAACTCCATGTTGTTATTTCCCTAATTTCTCTGTTGTTCTTTAACAACAAATTCAAGTTTTTTTATTTACAGCATTTTTTCTACTTTCTCAAATTACATACAAATGTACGTAAAATGACAATAATGACCTGTAATTAAATATCTGACTTTGACATTGGTGTGAGTATAAGTGATTGTGCCCTGATGTCTGTGTAACAGTGTTTCTCTGCAGAACTATTGTCACTTTATTGAAGGTGTTTGATCATAATAATTCAGGGAACATCTATAAAAAAAAGTGTTTCTCTGCAAAACCTTGACTGAATTTTTCAGTAAATTCACTGAATTTATTCAAATTATGATATTTTAATTTCATTTTACGTTTGATTGGCGGTCACTGCTGCCAGACATTGGGCTTTTGTTGGGACAATTTTTTTCTGAAGAGATGCTCATACAGCAGGAATTTGAACCATTTCAGTTGAACACCTGTGCCATTGTCTTTTAAAAAAATAAATATATTTTCAACTTATGGTGATAAAATGTTCCACTTTATACGGTGAACAATGAAAATAAAGGTTGCATATAGTACAATAACTGAATAATTTGAAGACAAGCTCAACACATAATTATATTATGCGTCTTGGGTTTCACTTTACGTTCTCACATTTCTCGGCTTCATGAAATGTTTTTTTTTCCTCTGCCCATCTCCCTAATAACAAGTCCGCTGCAAAGAGTGGGTGCAGCAAACAGATATTAATTACTACAGGTATTAATACAGGACAAATTAGATGATTGCTAAAATGACTTTTACTTTATAAGGCATAATTACTGTCATCCAGATCTGGCAGTGTGTGCTCCTCATTTATGAAAGGGCTGTCAGTCTCAAATTAAGTTTACAGTCTCCTCATCTGACCTTTTTGAGTTAGATTAAAAAAAAAATTCAAAATGTCATGTACCCTATGTTTTAATCACTCGAGATATTACTACAGTACTTCCTGTTTATCAATCTAAAATGTCAGAATGCGAGTCGCTTGTAATTATAGCCTTGCCTCTGTCATTATTTGCCATCACTCAAGAAAATATTCTCTACATTTTGGCAGGAGTCTGCAATCGTGCAGACATGAGCAGAATAACTATGAACTGCTTTGTCATTAGCAAAATGGGTTATAAAATGAAAACGAAGGTGATGTTTGCTTATTTAGTCACTTGCTTTTCTTACTTTTTCACTTTATGTTTCAGGACCCTGCTGATGGTTATTACTGTACACAGTTAATGTTAACTCTTGCCATACACTTACTGAAGACATTATATTTTTATTCTCTTTACAACAGGGAATATTTTGTTGGATGATGTACAAAGGCTGAGTTGACTATATGAAGTTTTCTCTTTCATCAGGATCCACACTACTATTCTGTGCACGGTTTATTAGAAATTCAGTACATAAATGTGTTTTTTTTTTAAGTATATAGAAGTATTTATAATCATAATTAATTCATGCTTCTTATCTATTTTTTTTGTTTTGTTTGATGTATAGCAATGTCTCGTAATTCCATGTGGGATTGGCCAAATGTTTGCATGACAGAAATCTTTTTTTTTTTTTTTCATCAAACTTCATCAGTATTTCTATTCTGGGTTGCTGCCTTTCCAACCACTCATGGCGTTTTTACACTACACACTATCAATTCATCCATTCATAGACACATTCATACATTGATGGCAGAGGCTGCCATGCAAGGTGCTAGTTGTTCATCAGAAGTAATCACATTCACACACCGATGGCCCAATTTCAGGTTCAGTGTCTTCTCCAAACGCTTCAACATGCAGACTACGGACAACAGATCTTCTGATTTGCTGGACGACCCACGGACACAGCCGAGCCGGCAATGTCTGCTTCTCCGAACTGGGAGCTGTCTTCTGTAGGTAACACACTGACTGCTGACAGCTGTGGTGCCCTGTTCTGGTAGAACTGGTGCTCAACTGGTAGTATGTGCGCCCCATGTACAAAAGGCTATCTCTCTCCTCCTGCCTTCCTGTCTGTCTTTGGTTGTTCTGTCAAATAAAAGCAAAAAGCTCGCCAAATAAAACCCTGAACTGTCCCTTTAGGTGGTAGACTGACATTGCCATCCTTGGAGTCATGCTGCATATGTGAAGGTACAAACTTCTTGTCTAGTAGTAGGTAAAAGGACATATCTGTCTACCAGTACAGCAGGAGGAGTGAACTGCAGGCCATCAGTTCATCTATATACAGTGTGTAACTATGACAAATATTTCAGGACTGGAAGCCCAGCAGAGAACTATGAAAATACTACATGCTCCTCTGGACAAATCAGTACATGGAGGCTGCAACAAAAGACAAGGACCACAAAAAATACACACAGCAGATAACATAAAATATTCTTTGTCTTCTTATGAACTCTAGCATATACCTCTTTGCTGTTTTAATTGATTTTGGGGGGGAAATGTTTGCTACCAATGTCGAAGCATTTAAGGATAAACTGTTTTCTCTTCTTATTTAAATTCCTTGACTCTCATTTAAGTTAAATCAAAGGACTGAAAAGTTAAATGGGGGATTAATTACTCTCATTTAATGTGGTTGTTTTGTTTTTCAGTGTTTTTAATTGAGGTGTTTCAGTAATGTCCAATCCATCAAATTAAATGTTTTCATAGAGTCTGCTAAATTGAATACAAGCTAATGTAATTAGAGTTGCTGTATAACAGAAAAGCTGGAAGGAGGGACAATGCATCAAACTAGGAGAGGAAATGTTTGATGTTAACATCATGAGTTATGGCATTGTAATGAATTATGGAGCAATAAAAAGTGTGAATAGCTACAGACATTTTAGGTTATGCTTTATTTCTTCCTCTGCATGGTTGTCATAGATGCCAGAACTGTGTCTGTTCCTCTTTGGTCTCTGGTTCTGTCTTTACTGCTTCTATTTTGGTCTCGCTCTCAGTCCAAAGTGTCAGGCGGCGCGGGGGGTGGGAGGGGGAGTGGCAAGCCAGTCTTTCACCACAGGGAGAGAAACGGAGTGTTAGGTTGTCTAGCCAGAACCCCATAGAGACATTAGCCCCACAGGTACATGCTAATGAAGACAGTGGAATCAATATTCCTGCCATCCTCCCCACAGCGACCCACACATGCGGTGTTGTATTTCTGTATTTGTGAATACTTCCCATGACTACACTGAGTCCTCATTCCACACCAAGTGGAGAACAACCTACTAGTTAGTTAGTTAATTATTTTACATTCATTCATTTTACATATGTGAAGAGAGCAATAATGTTAAAATAATAGTTTTCGCTTTCAGGATTTTTTTTCCCTTGCCACTGTCGCCAAGTGCTTGCTCATGGTGGGAATTGTTGAGTCTCTGTAAACAAATATTATAAAGTGTACGGTCTAGACCTGCTCAATATGGAAAGTGTCATGAAATAACTCAATCTTGACAAGAGCTAGAGAAGCCCCACTCTTGTATCTGTCTGTTATATTAAGCTATTGTACTGTTAGCTCACAAAAGACTGGAAACAGCAGGAGCCAGCTAGCTGGTTCTCTTTAAAGTTTAGCACCTCTAAATCTCATCATTTAACATGTTATATCCAAGCAGCAACCCGCGTGGCTGTGAAGTGAAGCCAACGCAGAAGTGCTAAAAACTGCAGTTCCTCAAACGGCCACTTGAGTCTCCATAAGCCCCCACATTAAAACGTTCAACTTCACAGCAGAAATAAACATGTTTAGAGCCTGGTACAAAAAATGGTTTTAGACTGTATAAAGAATATCCCCATTCATGACAACTGTACTGCTGAATTTTTATATAACTCACTTGCTCAAAATATATTAATGTTCAAAGTTATGCATAATTAAGAGCGTGGCTGCTTTGATTGACAGGTGTGCAGGCTTCATTCAGCCCGCCTTTGCTCCACCCACGCTCTACGCATTTGCGTATTTTGGATTAGGTGAGAGGTGGCAGAGGCAGAGCTCTTTGGGCTTCACAGCAGCTCTTCAGAAACATATGAATGACGTCCTGGGTACTACGCCCATTTTTAAATCCCATCTATGGTTATCTTGTGTCATAAAACCACCATGTACTGCTTTTCTTTCTTCTGTTTTTGTACAGTTTAAACAAACCAATACTTAACATCTTCTTTGTGCCGAGCTATGCTCATGTCTCCTGGCTCTGTTTCGTATTTAATGGACAGACATGACAGTGTCTGATCTTAGCATCTAACTCTTGGCATAAAAAGTATAGACTTATAGGCTAATGAGCAATGAGGTTTGAGACTCTTTTTTTTTTTAAATCCAACATATCTTGTGGCTGCATTGGATTCTGGTCTGTTGAGAATACTATCAGTGAATAAATTTGTAACTCTGTCTCTGTTGTTATTGATTTCACCTTGTTTGATTGCTGAATATTGGAGCAAATTTTAAATAGTAATAGATCCTGCTCTTGTTCTGAAGACAAACCGACCTACCTTTACCCAAGTTAACCCAAGTCTTTTTTTGGATACCAAATAAACAAATAAAAGAATAAAAAAATATCACACCAGTTTTGAAAGTCCCTACCTAGAGCCAGTGTTTAGTTTGTTCATTCTGGGCTACTGTAGACAACACGGCAGTTCAACATGGCGGACTCTTTGGAAGAGGCATCTGTAGATATAAAAGGCTCATTCTTAGGTAACAAAATCTTCTTATTTTCAGGTATTTTCACTAATGAAAACACAGGTGTATGTATTATATTGTATTTTATTCTGTATATATAACCCCCTAAATGTGACACACTTGACCTTTAACCTAATCTTAACCTCTTTTAAATGAAATATTCAGTCACAATCTAAAACACAGCTCTACGTGAAATTTGTCCTCACCATGAAATGTTTTCCTCACTCTTTGCTGTCTTTGTGAGAACATTCGGTCCTCATAAGAATAGAAATGTAAGAGCCTGACGTGCATCTTATATCTTCATTATGCGACATGTGAGTCGTGGGGTCCCATGTGACTTAGTTACAGGGGAGAGTATGTCACAGAAGATTAAAATGAGGGAAAGATAAGGGGAGCTGTGGTGTGGTGTGTATGAGGAGGACGGGGTAAGAATGGATGAAAGCTGATCCCAGATTGAAAATTGC
The DNA here is from genome assembly GCA_946959425.1 of Argyrosomus regius. Taxonomy (NCBI): domain Eukaryota; kingdom Metazoa; phylum Chordata; class Actinopteri; family Sciaenidae; genus Argyrosomus; species Argyrosomus regius. Next base: position 17,530,162 of record OX336887.1, on the reverse strand, counting down.
ACAGAAAGACGGTAAGAAATAAAGAAAGCGGAGGTTGAAACAAAATAGATCCCACAGCTGCTCCTCTTTTTTTGCCCCACACTGTGAGCTGCTGCTTGCTGGTAATAGCAGACTGATTAACTTGGAACACTGGATTCCCACCATCCCAGTGGCAAGCCAGCCAGAATATCACATAGGACTTCCAGCGAAAAACTTTCAAAATAAAACATTAACTGCAAGTGCATTTTACAAAAATCATTCCAGACTTGGAAGGGTAAAAAAAAAAGTGATCACAGTTATAAAAAAAGCTATTTTTTTGTTGTTGCTGTACGTGTTTTCCCTGGACACTCATTGTAAATAGTTGCTGCTCTCTATATCGATGTGTGAAATCAAATCCTGCTTCTAGTAGGAAAGATTTGATCAGGGTTTGGGTGATATGAGAGCCAGATATCGATCTGTTTTTAAAACCTGGATAAGCTTATCGTGGAATCAGTGTTGTCCACCTCTGATGTAATGATGCGTTTCTTTCAGCAGGAATTGATTGGAGAATTGATCAGTGCTGGTCATCTGTAAGAAGCCTTTGAGTTGATGCTAATGTGACATTTTGATCTGATTCCACACACACAAGAATGAGCGCTCATCATTATTGTCATGTCTTTTTCTGTCTCGGGGCTGACACAAGAGGATTTAGCGTCACATGGGGGATTTTTAGCATGAAAATGGTCATTGTAGTAAGTTTATAGTTTTAATTCTGGTTATAGAGGGGCAATGTGTTGTTCATTTGTCTCACCTTAGTCAAATGTCCAACTGTATGGAAGACCAATACTGACATAACTGAAAATAATTTGGTCAAATATATAAATAAATTGTAATAAATAACTTAACACATGGATAAAACAACTAAATCAGGAAACAGATCTCTAAAATACCCAGAGAAATAAATAAATAAACTGACATACCACGTGATCAGAGCTGATAATAAGAATCCACATGGGTTTTAGACATGGTGGCAAAACGACCCAAGACAAGCAGCAAAACAACAAGACCCGACGTGGACCCAAATTTTCTCAGACAGACAGTCCTGTGTTTGTTTCTCATCCATCCATCCCAACCATCTCCATCTGCAGACTTTTTATCGCCTGACATTCGTGTGTGCAATGATAGGCCGTCTCGCCAAAATAAGTCAAGCAAAAAAAAAAAATGTGTTGAGATAACACTCACAATGATTTAACACACTGCCATTTTAGCAGGCTGTTATGAGACATGTTTTCATGATATATTTGTCTGTGCATTTTACTTATCTTTGATTTTCTCATTGTATCATTTTCCTTCCATATTACAGCAGCTGGAACTTGAATTGCCTGAAATGCAACCACAATTAAAGATTACTGTTCAAGTTCTTTTCTGTGATCCTCCATCCTAACATCTGCAGAACATACAAGTGACGTCAGCCACCTTGTCTGTCATTATCTCATGTTTTTATTTATTGGGCTTATATTTTATTTCAGGCTTTTATTCTGAAGGCAGAAACCACCTCAGCCTATCTGTAGCTGCAGCTGCTGGCTTGACTCATCTCTCTCTCTCTCTCTCTCTCTGTCTCTCTCTCTCTGTCTCTCCTCTCCGTCATCCAGCATCCAGCGCCGATGCCTCGTTTAACCTGGAGTCGCCGTCAGGAGGGATGAGCTGCCTGGTTACCGGAGAGAAAATCAGATTTAAAATAAATTAAAAAAAGAAAAAAAAAAAGATTTTTTTTTTTAAATAAAGGTAGTTTTCTATGGAAGACAGAGTGGAAGGAGACCAACTCAGTGAGAGGATTGCATCCACAGTCTGTGCAAGTGTGTGAGTGTGTCAGTCAGAGTGTGTGCCTTGCCTCGGACTCCCTCCACTCAGTGATGTAAAAACGTGAAACGTGGATTTTTGGCATGTGGAGGAGCAGGTAAAAGGTAAGACTCGTGACACTTTATTTCAGCATTTAACAGCTTTGACCAGTTTGTCCAGTTTGTTTGGAGCTGTCAGTGGTTTCAAGTCTGTTGCTCAGATGAATGGAAATCTTTCCCTCGCACGACTCACTATTAACTGTTAACTCGCAGGGAAAAAAAAACAGACATTGACACATGGTTTCATCAGCACAGACTATAGGCGTAGTCCCTATCTGGGGTGTGAGGATTTTTTTTTTTGGGGGGGGGGGGGTGGGGGTTGAATAATGATAAATAAATAAATAAATAAATAAACACAAGAAGAGAAGTGATGAGCTCCACATGACGTCTGTGCTGATGAATGGAGATAAAAGCCTCAGTTTGGTAGTGATGTAGGTGTAGGTGAAAGAGAAAATGTGGTGCATTCACTGTGTGAGTTTGGGTGGATGACGACACGTCCCCCCCACCACCACCACCACCTCCTCTCACCACTGAGAGGGGGGGGGGGTATCAATTAAGTGATGTTAAAAGTGTCAGATTTTGGCCTGGGTGATCACTTGTGGATGTGACTGTAGTTTGACTAAAGATAGACGCAGCAGAGAGATTGCATCTGTACACTGGATGACACGATGACACCAACACACTTCACAAGGTGGATAAAAACCCTCCCCGAGCTTCACAGCGGGGGATGACACATGCACTGTATGAAGTTGGCGGCTGGTGCTCTGCTGTGAGTCAACGTGGCCCTGCAGCACAGGGACACATTCCCTTTTTTTTTTTTTTTTTTTTGTACCCCATGCCCCTTTAGAGTGGACCAGGATCTCTAAAAGCCTGCCGGGGTGAGGTATAGTGTAGATATACCCTTTCATGTGGATGAATGCTTCCAACAAAAAAAAAAAAAAAGAAAGAAAAAAACCTTCACTTTAGACACTTCTATCCTGAGCTTAAGTATGAGAAATAGGACTGAATTATAAATGAGTTATGCTCCAGCCAAGGGACTCAGCTCCTGTCTCTTGTCTGACTTCCGTGGGCATTAATTGAGTATGGCATGGCCACGGTAATTGTGGGCAAATTGAATCTTATCTTTCTAATAGAGAGCAAAGTTCAGGGGAAAATTGCCAGAAATAAATCTGCACGCCGTTAATCTTAAAAATAAAAAGAAGGGGCGTTCAGGAACAACAGTTTGGAGAGGTGTGTCAAATAATTTATCACTCTGACCAAATTCCTACATCTTCTGCCCATATATCTTGAATATAAAAGTAGTTTCTTTTTATACATATAAATAAGTTTTTTTTTCTTGTGACAAATGAATTCAGGCGCATGGACTTTGCCGTACGCCCCTGCTGTCTCCAAGCAAGAGGGATGCTAATGGAGGAGAGAGAGGATACAGGCGTTACCGCTGCAAGATAGAGAGGGAGAGAGGGAGCGTGTCTGCGAGAGACAGAGAGAGAGAGAGAGAGGGAGAGAGTGTGTGTGAGGCGTTTCCATGGCAACCTGTCAGGGGTGTGTTTGGTCCCCAGAGACGGTGAGGAACGGAGGAGAGGAGAGAGATGAGAGGCGAGGAGAAAACTATCCCTCGTTAAGGGTGAGAGGGGGATGGGAAAAGGAGATAATGGAGGGAAGAGAGTAAGGTGGGACTAAACACCCCCCCCCCCCCCCCCCCACCATCACCACACACACACACACACACACACACACACACACACACACACCCCCCCCCCCCCCGATACACACACACCTTCCATTGTTTGTTTTCCTCCTTCCCCGTGCTGTGATCTCTTCGCAGACGTCCTTTCCTCTCTCCTCACACCACCTCCTCTGTTCATTTGGAAGTAACTGGCAGGGCTCGTCATGCCTGTGTTCATGTCACACGGGAGGCTTTCACGCATATTATTGAGTGTGTGAAAGCGTTGGCGCGTATGAACTCGTTCCAGGGCATTTCCCCGTCGACTTTTATCACTGTTATTCCTCTTTTTAGCACTTCCTTGATGTGTCTTTAGTTAGTCATCGTCGCCGCGACCGAAATCTTGACCTCCGCGGTCTCGCTGGTCAAGTTCAAACCCCGTGCATTTATCACTCCTCTTGATGATCAAAGTAACGAGCTGGCACTTTTATTTCCCTCAGATGGTGCCAATAATGTGAAAAAAGGCACTGGCAGTGTTTGGATTTTATCTGCTGAGTGCTGAGCTCTGTTTACTTCCACTGATTACCTTTATTGGTATCGTTAGGACTTCCATTCTCTCTAGTTTCGACTCAAAAGCCACCCCACAGCTCACTTCAATACGGGATGACACACCCTTAGCAGGCTGTAAACACATCCAAGTCTTCTGCGACATCCAACAAAATCCACGATGTAAAATATGTCCTCGTTGTAAAAGGACAAATGGCACATACTGCAGCAACAAGTGTGAGCCAAAGAAGATTTGACATGAATAAATGTCTCCTCCTGGCTCACCAGGCTGCAGGTATTTTCTTGGTGGTGACAGCTGTTTAAAAAATGGCAGAAATAAGGGTTCAGCATATTAATACATAGTGAGTTGAAGTCGTTCAGAATTTATGTTTTTCAAACGTTTCTCATGAATTTTATGAATGGCTTTTACCACTTGAAAGTTTGCATCTCTTGTCTTCCTCATATGGTGTGCATAAAGCAAGTAGCGTGGCATTGACGTATTGCCTATGACGCTGTACTCGTAGCAGCGTTTTATTGTGCTCGGTGAAATGAGACTGAACATGAATATAGTTGAATTAGAGTTGCAAACTTATTTGTATTCAGACAAATTAGAGCTGTGTGTATTGTTTATTTATTTGTTTATTTATAGGGGGGGGGGTCTCTGACACCCTTATTCTTCGGCTAATAGTGCATTCATTGAAGTCATTGTTCTGCAATCAGCTGTTCCAACAACAATAGAACAACAGCTGGCTGCTGAACAGCACTATTATTAATGCAAGGACTTGGCAAATGCACTTACACACACACACACACACGCAAAACTTTAATTACTTTAATAATTATCTTCTGAGTACATTTTTTTTATATAACTAATGAATGAAATGCTGTTCACCAGCAGTCACCTCTCATGTCCCAGATGTTTGAGGTGCCCAACAGCACCTTAAATCTGCATTAGACTAAAAAAAATGTGTATTTTCTACATAGCATGTGAACATAAAATGTAATGGATTACCAAGGCCATAGTGCACTGAAATAACTGGAAAACTAGTGGCCGTCTGGATGGTGGTAAAACACACTGAACTGTCTCCAACACACCCCTGTGCTTTGGAAAATGTTCTGCAGTAATGTCAGAAATATATGATTTGTGGGACTGAAACAGTTTTAGTTTTGAAAGAAGAACAAAAATGATTGTCAGGGGACGATAGCTGTGTTTTCCGCTCAGGCTTCAACAAACACTTGTAGACTGTCCAATCCTTGTGCTTTGCGGTGTGTTGCATTTGGATTCAGTAACGTTCCTTGAGAGTGTCTCATTAATTCGGTTTTTCCTGCAGGTTCCTGTGTAGATTGTGGCAAATAAGTCCACTTTGGATCATGCAGCACCCTCACTGTGTGTACAAATCAGCTCGGGACTCTTTTTATAAAGTGAATAGGCTCAAAGTTGAGCTGTTTTTGTTCCTTTTTTCAAATTATTATTATTATTTTTTGAGAACAGTTAAATCTGGGGCACCTAGACTTGGCTGTAGATCTGTGAAGGTGTTTTCACCTCCAATCCAAGAGTCAGATTTAACTCTCTTCAAAGAAAGACGACCCAGACGACTGAAAAACTACTTACAAATTACGTACTTACTGCTAGTCATCCAGAGCAGAATAATGCCAAGTGTGTAACAGTAGACAAGAATTGCTAAAACCGCAAAAACATGATTATTTTATATTTGGCCCCTCTGGTGGCGTCTTCTAAGATATTTTCTCTGAAAGAATTGAATCATAGTAAAAAATAAAAGCTATCCAGGATGCATAAATCTCACCAGGATGGAGGAGGATTTTTATATAGCTTGTGGCGTCTCTTAAGCAACGGAGGATGTAGCTGCAACAAGTGGGGACAAGAAAAAAGTTCTCCGAATGCTGAATAACAAAGACATGATAAAGAGCTTCAAGTTGCAGGGATGAAATTGCTCTTTAACCTGAACTGCTTTTTAGGGGCCGATCTCAAAATAGTCACAAGCACTCTCTCTCTCAGGTTTCTGATACTAGGTGCTCTGCCAAAACGGCTAAAAAGCTAAAAGACAACTCTCCATTAAACGTTGAATTTTAAATTTAAATTATGTAAAAGAGGGGGCAGATAAAGGGATTCACATTACACACAACTAACATCACAGAGCAGCATAAATATGCCAACACTCATCATGCATCGCAATGGTAAAACACATACAGTCAGTATAGCAGCAGTCAGTATGCTGACTTTCTTAATCTCTGTGCTCTTATTCTGAATGCAGATTTGTCCAAACAGGACAGTGACGGCTCTCTATAGATGTAGCCACGCAACCCATTAGCGATGCAGCGAGTTATGGAGCGGTTGTTATTGGGGACCAATTTTTTGTTTGACAGGGAAGACGAGTCTGGTCTATGGGACTCTTTGCTGGAGTGTGATTAGCTTTGCAGATGCTGGTTTCTGTAGGCGTCACTTTCAACAAACTCAAGGTTCCCCCTCCGTCTCCAGTGCATGATTAAAATGTAACAGTTGTGCGTGGGAAATTTCAGAATTGCAGAATGATGCTCCGACACTTGAAAAAGCCTATTTTTTGCTCAGGTATGTTGCACCTCCTCCTGCACGCACTCCCTTGCTCTTTCTCTGCCACGTAAAGGCTCAACCCACATGGGCTTTGTCTTTTTTTTTTTCAACAGTGGAGTCGAAAAATTGTCTCAAAGCTGCCAGCTGCTATTATTTTCTGCATGGTATTCGATATCAAAAATTAATGTGTGAATATGAAGAAAGACCTTGCTGGGATTGAGAGTTATGTGAATTTCCTAGAGACACAAAGGACATTTATTGTTGGAAACAAACAGCACTTCTGAAACCTTTAACCATCATAATCACAAACATCTCCATAGTCATAATTATAATAATAAACATAACAATCATAATAATAGACATACCCACTGGCATAATAATAATAAATAAAAAACATAATATTCACGATTATGTAATCCAGCTATAAAAAAATCAATTGAGGTTACATTCACTCCCACAGACACCCAGTGTAGTATTGATTCATTTTAAAATAAATATGTGATCAATCAAACTCCTTTGTATCCATTACTGTAGACAACAGTTAGAAGCTGATTCCTAATGGCAGCCTGTAGTATTGGGGCCATTAATCAGGGAATCAATACACTGTATTGGTTTAACCTGGACACACACACTCACATTACTCTTACACACACGCGGGAACATGAATCCAGATCAGCGTTGGAGCTGGCTGATGTACAGATGTGGTGCTATTTTGCTAATATAAAGGGAGCTACGTCATTTCTTTTTATAAATCTGCAAAGATTGGTACATTTTTTTATCAAATAAATTGTGAAAACTGTTATTTACTGAGATGTGTTCACATTAAAATAGCACAACACTGCGTTGCACACCCATTGCAGTTGTGGCATTGATAACAAATGAGGTTATTTGTTGCCTTAATGTAAGTCAATGTAGACCCTGTGCATCCATATTTTGTCTTGTAGCACAGCGCATACTAGAGGAAACAGCTTCTGGTTGCTCTGACGACCAAAACTCAAAAACACCTTTGAGGTGCTAAAAGTCAAAATGTTTATAAGTGCCTGTCAATCTTGCTGCTATATATAAAGATGCTCAGCTCTCAGCAATGTCAAGAGGACATAATAGCGCACATCTTTCCCATTGAGAAAAGAGAAAAGAAGCAACAGGCAGGTCTCTGGAGGACACACTCTTGTAAGAGAAGCCTGTAAAATGGGAAAAAAAAGGCTTTCAGCACATTGGTCGTCGTTCTCGGGTTAGTGTGGGCTTCCCTACTTCTGGCATTATCACATATCCAAAGGAAGGTTGACATTAGTTGTTCCTCAGAAGCCTATTTCTAGATTATTTTGGAGCACAGTCTGTAAAAAGGAGCTGGGTGCCCTTTTTAAAGCAGTACATTCATTAACACAGTAAGGAAGATAACGCCCCCCAACCCATCTGAATTTAATTTTCAGAGCTCTAAGTTCTGTCAGCCAGAGTTAGCTAATGAGGAGTTTAGCATTGCAGTAGTGTCTCCTGGGTGTCTTCCTAAATTTCATATCATTTAAATTTCACCTTTCACAATCTAAAGACAATCTTTTTTTTTTTTATCTTAACTTCACAGTAGTTAATTTAGCATTAGCTAGAAAGCTACATTAGCAGTGGCTTTGTAGTAGCCTGTTGATTGTGATTGTAACGTTAGCTAATTTACCCAACTTTCTAGCTGCAAGCTAACAGCAAATTAGCAGAAATTTATAGTTGTAACATAGTTATATCACTTTTCAATACAGATCAAAGGTCCAGTGTATAAAATTTAGGGGGCGCTTACAGAATATGGCCGCAAGGAATGTAATATGCATAACAATGTTTTAATTATTGATTATATAATTACCTAAAATATTATGTTTTCGTTACGTTAGGGGTAGCCTTTTGTATCTACAGATGCAGCACATCCTCCATGAAAGTCCACCATGCTGAACCACAATGTTTCTACAGTATCCCAGAAAGGACAAACAAAACACTGGCTTTAGATGGTTTAGAGTTTATCGCACATCCTACACACTGGTCCTTTAACATCATTAAAGGGGTCAGTTCAACCAAATTACATATAAAAAAACAACATATTTTTAGAAATCTTTCAATCGAAAAATGACATTTGGAAAATTTTATATCAATGTGCCTTCCATGAAACAACACTGAACAATGATGAACAAACATGAACAATAATATCTAAGCTGAGACAGATATTGTTGCTGACTGCATGCTCTTTAACATCTGAAAGTATCTGTGTTAAGAGTCATATGCATATATTATACCAAAAAAACAAACATTTTTTTTATATCACTAGGAAAAATGACAATATTCTGCATGCTATTTGTGTTTCACTGTTTTTTTTTTTTAGCAGACAGACTATTGTGGAAAAGAAGAAGAGAGGAGAGGAACTAAATGTGACATAAGCCAAGAGCCAGATTTGATATCAGAATGTTAAAGTACCTGCCGGCCCTCCCGCCCTCGCCTCGCCCTCGCCCTCATCTCTTTCCATTTTGCTATTTATTTTCAACAGTGAGGCCCGTAACCCTGCATCTGCAGGAGTTCTGCTTGCATCTGGCCCATATTCTATCATTAGCTCCCCCGACCTCTCTCCTGCTGCCTCTCTCCATCTCTGCTAATACAAATTTACTTTAGTCACATATACAGTAAAAATGATAGAAACAAATAGGGGGAAATAGATTATACATTGTGCAGGTGATAGACATGAAAGCCCAAAGGGGTTTGTGAAACTAACAGGAGACAGAAATATGCATGGAAAGGTTATAAAGACCTTACTGAATTGGATAACAGAGCGGAAATGATGCCAAAAGTCAACAGGGAGGCATTTGGGAATGTCATTTAAAGTGCATGAGAGGCACGGTGTGAAATAAAATAAACCTGATACAGAAAATGAATGTGAGAGTGGGAGTAGATGAGTGGGAGTGTGATCTAAATTAGATGTTTTGATTTAAAAGCATAATGTAAAGACATATCAGATATTCTGCTGTCCTAAATTAAGAATCTCACCATCTTTCACTGCAACCTGAAAATTAAATGTGCAGTAACTACGAGGCTAACGCTAAATGCTTTCATGTATATTAATCATGTATTTGGTCTGTTGGATTCTGTTTGCAGCAGCAAGTAAGCTTAATTAAACACGACTCACTATATGCTTAAGCAATTCATTGCAACATCTAGCAACATCTACATACATTATCATGCAACATAACATTTTTACTAGCAAAAAATAAACTCCGGTATGAATGGATACGATACATGTTAGACCTCCTGTTGCGACCAGACTGTAATAAATGACACCAGGTGACACACACGAGCACAAATCATACCGATTTCCTGACATCATATGCGCAGTAATAAAAACAACCGCTGATTGCCTGTCATATATGATAGAGAGAACGAGACAGCCTGTTATTGCGCATTTCCGAGCAAATATTGTTCCAATCTAAAATGGTCAATATGGTTTTATTCACCTCTGTGACAGGATTCGGGATGGCTTTGCAGGAGCGCTCAGTAATAGCACAAATAAAAACAGTGAGCGCAGATACAAACAGGTTGTTTGTCCAGGCACGAAACAGAGCAGCGCTCCCAGGGAACACCTGCTATACTGTAGTAAGCGCCATGTCAATACGATTGGCCCCGGCGAGCTGTAGTCTTAATGTACTCACCCCCCTCATCATTATAAAGCACTTCAAAGAACACAAAGGCCATTAAAGCTGATAGTGTGGTGTCAAGCCTACGTGTTTCCAGTTGTGGAGCCCGTGGCCTCTCAGCTGTCCTGTTGTGTGGACGCCAGCGCTCTGGCTGATCCTCTGTCTGAGAGCACACTCCTTGCCGTGGGGTCCATGAGGCTGGTTGATGGCCAAAAGCCGCAGCTTCAGTGGCTTTTTTTTTTTAGGATGACAGCGTCAGCGCCACATGCCCCGCAAGAGCTGCGTCCTTCTGTGCTGCTGCTGCACATCTGTAGGTTGCAGAGCTGCCGCTCAGTCAGGGTAATTATAAGTTTAGTTTTTAATTAGTTTTGGTGGCATTCTGCATGGGATGTATACAACAGCTCAGATACACTAAATGACCTTTAGTGCTGTCTGTATTGTCACTGATTGCACAATGTGCATGCACCACATGTGCAATGGACTCCAGGCGAGAACCAGCAACAAATTATCCTCAGCATCTGGCATTGTTTTGATTCCCCGTGGAAACGAGTAAGTGACCTAAGAGTTAATTTAACTAGGTTATCTTTTATATAATTATGTAGGTAGATTGTCTGCGACTTTCTCCTGAGACAAAGTTGCATGAGAGGAGTGTTTTTGTGTCATATTTCCTGATGTGTCTCCCATTGTGTGACCTGTAACGACTCCGGGACACAAAAGTTAGCACTGATGTGGGTCGTTTGCCTGAATACATCAAAGATGCTGATGACAGCCACAGATGACTTTTCATCAATACTTTTCTCTTCGTGAGACTGTGCAGAAAACATATTCACGGTATAAGACAGGCAGACAGGCAGGATGACAAAGGAGCAGTAGAAGTAATTTCATTCAGATTCCATTCACCTCCATTGCACTGCTGCAGCGGCTGAAATCTCAGCGTTAGACATCTCAAAACCTCAGCAGATGAAACTGAAACTATAGCCAAGCCGTGGTAAAAGACAACCAGTGTTTTTGTTAGGTGGGAAAATTTAGGTGAACTGACCCGTAACCAAACACGAGGATGAAAAGTGTTTCACTACCCTCTTTGATTGAAAGTCTCAAGCCTGCTTCACCTCTAACCACGACAGCAGTGATGCCATCTACAATACTGCAGCAAGGAAAGGAGCACACAGCAAGTCGGCAAATACTGAATTGTCATGGGGTGTTAAGATACTAAAATTAAAATTGGATGAATCAAAATAGAAATTAGTACTAAAACTATCTGAAAAACTGCAAAAATCTTTCCTGGGTAAAATAGAGAATACTCATTAAAGTCTGTGTAAAGGCAATTCTGAGATTTCTTTTAAAATACATTAAATATGTTGTAAAATAGTTGCTAAAAACACGTGAAAAGACTTTGAATGATATATTACTGAAATGTGGAGTTAGAGGTTAAAACAGTGTTTTACCAGTTTTCAGTCCAGGATTTTTTGGGCGGTCCTAAAGGGCGGCTCGATGACACACTGAGGCCACCCAATCATAAAGCAATGATCATAAAGTTTTATGATTCTGTCACTGAGCATGGATTTATCTTTATCTGATAGAAACAATGCAATTTAACACAATGCTAAGTATGAAATTGATGCTGGTGCTGCACAGAGAGTTTACAGCTATTGCTAATTTACAAGTCCTGTCCTTAGTTGGACTTTTACATTTACAGCACAAATAAGCAGCATTATAAAACCACAATACACACAGATATGGAAATATAGTAAAATGCACAAACCCCAACACACTGCTAGACATGCTAAATGTTAAAACCAAAGATAAATAAAAGAAATAAACTAAATCCAAACATTTGTCACAATGCCCAAAATGAAACTTAAATAAAAAAGAGCTCCAATAAACAAAAAATAAAATAAAAATATTCAATTTCAAAGACATCTTGACATCTGTAAACATTCACCAACAGAGTTTGAGAGTAAATAAGAAGAATCTGAGTTTTGCAAATGGGATGTTGCAGAGAAGAGTTGAGAGTTCATACATAAACATCTTGCTGAGGGCAACATTAATGCAAGCTCTGCGAATTTTTAATAATTTGATGTTTATGCTTGTTTGCCAAAATAAATGCACTTGCTGTAATGCTGCAAGACTCATGCAATCCAGCTGGATGAAACACACTTGGAAGTGTCTGACTGTAGAAAAGTGTTTGTTGAGAGTCATTTTTTTGCAGAACAAATATTTCAGAGCAATCCGACTTGTCACACTTTGGAAGCGCACGGAGAACCGCGACTGGGACAGTGACAATTTGACGAGAGAACATCCTGAATGTGTTGCATTTCCCCTAATCTTGCAAAATGTGCAAGTCGTCCTCCTCACTGTTTGTCAGCTGCTTTGGGGGATTAATTAGCATAGAAGTGTTGGAAATGGATCCACTGCAGAAGAAGACTCCCTTATTTTACACTATGTTAGCGTGCCAGCATCACTCTTTTGCAGAAATAGACAGCTCGTACTTCATGAAATTCTGAGAGGTGGTACTCTTTGCAAGGTGTTGTTTGTCTCAAAATGTCACTTGGTAATACTGCAGAAGCCTTTCTGTAAAATAATATCATGACCTCTCCTTACTGCTTACATACTTGTCAGGCTGCAGTGAAACAAAGCAATGACAATTGCAACGCTTTTGTTTCTCCGCGCTTTCGTGAGAAAAAATTTAATCTTTAACGTCACATGTGAAGGTGGCCCAATCTCTTTGGTACGCCTTGAAGAAATACCTTCAGATTTGGCACAAACATCCAAGGGTTAACTGGTCAAAGGTTAACAGGCATTTTGGCCATAACTCAATAATTCATGCGCTAATTCTGATAAAATTTCACAAAAATGTCTAATATGATAAAATGATGAAGCGATGACATTTTATATCGAAAAGGTCAACTTCACTGTGATCATAATCTTCTGCAAAAAACACTTTTCTGGCCTTTTTTTTTATCTCCATGGACTCCGGGACAGAAGGGACCATATTTCACATTTGATCGGATACTGAATTGGTGACTCTCTATCTTGGGTGTCCGTGTTGAAACTGTGGTGTTTGGGTGGATCATCTGCGCTTCCAGGATGAAAATGTGCATCTGCATTTTATAATTTGTAGCTTCTTTACACCAATCAATACACCAATATTTGAAGCACTGTCGACTGTCAAGGCTACATCTTTGTAGGGCATCTTTGTATTGACTAGAATGGCCGCGTATTGCTCGCGCTGACGCGGCGCACACGCAACATGCCGTGGACGCGCCCGGTGGGGTTTGGGTGTAACTCTGTTTTTTGCTTCTCACAATGAACTTACACATTAATAGACAACAGCAGAACAAGAACAACATCAGTTCAATCAATGGAGATAAAGTACACAGGAGTTTTCTTGAAGCTTGATTAAGGAGAATGGAGGACTTGTCACAACATTTTGAAGATTTTGAATTTTGAAGAAGCTGTCCTCTCTGGCTAATAGTCCTCTCTGAATAATAATGACACAACTATGGTCTCTCTTACGGTCTTGTTTTCTGACTCTGTAGAGGCTTATATGTTATGTACCTATCTGTTGTGTCAAGGGGGTCAGCCCTATCCTCTGACCTCAGAATGGTTCCTGCTTTACTAAACACAAACAAACAGCTGCTCTGTATGTTAAGAAGAGAAGACAGATTTAACATTATCCCTACAGTGACCATAAAAACATATGCTTCACCCTGTGCAACCCCCATATGTGGCATGGTAGAATAGAAAATTCCCTCACACCTAATATCACGAATCAAAACATTTGTCTCAAGGGGTTTCGCAATCTGTGCAGCAAATGACATCCTCTATCCTCAGTCCCTTGACTCGGATGAGGAACAATTCCCATTAATGGACAAAATGGAAGACACCTCAGGAAAGAGGGTTTCCTCTCCCAGGACAGACAGATGTGCAATAGATGTTCAGAATGGAACAACATTACAGTATACATTTGTTCACCACAAGCTAATTGGTTTTGCTGGTATTTTTACTGGACTGTTGTTGTAAAAAGTGACGAAACTCTCTGTCAGTCCTCTGTAAACAAATAAAATAATAATAACAAAAAAAATAGAAATAGAAAATAAGTAAAAATAAATAAAGAATAAGTGAAGACAGCGTGTTTCTCCCTGGAAATTATTCACCATCAGACAAAAAATAAAAATAAAATAATACTCCAACACCTTTTATTAAATCCTTCTTCACTACATACATTTTATGAGTCTAGGCCAGGGGTCATCAACTACATTTGTCCAAGGGCCAGAATTTTTCTCGGCAGACACTATCAGGGCCAGACGCTCTCGTAAAATTAAATTAACATTGTATCCTAAGTAATATATTATTATTTCATAAATCAATTTGTCTTTGAAATGTATGTTATTTTTTAGCCTTTGTCAGTTAGGCTTCATAGGTTTATGCTTCATATTCATGAGGCTGTCAACTGCTAACGTGGGGAAGGTGATGCCGCTGGACGAGGCGGCTAATCACAGTGAACTGATTGACATCCAGGCCGCTGGTGACATGAAGCCTGCTCTCCGTGGTGCTGAAAGCTTGAGCGCCTTTTGGGTGGCTTGTCCCCAAACAATTGGCCATGTATGTGCTCACCATGTTCGGATCAACATACACCTGTGAAGCTGTGAAAAATGAACTAGGACTGCAAGCGCATAAGGCAGGCATAACAGCTGTCAAGCCCGATGTTAAAAAGATAGTGTCGGAGGGGAAATGTCACTTCTCCCATTAACCAAACGTGAGTATTTCAGTGTTGTGATTTTCTTGGTTTTACTTCGTATTTATTTGTTGGATCACAGGCTACTTTAATTTGATGTAAACAGTAACATTTCTCATAACTGACAGCCTGACACTTTTATTTGTCGTTTGTATCTATTTGCTGATGTGCAAAGCTTGCCCTTACAATGCTCTTCTCTGTTATGTTGACGGTTGTTATTGAGACACTGTAATAGTGCGCTATTTTGTGGGGAAATGAAGCCCAAGAAAGGACAATTCTGACAGACGTGAAACAATAAAAGAGCAACGCGTTTATCGTCATTTTTGATTGGATGCAGGCTTTGGCACAAGCTACTTTTCTGAGGGCGTTTGTTTCATTTCACGTAAAGAAAAATGTAGAAACATACTTTGTCCTCTTTACTAGGCTATTCCTGAATCCAGTAATATTCTGGGGGCCAGATGGAAAGCTCTGGCGGGCCGGATGTGGCCCGTGGGCCGCCAGTTGACGTTCACTGGTCTAGGCAGACATGCAGGTAAGCTGCAACTTGACAGGTTTGCGGAGGCATGCAACCGTGATGTGGTAATTTTAGTTTCTAGTTTGACACATTTTAATTAGAGCACTATAAAAGTGTTAACTGTCTCAGTTCCAGCACTAAATATGGGGTGACAGAGTGTTAACTGTTAATTATTTACAGGTGTTCGCTGATATTCACTGCGAGCAAACATACAAGTATTTTACTGCTCAATCTTCTTGCTCTTAACTATTATTGCTTTTTACCCCTTATTAATCCTCTCATATATCTTTTTGTTTGCCAAAGCAATAAGCTGCTCACGGCTGTGTGTTTCATTTTAGATTGATTTGGGGTGTTTTAGTGATTTTTTAAGATTTAAGTTCACCTGTGGTTATTGGTGGATAGCTTCAGAGTTGCCGTTGAAATGCGGAAGTAAAGGATTTCCACAGGGTTTATTTCCTTTTCTGTAGTTTTCTGCTACGAAGAAAATGTTAGGTGAAAGGCGTACTCCACCAATGACATTGCATTCTACTAGGTGGAGAGGTTTCGTGTGCGCTGCGGCTGCCGGAGCCATACGCGTCCGTTGTAGTCAATGTTTCAAACTCTACTGGCCCCAACACGTTTCCGCTCAGCTCTGCGTGGAATACGCAGCAGTTCTATTATTGATGGACGCCGCGAGCACCCTGCGTCAATCTACACAGAGCAGCTCGAGTTTGCCGGAAACCTAGACACAGAAACAGTATAGAGAATCTGGTCGATTTTGAAAATAAAACACCCCATGCAAACTGCCGGTCATAAGAACAGCCAAAAGGGAAACAATTTAACCTACGTAGCATATTTACACATGTAGAAGCATGTTTAGAAGCACCTAAACCAAAGAAAACAACCAAAATAAAGTCTGCCGGGCATACCGTTCTGCTTCTGAAACGCTCCCAGTGGAGTTTGAAGTCTCGCAGGGCGGACCAAAACAGCGCTGTGGCCACAACAGGACAAAACGTGCCCGGTGGGGTTTCGGGGTGATTGATGTAAATACATTTTATGTCTATAGCAGAACAAAATTTTGATATGAAGAACTATAACTTTAAAAATCCCAAACCTTCAGCAGTGTATTCGTAAATAGAGCAGGTTACAGAATGTATTAAGGCCAAAAACTTTATAAAATGAGAGGATTATAATGGATGTTGTGGGACTCTCCTCCCCATTCTCTCCTCTATTTGGAGACAGTTTGTTCAGTAACTCACCGTGGGATTCATTATAGGAAGAATGATTGCTGGAGTATTTTACTTAAATCTGTTCCTTCACTTAAATTTTTCCCGAAGTCAGAGTTTTCATGAGAGAATTGCATTCTATTTCCACCCTCAGACATTTGCAGTGTGGCAGAGTGTGTCATTACTCCGTTGTTAAGTGCATTACGGGAGTTCTGTCCTGACACAGCGCTGCAATTTACCTTTTTGTTGTACCCTCTTTCCTTTAAACTGCCTCATCTAGTTCATACGTGTAACAGTTTTGTCATATGGTCATTTCACAGAATATCCTCTGAGATTTTCTCCCAAAGATAGGATGGTAACAGGTTTTGTAGAACACAGAACACACAGCAAAATAACCCTGCATAGAAAAAAGTCAGTGTCATGTATTAAAAATATCTTGTGGCTGCATTGCATTGTGATCTACTGAGGCTACTGTTTGTGACTGAGCTTTTTTCCCAATGTAAAAAAAGAAATAACCTACCAAACAGGACATGGGTTGTTGAGCTACAAAAGCTTGAAGGAAATTAATTAGGCAATTAGTTGTTGATCGCCCTCTGAAAAGTAAGAATACTATTTCTGTGAGCGACTAAGTGGTTGTAATGTTTCCGGCCGTTTATCAGTTTTAATGGGTCATTAAATGAGAGGGAACTAGCCGGGTGCACTCCGGTTGCCAAGATATGTGCTAAGTGCACTCAGCATTTCCACATGGACAGGACCTCAATCACTAAGCTTTTGGCGTGTTTGGACAATAATTGCAAAGCCACTCATCTCTCTAAAAATCAATATCTCTTCATGTTATTTACACACTCTCCTTTCAAAAAATGGTACTTACATTTCTGATTTCTTCAACAATCCATAGTAACTTGAAACTCGACACAGTCTATTCTTAATTCATCTCTATCGCGCAGCTTTCTAATAATTCCTTACCGTGGTGCTATCAAACCAGAATTAAAGTTGCATTTTCGATTCAGTTTTATTTATATAGCACCAAATCATAACAGAAGTTATTTTCCTGACACTTCATATAGAGCAGGTCTAGATTTTACTCTTTATAATATTATTGACATAGACCCAACAATTCCCACCATGAGCAAGCACTTGCCGATGGTGGCAAAAAAACCTTGAACAGAATCAGCTCTTTAGGTGTTTTCCATTAAGGCATGCCTGAGCAACAAAAAGGAGACAAATGGAGCAAAGGTTCATGGTCAGACTTTCCCAAATAGAATGTGAAA
The DNA here is from genome assembly GCA_946959425.1 of Argyrosomus regius. Taxonomy (NCBI): domain Eukaryota; kingdom Metazoa; phylum Chordata; class Actinopteri; family Sciaenidae; genus Argyrosomus; species Argyrosomus regius. The sequence continues at coordinate 17,512,144 of OX336887.1, read as the reverse complement.
GAAAAAAATGTTTTTTTTAAAGAAGAAAGGCACACAGAGAATTGATCAGCAAAGCACATCTTCATCTTGTCTAAAATTACCTTTACAGTGATCTGAATTTGGCCCTACAATATATATGAAAAAAACAGGTGTACAACGGTCCAGATTTGAAATAATACAAGAAAAAGGTGGCATCTATTGCTTAGAAACATCTCTGGTAGCGAGAGCAGCTGCCACTATTTACTCTGCTCCTCTGTGTTTCATTGATAGAAAATAGATGAGGTGCTAATGGATGCGTGCCACCAGTAGTTCTCCATCCTGTGTAAGACACGGGCTTTGCTACGCAGCCCCCTTTGTCCTCAGCTTCTCTGTATTGATTTTCTGGCATATGCTTGGTTTTCTTGAATGGTACAGATTCATAATGTTAGGACAGCTTAGCGACTGCACATAGACGGAGTTTGCATGGCTTCCGTTTGCCTAAAAGGAGTCGAGCCAAATGATTTTCTGTGCTACTTTTTGTCACAGCTGGATGGTCTTTAAACTAGCTTCCCCGGGAGATTTGCTTTTTAGGATACCAGTCGTTTAAATGACTACATGAGGGAAACACTGTTTAAACATATATTAGAAGCTCTATCCAAACCACACTTCCTTCCAGCAGAGACAGAAACTGTAGTCCGTGTGCAAAGGTAGAAATGTTCCTTCTCACTTAGTCAAAAGGCTTTCAATTGGATATCAGACATGTGCATAATGTTTTGGAATATTTATGCATGCATGTGAATATGAGTTAACCTGGGATTTCAGTGAATTTACCTCCATTCCCACAAGGGATCACAAGTGCCAATCTCCAGCTATGTTTGCAGGCAGCCAATTATGCAGCCAGTGTAAAAAGCAGGTAATATCCTGTGAAAGCATCCAGTTTGTACACACACACACACACACACACACACACACACACACATGCACTAATTTGAAGCCGTTACATTAAGTCTAAGGATTCACATTCTGGTGTAAACAAATTACAGCTTCTGTCTCAGTCACAGTGAGCCTCAGGTTTTTGTCACAATAGTAGTTAGAAATCCACAAAGGGTGTATTGCGGTCAATGCTTTTATTGCAACTGTTTCACCTAAAGAAGAGATACAGAACATTAAGGAATTAAGTAATTATTGACTTATTACTTCTGCCCAGTACAAGTTACAAAAACACCGGTGGAAATTAATTCTAGTGAGGATTCAACTGAGGAACCTTAAAGGAGAAACTGTAGTTTGTACTATTAGAAGTAATGCTCAAAGAATACGACAAGAAAACTCATTTATCCAGCAAAAATGTGAAACACTCACAGGCTCCAACTTCTTTTCTCTGTTTTGAATCATTATGAATGGAATGGCTTTGGTCTTTGAACTGTCAGTTGGATAAAATAAGCCATCTGAAGATGTCACATTGGTCTTTGGAGAGCTTTTATTGATGTGACTACTAGACCATAAGGCTATTACCCTAAAGGTGGGGCTATGTTCATATGATGTGTCTTCCAACGTGTCTAAAGTATAGACAGAATAAAACGTGGATGCCGTATTTGTGACTTCACCCCTAGGTTCTGAAGAGTTGTTGTGAAGCTCAGAGTGGTGGCTCTGGCCGTCGCCACCTTGGCCATCCTGCCTCTGCCACCTTCTGGCCAATCTAAAAATGGGCGGCCATGCTTTTATTTCTGTACAACTATAAGCCTTATTATAATTTGAATGGGTCAGTTATATAGTAATTTTTGTACCGGGCTGTAAACGTGTTTATTTCTGCTGTGAAGTTGGACGTTTTTTAATATGAGGGCTTATGGAGATTGACTCATTCTGTAGCTAGGCTCAAGTGGTCGTTCGAGGAACTGCAGGTTTTGACACTTCAGCATTGGCTTCACTTCACAGCCACAGAGACTACCCCTTGGTCTAAAGACAAGAGTTCAGAGCAGTTCCCAAAGGCCTCACTCGAAGGCAGGATGAGGCTAGACATAAGGATGTGATATATGCAGATAAAGGTATACACTTTCAGACAGTCACTGTATGAAGCGATTTATGGTTTTGCACTTGTTTGTACTCACAATAAATGACTCTCACTTCTGCACAGATGGACAACTGCTGCAGGATTTGGGCATGATGGTTGGTTTGGGAAAGTAACCGAAATTTGAACGACGTCAAAAAGGTTTTGAATCAAAACTTAAGCAAACAGACATTTTTTTTGAGTAAAGTGAGGAAACAAAATATATTTAGTTATCTTAAAAAAAGATTTCCAGAGATCTCATCGAAAGACACTCACAAACTCCCACACTTCTACAGCCTGCATTAGAAATATCCAGTTCTTTTATTAGAAGTTGGTACAAGCTTGTGTGCATAAAAACTTCTAATCATCAAGAATGCCGCCAATGGCTCAGATGACTACAGTTGATTTTATTAACTGCATATTAGATCAGTTCACTTTTATCTTCTGAGTTAAGTTTGGGTGGTGTTAGAGTTCATTTGTTTGGTAACAACTGCAGTGACGAATGATGAAGTGTTGCTCCTCTTTTATTGATTTCCATCAATGTCTGTGAAACAAATAATTAATTTAATTTAAATAATTAAAACAGGTGGCCATTACACAAACCTACAGTATTGACATTATCCTCCTAGTTTCCAACTCTACAAGAGTATGACTCAAAAATGTAACAGAAACTAGTAAAGAGGGAACCTAAGAAGTAATCAGCTAGCAAAATACTTAAATAAAAAAGAAAATTGGCTTTTGTTTATTGGCTGGAGAACAAACCTTTTAAGCTTGTTGGAGTGAAATGTTGTTGTGCGGGGTCATGGTGATTTTAACCTGACAGGGCCCCCAAGGGCTAAAATGTTTTATCGCCCAAGTTCCTACCAAGTGTAGTACAAGAAATGCTCCTATGATGGAGTACTAAATGGCCTTACCTTGTTTGTGTGCGCCATTTAGTTTGAGGCACTGTAAGTTAACAAAATTGGATTCAGAAATATACACCATGTGAGAACTAAATAAAATGAGGATTTTACACAGGGCCCTTCTAAAAGAAATTATGTAAAATTGCTTCTTTTGAATGAATCAAATTATATACAACCAACTAGCTAGCGACTGCTGAGGGTCTTGGGCCACCGAGGCAGTTACTTACCTGTTGGTAATGCAGTAAGGCTCCTAAAAATAAAGTAATTTAGGGGGCTTGGAGAACAATGAAACTCTGCAGAGGAGGGAGCATTTGTGCCACAATTAATGGCTTCAGGAACCTCACATACAGATAGAGATGCCATTATTTATTCAGATCCAAACCTTAGTATCCATTTGTCCAGCTGACAAAAGTGGGCCATTGATTTATTCATTCAACAGTATGTAAGCCCACCTGACTGCTGTGCTCATGCATGTCGATTAGCTCCCACTAAATGTCCGTCATGCTAACATTGTCCATGCTGAGCGGCTGATGAAAACGCCTCTTTTTCCCTTTCACTCCAATGTCACCTTGGCTGTCGCACCAACTTGAATTCGTTTGGTGCTGGAGTGAATTCTCAGGAGTGACAGTGGAGATTGCTAATCCGTCAGAATGATTTGGTGACAGGCGAAAGTGCTAATCCTCCCATGTTATTCAGTGCCAGTGAGGACTGCCTAATCCCTCGCTGAGGGTCTGATGTAAAAAGAGATGACGCAAACTAAACGGCCCTCTAGGAAAATGATAGGAGAAAGTTCACGCTTCCAGTACACACTGGCATTAGCACAGCCAATATTTACTGCTGCTTTGTGTGCTTTGTCTTAAATATCTTTTGATTAAAAGCCAATTTTGTATTTGTGTGATGACTGATAGCAGAATAGACATGTTTTGTTCCTCAGGCGAACAGAAATCATGAATGTACATGGACTACTGTGGGACTTTGAAGTTTTCTGAAAGCTGTTTAAGGGTTAAGTTTGTATCTTAGCAGCTGCTGCTGCTCATTTCTCCCGCTCACTGTCTAAATACAAACTGATCTGAAACCAGCGTGAACATGTTGGCACAAAACGTCCACACAAGTTTAAAACATCTGTCTCAGAAACTGTCTGCTCCAGAGGTCCACCCAACATTCAGGCTTTCATCAGATTCTTCTTATTAATAATTGCTAACAGGCAAAATTACTTCCCAGAAATGTGGAGCTGAATACAGAGAAAACATCAGGTCCCAGGCTGACATAGTTTGTAAGTGGATGAGACTTTCCAGGGAATGAGAGGAGGTTAAGTTCTAAAAGAAAGAAATTGGGAATGAGAGAATATTATAATCACAAATCCTTTGGCAGCTAATAGGAAATGACTAATTTTTAAGCTAGGATTAATTATAGAGCTGTCAAAAGCATCTTGCCTTGATATGTAACTACATAAAATGTTTACTATCAGTTGAAATTTTTAATTTTTTTTTCAGAGAAAATGATGGATGTGAGATATGCAGGAAGTAGCATACAATGTATGCGTACGATGTTCTTTTTGTACAATGTCACAATTTTTGAATCTGCAAATGAATTGTAAACTTGTTTTCAAAATGCGTGATAATCACCCAATTATTGGCACTCCGCAACTACAGTATTGTTAACTGTGTGAGACTCTCAATCACAGATATGAATCATGTTTTCTGACTGAATGAGGCCTGAAGGTGGGAGAGAATCAGCCCGAGAGATTTGACAAAAAAGGCCTATAAATATATTTGATTGTGCAATGTAGAGCATGCAGGTGAAAAAGCACAATTCAAAGTTCAACATTTTGTGGAATAAGCTTGTTAACTTTTTTTGCCAAGAGTTAGATTAGAAGATTAATACCGCTCTCTTGAGTCTGTTAGTAAAATATAAAAAGCCAGCAGCCGGTTAGCTTAGCATAAACCCTGAAAACAGGGGGAAACAGCTAGCTTGGGTCTTGTCCAAGCTAACAAAATCCACCTACAGCCACCACTAAATGTCAGCAATTAACACATCTTGTTTGTTTAATCCATGCAAAGACTGAAGTGTAAAAACAACTATTTGACTATGAGCTGGACTATTTCTTGGCTGGGAGCAGTGACTTGCTGGAGTCTCTTGAGTATGATTGTCGGGAGAACCTCTCCGCAATGTCAAGACTCCAGAAACCACATACCAAAATAGTCCAGCATATAACCTTCTCAGATTGATAACAAAAACAAGATATAGAAGTTAATTAGCAAGATTTTAAGGACTTAAAAGGCTTAACTTTTGCACAGAGCCAGGCTAGCTGTTTCCTCTCCGCTCTTAGATAGTAGAGCGGTGTTGTACTCAAAACTCTCTGTATCAGTAAAAAGTATATTTAACCTAAATGCTGAGCTCTTCATTTAATTACTGTGGAAAATAATTACTGTCTTGGACACTGGAAACTGACAGTACCAATACCTGAATACAGGGAGCAAGTTGACGCTCCCTGTATTCATTAGTGCTACATTGGATTAAATTGATTCTCAATATACCATCTGTGCTATAAAAGTTAATTTAAAAAGGTTATAACATTATACTTGCCTGTTAACTTCCTCAGTAATTGAATCTAGTTGTTCTGACTTTTATCAAAGCACAACAGCAGACACAATATGCAGTTAGTCATTTGTTTCACTGCTTAAAGTAAATAAAAATGCCATATTTATGAGGTTCCTTGCTGTTTTCAAATGAGAGTACTTTCCATTGTTCTCATTTCCTGTGAAATCCAGAGAAGCGTCTGTTGAATCTTAAAATCAAGGACGGACTTTAATCAATACTTGCGATCAATATGGGCACCATATAATTGCAACAGGCCCCTACTAGGACAGTACAAATGCTTCCCCTGAGTTTTGTGGCATACATAAAAATGTTGACAACAAGACACCGTCTAACACCAGCGGGTTCCTTTTCCCCTTTTATTTTTAGAGGTTAGGAATAGATGTAAGTTAACACTTGACCTTTTTAAAGTGGCTATCCCTCTTTGCTGTTGTGGTCTGGCGTCATCTGAATTTGAAAGAGACAAAGTTTTGAAGGTAGTAGCCAGAGGAGTTCCTTCACCCACTGAATAAAGAAAATCATGGGTTGATGCATTGTGTGCAGATTTTCTCCGGTTAAGTAAAACCTTGTGCGTGGGCTATTTTGGTGTTTTTAATATGGTTGTTAGGATTTCACACAAGCTTAACAGAAGATAATCCTAACCCCTACCACAGCTCCAGTAAGCCTTGGATGGCACTCCTACAAACTGCTGAAACTTGGAACTAAACGATAAAGCAGTTTTGTAGCCCATTACATGGAACTTGTTTGCAGAAGATAACATTATTACAACGGGGTGCAGGAAAAACTGGTGTAATATGCTAAGACAAATCTCATTTTGGTGAATGCGGAAGGGGCCTATGAGTCAGTGGTGGTATGCATATACCATGAAAAATGGATGAGTTCCACCTCCGGAGACTAAAATTAGACAGAAACCTAATATGGCGAGTGTCCTTCAAGTAACACTCCGATTTATAAGCAACAACAAGAGACAGAGGGTGAGAAAAATCATCTGCTATTCTTCAAAACACTTGCAAAGATGAGTACGGATACATAATGCTAGTAGACACACCATGGAAAATCTGATTATTCCTTTTGCAAGAAACCTAAGCAGCCATTGAAATGAAGGAATATGGTGTCTTTTCATTTCACACAATATGATTACTGTGTGACTGTTCTCCAATGACAACGGTGCTAAGGTAGAATGCAAAGTAGCATGAAGGAGAAATGTAGAATGTAGCATGAATATTTATAAACGTTGCATGTTAACATTTTAGCAAGCCATCAATAGATTAGCGATGTAACTAGTTCATTAATTTATGACTTTTTGTTCTTTTAGCTTTCTTCTTCAGAAGGCTGAAGAGCATCTGTAGCAAAAGCCAGTTATTGATGAGTAACCACTAAGTCATTTAGACCGTTTCCTTTAATTTTGCAATGTAATATCTTTGTTTAAATAAATACAACTATAGGACATATTTTATTAAAATTACAAAAGCACAAAAGACAAAGCAGTTTTGAGTATTTCTACCTAGAATGGCCATATTTAATTGCGTGTGCGCCATGTCAGCTCTGCCGTGGTCCGTTTCAGAAGCGTCCCAGAAGCATCTCTCCATGTGTCACGTGGGGAGGGGGTTGGGGGTTCGGGAAAGGACCCAAATGCAGGCAGGTGTGGATACACAAAAGCTAACTTTAATGACAAAACAAAACGGTGAGGGATGAACACAACAAAACCAAAGAACACATAAAAACAGACTAACCAAAAAGCGGCTGGAAATCCAGGCAAATAATCGAAACAAAAGACTCAAAAAAACGGGAACCATGAAACACTAGGAAAAACACTGGAAAGTCGGAAGGCAAGGTCAAAAAACTGAAAAGATACAAAAACCGGGAACCATGAAACACTAGGAAAAACGCTAGGGAGTCGGAGACAAAGGGGACACACTGAGGAACAAGACTAATCCAGAAATAACAAAGACCAGGATCAGGAACACGGGGACGAACACAGGCAAGATACAAACACACAAAGAACGGACAGACAAGGAAACAAAGGGAACACAGGAACTACATAGACATGCAGGACTAATCAGGGACAGGTGAAACAAATCAGTGGCAGGTGCAAAATCAAAAAAGGCGGGAAACAAGACAGGAAGTAGAATAAGACAAGACAGACAGGGTGGAACTACAAAATAAAACAGGAAACACAGAAACAAACTCAAAACTGTAACACATGGTCCACATGAAAGTTAATTCGACACTGGCTCTGAGAGGGATTGAGGGAATGAGATAAGTCCTTTCAAGTGATATAGTATAATCATAATAATAAATATAAAAATATAAAGCATATTTTCAATTCACCATTAATGTTTGTGAAACTGACAATATTCCACATCTACACAGATGATTTTTTCGACTGATATTCTGATAAATTCATTTAGTGATTAATAGCCTACGAAAATTGTTAAGAAAAAAAAACTGCATGGGGAATTTATGCTAGTCTCTCACCAAACGACTTTTCAAGCGATTTCCCTCTCACAGACAAATTTTGGATTTCGGTATAAATCCTGAAAGTTTTGCTCAAGTTGCCGTACACTCCTGTCATCTCAATCGTTTGATGTAGGTGGTCGTAAAACTCAGTCCAAGCTGTTTGGATCTTTTTCTTGTCTTGACATTCCAATAAAATGAAACATATTTAATATTATTGGAGGTTTCAAGTCTTGGCGCATCCAAATAGTGACATTCAATCATGTGAACAGTGTCAACACCCAATAGGTGCGCTTTCTCTAGCACCATAAGGAAGCAGGCAACTGGTGACACATTAGTACATCAGTAAACATGAAGAGGATTGGGGGGGAGGCTCAAGAATGTTAAGTTCTCTTGGACTGTAGAAAAAACTCAACGGTGTCAGGCTCTCATCTTTTCAAAGTCTTTTCAAAGTTTTCAAGTGTTTGGTCGGCATTAAATGCAACTCAAGTCCCCATGTCTTATATATTCCATGTATATGTTACAAACTAGAGCTCTCAATTTGTACCTCAACAACAAGCCTGGACCTTTTTTTTTTTAACTTTTTCCTGTTGGCAACAGCTGAAGGTAATTGCTTTTTGTCATCCAGACGTAGGTGTCTGCCACATAAATGTTCATTATGACTTCATTCAGACTTGACAGGCTTATTAAGGAAGGAGCCACACTGCTTGTGTGATGTTTGGTGCTTGTTTTCTGTTCTCTCAAAGTCTTAGCGATGGATTTCATAACATACAGCATTTTGCTGCTGAAGCCTTAATTAACAGTCATCTCGAGCATAAAATGATAACAGATAAAACCTACTTTAATTGACTGGTTGGGCCTAAGAGAGTAGCTGTAAAGACAACACTATCATATTATCACCTTATAAATAGGTGCTCATTTACACAAAGAGTGCAGCAATATTAGCATTCATCAGCCGTCATTGCATCTGCTTGTAAAGTCGCAGTAGTACGACACTCCTGTCCATATTCTGTCTCCCTCTCTGCTGCGATTCGGCCTCCGTTCTGTTCACAGAAGATATAAAACTACAACGTTGCAGTCTTCTTTAGTGACAAAACACTCACAAGAATTATTGTTATTATTATTATTCAAGGCTTCAGCCGCGAATGCCCAGACCAGGCAACGTCCATGCTCAGCCCCTGCCGTCTCTCTAGAGCTCCCCCGGGCTGTCTGTCGTAAAAACAGCAGTTTATTGTTTAGTTTTATGGCCTGCAACTTTACTGTTTTGATTCAGTTTCATCTTTCTCTCTCTCCAGCTTTATTTAGGAAAGCAAAAAAAAAAAAAAAAAAAAATTTAAAAACCTGCTGGACACTACCTGCCCAGCACCAAATGTTAGATGTTAGCGACTAGATAAAAACTGAGTTAAAAAGAGGTACTGCTGGACTAAACCTGATTCTGCATCAGCAGACTTTTCTTCAAATTTGCAACCAGTTTATGAAGTCACTTTGTGTTGTTAGTCGTTAACTATAATTGCCATTGTATTCTGGGTTTTGATCATGTAGCCCTAGTTATAATGGTAGCAGTTATCTGATATGACGCCCATTTTAGTTTGAGGCGTTAGAGGCTCAATCAAATCCAATCCCTTCCTTCTCCACTTCTTGTAGTCTTCACATGGAAGAAAAACGTGAGGGTTACACATATATACATATTTTTTTTGATGGAGAAGCATATATAATATAGTATATAATGCAGATCTGCCTGTCTCTTTGTCACTGTTAACAGCGAGACCCCAGTCAGCAGTGTAGTTAACACACTTCATTAATAAACCACAGAGCTGAAGAATATCATTATGCTTCATGATCAAAGACGGTCTTCGTCCATATCTCTCTGTCTCTGCTGAGAGTCTGTCTCCGTTCTGTCCACTGAAGATGTAGAAATTATAACACCGCTTTATTATTAGAATTATATAATAAAGCTTAATTATAACCGCTCACTATTCGCTATACATTTCTGAGGACATTCAAACGTTTATTACAAAAAAAAAAAATACATCATTATCATTATCATTATTATTTTATATCTCTCTCTGTCTATCTTCCCCACTCTCCTTCTCAAACTCCAACATGATCCAGGTTCTGCACGAGGTTTCTGCCTCTTAAAGGAAGTTTTTCTTTGCCACTATTGCCAAGTGTTTCTTCACGGTCAGAATTGTTGGGTTTCTGTTAATTATTAAGAGTTTGGTCTTAACCTGCTCTATGTGGAAAGTGTTAGGGAGATAACCCAAAGATAGAAATTCAAGCATGCAGTAGCAGCATGAGACACAGTACACCATACATTAAAATGAACCTATATGATAAATCTGAATTTAAATGTGTTAAGCGTTATGTGTTAAGTAATCAAACATTTGCAGGGAAATTAAACCTGTATATAAAACTATACTATATAAAAAGTAAAAAACAGAAACAATGTTTTTATAGGAATAAGAACTAGAACTACAAATAGAGCTGAAAAAAAATATGTGCAATTAAACTAAGCTATAGACAAAGAATATTAAAGAATTAGTGCACAGTTGAATTGAATGTAACATTGCCATTATATCTATGTAACAAGGAGCTGATCTGAGAGAGGCTTAAATTTGGATTTCAAAGTTTTATTGTGACATAATTCAGCTGGTGGAGCTCGCATTATTCATGTCCACACTACAGTATGGACCTTCTGTTCCAGTGTTTGTGCTCTTTGTTTCACTTCTGAAGGCTGTAGCTTAGAAGCACTATGCCGTCCCTCCCTCTGTCTATCAGTATGAGCAAACACTGACTAAGTATTAACTGGACTTTTCTAAATCCAGAGACTGCGGGGTAAAACAACATCCCTTGTGAGCCCACAGCACAGCAGACGTACAACAAGCCACATGGCGGAAGACAGGATACGCTGGTGATGGCTCAACAAGGCAACGCTTCAGAGGAAACATGGCCAGTGGTGCAGAAAGGAGCTGTTTAATTGGCAGACTTTGAATGCACAAGCACTAATTAGCCGAGAAGAACACGGTTCAACTTCCGAATCCCAACAGCATCCTGAAAACTCTGCTGACATTTTGCACTCTGCGGGGTGGTCAGTGGGTGTGCAGAGTGCCACAATTCCCAGAATAGAAAATGCATTTGGCTTGTTAGTATTTGTGGCGAATACACAGTGAATTATCAGCAAACTGAGCTTGGGCTACACTGGCAGTACAAAGTATTAGAGATGCTTCCCGGTGCTTTTACACAATCCACATCTCATTTGTCTCAAAGCTTTTAAGTCCTGCACCTCCCCTTCCTTTACATCTCCGTTGTATGGATGTAAAACGGGGCAATCAACAGGGATTTTGTTTTGTTCCATCAGGCAACTTGATGAATAAAATACATGCAGGTTCCCTCATTTGTCACTAATTCAGTACAAGGTCCCTCTTTGAGTCATCATCAGCTCTATGTAAAACAAAGGCGGCGTGTCGTGAGAAGCAGTTTGCAAGCACGTTTGTTTGTGCATCAACACGAAGACGCAAAAACGATGATGGGTTCAACGATCTGTCGCTTCAGGTCAATTATCATGCAGAGTGTGTTATGTTATATGCCCACACTGCAGCAATAATCGCCTACATGTGAACTCTCTCATGTGAAATAATTCCATTATTCATGCCACTATTATATCTGGAAATGAGCAAAGCAGAACAGTCAGGCCTATATTTAATATTTCATGGGAAAACAATAGGATGAATGAATATTTTTCACTTTTTACGACTCCGGTGATCCAAAGTGACAAATGGAAACTTAAAAGAAATGCATGTTGTTTGTTTTTTAAATGAGCAAACAAGTATAAAATGTAAATTTCTTTGCTGAGGTTGTAGTGGGAGTGAACCTGAATGAGATTCATGTTGAGGAAAATAATAATGGCTTCTTTCCAAAGAGCTGGGTGCAAAATAATTACAGCCATGCAAATTAATTCAAAGCCTCATGTTTGCAAGGCTGTGGGACGAGAAAAGAGGATTCATAGTCGAGATTATTACCCACTGTCACCACAGAAACCACACATATTGGGGTAACTGTGCTTGGTACTTCTCACAAAGATAAAACACAATGCATTGATTTAATGGACACCTAAAGGCAAAAAGAAAAGTGTCTGGCACACATTCTGTCAATAAAATTCATCATTAATTCATACATAATTTTGTGCCGCTCAATACTGTAATTTAGAGTCATTTTAAAAATTCATTGGTACAGTCCAATTAAGTCCTTCGCGACCTAAAATGCATTTGCTCTGCTCCTGTCAAAGGCTGCAGATTTGGAAAGTGGTGTGATAATGAACAGGGATTTAATGCCGCTCATCTTGACAGATAGGCCCGCAGATTAAAATCAACATGTGGACCGAGCGTTGCTCGAGTATTACGAAGATCTCCTGGAAGAGCTGTAATCAGTTTCTCAAGCGTTACTCGGTTAAAATCACATTAGAAATCACAGTCAACTCAAGCAAACAAGGGTTTCATCTAATCTCATGAGCGTTGCTTTCCTCTTTTCTTCATGTATTTCTGCTTCATCTTATACTCGGCTCTCGTTATTTTCCCCCTGTCTTCTCTCTTTCGCTTTCGCTCTCATAGTGACTCATGCATCACCCTACAGCTCCTTTTCGGCTGTCAGATTTTCTACACTTTCACTGACTCTAATCCAATTCAGAACCAAATCCCAAAATGCTCAACCCTGTAGGCTGCCCTTCTCAATGACCCCCCCCCCCCCCCCCCATTACCATTTACCCAGAATTCTGTGGGATCTTGTATGTATTCAATCCTGCACATGACACGGTTGGGTCCAAGTGTTTCTAAAAATATGGCTAGGCTCAAAGGGAGTCAAGAAATGGCCACATACAGTACTGTATGTGTGCCACGTAGGTCAGCTTGGGTCAGGCTATTAGCTGTACACAAATAGGCCACTGAGAGTATAGAGTCATATGCCAGTCATATGCCCTTATAACACATCACTGACATATGTCTGCCATAGATATCTTAAAGTCTGTAACTTCCTGATTTGAACGAGTATTAATATTTCTTTGATGACTTCAAATGTAATTCAATTATCACATTATAAAGTCGATACTGCAACATTGGCATTTATTTGGAGTTCTAAAATCCCATATTCACTCTATTTTCAGTCCTCCATTATGTTCACCAGCTAACATTAGTCTCTAGCTTTACCAGTCTGCTGCTGGGTAGGTAGTGTACAATGTTCATCATTAGCTGAAAACAGCTGTGACTGAATATAGTGAGAGGGAGCCAAAAGAGGAAAGCATTGGTACGTCCAACAAAAACAACGAGCTGAAAGACGCTAAAATGCTCCATAGAATGGCAAGCCCTTTTAACGTTTAATCAGTAAGGGCTGACTAGTGATTTAGTTTTCACAAGATGAAATTACATTTTGCTATAATATAAATATTTAATTCAATAATTGTCAGTATTTCATATTTTTATATAGAAAAATATCTGTAATGTAAGAACAGTTGTAGATATCTACAATGAACAGATGAACAGAAGAACTGAAATACCTATATCAACAATTAATATTTTGACTAGTAAGAATTGAAATGGAAATGTTCACTTGGAATTTTAAAACGTCAAAATTGAAGTTAAATAGATATCTCTAAAATAGTCTGAATATAAGTCAACTCGTTTAAAATACAGATATCAAAAATTAACATTTCTACTTGTAAGAAATGATTGTTCATATCAAGAATTTACATTTTGACTAGTGAAAAATGAATTTTTAATTAGTCTAAATTACATGAGGCTGTTAAATGTTAAAAGGGCTTGCCATACTTTAGTGCTGAGGGGAACTATAGAGCAGAGTGATAATTATCTGTGGATTTATCACTACAAACAACACCATCCGTTTATCATTACATTTATTCCCTTCTAATATATAAATATACCAGTGCAGCTTTAAAAGGTCATAAACGTTTAAATATGTGTAAATGTGGCCTTTACGTCATGTGTTCCTTAAATTTGGGAGTACATTTCCCATGAACCAAGCAGCTTCCTGTTTTTACTCTTTAACATGTTGGAAGTGATTTTGTCCCCCATCTGCCATTCACTCCTTCCGCCATCTGCCTTTGCTAGAAAATTTTGCTGGAAAAATGAAGGGCCTCATGAAAACAAGCTTCTAAATCTCCAGCTAATTCTGAACAGGAGCTGCATGATACAAAAGAAAATAGAAGCCATGACGTCACTTATTCCTACTATACTTTTATTCCTTCGTATGTTTGAAAAACTGATTTTTAGTGATGCTAAAGTTTGAGGATTGTGACTGCCATCGTAAAACCATCGTTTTTTTTCTGGTTTCTCCATAATTTTGTATTCTTTGTAACCTCGTTCTGCCACATAAACAGATACTTCAAGGCTTACATAATGTTATATTATATTGCATACTGTCAACCCTTGTAAACTCTCCATTCAGTCATTCTGAGATGGGAGAAACATGTCTTCAAGGCAAAAGAATTGAAAACCTGAAAACAAAAAAAACAGTTGGAGGACAGGGTGCTCCATATGCCAGATATGGATTGGGACATCAAACAGACTGCTGGTCTTGAGCAGAATCAAAGCTACATCATTTTTCAAGGTTATGCACTTGCACAAGTGCTGAAATTGTATTTTAATCCAAGGACATGATTTACAGTCTTTGGGGAATCATCTTTATTTGAACACTCGGCTCTGTGAAACTTGGATCTGCACATATTTTGATTCATTTACTGTAAATGTGTAAGATTTTTTTTTTAGGAGGATTACAGCTTTAAAAAATTCTCTTTAAAATCTAATAATTCACAGTTTAGGATTTAGCCCTGTCAGAGAAGCTGAACTTGTTTTTTTCTTTTAAGGTTCAACTCCGGCGAAAGCTTAAGAAAAAAAAGGTCCAGCCTAATAATATCCATTCTATCATGAGATGTTTCTCATATAAGCTTAAATAACTTCACAAGGCTGCTGTGTGTTTACGTGTGCGCATTAACTCTCTGAGCAGAGCCGCGGCAAGACGTGCCTGCTGCCTGACACACAACTCTCCGACAGATCACCACACCAGTTCCCCACTGCAGCAACAGACAACTGGACTGTAATTATTAAACAGAGAGGCAGGGAGGAACAGAGGCTGACGGGTAAAGGCAGACTGATAAATACACAAAGACAGAAGCTGGCTTGTGCACGGATAATAAGGTAGACCGACAGAGATAGTTACTAGAGCACCAGATGGATGGGCAACAAGACAGGTCGACAAATAGCAAAGCGTCCAGAATGACAGATTGGAAACACCTTAAAGTAGGCTCCGCTATACCAATGAAACTGAATTTCCAGGAATGTATTCAATTTGTGTGTTCTCTAAATGTGAGGACTAAAGGAATATGAAAAAAATGTCACCCTCCTTACTCTATTTCTTGCTTCCTTTTTTTTTTCATTAATTTGATTGGCAGACTACACAGAGCGGATGGGAGTAAGGGTTTGTAGTTGCTGTGGCAACGGCCTGCTCTTTGTTAAAGGCTACATTCCTGGCATCTGATGTTCCTGCGCTGCGATCGATAAAACCCCCAGCCTGCAGGGACTGATGAACGGACTGGGGCTTTTGCCAGGCCAGGGGAGAGAAAAGGAGTTAGTCGGAAGATGTGTGAACAGGAGGACAAAGAGATAAAACAGCGATAGAAAGAAGAAGAGGGAAAGAGGAGAGGTATGGAGATGTGAGCAGTGCAGCTGCTGAGCCAGGCGGAGGGGTGAGTGCTGTGGGAAAGAGGAAAAAAAAGGAAAAAAAAGAGTGTGTGTGTGCTCTCTGGCATCTTCTGCCTCATCGCGGCTATTTTCTGAATGCCACTCACTTCACTATCAAAGTAAGGTATGTGTCTGTCTGTGTGCTCATCATCTGCTTACCTTGGCAGGATGTTGCTTTGCTGTGACTGACAAGAGCACTGCAAGCAGTCAAAAGCTTTCTTAAAGGCACCTTTTCTTATTTCAAGCATTTTTCTTTGCCTTTATGATAGTGCATTCAAATTTCCGCCGGTCATAGATGTATCTTACATTTCGCACACCTAATTGGCAAAGATAGCCATGAGCTGAATGCAGATACTACTAGTAATGAGGCAATTATGGTCAGCTACTCTTGTCTACTTAGCCATCTGTCAATTCAACAACCTGTGGCTGCTGGAAGGTGTTTTTTTTATTCTTCTGTCAAGGTCTGTGTCTTTCCTAGCTGCGAAGTGAAGAGGTATGGCTCTCAGAGAACATAATGTTTTACAGTTGAACTCTGCGTCCTTCCTCTCGTTACACTGCTGTTATCTTCTCTTCCCGTAAACCTCCCCTGTGGGTTTAATGGGAAATGAACAAAACAGAAAAGGAAACAACACTATCAAATCAAATCACAAAAAAACAATGCAAATTTCACTGATATTTTTTTTGATCATCTAAAAAAAAAAAAAGTTACTCTCTCCCCATTGTATTTATTATAAAGTGCACTTACCCTGTTAGAAAGTGGTCATGCCAGTGTGCTTCTTATTATCATGAGCTGTGAGAGTGACTTTTTCCTCTGTCATACTGTATAAACTTGGATTTAGCATACAAGTAAAGTGCAAACATTAAAGTGGCTTCTTTATAAGATAAGACTTTACTGATGGCTTTGGAAAAGCCGGGTCATTTCAGGACCAAAAGTAACACAGCAGAATACAAAGTACAGAATATAAAGAAGCAGTAGTTTGCAGTAACTGGCAGTAAACTGAAATCAACAGAGTAATAAAGCAATGAAGCAAACAGAAACTGATTATTAAATATGAGATGCGTCCTCTATTAAACTGCCGCGTGTTTTAAACAGTTTATATAGAAACTCAATGTATTCAGTGCAAAATGAAACAATGCGCCAGTGAGATGACTCAGTATGTTTATGACTTATTAAGCAGTCATATATATTTGTTTACATTCATCCAGCTGGGGTGATGTGTGCCTGGCAAATGCTGCTGCATTTTTAAAAGCAAACACGAGCTATCGTATCATTTCATATTTAGCTGTGTCCCATTTAGTTTTGTACTTTACTTTGAACACGTGCCACATAGTCCACTCAACACCCCACCCCCTCAGACACGCACATAGACACATCATTATCGCAGATGCAGAAGACAGAGTCACACACATGCAGCAACAACACATCCACATGGGCATTTAGCCTCTCTGCACTCTAACGAGGGTAATTTCTCGCCATCGGGCTGAGAAATCTTCCATCCTCATGAACCATCTCCAGTTAGCCTGCAACCTTTTGTGCTAACAGTGATGAACGTTCACATTTTTCTGCTGCTGCTATTTCTCTTGCTGTGTCTTGCCCCGCTGTGAGTTTAATTCCATTATATCCACCTTGCCAGGAAAAGGGACAGTTCATTAACGGAAGAAAAGACTTGGCAGTTAAAGGAGACATAAAGTGTAAGAGGTTGAAAATGTAAAAAGGCGGGGGGCAAAGAGGTGAAAACCGAGTTGCGTTGACTGAATGTGTATGTAGTTGAGTATTCTAATACATTTCTTGTTTGTGTTTTGTGTCTTACAGGACTTGCTCGTGATGGTGCTCTGTATGGACAAGAAGCTGTGCCATAACAGAGGGCAACGTGGGTAAAAGAGACATGCGACACCCAGCCCTGCTCCACTGCCACCTCTTGCTGGGCGGGGCCCTGCTGCTTCTCCTGGTCAGCCCGGCCCTGAGCTGCCCCGCCCGATGTGAGTGCTCTGCCCAAAGCAAGTCAGTTAGTTGCCACCGCAAGCGCCTGCCCACCATCCCTGAAGGCATCCCCATTGAGACACGTGTCCTGGACCTTAGTAAGAACAAGCTACGCATCATCACGCCAGACAACTTCTCTTCATTCCAGCAGCTGGAGGACCTGGACCTTAGCGACAATCTCATCAGTGTGGTAGAGCCAGGCTCGTTTCGTTCTCAGCTTGCTCTACGCTCGCTCAACTTTCGCAGTAACTTGCTTCAGCTGGTTCCTGCCGGCGTGCTGTCAGGCCTTACCAATCTCACTCGCCTTGACCTCAGCCACAACCGACTGGTGGTTCTCCTGGACCATGCCTTCCAAGATCTGCGTAGGTTGACGTCCCTAGAGGTGGGTGACAACGAACTGGTATTCATCTCTCAGCGGGCCTTTACAGGATTACTTGGACTGCAAAGTCTGACCCTGGAACGTTCCAATCTGACCGTGGTTCCTACTGATGCTCTGGGACATCTGCACAGCCTGGTTGAACTACGCATGCGCTACTTGAGCATTGGTTCTCTAAAGCCTTTCTCCTTTAAGAGGTTATCGCGTCTCCGCCGACTAGAAATTGATTACTGGCCCTGGCTGGACACACTGCCTCCCCTCTCACTGCATGGCCTCAACCTCACAACATTATTCATAACCAACACTAACCTGTCTGCCTTCCCCGGCGCAGCATTGCGCAATCTGGCCTACCTCACACATCTTAACCTGTCCTATTGCCGCATCCAGCACATCCATCAGGGAGACCTAGGCCAACTCCCACATCTGCTGGAGCTTCGCCTCGAAGGGGCTCAACTGGTTTCTATCGAGCCCTTTGCATTTGCAGGCCTCAAATCTTTGCAACTACTGGATGTGTCACAGAACCGCCTGGACTCTCTGGAGAGGGGAGTGTTTGCATCACCAGACAGCCTCCAGAGGCTTTGTCTGGGTGGAAATCCATTAGTGTGTGACTGCAGATTGCTTTGGCTGCTCAATAGCCACAAGCCCCCCTCTCTCCAGGTTCTGGATGTCCAGCCTGAGTGCAGCGCCCCTGAGCACCTCCTGGGCAAAACTCTCCGTGATCTCAAGGAGCCTTTGGTCTCCAGGTACATGACCTGCACCAAACCACGGATTGGACCCAACACGACCCAGCTGCTGATGGCTGATGAGGGTCAACCCGCCCACCTGAGCTGCATGGCAGAGGGAGCACCTCGACCCTCAGTGGTCTGGATTACACCTCACAGACGCTACATCACAGCCAAGAGCAGTGGTAGAGTGGAAGTCCAACCAGATGGTACCCTGGAG
The DNA here is from genome assembly GCA_946959425.1 of Argyrosomus regius. Lineage (NCBI taxonomy): Eukaryota > Metazoa > Chordata > Actinopteri > Sciaenidae > Argyrosomus > Argyrosomus regius. The sequence goes on along the minus strand of OX336887.1, from coordinate 17,493,141 downwards.
ATCAAGGCAGCAGAGCTGCATGACAGCGGGGTGTACTTGTGTATTGCAAGTAACCCTGCTGGCAATGCTAGCCTGTCAGCCTCTTTAGCTGTGAAGAGTCTGGGCATTGGGGACAGATCTCACTACATCAACAGGAGCTCAAACTATCTGACAGACTCTAACAGCACATGGGGGAATGGGACAGTACTGTACAACATGACAGTCCCTATTGACATTAAGACTATCATTATTTCTACAGCTATGGGCTGCCTGTCTTTCCTAGGTGTGGTCATCTTCTGCTTCCTGCTTCTGTTTGCCTGGAGCCGAGGGAAAGGACGCCATAAGAGCAACTTTGATATCGAGTATGTCCCTCGCAAATCCAACGGAGCAGCAGCAGAAGTGACGGAAACAAGCGGCCCACGACGGGTCAACATGAAAATGATTTGAAAGCGATGCGAACTGACACATATGACAGTCAAAACAACAAAAATGTCCACATATCACCTGGAAAAAATTTTGGGTTTTTTTTCTATGACACAGTGGATTTGTGACCAACGAAAGTGATGTACTATTATAGTGGGTGTCAATATGACGGTGATCTAGTGATAAAGTGGGCATGTGAATATAAAAGTGAAACCGTGGACGTGTTTATATGAAATAATGTTCTCATACAGTACATTGAATATAATACTATAACCAACATATCAATATGGGAGTGATATAGTGCTGCACTAGGCATGTGTTTCAGTGGTGATGTGATGAGTAATGATGTTTTCGACTCACCGTGACATCAATGTGATGGAGGGAGCCGGTGGGAGTGAAAGGGAACATCTTTGCGTGGCAGTAGAGCTATCATCGCTGCGACATGTATGTCAGGACTAAATTGTCTATTACCCATATTAGCTGCAGTATGAAAGGTGTGTTCATGTGTGCGCGTATGTGTGAGTGCATCGGTGTGCGCATGTCGCATTTGTGCATTTCTTTGTGCATGTGCACGCATTGCCTTTCTTGTTGGACAGAACAATTAAAATTAACGATAGGGTCCAAAGCAGTTCTCCAGGCCTTTGTTCTTGTTGGGTCATTGTAACGACAGTATTGTCACTGTTGAGTGAAACAGAGGATTATCTATGTCTGTATGCAAAATCACAGTTATTATATTCAAGAGAAATGCTGCATACATTTTCAAATAGTCATTGTCCCCTAAAATTGGAATGACTCCAATATTAGATGGGGGATTTTTCTAAACTCAAGGAAATGTTTAACACACACATAGTAGTTACAATGTGTGGTCTGAGCTTTGTCTTTACCATCAAGCTCACTTTCCAGCAAAACTAGACACTTCTCCTGAGAAATAGCAGTGGTCAGTGGTGTTATTACTCTGGAAAAACTCTTAGCTATAGAAATGGCATGTTAAACCCATTTTATAACATAATAAATCATGGGCAGATTTTCCTGCCAGACAAATCCCTTGATATAATATAAAAGAGTTGGTGGCCAGACACAATGGCAAAGATTTACTGGCCGGTGTCATCTTTGGGGCAAGACAAAGTTGAGCTTAAGAGATTTATGGGTTGAATTTCCCCCCTCTCTCATTTTTCTTTGATCGCACCACTCCAAGCTAGCGTGTTCGGATTCTTTCCTTGGGGTACTGGGTATTTAATAGATGGCAATTTGAAAGTTGTAGTGGACTCTTGTATTGTTTTTTTTTTTTTTGTTGATAATGTTTTAAATGTTTAGAAAAAAAAAAGGTAAAACAATTAAGGGCAATTCTTTGTAATGCAGGGACGTGGGTGTTAACTTGTGTGATCCTGTTGTGATAAAAATGTTCAAGGTTGTAAAATTGTTTTCATATGGCAAATTTATGGGTATATTTTCAAAAGGAAATAAATCTTAATCATACCCCTAAAATTGGACTTCCAGCAGTTTAAATTTTGTTTGTACTGACTTGATGTTAACACATTTCCTTTGTAATCATTTCCTATTAATTCTTTTGTCTAAATTATAATCACTAACATTAAAAAATATTCCCATAACTCATGTTATTTTCCTGTCACTCAGTATTAATCTGAAGTCATAACTTTATTCAACTTGTTTTCCTATTTATGTCATATAGTAAACATTGTGTTGTAACTACGAAACATTTATGGCCTTTTTACTCATGTGGTCTACAAGACAAGCTATCTGGAGAGCTTAGTGTGTTTTCTGACCAGTAGTTGTCTACCAATTAGCTGTGACAGGTGTTAATGCATTCGTCAAGCTTCAACACTTTAGTCATTACACACTCACATCAGGAACAGTATACAGTACCCTTCATGACAGATAACGTACAGTGGCACAACAGTAAAACCACAGCGCTTGGGCATTATTGGCTGATGCCTTCAAAGTAGCCATATAATCAGAATTAATGACTTTCAGCCACTGTCGGGACGGCAATGTTGGCTGGATGGTCAATTAGTCCATCACTTTGGTTTAGATGGTTAAATATGATATAAATATTGACAGTGACCATAAAATAAATTGGACTTTTTCCCTTACCACCACCATAAGGTTTTTAGGTTGTTTTTTTGTTTTGTTTTTTATTAACAACCATTGGATGAATTGGCATGAAATTTAATATGAACATTGCCCCACTCACAATGAATGGCAACAACTTTGATGGTCCCTTAACTCAACAGTTTAAAATTTGAAAATCTTTGGTTTGGCTAAATGTTTGCAAAAATATGACTCATCATCAGCCTCAACGGTACTTTGTGTTTTGTGCTAATTAGCAAACACAAACACACTAAACTAAAATAGTGTACATGGCAAACTTACACCTGCTTAACATTGTCATTGTGAGCCTTTAGCATTGATAGCATTTAGCTCAAAGCACCACTGTGCCTAAATAACAGGGCAGGTAGAGTGTCTGTAGACACCATGGATGTATTAGGCTCTGCTCATTCCTATCCATTTCCTTTCCATTCCTATGGAAGCTGCTCAGTGGCACATGAAGCCAAAATGTTTAATTTTCATAAAATTAATAACTTCCACTCATGCTTCTGTATCATGTAGCCCATAGAGCTTTTATTGGAGCAAATGGATAAAATTTTCTCAAAAAACTTTAGCCACGCTTTTACAAACTGTTTTCACAATATAGGCTCATGGGAAAAAGTCTTTTTGCACCAGTGAATCATGTGACATTGCCATTGTTGTCATCACACAGTTTTGTCTTTAAGCCTAACCTCTCCTGTTTGGTTTTCCACACAGTCCTCTAGTTTGGCTGTACTGCCAAATTCTGGATTGTGTATTCACAATCCATGCACATATTCAAGCTGCTGGAGGTTGCACACTCTGGCATCTGATTCCACATCCATGTGGTCCAGATGGGAACTGATTGGAAAACTGCAACTCTATGCAGCTTTTTGCTGTTCACACTGATCAGAAAACATCAAAACTGGGACACATGAAGGAAAAACATCAGAACTGGGGCACTTTGAGTTGCAGTAAGTATGGCCTATAGCCTAAATAGCAAAACATACATTACATGACCTGACACCTTTTTGAGAAAGTTAAGAAACCTGTGTGACCTACCTGTGGTCATGTATTTTCTTCTTCACTGAAGGAGTTCTTAACAGCTGCCTTCTTCACCTGACAATCAGATAAAAAAGAAATGCTAATTTGGCATCCTGCTCTCACTGAAAGCGTCTTTTTTTAGACAGCACTTGATGCTATCATGCTAAAGACTTTATGTCTTTTGTGTGAAAGCTCACAGGGAATATTCAGGCTGCTGCTGAGGCATTAGAAGACAAGATCAAAGTCCCTGCAATAGGCTTTTATTATTTTTGTTGCAGTTTCCATTTAACAGAGAGAGGGCTGTAAACAATTGAGCGGAAATGAATGCATCTATTGCTGTCTAGTTTCCTTACATTGTATCACTCATAGATAAAAGATTTCCGAAACATTTCTTTTATGATTTGAGCTCATAACAAGCTGTTAACAGTGTGTAATTTATATTAAAATGTGAAAGATTACCCCGCTGAGTGATCTGGCAAAGAAACACCATGTTAATAGCTTCATTTTATGCCCGTGATTAAAACCTCAACCATCATCTATTGTAGTAAATATATGATGCCAGCCCTTTAAGTGACTTAAGGGGTATTTGGTGGCACTTAAGTGGTTCATGCTCAAGTCTCCTAAATGAATAATTTCACACATCATAAAGGATTTTCATAAAGAACCTGTCATAACCTCACAGCCTCATTATAAAGCGTGAATCAAACTGAACCAGACTCTATAAGCCCGAGTGCTGCATTGGTGTGAATTTAGCTTGTTGTTGAAGAGAGATCCACAGATGGACGAGGCATCTTAACGTGGGATCTTTGACCTGTTGGCCAGTGACTGAAATTAAAATAATGTATCCCATGTTTTGCAGTTAGGGCTGTAAGTTCATCCTCCCTCTAGAGATTGTCTTCCACAGACAACTTTACTTCAGTATTTTTTACCCCACAAAAAGTGAGCTGATGGGAACAGACTGATGATATGCTGCCTTCAGGTTCCTGTTTGATATGCCAGAACCACCACAAATAGACAATTCAACTAAGGGGGTATCTAAATTTGGGTTTTTTTAGAGAAACAAGCACATGAGATCTTTTAAAAGGACAGAACTAGCAGAAATAGAATATAGTATTCAAAACAAAGTTTTAATTAGTGAAACTAAGAATTGTTCAGCTTTTATTAGCTCTAAATGAACTCCCCATATCTACTGTGCAAAAAAAAGTGGGTCGTCTTTGCAGCCCACCATGTTGCACTACAGTAGCCCAGAATGGACAAACCAAATACTAGAAAGGGATGAGTGATGGCAGGGGTATTCAGATGGTTTCTGCAAACTCACCATTAGACGCCAATAAATTCTATGTCCTGGACCTTTAAAGGTCCCGAAAACATTTTTTCACTCAGCTTCTACAAGAACAAACTGGTCACTGGTTTCAAGTGTCTACATGGAGTATTGCATTCATCAATGGTCAGTTCAGTCAGTAGAAAAAAGGTGCACAGAAGTCCAACATGTCTTCTGTTCAAAGGTTTATTGAAGCTTGGCCAAGGAGAACGAGAGGGTTTAACAATACACTTGTCATGACATGATGCCAAATAGTCATTAGAACAAGGACATATGTTAACCCTTAGTGCTCCGACATTGTTATCTGACTCTGTAGAGGCTTCTACATTATGTACCTATCTGTTCTGTCTAGCGAAGGAAACAGCCCTATCCTCTGATCTGCTCTGTATCTCAAGAAGAGAAGTCAGGGTCCCCATTACAATCTAAGATTTCACACTATTCCTACAAGACATATGCTTAACCCTGTGTAACCCCCATACGTGGTATGCTAGAATATAAAATTTCTCTCACTTCACAGGTGGGGTACGGTTGGAAAAGGTGATGTCATGTACTCTGTGCATCACTCAGGATTCACTTTTATCAAATGCTATTACAGCCCTGATGCTTCTGAGTGTGACAGTTGACAAATTATACCCACAGATGTTTTAACTTTTGATTGTTGTCATTTGTTTTCTCATATTTTATTTCAGGGTTAGATAATTTACCACCAGGCCTGTTAGAACTTTTTAGAACTATTAATCTCCTTATTATATCCTTGTAACCAAACCTGTTAAGATCTTTTCCCAAACTGCACTTGTCTTACTTGTGTTACCAATCATTATCTCTGCTACATTTCACTGTCTGGTTGTTCCAGACGTCTGTGCAGTTTGGATGCTTGCCTCATAGTTACCTGAATCAATAAAAAATATTGGAGTTTGCTGCAGTGGCTCGTCCTAGTGCCCTGGGGCTCGCTGATAATGTACAGACGATAATGAAAGGTCAGTCGCTAACCGAGCTGTCCTGCAGAAATGGCGGGTTCATGCCACACAGGACCCCAGCAGGCCCTCAGTATTAAAGGAGCTGTAAAAGTGTAATGTTATAGCCTGTTGGGTTTGATGGTGCTATAATAGAAGCTGCTGCTCCATGTTGTTGAACTAATTCTCCTCAGATCATCAACAAAGAAGTACAACCTTTTTACAGTACATTACTGTAGATACATTGAATACATAAATCACTCTTCTCATCACTGTTAATAAAAACTGCAAGAGATTAAAAAGGCTGCTCTGGTTATTTACCTATAACTTCACATACAACTAAGAAATAAACAGCAAGTAAAGCTTTTTTGAAACTTACTTCACTGACAGTTTTCAGTGCCATATGTTAAAAATGGTCCATATTCAGACCAGAAGGAATCATACACTTAATGGTGTAAAAACTTAGACAAGCAAAACAGATGGAGCTCCAGATTTATAATTGTGTTGACAGTTCCTGAAGTTGCAACTTGGCATCTTTTGCAGTGTTGGGAATATCTTCATCTGAAGCATCCACAGTTATATATCTGCAGCACTAAACAGAAGGGAGCAAGTATCCAAAGATTTTATGAAGAAAATGGAAACATTCAGGCTTTTATGTGACTTTTGAAAGAAGACATTCCTTTTATAAATGAAAAGCAATATAACACACACTGGCTCAGTTGAATACACTCAAGGACTTTGCTACTACAGCTATTTGGTCTGGGGTGACCATTAACTTGATGCCTGTGGTTGGCTAATTTTAGCTAACTTCAGGGAGATAGTGCTGTGTAACCCAGTCTTTTTGCTCACTTTTGACTTTTTCCTACTTGTGTGAGCAAGTCTGTTCAGACTGAATCTAAAGTGAATGTTGGCCTTGCATTATTCGCACTGCTTGTCTGTTTGCAGTCCATATTTATTTGCCCCAAACAACCCATGTACCGACTGTACAGACATCAGCTGTAAGCTAGCTAGCAACATTGACTGTGTGTGTTTCCTCTAGTCCCCCTATGGTTATCAAGAAAAAAAAAATCATCTTTGCATTAAGCACATATTTTTGTTAAAAGTGAATTAATGTGCATTTCCATTCACTGCAGTTGATGTGCGAATATAGGAGCTGGCGGCATTAACATAAACAGCTGCTCCAGTCGAGTGCCATAAAACCATTCCAGAAGAGAGTGCAGCAAGATGACGTCATTAAAGAGTTTCAGTCAAACCTCAGACAGTGGAAAACTATGTAGAAAAGATGGTGGAACTTGAAGGAACAATTGTAGATTGGCACTTTGAGGTAGTAGTAGTAGCTTAGTTCCTGGTTCAAGTTCAACATGGATCCACAGATTGTGGATTGGGCACTGCTGAGGTGTCCTTAAACATGGTACCTAAGGGATCAATAAAGTTAATCTATCTCCTTCACTTGGAGAGCACAGACCTCCACCAAGGTTTTGTTTCTACATTTCACTTCAAGTATGACGTGTTGGTGCATGTGCAATGAATCCATTTCATTTTCTCATAGACACCAGTGTTATGATTGACATATCTTGCTATATTAACGAAGTAAAAAAAAATATGTGTGTGTCCAACTCACCCCCTCCAAAATTTAATGGGTTTTTCCTTGGCCCATGTTACACCCTTCCACCAAGTTTCATGAAAATCAGGCCAGTAGTTCTTCCATAATCCTGTTGACAGCCAAACAAACAAATGGCAAAAAACATAACATCCTTGGTGGAGGTGAATATGGTATTTATGTTTTTTTCATGTATTAATTTAAGGAACGTTACAGTCTTTTCATCAGTCCAAACATACCTGATGTTTCCTCTGCTCACATGCTTTATCTACATCATGGTTTATTCACTAAGTCTGTTTCCATTGCACTTTGTTTTTATCGATACAACACCTTTTCTATCTCAGTCAAGCCTTTTTCCCAGAATTTGCACTCAGGTTTTTCAATGAGTAAATCGAAAATGCACATAAAAACAGGTGGAGGGAAACATGCTTTGGAAATGTAATAACACCTCATGCTGGAGAGCGGTGAATTTTATTCTCATTTGCCAGTGACGGTGAAACCGCACCATCTCCCCTATTTAACCCTGCTCTGGTCAAAGTTGAGCACTGCTCACCTCAGCTCTGTGGAACTTCCCCATTAAAACACAGCTTGTGGCAAGTGTCAGCGAGAGGTGCTGTGTGAAAGATGAGTGCAATAACAGAAAAGAAGCACATCGCATTGCGTCAGTGGTCGACCCCCGGGGTGTGGATTGAATTGATCCGTCGTCCAAAACTCTTGTGGGTGTAAAAAGGTTCAGTGTGACGTCATTTTACAGACTTCTCCCCTGAGTTGTAATAGCCTGAGCTGGGAGCTTATGAAGACACTCTCCCTGCAGAGTGTTACATGTGTATGAAAAATTACAGCTGGGTGCCTGAAGGCATGTGGTGTGATTTGTACTGAGGCCATGGAGAATTACAGTCATATTAGAGATACCCTCCTGGCTTCACTTGCAACATGTGTGAACACTATAGCCCTGCAGGCAGCCAAGTGTTCTTATATTCAGCAGCAGTGTGGTGGTGTGATAACTTTATTTTGAAGGATAAAGGATGGAGTGAAACATGTCATTTACATATCGGTATATCTCATCATCTTATCATTCCTTACTGTTGCACTGCAGTTGGCCAGCAAGTGAGATGAATGATTATAAATGATTAATTTATGAGTTATGACTCCCTGCCCCGTTTCCTGCCGCAGATGCTAAATCACAGAGGAAGAAAAGCAAAGCTAGGTGCTGATTAATTCAAACATTAATTCTCCGTACAACAAGCCTCCCAGTCAGCTTTAAATAGGCCCATTGTTCAACTGAAATTCGCTCTCGCAAGACACAGTCCTCTTTTCATGGCAGTGAGTCACCAATTAATTTGGTGCATTCTGGAGGGCTGGCCAACGGCAGTTAGTTTTACACCAATCATACAAGTCTGTTTGAACACAAAGATGTGACCTACGTGGAGACTGCTTGCACATGACATCAGACACCTACAATGAATGCAATAGTTGCTTTCTATTCATTAATATAAGAACAATTAAAACCACTTTAAGACCACAACAAATATTGCACGTATTGGCCCAAGAATCCGCCCTCTGTTTAGCACCGGTCACATGTCAGCGGGCAGTCAAAGTGATGAGGCAGAAGTCAGCGCCTTTACTGGATGAAGAGGTCACAGCCATGCTTAGAGGGTCAGGAGAGCTAATTAGGCAGAATGAATGACGGGGACCTGAGGGGTAAATGCAATTACCAACAGAATGAAAGGCATAAGTAGAGGAGATAAACCCATGAGATATCCACTGATGAAAGTTTAATTTTTTTTTTCTCTAACCCCTGGAATACCTGAAGTTAAAATCAAATATATGCAGCGCTGTTAGATGGGTAGAGCTCTGAGATAGCAGAAAGCTCGCCGCACAAACAGCTTTTGGCTCATTACCGCAGAGCACACACACTGAGCACCGCAGTTAGTTTCAGGGATGAATATACCTCCCTTCTGTCTGGGAATTTATGGACAATATGACAACTACGATCATTATGTAAAACTTTGCCTGCCTGCCGAATTAAATGACGAGCTAAAACTCTGCAGTGTAGCGTGAGTAACAAGGATCACCTGTTCCTAAATATATACATCCCTGTCTTAGCAGGTGCTGAGAGATGAGTTGGACTGAGCCTGCAGACAGCAGAATGTCACTTCAAGCACGTCTGGAGAGAGAAGCAGCCTGAACAATCATTATAGCCTGTTCAGCTCTTTCCCATAAAGGAAGCAATAAGCAGAAGAAGTACCTGTGCTGCATGTTTTATGTTGTTTTTTTCTCATTGTTTGATCCAGGATAAAAGATGCACAGGAAACCCAGACTGCTGTCTCTGCTTGGCTTCCTTCCAGAGCTTGTCACTGTTAGGAATTGACTGGGAGTCCCTTAATGTCTTAGTGGTATAGGAAGGTTGTCTAGAGGAATTTAAATCTGCAGAAGTGAGACTCAGGGTTGACTCTTTAACAGTGTCTGACAGCACAATGCTAAAAAGAGCAACAGGCCCTAAATGAACCCCACAAAAAAAGTCTCAACACATGAATCAGCTTTGTTAGCCAAGAGCATTTCTGCTTGATGAATTTGTCATGTAAATATCATGTAAATGTAAATACTGAAAGATTTGGCAAAACCCAGAATGTTAAATGACAAACACTGAATTAAAATTCTTGCTTTCTACAATACCTGCATATAGCAACTAATAAACAATGTTTAGGCAAATGAAACATTTGGTAATGTTGGTGAAAGATCGTAAAAAGGCGAATGTAACTCAACGTAAACTCCTGTCTTATTAAAGCTTGGTGTACGCAGTGCTCCACCTTGCCTAGCTGAGGTGGATGGGCAGCATGGGGTTCTTTCTTCAACAAACCCCCAAAACCAATTGCCAAATCCCAAATAAACAGACACCCTCCTCAGGATCTGGGAGCAGTTTACAAAGGGTTAAAGCCTAAATGGGCCAGTGCCCTCCTGTAAGGGTCTGGGTCGACCCAAAGTGGGACCGCAACTTCTGATGCAATACATTTAAATTTCCAGTGGAAACATAATAACAACACAGAAATAATATTCATGTTAATAATCTAAAAAAGTAATAATAAAATATGGTTGAGCCCTGCCAGTCTGCCCAGGAGGCACCTTGCTTCACTGCTGGCGGCTATGGCAGTTATTGCATTATTATGGCATTATTATTGCATATTATGGTTACTATTGTTGATGGTAGTAGTAACAATAGTAATTTATTTATTTACTTATTTCTTTTGTTCATTTATTCATTAAAAATAAATACACCAAGCTTTGTGCCTAAACAAAAAAACAAAAAAGTTATGCAGAATCTTGAATGAATCCTGTGAGCCTGACTGCTCAGGTTTGAGTGCTGAGTAAAGCAGTCCCACCGTGTGCCACTGGCACTTAGACACAGGGAATTGGAAAACAAGTTCAAAGGGATTGTGGAAGCTTTGGTCTTTGACCCAAGAAAACCTGCGAGGGACAAAGCAACACCCTTAGAAAACAGCAGGTTTCTAGTGGAGGCGGTATAATGCAAGAGGGATGCAGCAAGGTGTGTTAAAATAGATTCTCAAACAGAGACTGGGAAAACTTGCAGAGAGCTTTGTTGTAAAGCTCTGTGTGCCACAGGAAGATGTATTAAACTGTGCTCAGATATCATATGATGAGCTACTGTAACAGCTGTTGCTTGAAGACTGTATAGACAGGATGTGTCCCATTGAATTTTTGGTTATATGAATTTGCAGCCTCATCCATTTCCAGTTTACTATTGAGTCTGTGCAGAGTGTGGGATTCATAACCACAGTAGGGAGTTATGAAATCAGCTGAAAAAGACCATGTGCGTAGCCATTTCATCATGCATCATCACATCCAGGGAGATAGAATAAGCAAATGTTAGCCACAGATAGTCAACTTAGCGTGCAAATGCATATTTGCATATGAGGGTGAGCAGAAAACACCACTGTAAACAAATGATATAATCACAGCAAAAGGGTAGAGCAGAGGCAGGTGTTCAAAGGGCTCGCAGCTTACGGCACTGGGCAAATAAAGCATGATGAGCATATGCGAGGCATGAAATCCCAACACAAACACAGACAGTAGGTCTGGACTGGACAATTACTGGTGCCTTTGAGCCAGAAATGCACAGTTCATGACTTCTGCTACAACGGCAGACATAATAGCAGCTAAGATAGAAAGACAGACAGGTGTGGGCCACATCATGGAAGCTCATGAAAAAATCTCTTCCTCTCAATGTGAATGCATTTGAAGCGGAATTTGATCAAACCTGAAGCGATGCATCAAGAATCATCCTGATGAAAGCTTGTTCAAGGTGGCATGTGTCACTAAGTGTTAAATATTCATATTGTCAAGACAGAATGAAGACTTTTAAATGTTGCAATCAAAACCTTCCTGGAATGGTCTTTGGGCTTTTAATACATTCAGGTAGTCTCCATTTAGAAGAGCAGTTATTGATTTGTTTTTGCTGAGGACATTCCTGGTGCTGGCGCCCCGAAATCCTTACTAAAACCTCTGGTAATTTGTATTGATCCAGTCCAGTTTAGAGAAACACAGTAAGAGGACATTTTAATGGAAACATAATGTAATAATTAATAGTCTGATATTATTAGACTGCAGAATTATTTATATCATTTACACACTGTATGTTATATTCTGTTAGATCTGACAATTTGATTGAGCCGTTCCATGAGTGCTAATACGGAGCATAACAGCACTGGGACGTTTAACTACGCTTTACAGGTGTTCTAATATTAACGTTACATGAATGGTCCTCATCTATCATACATTATAACAAATTTTGCACCACAAAGGTGAACAAGTAGTTTAAAGACACACACAAGGGGCAACAATTTACTGCATACTGGGGTCAGAAACTGAATATGATTAGCTGACAATTAATTTAATTCATTTGAACTCTATTTAAGAAATATGACAACAACTCCTTATGTGTCCGTAAACACATAACTCTAGAAATACATAATATAGTCATATGTCAACAGTCTTCTTGTCAGTTCAGTATCAATATAATCCATAAAGATATGGATTATATTTCCATACAAACATATGCACGCCTACTTTTTTGATATGATACAAAGTAGCTGGTCTGGGATCACAATTAGCTAGGAAGCTAGTATTGCTAGGCAACAGTGCAGTCCCAGTCCAGTTGCGAAACAATTTGACTGATTATCTTCGGCCAAATGACCAAGTGCTGATATTAAGCACACTCTCATGTGATATTGCTTTAATATTTATATTCGTAATACTTGTGTAAGCGTGCTTCCATTACTTCACTGATTACTTTCACTGATTTCAATTTAATTTGTTACATGTCCATTAACAGTTTTTTAATATTCTGACACTTCAGCTCCTATCATCTCTTTCTCTTCAGCTGCAATTTACACTTGTTTCAATTCATAAGCACATTAAAACTGATACTTCAAACCCTTTTTAGGTCTCAGATCTTCACCATTAAATGACAATTTCCTCAACCTCCACTGTTCACAATTTACTCTGCAACTGTTTCCATTGCTTACGTGTTAGCAGACACTTCAAATTATAGCTTATTCACTTAAAATAGTGTTAATTACTTCAATTTATCTCAGCCACTCCAACTGACAACTTTCAGATTCTGAACTTCTTAAACATTTGTTTTTTCTCAAATTGATTGTTCAACATTAGGCTACTTTTACAATTAAATGACACCTCATCTTCTTACACTTAAAGACTGTGTAAAGGCAATTCTGAGATTTCTTTCAAAATACACACATACATGTTGGAAAATAGTTGCTGAAAACATGTGAAAAGACTTTGAATGATATATTACTGAAATGTGGAGTTAGAGGTTAAAACAGTTTTTCACCAGTTTTCAGTCCAGGATTTTTTGGGCGGTCCTAAAGGGTGGCTCGATGACACACTGAGGCCACCCTGAGCATACCCCTCCACCCCTAGCAGAGAGATGGAGATTAATTCATCTCGCTCAGAGTGTTTCAAAGTTAGTCATGTCATTTTCTGAACTCATCTGACACGTTTCAGTCGCTTCAAAGTTCCTGCTTGATTGCTCCCACAAGTGTTATTAACCACCCTCTGTTCTGTTCTCAGCTCCAGGACTGTGGGGGCGTGTCCACTGAATGCGCTGAAGCCACGCCTCCACAGTCCTGGAGCTGAGAATACCGCTCATTTTTACCTGATTTTGACACCTAATTTCATAAATCTGTTGATATTTTTCATCATTAAAATTTGGCTGGGTGGTTAATAACACTTTCTTCTTTGTTCTGACAAACTCAGAACACATATTTATTCTTACTTTACATGTACTTTAAGATGAAGCTTCAACTTATTTTAGTTATTTATTATTAAATTAAATGTATTTTTTTATTTTAATTTAATTTAATTATATTATTGCTTCTATTAAAGGCCATCATATTCCAGTTTTCAATTGTTCTAATAATCGTTTGACCAATATGCATGAGATCTAGATGTTGCTGCTTAGACAGCAAGTACATAAACACCCATTGAACTCCTGTTCTTAAACATCCGAGCACGTTGTGATGAGCCTTTGAGGCAGTATTTGAGACTTTCTGTACAGTAGCTTGCTGTGTTAGTCTGTTTAGTCTATTCAAAGTACCTTTTTTCACTCATTATAATGATTGTCCCATGGCAGCGAGCCACCATGCAGCTGGGCAAGAGAAAATGAGGTTCTTTGAAGTTCCCTCTTGAATGGCAACACAGATCGTTGTTGTTGTGCCATGTTTCAAACCTGGAGACTGCTTTGAAACCATAGAAAAGGATCAGGCTTATTATGGACTAGTAGCCTGTCCATACTTTGCCCTTTTTAAAAAATGAGGAGTAATTGGAATTGGCAGGATCAGCCTTTACTGAGCGTCAGCATGAGCATGACAGCTTTGGATCTTCGTGATCATACTTATGATTCATATTTTCGGGTTCTTCTTTGTTCTTCCCACACTATTTGCACTGTGTATTTATGTCAGTGTTTAATGTTGTCTAATTTGATATGTCATCATGTCCAACAAGGCATGCACTTAGCATGTCTAGCTCTGTCATCAATATGTGTTATATTTTCAGATCTTACCCAGGGTGCAAAGGAAAATAGCACGTTGTTTCACAAAGAGAGGGGAGCCGGATGGCAGAATGAGGGAAGTAAGGATTCATGGAGGCCCTGGAGGCTGCTCTGAGGGCAGTTTTGCCCCATTTCTCGTGGCCATGTAGGTTAGTGGGGAAAGGACTGATGTTAAACCGATCCTAATGGATGTTGGCGGTGGGCATCAGGCTGTTGGCCTGGGCGGAAACAGGAGCCCGTCTGTCTGTCTCATGTCAGATGAAAAGAGATGCTGTGCTGTCACTACTCTCAATCACGTCTCCCTGAGCAAAAACACTGACGCTAATGAAGTGAACCACAGAGGCACAGCCACAGACTCTATAACCTCAGAGCTTTTAGCACAGATCACAGCGTAGTCATCCAATTTAGCTCTTTGTACTTAAAATTCTAAATGAAATTGTGTTAAATCCAAATTAAATTAGCAATTCATGAGGTATTTACTGTGCCAAACACATAACAGATCCATCTGAAATTACTTACCAAGACACTATTAAGTGACTGACTGTGTTCATCTAAACTAGAAAATTAGCACTCTTACTTTAAAGCTCAGTTGGAAATAATGAGATGTAATATATTTTAGCTTAAAATTATTAATGAAAATTAACTCAGATAATTACCACTACTGCATTTTCTTATTTTCCTGAGAAATGTCTGTTGCACAATTCAACAAGACTAAGAGTCTATAGCAACATTAATTGCTCTGCAAGATTGTACTTTTTGGCACATCTTTGAGTTACATGCTAGTGTCAGCATACCACACTAACCATTTTTAACATGATTTAGCATGCTAACTAACATTTGTTTATTGGCACTGAACATAAATGCTGTATCTCAATTCGTATACTACTGTTAGTGCACTTTTATGTACGCTGTTTTTGTACTGGTGTCATGCGCTAATTTCAGCAGGGTAGTGTCATCTCAATTCGAGTACGGCAGTTGTGCAACGCTAACATTTGACTGCCAACATATAAGTATAAAACATATGTACAACTTTCATTTGTATATTGTGGTATGCACCACAACCACTTCAGCTCTAGCAGCCTCCTCGGCCACCATTTTCACAATGCTGGTGGTCCCTATCCCTTCAGCTAGCCAAAGTGACAACCATTGAGGGTGAGAAGCATCCAGCATTCCACACTCAACTTGTTGACAAATGCACCATCTGGGTACTCACACTGCATTTTGTGAAAACATATATGTACCCAAAATAGTAAGTCTAAGTATGGAAGTATGCAAATTGTGTTTGTTTGTTTTTTTTTGGTCATAAACAAAATGTTCACAAGAAAAGTTAGGAGATCCCTTTTTTTTTTTTTTTTTTACAATTTTCATGGCAATCCAGCCTGTAGTTGCTGAGATATTGAAATACTGAAATGGTTAACAAATAGAGATCAGTCGGATGGCCAGTTGCTATATTTGTTTATAATGAGTAATGCAGTAGTTTCATCTTTAAATAAATTAATAATGCTACACACTTGTCATTAATGAGGTCAATCATAGGCATGTACAGTCAGTGCTGAAACAAGCTTCTTAATCATTAGCATGCAAGTCAGAGCATTTGGTGGATTCACAAGTATACAGCTAATTATGTGTGAACGTGTGAAAGAGAAGGTTTCGTTTAGTGAGTGATTTTTTTGCAAGTGACAAAAAATAATAATTTGGAGCCAAGGCTACATAAATTTATGTTTTTTTTTTTTTTTTTACTGATTGTTAATGGGTTGTGAATGGAAAATAGGCAGCAGACAGGTTTGACTCCCACTCATGAGGGCAGATATAGATATAAATGACAGCTGAAGATAGGCCTTTTGCATAAAAAGTCTGCTCAGCAAGTTGAATGACGACTGGGATGAAAGTGGAGTCATGCAAATTTAAAATAAAGCATTTCTGCTGTCAAAGGGAACAGAGTCTACACTGACAAAGGCACATTTCTAATGAACCCTTCCTTTAAACCTGATGGTATGAGATAACTACAGTTTTTAGAGAGAAAGGCTAACTTAAGAAATGGCTATCTCCCAACATTTTCTAGCAAGATCTTGTGTAGGCAGAGTTCTTGTTCTACATCTTTAGTGTCATGATAAAGATTCAAATGTGTGAATATAAAACTGCAGTTAGCACTTACTGAAGCTGGTGGGAAGTAACAGACCTCCAAAAGTGCTACTGAGAGACACAGTGGGCGACATACTGTACATGATTGTCTAAGCCTTGGTCCTGGTGCAAGAAAACCTGCAAGGAACAAAGTAACACCATTACAGTGTGCTAACGCTGCCACTAAGTTGGTTATTGGTCGGATCTGTTCTGACTGTGGGTGGTAAGAGAGGCTGATTGCATTTTTGTGGTGGTCTGCAGCCGCAAAGTGCCCGAAAAGGTAAATCTAATACTGTATGTAATGTATTTTCACCGCCCTATCATCATGTTCCATTGTTATAACAACATAGTAGGTTGCTGGCAAGTGGTAAAAAAGGTTGGTTTAACCTAAAATAAACAGGAAGAAAATTGTCCTTGACCCAAACAATGGAGATAAGTGTTCTCAAAAATGGCATTTGTGAGGATTCAAAAGATGAAAAAATGCAAGTGCTCAATCAATTAATCATGAATTGAGATCTAGGACCCTTAAGGTGCTTTTGAAGATGAAAAGAATTATAACGGGAAGGGAAAAGATCTTGAGGCACTTTTATGTAAAGCGAGGTGATTAAAACCTTTTAAATCGGGCACGATTATGGTTAAAAATGAAGACTGCTTTTGACCTCACAGGGGCTTCATCAGAGCATAGATAATAATAGAAGGTACCTTCTATTTTTAGACATCCACCAAGAGTAAATTACCACAAGAAACAACTTACTGTGTTGCATTCATGTTAAAAATGGTTATACTAATATACCATAGGTCATTTGTGATCATTTTTACCCTTTTGTAAAAGAGATGTGGGAAACTCACCTCTGTTGCAGTATTAAGCCTGCATTTCAGCTCATGGAGTGCAATCACATCAGTAGGGTGGCCAGACACAATGCAGAATGGCTGTTGATGGGCAATGACCTTGAAAACTTTAGCTGGAGCCCACTTTCTTCAGCTGACTTGCTGGCTGACTGTCGACACATTGTCCAAATGTGCTGTGGCTGAGCTCTTTTGAAAAAAAAAAAAAAAAAAAAGTCAGTGCCTTGTTCTCCTGTGGCTCATGAAGGTTCAGTCATAGAGAGAAAGACTGGCAATGAAAGACTTTGATAAGAGTCAAAAAATGTTGGGCATAGAATATGAATGTGTTGAATAATGTCCTAAATATTCAGAGGAAGCAGCACTCCTGTCACCTCCTGTGTGGACGCAATTAAGTCCAGTTGCTACACAACCAATATCATTTAAATGGTAAAAAATATTAAAAGAATACTTTGAAATTTGGGGAAATGCACCTATTATTTCTCCTGCAGAGAGATGGGAATATTGTATGAGAAACCACTCTCAAGTCTATCCATTAAATATAAAGCTACAACCAGCAGCCAGTTAGCTTAGCATAAAGACCGCAAACAGCTAGCTAGACTATGTGCTAGAGTATTTCTAGGCCAGGAGTAGTGACTTCTTACAATATCACCGTCATTGTGAGTTTGCCAGGTAAAAGCCATACGGTATAAAACATAAACGTTGTATTGATGATGTCACCTACAGGTTTCTGAAGAGACGTTGTGAAGCTCAAAGTGTGATGTCTCTGGCCATCACCATTTTGGCAGTTCTGCCTCTGCAGCCTTCGGGCTAATCTAATCCACCTGGGTGCTCAAACAAGCCACCTGTGACTGTACCCACCTGTCAATCAAAGCAGCCACACTGTTAATTATGCATAATTTTAAGCCTTAATAAAATTTTAACAGGTGAGTTATGTAAAAAAAAAAAATCACCCCTAGTAAAGTTGTCATGACCGGGGAAATTAGCTATAGAGACCAAAACAGTTTTTTGTACCAGGCTGTAAACATGTTTATTTCTGCCGTGAAGCTAGGTATTTTAACATAGGGGCTTATGGAGATTGACTCGTTTTTGACCCAGCCTCAAGTGGCTGTTTGAGGAACTGCAGTTTCCACCTTGGCTTCATTTCACAGCCATGGAGGATGTCACTTGGTAAAAGTGTATAAACATATTTCCTAAAATGGACTGGACACCACAAATGTCTTTGATGGTGGCACAACTGAGTACAGTACCATTTTCAACTCCCTTGGTAATTACGTTACACAATTAGAGTTGACTGTTTGGTGTCTGAATTGTGGATGAGCCATTTAGAGCCAAAAGCGTTAACCATCCCATTAGTGTCTTACTAGGAATAATATTGTGAGTTAGGTGTAAGCTCAACTGTGCATGCAGAGTGTAGGGGGAAATACAGTGGTAAGAATAGATGTGAAGGTATCTATGGTCCTATAAATTTCTGTGATGGGAGTGGGTCGCCGGGTAAGTGCTCCATTGTCATCACAATGTGCTCTTCTGTGGGTGTGTGAAAGACTTTTAGATGAGCTCATTCTCAAGGTAAAGGAGGACCAAGAGTGTTTCAAATTCTTGTAAGTCTGAAAATATCACATATACCCTCAAGGAAAATAACACAATCATGTTAACACCTGTTGACACAGCTATGGTTCCCCTGGTGGAGACCTGCAGCTAGGTACTCTTGGGAGATGCTGTGAATGCAATTTAAGGTGGTATGATTGAAAAAAGGGGGCGAAAGGAACAAAAGCAGTTATTAGGTCCCCGGGACTGAAGTGGAAATGACTCACAGGACCTCCCCCAGAAGATGAAATTAAGAGGCAAACAGCAACTCATTTTCTGCAGGCGACCACCTGGAATACAAAATGACATCACTGAGTCACTGCCACGCATCGTTCGCTAGAGGACGCTGCGCAGCTGTGTCAGTTGACGTACGGATGACGTAGTAGGAAGTGTCTTGGAAGACAACAAAACTGCAGCTGGCTAAATCACGAGTGAACTATTACACGCTGCGGCAACAACAGGGAAACACACACACGATGATGACATCTCGGCGACAATTAAAAGTGTTCCTGTAGAAACGCTGTGGCGATTTAGCACCAAATAAGACGGGACACGTAAGTTATGGCGATGGCATGCTTTGTTAGGCTAGCTGGGCGAGCTAGGCTGGGTTCAAAAGCGACAAAATATCGACTGATAATAAACAATACCTACTGTTAGTGACATTACGCCGTGCATGTTAACTCCCCTCTATAATGCTGCTTAATTTTACAACACGTAAAGAGTTGCACGCCCTGTTTTTTAACGCCAAACATGCACTGTGACACCAAACTATGTTGTAAAAGCTGTCAATATAAAGCTACATTGCTTGCTGCGGATATACACAGCTACCTGGCAACAAAGCAGACACAAAACTTAAATGAGCAGAAGTTACAGGTGTATTCGGCTTACATATAATCATTCAAGAAGCAGCTGGATTTCTTATTTAACGTTATACACGACGCTGTATATCTTATAACGCCTCGAAACACCCAACGTAGGAAGCTGTAGTGCTTTTTACAGATGTATGTTTAGCCAGTAAAATCAATTAAAGGTGCAGTGTCTAAGATTTAGGGGGCTCTATTTACAGAATGTGACAGACTAATATAATACTATGTTTTCACTGGTGTATAATCACCAGAAAAAGGTTTTGTTACCTGAGAATGAGTCTTTTATATCTACAGAAGCCGTGGGTCCTCTTACATGGAGTCCGCCATGTTGGACAGCTATGTTTCTACATAAGCCCAGAAGGGACAAACCGAACACTTGCTCAATATCGGGTGTTACACCCTATATTGAGCAACATTTCTGGCATTTCAGGGTTCACTGTAGTTTGTCTTTCTTCACTTGTAAAGGGGGTCACAGTTTGCAGCTACGTCGCTTGATCCCATTAAATTCCACACA
Organism: Argyrosomus regius; assembly: GCA_946959425.1. Taxonomy (NCBI): domain Eukaryota; kingdom Metazoa; phylum Chordata; class Actinopteri; family Sciaenidae; genus Argyrosomus; species Argyrosomus regius. The sequence continues at coordinate 17,472,718 of OX336887.1, read as the reverse complement.
CTGCTCCTGTGCTTACATATTATAAAGGTGTTTGGTGAAAACATTAATTTTTTTTAAATGTTTGTCAAACACGACTTTGTGAGAAAGAGAAGCTGCTTTTGGGTGGAAGTGTCAGCTGACCTAAACAACATCCCGTCACTTGTTTCACTTCCACTTAGACTTATTAGATTTCTTGTACTCTGGTCTACAAATGGCAAATCGGATGGCTTGCTTTAGAGACCTTTAGAACTGAAGTAGATTATACTGACATGAAACTATTTTTACAATGCACTACAGATTAAACTGTTGTTTTCTGTGTTTATGATTTAGGTTTATTATCATTCAAGCTGGTGCCATTTCCAGGCCTCTCTAATGTCTTCTGGCTGTCCACCCCAGTCCCCTGCTGTGGCAAAGTCCGAGGTAGCAGTAGAGGGAGAATGCCCGCTGCTGGCTGCCACCTTTGCCTACTGGGACAACATCCTGGGTCCACGGGTGCGCCACATCTGGGCACCAAAAGGTGACCAGGTGATGTTCCTCAGCGATGGAGAGGTCACATTTTTGGCCAATCATACACTGAATGGGGAGATTCTGCGTAGTGCTGAGTGTGGCGCCGTGGATGTGAAGTTCTTTGTTCTGGCGGAAAAGGGCGTCATCATTGTGTCTCTGATCTTCGACGGCGAGCTGAAGGGGGACAAGAACACGTGCGCTTTGTCCATCATCCTCCCTCAGACAGAGCTGGCCTTCTACCTGCCTCTACACACCATCTGTGTGGAGAGGCTGAAGCATGTCATCCGCAAAGGCCGCATTTGGATGCAGAAGGTAACCAGCTATTCCTGCTGATCTTCTCACTCTTGGACGTGCGCTTAGTATTCACTGTCGGAAAAGTATTCCCCTTTATACTCATAAAATGTACCTTAAAACCTGATCTAGCCTTAGTTCCTGATTTTAAAGGCATATTAAGCAATCCATCACCTCCGGTTTACCCATTTGGGATTGCAACAACATTGGCAGAATAATAAAGTTGCAGTCTCCCAACACAGAGGAGTAAGTTGGCTAATTAGGCCTGAGAGCTCCTACAGAGGAAGCTGGTGAGCAGGTAATAATGGGGGCAGACAAATTAAGGCGACACACAACGGCTTCGAGATGCATCACTATGGCAGACACTGCTGTAAAAGCGGGCCTGTTAGGTTGAACTCGTATTCATCAATCTCCCATGTTTTTGCATACGTTCATCAAATCCGTGTTTGTCAGTTTTACCTTTCAAACACCGTTTCTCATGTCAGGCTGTTTCCCCTTGACATAGTAAATATTTTAGTAGGTTATATATTTTGCCTGATGCACCTGCAGTTTGACCCTTTTTAGTGCTCTGTTAGTCATCTTGTGTTATTTTGCCTGGAGTCTTACAGCAGACAAATACTGCTTACTTGCCTTAGGGCTGGGTATTGATCTTAAGTAGATTTTTGGCACTGACCAAATGTATTTGCACCAGTTAGCATTGAAAACTATCAAATACCAAAAGACAGGTTGCCATTGGACGTCTGGTCAGAAGAGTAATTTTGTTTACTCATTCTTTGAACAGATATTTCCTGATGGTATTTTATTTAGACACATCTTATAGAAAGACTTTCCAAGACTGACATCGACTAACTTATACATAACATAAAGAAGAAGGTCAAACTATATACAACTAGACCCAGCTGATTTCACAGTCTAGTGAATGGGTTTTATCTTGTCTCCTCTATATCTTCGTGCAAAATTCAGTAGTACCAATATTATCAGTTGTTTCCTTTCTATATTTTTCAGTTTGAGGATTAGACTTCCAGCTTTCACAGCTTGTAACACTCTTTTATTGTGAACAGAGTGAAACACATTAAAATGCATGACCTGCCATTTGAAAGCCACAAATCCTAGCCGCTGGCCCAAAAGTGAATGTCGCCGGTCCCCTAAGTCGACTGGCTTTTAGTGTTTGCACTGCGCTTGAATTAACCGCTCCCGCTTTCCTCCAACTTCAGGGCTACAACATTATCTCAGTGCTGAGCTTGGAGATTGTACCTATCATGGAGCTGTTGGCCTCTATGAAGACACATAGTGTGCCGGAAGATATCGATGTGAGCAGCAAACACACACACACACACACACACACACTACCTCATCCTGTCGTGCTTCAAAGCCATACAATGAACAACAAAAAGATGTTTGAATTTAGAGCTTATCATCTAGACCGCATGGTTTCAGTGACTGACTGAAAAGGAGCGGATATCTTTAATGAATACAAACATGTAGAAAAAAAAAACTTTGTTTCCAACTTTGTTAGATTTTACTTGTTTCATTATTTCACTCTATTTCCAAGGGGATTGAATTCTTTCTGCATAGACTACCACCCGATGTGATGCAACACAGTTGTTCCCTTCTAATATGCAAATGCAATAAAAAACACAGCATACACAAGCTCCCTTGAATCTTTCCTGCACTGTTCCACGCATCTTATTTTCATCACAGTGTCTGCAAATGTGCCTATCAGCACTTTTATCTTTGTTGAGACCAATTTTAAAAATGACTCATTTGTTTTACTCCCGCTGAGTAGATAAAAGACACCGTGCTAAATGATGATGACATCGGGGACAGCTGCCACGAGGATTTCCTCCACAAGTAAGCACTCCGGTACAGGGTAATGGAGACAGATGATGAACAATGCCCATTTAACACCCATCAACCTTCCAATGATGAGTAATGGCTCTCCACTTAGTCGAAGTTTCCTCCAGAGAAAGGACGAAAGCTAAATCGCTGTTAGTGTTGAGAGTCCAGAAAGTCCAATTCGGCAATGAAGCTCCCAATTGCTCAGGGTAGAACAGGATTAGTTTGGTGTCCTGTGGAGATGACAGAGCATCTGTAAACTGGAATTAATTGACTTGAATCTAAAGGATATTTATAGCTGATGGAGGTTTTTAATAAGGAGAGACAAGTTGAATATTCAAGGTAATGTAAAATCAAATTTTTTGACATGTCATCAAATGATTTAAGATCATTCAAAATGAACCAATCATCAACCATCTTAATTCCTCCTCTATTGCCTCATAAAAATTTTTTTTTCGGACTCAGCTCCTTTGTCTCAATCATTATTCCTAAAAGCTGTCATTAATAATTAGAGCAATGCTAATGAAGCTAATTGGCTCTAATTTGCATGTCTTTGTCTCTGTGGTTCAGGGCCATCAGCTCTCATCTGCAGACTTGCGGCTGCTCAATAGTGGTTGGAAGCAACCCAGAGAAAGTAAATAAGGTAAATGTACCGGATTAGCGGCTGCACACACACAATTTTGTAATGCATCTACATAATTTAGAATGTTTTGAAGTGTGTTTGCTGTTGTTTTGAGTTTAATGAGGCACTCGAGCGCTTTTTTTTTTTTTTTTCTTTTCGCTGTTACTGCTTGTGTCAGTATTTTGAGTGTCTTTTATAGCTGCAACTGCTTCCAAAACGATAGAAGTTATATGAGGAAATATATAAGCTACTCAAAATGGGCATTAAAAGAAGAAAGAATCGACGCGCTTACAGAGAAAGAACGCTTGTATTGCACACCATACATTTGTATAAGAGATCTACAGCAGAAAATATATTGCCCAGTGAATATCAAAGAGGTCTTAATTTGTAGTTTTGTTGGCTTCAGGCCTCACCTGAGTATTTGTATCTCACAACTGTATGTCAGATTAGGGTGAATAACCAAAATGTGGCTTCTTTAGTAAATTTTGTGCTGAAGTGTAGCTTCTTAAATACATTTTGTGCTGATGGTGTGCAGGAATCCACTTCTGGAAAACCAAGGTGAAAACAAAAGGCCATTTATTTTCTGTGCACATTTTACAAAGGGAAATCTAATACAGCAGAGTTGCAAAACATTTGCACACCCCTTTATAATAGTGGCAATTATCTGAAATTCTTCTTTTGTTCCAAAGTGTGCCCCAAACTGTTTTTCAAATGAATGCACAGTGTAAATAATTACGAGCAGATATTTTTCTGAAGGCTTCTCAGGTTTACTGTCAGGTGTTGAAATCTGATTCTTGTTTCCCGGCAGATTGTGCGGACTCTCTGCCTCTTCCTCACCTCGGCCGAGAGGAAGTGCTCTCGCCTCTGCAAGGCAGACTCTTCCTTCAAATACGACACGGGCCTGTTTGTTCAGGGTCTGCTCAAGGTAGCCACCACTTCCCTCTCATTATACGGTATAACGTGATTTGAAATGAGACACTGGTTATTGTTCTTCTGCGCGTCTGCTTGTTTGATGTCGACTTGGTCTGTTGTTCTGACCTGATTTCTTTCTCTGACCTGAAATTATTGCAGCAAAATATGTTTTATTTTACCACACTGCATAACGTTCAGGTTTTAACACATGCAGCTTTTTGTCTTGTCTTCATAAGGTTTGTTTTTTTTTAATTGGCCACCAACTAATCTTTACGTGTTCCAAATGTGTCCTTTTGTTCTCTGTGCTTTCTACTCATTGTTTGGGGTCAAATGTAGAACTGAGAGTTTCGTGAACATCAGCAGCAAGTTTTACTTCTGCTTGCTGTTTTGCGAGGCAAGAGGCTTCATAGGCAGTTTATGTCAACAAGAACAGAATAGGAACAGCAAAGGAAGCAGCATAAAACTTGTTAGTGCTTGTTAGTTTAATTATAAAGTGTCAGTATGGTACATATCGGCTCCTGCAGGATCTTCTTATAGATTTCCACATAAAATACAATGACAAGAGAAACTAGCCGAGGGAGAAACATGAAAACATGGATGTAGGATGTTTTAATAGGGATATTCTGATGTTTGTTTTTTGTGTATGTATTGTATTTTACTTCCCTCAGCAGAAGTTCTAGTAAATAATTATTTTTAGCTCTCTACTCTTGCTGCCTGCTCTTTAAATTGAGACAGGACATGGCGGAGGGAGCAGATTTTCTACATCACTGGGCACTATGATATAAACATGCTCTTACACATTACATAAAACAATAATAAGACCAGGTTGAGGGTTGACAGGTTGTCAATATGGGCTCTTTTTCTTCCATTCCCAGGACTCCACAGGCAGCTTCGTCCTGCCCTTCCGCCAAGTGCTCTACTCGCCTTACCCGACCACGCACATTGACGTCGACATCAACACAGTCAAGCAGATGCCGCCGTGCCACGAGCACACCTACAACCAGCGCCGCTACATGCGGTCTGAGCTAAGTGCGCTCTGGAAGACGGACAGTGAGGAGGACATTCCCCCTGACAGAGTCATCCACACAGATGAAACATTCACTCCTGACCTGTAAGCCACGCACGCACAGTATCTGTTCTGTTTCTGTGTCACATGAAAGCTGTATTTCTACATTTTTAATACACTTTTTCTTATTTGCACTATGTCTTAAAAATATTTATTTTTTTAAATGCCAATCTCATAACCACTTTTATTTCTCAGGAATATATTTCAAGATGTCATGCATAAAGACACTTTGGTGAAGTCATTTATAGATGAGGTAAGAATATAGCAACACTTCTTGTCATATTATTCTTTTTTGTGTCCGATGAAAAACAAACCAAAAAAACTCACCTAACAGAGTCAGGAGTGGAAAAAATAAACCCTGCACGAAGTTGACAAAAATAGTATCCAAACAGGAGCACAATAAAAAAAACTATTCTTATTATTGTCATTGTTGTCATTTAGAAGAAAAATCTAAATTAAAAAATGTAAGAATAACTCCAATAACCATAAATGGAGAAGAACCATACACACTAACAATCTGCTTACATTAAGGACCATCCATAAACATATACTTCATCAGCCAAAACAAACAAATATAGCAACCCTTATAGAGTCTTGAATGATACCCTAATATTATATCCTGTGTGTGAAATACTTTGGTGTTCTTGGGTGTAACACTGAACACCCTGCTGTTGTCTGAGTGTGGATGAGAGGCAAATTGTAAAGGGCTTCGGATAAAAGCGCTATATAAATGCAGTCATTTCCTATTTAAATCAAAGAGGGAGTTTTAGAGGCCTGAGTCCCTTTTTAGCTCACAACAGGGATATGTTAGTTACATTATGAAAATGATTAAAATTGACTCTGTAATTGTCCTTTGATACCTGCTGTGTTCTGTAAGTGGCTTCCATATGAAACAGTAACGACATCAGTGTCTGTAAAAGAAAAAAAACAACATGAGAGATCGGTTCACTTTCAACGAAATTTGGATAAAAATGTTCTTCCACACCAAATTGAGGCATATTTGATGTCACAGATGTCAGTAGCAACCCCTTATTACTGCACAACCCTTCATGTGACATACCCAAAATAAAACTCCTCCGTTTTGATCATTACCAGGCCATTAAACCCAAGGCAGGAATTAGAGTGTTTTTCTTGCCTGTTGTATTTATTTGATTCTTTTTTTGTGTGTGTGTTCCTATTGCAAAATGTTGTTGCAGTGGTATTAGGTTCTTATAAAGTAGTCATTCAATCAGCTGATACTTATTGAGAGGCTTAGCAATGCAAAACCAAGAATCGGTGAGATCACATGTCTTTTTTGGTGTTTTTGCCTCTCTGTAGCTATCCATGACTAACCTTAAAAGCCACCGAACAGTGTCTAGTAGCTCAGAACACTTGAACGATGGTGCTCCCACCTCACTGATGCAGCCTCTAGAGCCCGTACATACAAAACAAGTAGAATATTATTCCCATGGGGCACAGCCCATCCTCCGTTCCCATGAAAGTGCTCCCAGACTTGTGGTTACAGGTTTTTCTCGTGACAACAGCAATATGTTTCTTTCTCAAGGTTAGCACAAAGGAGGGTGGAGTGTATTATTCCAACCTCTTATTTTTTTCCAGCAGAGCCTTAGCCCTGACTACTAATTGACATCCTGTGTCGTACCCAGGTGTTCATGCTGAAGCCAGGCCTGTCCCTGCGGAGCACATATCTGGCCCAGTTCCTGCTGTTACTCCACAGGAAGGCCCTCGCGCTGCTCAAGTACATCGAGGACGAAACGTAAGAGCTGTCTCTAATCCAAATAACAAAAAGGATTATTCCATGGCAACAGACTCCACTCACACACCACGCTCCACAGAAAAACTTCCAAAAAAAATCTAAATACCAGAGCTGATAATTCAGCCGCTTCAGACGCAGTTGCAGTCACTGACCTTGCTCTGATAGCGACATCGTCCCTGGGCCCCCCACACGGCACACAGCCAGAAACACCCTAAAGCCTTGTATTCTACAGCCTGATGAAACACACTTTCCTAAATTGGAGAGAAAATAGTCCTGTCAGTGTTCTTTTGTGTCTGGTAATGTCATCCCCAAGATTTTTTTGTACAGGGGCAATCGTATGGCAAATACAGAACGATGGGGAGCTGACAACATTAGCACCAGTTGGGAAACATCTGTTAGCCCTGGATGATGACTCTGAAACACCACTAGGTAGCTGGACAGTGTGGCTGCAGGAGGGGGGGGTGGGGACAGACAGACATGTGCACGATGAGCGCACACCCTCAGGGTTCAAAAGCGGAACAATGTTTTGGACATGGAGGTAGCAGACACTTAAATCAAGATGAATAGCAGTGTGTCAAGAAACACTCAAAGTGGAATATATGGTTGGGGGACCATGCAGGCTACTTTTTTGGCAGAAGAAGTAGTACAAAGAACACATGCACCGTTCTGCTGAGAAAACTCATATGATCATCACAAACACGACTGCAGATGGCCTTATTGATATACAAAATGAGTGTTTTCATGACATCTGCATACTGTTGGTCGACGATAGCAAATGGTACACTATCCCCTGCTTTACGTGGGTAAATGGCAGTAATTAGAAAGGCATTCTGCAGGATTACATTTTTTCACTGATGAGGGATCTTCAAGCGACAGCCTCTGTGGCTGTGAAGTAAAGCCCGCATGAAAGTGCCAAAAACTGCAGTTCCTTGAACGGCCACTTGAGGCTGGCTACAAAACTATTCAATCTCCATAAGCCTCCATAGTATAATGCCCAACTTCATAACAAAAATAATCAGAATAAACACAAATAGATGGTGTTAATTTAATTTTCCCGTTGATGACAACTGTACTGGGTGTGAATTTTTAAATAATTCTTTTATTTATTAAATAAAATTTTAGTTATGTATAATTTGGAGCATTGACACTTTGATTGATAGGTGGGTGCTGTCATAGGTGAGGCTTCATTCAGTCCGCCTCAGGTCTTTTCACCTTTATTTGATGGTCCAGCTGAAGGCAGACAGGAAAGTAGGGTGAGAGAAAGGAGATGACATGCAGCAAAGGGCCGCAGATTGGAATTGAATCCGTGTTGCTGCACTGAGGATTTAGTCTTGGCATGACCTGGTGTGCTCGCTCTACCAGGGACCAGCTACTGAGGCGCCCCTTTACCCATTTTTAAGTTGGCTGGGAGCCGGCAGAATCGGGACTGCCAAGATGGCGAAGGCCAGAGCTACCACACTCTGAGCTTCATAACGGCTCTTCAAAAATGTATGAGTGACGTCATGAAGGCTGCCTCTATTTTTATTCAGACAGTCTACTGGCAACATGCTCTAATAGGAGTGGAATACTTGACAAACACTTTAATACACTTGGCACCTTGTTAATTTCTAATGTTACAGTAGTGACACCATAGATAAAATTATAAAATTTGCCAGAATATAACACATTTAATGTTTTTTTTTACGTGTGTGAGCCATGTTTCAAGCCAACAGTGCATAGAGATAACATATTTTCATGGTAACCTAATAGAAACAGGTATTTTCATGATCTGCCTCTATCTCTGTATCTCTGTAACACTTAAATAGCAGTCATGCTCTCACACGCAAACAAAAGAAAAAAACTTGTGACACTCTTTGTTCAACTGTTAAACTTCACAAACAACCAAGGGTGATCTTAGCACTTTTCTGCCTGGTGAAAGAAATGGAGGTGTAAAGAAAAAAAGCTACTGAGTATGCTGAAAGTGTGTCCATTGCAGACCTTTCGTAGTTTAGAGTCCTTGTGCATGCAAATCAAACGGTAGAATATTGGACTTAACATGAATATGAATAAGTTATACATGCAGCGTGGAAGGAAGGACTGAAAAAGTGTAGCAGCTTTGGTCCTACTTAAGTTATGAAAGCACAGAATTAGGCTTGTACTGGTGCTAGAATTATTGGCTGAAAACGGTGAGTCAGGCTCACAGGACTGGTTTATGATGGTGATTGGTGTTGGGATGAAACTGGGGAGAGGCAGCTGGTTTGTCATGCTACACGGGGTGATGAATCCTCAGCATTATCGCAGAACGACAGCTTCCCCATCGACACGGCACAATGGTTTGGTGAATAATACGCTGAGCAAGAAAATGATACAAAGCACGTGCCGTGGCCTTCCCAGTCACCACAGCAGAACTTCTTCTGTATCTGGAGCGGCGCCAGAGATGACGTTTTCCCTCGTTATCATCAAAACACTAAATGATGTTTTTATGATCACCATTTGATCACTGACAAGAAATCCTCATTTTTCTGCCCCCCTCAGGCATAGAAATGAGACTGTATGCCAGGTTGCAAGGTGACCCGGTGGCTTGTGATGGCCTCACATCAGACTTTGCATTAATGCGTCTCTCATTTAGACACTTACCAGAACAGAATATAAAAGATAAAACAAGTTAGACACTAGTAGCGCTGATTATTCTCCTCTTCAGGGACCTCGTTCACTTCCTTGTAAAAGAACTAGAAATAATTGTACCTCTAGTCACGCTCCAGCCCCATCAGGGTTACAGTAACCACCTTCTGGCTTGGATCCAAAAGCACTTTCTTTAGCCCAGACACTGTGTCTTCAGCTTTTTAAAAAAAATGTATTTATTTATTTATTTATTTATTTTTCATGCCACCCTCCCTGTGGCGCCCTGGTCATCGCTCCATCTGGACTTGACTCATCTCCTTCTGTGCTCAGCAACAGTAGACTGACCTTCCCACTCCGTGCAGGATAGAAGTCACTCCCTGTTCTTCTACTTCTACATGATCTGGCTTTTGTCTCCTTCACAAAAGAGATTTGAAGACTTATGCAGATGCTTCTCGCAGAAGCCTTTTAAAGAGCCCCGCAATATTTAAAACCTCTTATTTGACTTTTAACTGCAGATAAACATTAAATTCCTAAAATATTTAAATATAAATCATTATCAATGTCTTGGTAAGCAGTGACTTATTTTGAAATTATTTACACTCAAAGTGAACTGCACAGTACAAACCAGATGACACAGCATCACATGCAGCACTGGGCTTGCTAAAAGTTCTTACACTGTTGCATCAGTAAATGCAAATAAGCCTGCGTGCACACAAAGCGCTTATACACCAAATATTATACTGCTAGAAGAAAAGCAGCTCCGCCAGATTTTTTTGTCTTGGTTTTTCGAAACTGCTTGTTCGTTTTGTGTCCTCATATAAAAACCTTTAACGCTGCGCCAGTTAACAGTTTCATATTAAATAGATTGATTATGTGTAATGCGAAAGGTGTTGCTGATGAATGAAAATGATCACTCTGCAATTTCCCCGCAACATTTTAGCGACTTTCAGTTGGTTGTTTTGGTTTTACGGCCTGCAACTTTGTTTTGATTCACTCTCACAGGTCTCATCAGCATCATTTCCAGATGTAACGGGCAAGAGTGAAACGAATAGAGAAAAAATAGATAAACAGTACAAGAAAGTGTTTTTGCTATAGAACCAGTACATCAAAGATAACATAAAGGGCATCATTATATTGGAGGTCACACTAGTATGTTCAGTTGTATATCACAAAAAGGAGTACACAATTTTTTTTTTTTAATTCTTCAAATATATATTTAATAGATTTTTGACTAAATATGACAGGATGATTTTAACAAAACATAATTTTACCTCCAATGTCTAAAATACTTGACATCCCAGCGAATTGTTCCCATACATAGTAAATGCCTGAATATATCTCACTCCAGAGACAACACTAACTACACAAGCGAAACCATTATTTAGGTGCTCGTGCAAAGGCATAAAAGCAGTCTTGTTTATGGCTTTGCTAACAGCCTGAGGTCTAAGGGCATACTATTTTACAGGTGCCTTGACAAGATTGTTTATGCTCAGTTGCCATCCAGTAGCAGCATACATAATTCATCCTGGCATGGCATTCCTGCGCACAGCTGCAACTCAACTAGATGCTAATGCAAATCCTCAGACCCTGACTATTGTACGTTGTTAACAGTTACACTGCAATGTCTCTCCTCCTCCCTTCACAGGCAAAAAGGGAAGAAGCCGTTCCGATCCTTGCGCAATTTAAAGACGGACCTGGATCTGACAGTAGAAGGAGACCTCAACATAGTAATGGCCTTCGCTGAGAAGCTGAGGGCAGGACTGCACTCATTTGTGTTTGGGAAGCCATTTTACACGAGCGTGCATGAACGAGATGTACTCATGAGCTTTTGACTTCCCTCTTCACCTGCACTTTGGAAACAGGCATTTTGTTGTATTATTTTATTGCTACATGAATGCATGCACATGTGTACTCTTCGAGACAAGACTACTATTAGCCTGATTATTTGTTTCTGCTTCGCTGAAATGAAAAACAAAACATTTTGCCTTCCTTTTGTCTTGATCCACTGATTGTTACTGCTGTTACGAGCCATTAGAATTAAAGTTTTGATATTGCCTTGATCAATTGTAAGTACACTGTGAGTTGAATGTTTTTAAGATTTAAATTATTATCAGCAGGATGAATTATTCATGTATTCTTTGCCTTCTGTTAATAGATGGTCTGTATTAATTTATGGTGTTAAAACTGGCGTCAACCAGTACATTTGGAATTTAATTAAAACTTATATTTATTAAAATATGAGTTATTACTTTCTTCTTTGCCTATGTTATACAACCAGCTCAGTTGGCCTCTGAACATTTTGACATTTCACTTTAAAAAATTAAATTACTAAACCTGTGTGCTAAATGTGAGTGATGCAGACTGTTAGTCTGGTTGTGAGTAATGGTGAACTTGGTGGTTTAATTTGGGGAAAAAGACAAAAGCACTGTCAATGGAATCTCATCGTAATCCCTCCTGACAGAGCAGATCTATGTGTGTGTGTAGCTAACAGCAAATGTCATCATTAAATACATTTGCACCGATTTTTATTTATTTTATTTTGTTTCCTAGAACAACAACCCAGCTATTTGCCGTTAGGATTATCCATCTTTACTGTAAACATTTGCTGTGACCTTAAAGTCAAGCAATCTAGTTTATGTGCGTTGAGTATTGCTTCCAAAAATGCAAATTGTTTTGACAATGTTATATGTTGAATTGATAATCATCTGCTATTCTCCATTTTCCCTACAACAATATTTACATATCGTTTTACAGTTATCAGAAATGCGTCAAATGATCTGTTCTCTTTTTTAACAGTGAACTTTTGTCTACTCATGCAGATGAAGCAATGAATAATAAATACAATATATATACCATCTATTACACAAATATTTATGTGCTTTAGTTTATTGTGCTAGCATACTAAAATCTGCTATTTTGCACTGAACAGAAAGCAAAGCTGAGGCTAATGGAAATGTCCTGTTTTGCACATCAGCAAGTCTGGATAATGAATATTTTGACCTGATGGTGGCGCTAGAAGAGAAGTGAGACAGTTCATCCTGGGTGACATCGAATAGCTGTCGAGGCATTTCATCCAAAACCACAAATGTTGACCTCATGATGCCACAAGAGGAAAAGTCAGGGGATTGCTAACATCATTAGGGTTCATCTTCTGGGCACCATGAATGTCTGCACAAAATGCCATAGCAATCCATCCAATAGTTGAAGATATTTTAGAGTGGAACAGCAGACAACAGAGTGATATCCTTTGAGCCGCCTCTCTATCATGGCTAAAAAATAATGTAAAAGAATAAAATAAGATTAAAGATTAGAGAGAAAAACTGATGATGTAAAAGTTGGCCAGCCTAAGCTCCTCAAACAGCTCTAGAGCTGAAGGAGCCCTGATAACAAAGATTCAATCACCTTCAGGCTAAGCTCAGACTCCATGAGTTTAAAAAGCTCTGTATTCAGGGACCATGAGACTTTCCGCGAATGCATCAGGCACAATAAAGCTGGGTGAAATACGACCAAAGTAATGAGCAAAGTTATATTGTTGTTTAGATTAGCATTAGGAATGCTGGCCCTTTATAACTTAATTTATGGATTTATGTGTGCCCTCAGACTCACCGCCTACATTTTACATTTAAAGCACTGCTGATGGGAATAGAAATCCTACTCAAACATCACTCTGACTCATCATTGGCAAACTTAATTTTGGCTGACCATGTACCATTTGACAAGGTTAACGGAACTGAGTGTGCCAAATGTGCTTTATATATTCTTTAAAGTTTTTAGACATTCAGTACTTTATAAGTCAAGGTATAACAATCTGGCAAAGTGTGTGTCATGGTGGAAGTGGAGACCAAGTGGAGGTATGCGTTGAAAGCTGCAGCATTAGGCCTAAATTAATCCTAAGAACACAGTGTTTATCAGATCAATCAATCAGATTAACACCATCCGGCTCAGAAGAGAAATATCTGTGACAAACCACCTTGTCAAGACGCAGCAGAATAACATTAAATAATTGGCCTTTGGATGTCAAACAGTCAAAGAATATAGGAAAACAGTGGATCTAACAGTGAGGCAGAAATAATTAGTCATTGTAACTGAGGCAGTTCGTGAACTGTGAAGTCCTTCATAACCTTACTGCAGTTTCTCTGAGAAGTGGTTATCCACAAGTGATATCATCTGTGTGGAAACCGCTTTCTCTAAATCACTGGATAAAAAAGGCGGCTCGCTGTCTATAATTGCCTCAAGCAAAAAAATTATAATTAGTTGTCCTCTAGAGGGCCTTGAACTGTTGCATATTTAAAACAAGAGGGAAATGAACCAAAAGTGAAGCTGTTAATTACTAATAGAATATCTGTAGCAACTGTACCAAGGACCTCCTTCAGGAATTTAACTGAAATAACACTCACGAGGCAGGAAAGAGAACTCATGTGAGATATGGTTTCTTTTAAAGTCACAGCCAAAATAAGTTGGTCTTAAGGGGAAGGTGTGATTGGCAGGGAAAAGCCTTGAGCTTGATGTTTGGCACCTTTTTAGTGATTTGACTCCTACTTGTTCTTTAGGGAGGCTTTATTGTTGTGACTGGAGGAGGAGGGCATGACAGCAGCCTCTTACATTAAACAGTACCCTGAAGTTCTGACAATTCTTAGAGATAACAAAAAAGTTGATATTGTACCCTAAAATGTTTCTGGTGTGTTGACATTAGATTGTTTTTGAATAGAACAAGAAGTCAAATGGCCCCTAGTGTCTTTCCTTTTGGCTCCCAGGACAGAAGATAAGATGTTTTTAAGATAAAAAAACAACTTATCAGCTAACTTACTTAGCATTAAGCTGAGCATTTTAGGAGTTTGTAGTGGCCTAAATAAAAAAATGAACTCCAGTGTTGGCAAAGCATTTGAGTATTTTGTTTGATCAGCAGCATGGAGATCAATGTTGGCCAGTTGATCTGTCTCTTTAGTCCAACAACTATTGGATGCCATGAAATTTTGTACAGACATAGTTGTGGTTGTGTGGGGTCATGAAATATTTCATCTTCTACTAGATGGATTGGCACAAAATGTAGAACACTCGTGGTTCCTAGAGGATAGACCCTAATGATTCCAGTGATCCTTTGACTTTTCTTGCAGCACCTCTATGACTTTGACACTTGGTACAGACATTCTTGCTCCCCCCGGGATTAACTTTGGTCCACTGACTTAGTGCTATGAGCACCATGTAGCACTATGATCAATTCAAAATGTTCATTGTCCACTAGGGTTGCCATCTGTCCCGTAAAATTGAGATCATCCCGTGTTGAAAAATATAACACACTCTCCGTTACTGAATCCATACAGGATGCGATTTGTCCTGTATTTCTGTGCAACCCCTACTCTAAAACGTTTTCACATGCTTGAAGTGACACAAGAAACAATAAAACCAAAGAGTTTCATGAGATATAGTGCAGAAGAATCAGAATTTGTGGAAGAAAATGACATCTACGAAGACAGGCAAGTTGTCTGTCGCTCAAAGTCATCGCTGCCCTGGTCACGTAGACTCAGATGCATGGTCTTTTAAAAAAACAACTGCAAATACCTCCAGGCTGCAAGCAGAGTGAGGCTGTCCAAATACAGGTGTGAATGGCAGATGGATGACGAGCGGACTAATCCTGTCAGTGGGAGTGAGTACAAGGCAAACAATTTGCCATTTTCTGTCACCCACAGTCAACCGTCTGACCTGAAGCTACATTCCCTCAGTCTGGAACAGGCTTTATTTCAGTTCTTAAATCCAGGAGAGATGCTCTGGTAAGATACTATTTTATTTATATTATATTTTGACAAATAAATGTATCGTTCAGTCATCCACAGTTGTCATCTCTGTGGTCTGTCAGGTCTTTTGCCATTGCCGAGTTTCTTGCTTCCTCCAAATAAATAGTTTATTTTGACAGTCTGAACATTGTGTCCATGTTTATGATCTGATGTTTTAGTCCTTAACTGATGCAACTGTGTTTACTCTTATTGACTCTTTATTTCCTTTACAGTCATGTTGAGAATATCAGAGGACACCCTAAATCTCATGGGGGAAGACCACAAGAACCCCACACTTGTGTTGTTTCCCCCAGGCAATGGGTCGTTGGCAAGCTGTCCCTTATTTTTCCATATGGAAGGTGGCAAGCATACTTATGGCACAACTATGTGTTTGTAACTGCAAATGTTAGCCTGCTAACGCACTAAACTAACATAATTAATGTAGGAATTATACCAAGGGGCAACCTCAGTGGCTGTGATGTGAAGCCTATGTGGAAGTGCTGACGAGACAGGGCTGCCAACATGGCGGCAGCCAGAGCCAGTGATTTTGAGCTTCAAAACAGAAACCTGTGGGTGATGTAACGCATACACAATCCATTCTTTTTACTGTCAGTGAATTATGCCAACCAAACATCAGCATGTTAGCACTGTCAGTGTGAGCATGTTGCCATGCTAGCATTAGCATTTAGCTCAAAACACCACTGACTACAGCCTTATAGAGCCACTATTGCTGTAGACCCTAAGACTCCATTTAACAGACTGTACAAATCTGAACCGATATAGAACATTTAAAATATCTAAAGTTTACATATGAGCTACTAACAAACTAACAACTTCCCTTCACTCATCTTCTGAAATGCAATTTGTTCCAGATATTTAACCAAAGAACATTGTAAAGGAATGTTTTAAGATTTACAAAACTAATATACACAAATAATGAAATGGCAGGAAAAATAAAGAGTGACTGTTATAATTCTTAACAGTTATACAATAAACTTTCACTTTACCAAGAAACATTTTTAGCCTAATGGAAATTATAGGAAATGTGTTGCTAAACATAACAAATTTTTTTACACATTGCACTTTCTGTTTTAATATGATAGCATGAAAGAACACAAGTACTTCTCTTGAACAGGCTATATTTGGGGATGCAATGTTAGAATTTTTTCTAATTTTTGCCTACCAACTACTAATATGCTAATAACATGTAAGCATGGAGTGGTCTCTCCAGCATTGCATTTCACTGCCTCGGGAACTGAATTTGCAGCCTTTATTATCCTGCTGGCTAGAGACCTTGTTTTACTGAGATAGACCAAGATGGAAATCTGCAAAATCATACTCATGAATAAGGGAAATATTTCAGCATATTACCTTGAAAAAGTATGGTCCGCACTGAATATTGAATCCCCTCTTGTCTTATGCAGGAAAATTAGTCTACAGTCTAAACGAGTGTTTTTTGCTTTTAGTTTAACAATATCACGGGGTGATTAACTACCTTAATTTCTTTGCTCTTTACTGTTTTGTCTGTTATTTGTGTTTTTTTTATTATATTGCATATATGTATATAATGTGTGTATATTAATCATTGTAATTGTATTTTGTATTCAGTTTTTATACAGTGTTGTTATTTTTCGTTTCCATACCCTAAGTAACTTTAATAAACAGATAAATAAACAAATAAACATGTAGACAAATGACAGAGAATATTTAATGTAACACCTGGGTCCTAATGACCCCGCTGCGGGTTCACCAAACCCACTACTATAAAAACATTCACGCTGATTGGTTGAAAGAACTGTCAGTTATGCGTGTGGCCTCGCTCACGCTTCCCCCTGATTGGTCAGTCTTTGACTTTCCCGTTTCCCCATTGGTCGGTTTCGGTGAGCGCTCTCGACAGAACAGGAAGAGATGTGAACTGGCCGTTTGCCAGGTAAATATTCAACAGAGGATGCTAGCTGTGCCCATGTCTGACACGACAAACGGACAGCAACTCCTGAACAACTGGAGCAAAGATGAAACCACATGCTTCGTCGAGGACATTAAGGTATTTGACGAAAAGCAAGTGACTTGTTTGTCACAGTTTGAGAATGGAGAAGTTACAGGGTGCGGCCTGCTGTCATTAGCTTGCTAGCTAGCCTTAGTGCTAACGTTATGATATGTAGCAGTTAGCTTAATAACTGCATTATCCACAGGCTAACACGTCCTTAGCGATAAAAACTAACTGGCGGGACCGGACCGGGTCAGCAGCCTCTTGTAGTAACGCTACAAACGGCATAAAAATGAAACACGTCAGGTAACAGTACGTGATTGTTTGTAGTGCTGAGGATAATGCTCAGGAAATTACTAAAGACCTGGGATTAGCTGGCTAGGTGTTGTATGGTTTATGTCAGGTACCAGACTACAAGTGAATTGTCAATTTATCAATGGATTTATGCGTGGCCAGGATGAATTATACGTAAAGAGACAGCATTATGTGAAGATAGTAATCTATGACGATATTAGCTCTACAAGTTCACTATGTAAACAAAGCCGAAGACAGCCTCGATAAGATACTCTTCTCCTTTCTCTCAACACGCTCGTCGTCTTGTTTAACGTTGACCAACATACAACACCCAAACCGAAGCAACGAAAGCTGTTTGGATGGACTGTTGGGTGTGTTATAAGTCTCTAAAGTGCCCTTTGTGCAAACTCTCCGGTCACATTCAACGAGTTGTTTATTTTGCTGATAGGCAAGATCAGATTTAAGTTAATGGACATATTTTCAGTAAAGTTTGGCGCCGTGAGCAGGGTGAAATCTGCCGGACATCTTTGTTACAGACTAGTATTTGTTACTTTGTTCTTTCATTTAGTTCTAACATGTTGTTTTGAACATATATTATTCTACTACTGTTCTTCATACTTAGATTTTGTACCTGTGTCCAGTATGCACGTCTAGTGAATGCCAGAAAATGGATTTATCAATCGATAGATAAACTTTTTATTCACTGTTAAGTACATAATCAAAGAGTGACTTTTTTAGATGTGTGTTTCCCTGCGTCCTGTTATGTCTGCGACAATAACATACACAGTCCCAAAACTGTCCTGTTTGTTGATCGGTGTCTGTCAGGAAGGTCGATAACATGAAAAATACAGTATGGATGTGGCTGTGGTAGCTAATTAAAAGTAGATAGTTACGAGTTAATTACCTGTCACCGTGTCCAAACCAAAACTGAAAATGTTAATGTGAAGAGTCACCGACAGCTCTGATCTTTCTGAGATGGCAACATAATACCTCCTGTATTACTCAAACCTGAACCTGCCTTACAGGAATATCTATGTTGTGATTCATTCAAATGGACACACTTATGCAGTGCATAAGAGACGCACACACACACACACACACACACATATAGCAAGTAACATTTAGGTGAAGTTATTGTGCACGTGTTTCCAAAACACTGTTTTCTTTTAAGTAAAGCTGACCACATAAGTTATGATTTGCGTTTGCCATCTGTCTAATTTGACACAGTAAACAAACACAACAGCCACAACAAATTGGATTAGCGTCTGGCAGGTAGCTCGTGTCAAGTCCCCTGTGAGAGCCAGATGTTTTGTTTAATTGCAGAATGTCAAATTGAACAGATGATCACATTTTGATTCTTAAAATGTGATATCTGTCAAAAAGGCACAAGTACACAAGAGTTTTGTGTAAGAGGGACTGCTGGGTTTTGTTACATCTCAGTGGTTTTACAGCCAGCGTCATTTAAAGTGGATTAGATGAGGATTTGTGTTTGTGTGTGTGAGTCTGTTTGTGTCTGTAACAGTATTCGAGCTTTGTGCTCCTAAGCACGGGCTGACTGAGATCACAGCATACACTTGTGGATATATACACACACACACACACACACACACACACATACGCAACAACGTTCCATCAGCCCCCTGCTGCTGCACACAAACGAAATAAAATAATCCTGCAGAGGCAAAGTCCTCGTCACCAAACGCAGCCTATGTCCTCATGACATGCAAAGTAGGTGCAATGCACATAGAACTGCACATAATTATGGTCACGTGTTGGGACGCATAGCAAACATTTTTCCCCTCGTGCTCAGCTCTTGTGAAGAGTACTCTACAAACGATTTAAAGTCTTCAACAACGATTTGAAAATACTGTATGACACAGTTATATACTAAGATAATGTACCTTCTTTCTAAATATGATGGCACCATATGCAAAATGTTTTGAAATAATGAATGTACCTTTTGCCTACAGCTCTTCATCTAACCAGTATTTCATGATTCCTCTCATGCAGAATTACCTTTGTAAAACAGATTCATCCATTTTATTAAAAATAGTAACACATTGAACAGACCGAGCATACAGCTGACCATGAAGACATCTTTGTTCTCTTTCCTGAATGAAAAATAAAATCTAAAATCGTTCACCTGTTTTATTTTCTATTTAATATCAACATGTGGTGAAGTTGGAGCAGCTGTTTTGAGTACTATTTATCTATTGTGTCTATTTACAATTCAAATAATTGTTTACTTGTGTTTATGATTTAAACTTATGTAATCCTAATCATATGTCATCATAAAATAAATAGAAAACCTTTAGCTTTTAATGTTTTATCAAATAAAGATTAAAATTAGCATCCCTGCTTGGACCAATTGACCTTGTTATATATAAATATATATTTTAGAATTGAATTCACTTTTCATAAGTTTGTACAGTTGGAATTGTTGTTATCTTTTCCCCCCAGTGTCTTCTTACTGCAGCCATTTTAATTTAAGAATTTAGTCTTAAGTTGCCATTGCTTCTTGGAAAACTTACGCTGCACCCATGGGTCGATCAAAAATGTATTAAAATATTTCAGATATGTTTTTTTTGTAAAACTTCATCTCTTTTGTTTTTCTTTGCTGTCCACATGGTTTATTTTTTTCTTTTCTGTCTTGGTTGTGTTCCTGTGCCATGGAAGTAATCTGATATTTGTCTGTTTTATTTTCAGTTTTAGACATCAGACTGAGAGCCTGTAGCCATGGATGTTGCCAAAAACAATGAAAGCACTTTCCCCAGCTTCGTGGATCTGGATAACTTTCTTACCAAGCACAACTCGAACTTTATCTGGCTCCTCGTTGGTAAGTCTTTATCTATCGGCGTGTGGATAAATATGGAGATCAAGCAATATTTTCTTGACTTCGAGTAATCGGTCGCATATAAAGTGCTGACCTGTCAGCAGTTGATCAAGTTGCATTTTAGATCCATAGCAGTGTTGTAGAAGATATGCTGCTGTGTGACATTTTTACTGCTTAATTTGCATGTAATGTATTAGACAGAGATTTGCAACTTGTTATCTTTACAGGTACAAATGTTGACTATTTGGAGGAGTGATAATATTAATTCAGTCCAGATTTTGATGAAGTTCTCTACACAAATGTTAATTACCTTCTTTCATACTCATTAAAAATACGATGAGGAAAAATTCAATGTCAGGGCCAAAGTAGTTGCTCATTTGGCACATTCGATAATATAGTAAGCATGACAAATTGTTTCAATATCAGTTCATAATAAGTTCTTTTGATACATGCAGTTATCTTAAGTAAACTGAGGTTTGCTGCATTGAGCTGCACAGTATAAAGTATGATAAAACTCTGTAATATTCCCTTAAAGTGTTAAAGATCTCTTTTCATGAAAGATTTTAATTAGTGTTTGCTTTTAATTTAGACTGTATTAAGATTTCATTAAATTTAAGTATGACAAATGATTGTTTCCAGTTCTTGCTCAGTCCAGGTGCAGCTCTCTGTAGGCCAGCAATATTGCGTGTCTCACAGAATGAAGCTGAAAAAACATTCTCTCCCCAAACACTCTTTGGGGAAAATGAAACAAAAGTTTAGTGCTTAACTCAGCCATCAGCCCACATAAGAAAGTATAAGCAGGAGTTACTATATTAATTCCATCTGCCTTGGTATATTCCTCTAAAAAAAGGTCTGTGTCATGTCAGAAAAAATAGTATCGGGGCGACGGTTAGCTGGATTTGATTATTTTGTGTACCCAGCTTCTAAATCTGTGTGTGACTCGCAGTTAACGCTGAAAAATAACGTCATGAAGAAGTTCCCTTTGGTTTGTGTGCGATGGTTTGACAGACAGAGAGAGGGAGAGAGCAAGCGCTGGTTGAGAGACGTAGACACACACACAAACACACACCACCGCACAACCCTGCGGCGATTTGCCTCAGCGCCCGACGCTGTCTGTATGCACGCTTACTGTTAGATTCACAAAATGAAAAATGACTGATGTAAACATCTCCTCCAAGCATCAGAAACCACAAACGTTGTTGATCATGTTGTGTTTTTCCCTTTCAGCCACCATTCTGTCCTGTGGATGGATCATCTATTTAACCTATTACAACTCCCGCAACATTGGCCTCATCCTCACCCTCATCATCAACAGACTGTACAAGGATGGCTACATTCATATTGGTGTGTGCATCAGGAGCTCTGTCACACTGTGATGAATAGCGAGAAGGAGCGCTGCCGAAGCTTCGAGTTCAAGGCGTTAACTCAGTCTGCTGAATATTTCATGATGAGCTGGCTTCTCTCAGTGATTATCTCCATTGAGTCTCAACAGCAAACTGCAACCAGCACCAGATTGAATTTCTCTCCATAAATGACATGGAACTTAATTTCTACAGCACCTTGAGGCCATAAATCCACGCATAAATGTGTCATTACTTTTTAGCAAGTGATTTGTTTCTACCAAAAACGCATCAGTTTCTTGACTAAAGAGCAGATTTTGGCAGGTGCATCTGCTCTGTGATGCAGCCCTAAATACCATACACTCAAAAAACCCAGAGTGATGCCTACTTTGTGAAGAGACGCGTTTGTGTTGAATATTTTATCGGCAAATTGACAAATTCACACCAGAGTGTGTTGAAAGAAACCTGCAACAAGCTGACTTTGAGCAAATAGGAAGTGCAAGAATGATTGCCAAGGCAACATTAAGATTTGATCAGGAAGGCATGGCTTAGTTAACAAGTCTTTGGCAACATGTGTCGCTACAAAATGACCAGTCACCCGTGTGCCTGCTTATCTATTTTTAAAATTGTATTGATTTTTTTTTTATCTTTCTTGAATTGATTCAGGGTTCTAAAAGAGGTTGTTTTTGTGTGTAGGGGTAGCATTCACAAAAAGCTTTATTACGATACAAACGTTTGGAAATAAACAGAGCACAGCACCAGAGCAGAACCTTCATAACAAACCAACCAATAACAAAACGAGCGTACACAGAGAAAAAGTCAAAAAAATAACACAGACACAGACACAGAGGAAGTGTCAGCTGGGTTGACGCCACTCGGCTTGAACCGCACAGGCGTTGTCGCTCTCTGTGTGAAATAAGTGAAACACAAGTAGATGATGAGAAAAAGGATTAATGGTGGAAGATCATGTTCAGTTTTCTTGCTCATTTCTCTCGCTCAGTGACAGACTCTGACCTACTTATTGTACAATTAGATCCTAATTAAGATTATATTTTTTTCTAAAGGATAAGAGGGAGACAGAGAGAGATTAAATATCCTAGCAACATCCAGACTGTTTATTTTCACCAGAGCTTGCACAACCGACTAATTACATCCTTTGTTTATCCATTTTAATTAGCTGCTTTGTTGGCTAGGATTCACATTCAGATCCCTAACAGGTTTATATAGTTTCATATGTAATGTAAATATTATACTTTTATGTCTGTGTAACATAAAATGTATCTGACCCCACCACAGGCTCCTTCTCCTTCTCTGTGCTGTCGGGGAAAGTCATGTTCAGAGACGTCTACTACATCAACCAAGACATGTCGATCAGGTAACCTGACCTGTGCTGCATCTCTCCTCCTCTTCCTCTATGATCGCACGGCTTGCTTATCGGTTATGTTTCTCTTCTGTGTTACAGGATACAGGATGGCTTCCTCATATTTCGTTGGTGGAAAATGTATAACCCAAAACAGAAGCAGCATGGTGAGAAGAGTGGAGTTGTGTGTTTACATAGTTTAGCAGCTTGTAATTATGCTAATGCTGAAGATAAATGCAGCTTAAATAAGCTTTGCTTGGATTTATAGTCTTGGCAAATGCTTATTTGTTAGTATTTTTAATATATTTCAACTTTGTAGAACAGTATAAAGTTCTTCAGTCTGTTCTCAAGGTGCAACATTCTTCTAAGTGAACCAGTCATGGAAGGGAAACATCAACAGGAGTTGTGAGTTTCTTCTCTGTGTCTTTCCGTCAGACCCCAAGGCAGAGACCAGGCTTTACGTGACAGTCAACGGCTTTGAATTTCACGTCTACAACCGGACCGACCTCTATGCCCGACTGCAGGAGACCTTCGGGCTGGAGCCCACACTCTTAACACCCAAGAAAGATGAGGAGAGGGGACGAGAGGACAGAAACAAGACCCTAGATAGGTAGGTATGACCGAGGCCTCTGGGAAAATCAAACTTCTCTATCAATTGAAGTTTGCTGAGTTGAAGTTACTTAAAAATTCAATTTTAATAGAAACTCCTCATTGCTGAGTACCGACAGTATCTTGCTTCTGTAGCTGTCTCACCTTTTGATGATATAAAAATGGCATTCGGTAAATCGCCTGATCCACAAGTTTGAGCGGTGAACAAAACTGCCAAAAAAAAAAAAAAAAGGAATCAGCAATTTCCCATCACAGATGATTTATGAATAAAGATTAGATGACAAGCAATCTGAAAAAGCTGCACATGGGCGCGCTCCCTTATCACCACATGCATTGGAAGTGTCGGCACAGAGGAGAGCTATTGTCATTCCGTACTGACAACCAGATTAAATGTACTGACTGGAAGTGTATTAAATTGACTGAATGTCTTTTGGTCTTCGTATAGTGTGAACATCAAAGCAGAGAGTCAGGACCCCACGTCGTCTTGGCGCTCCCTCATTCCTGTCATCAAAGTTAACATCAGCACTGTAAGTGCCGCAGAAATTCAACAAAATATTTATGGGATTTGGTCAAGGGTCTTAAGAAAGGAAGCACTATTCAAGTTTTAGAAATGACTTCAACAGAACGTCTCTGAAGTGTTTGGGGCCTTCCTTTATTACATGTTTGCTTGCTCTCTTGTAGGGCCGTCTGGCTTTTGGTAACCACTGCCTCCCCCAAACTCTGTGCGTGAACTTTGAGGATGCCTTCCTGACGTACGCCACCAAGCCTCCATCCAGCCACCTGGACCAGTACATGCACATCGTCAAAGGCTCGCTGGAGAATGTGCGCGTCATGCTGGTTCCCAGTCCACGCTACCTCGGCATGCAGAATGATGAGTAAGTAAAAAAAAAAAAAAAAAAAAGGACTTATTTTTAGTTTTTTAGTTGCAATAAAATCACCCATTTTTTAAAAGAAGTTTAAATTTAAGTGTAAAATTCTTCTGCAGACTTCTTGGTATTTATTTATTCAAAGCACTTTGTGAAACTTGTAAACATCATTTTTCTTGTCAAATTGTTGTCACGACTAAAACTGTTTTGCCTGAAACATTTTGGAGATAAATCTCTTGCCTGAAAAATAATAACCACAAAATTCATAATACAGTTTAAAATTGATAAAGCTGCGCGCTGCAATCTGCACTGCGATATGTAATGTGTGTGAATCTGAAAGAAAGGCAGAAGAAACAGAAAATTAAAACAGAAGTGTAGCTTTTTGTGCCACATTTGTGATGAGTAAATTCAAATAACATTTTCTTTTTTGTACATTCAGGCACTTGCCATTTAAGTGATGACCCTGCTTTTCGGTTGAGTGTAGGAAAAGGCTGTTGGATTTAGCAGTTGACAGATTTAGTAACAAAAACTTGGCAGAATATTTGAATCAGGCCTCCTTTTTTCTCCTCTAATTGTTTTTACCTGGCAGCTTTAAATGTACTGCATCATAAGCGAGGATGCCATAAACCATTATCTGCACTTCGGCCAAATGAAACGCCACAGAGAGTAAATTCCGTTAGCCCTCCGCGATTAGAGAGTCCCTCTCAATAAAAAAACTTGGCGTCCACAGAGGCTGTTGTTGCCATCAATGATTTCAACCTCCAGCAGACCTTGACTTGTCTTAAAGCTTTTTACTTCCAGTGAGATGAAAGCCACTGCATTTCTAAAATTCAGTGTCTTTGTGCAAGAATCGAGCGTCAGTATCGACTGAATGTTTAATTCATGCTTTGGAGCCTTTTAGGTACCTGCCAACCTGCTGTGACATGACCAGGCTGCAGAGTTCATAACCTCTACATAAAATCTGTACTTTGACTCTAAACTTTGTGGATTTCTCATCCAGACCTCCCAGACTGATGGGTGAAGGCTTTGTGGTCATGCAGTCCAATGATGTTGACATCTACTATTACCAGGATGAACCTGGTAAGCCCACACACACTCGCACACACAGACAGATGATGTAAAAAATGTTTATAATTGGGATATTCTCTATTTTCCTCCTGAACAACCCCTCTACACTTCATGGCTGGCAGAAAAATTAGTTTCAAGATTGCCTGCAAGGGGTTTTTTTGGTCCACTTCTATCTTTTTCAGCATTTGTTGTCAGCGTCATCTAGAGCTTGAAATGCATTTGTTTGTGTGTGTGTTTGTGTTTGTGTGCGTGCGCAGGTCTGGTGCCTGTGGAGCAGGAGAGCGGGGAGGAGGCAGAGACGTGCAGCGAGGGCGATAAGCTTCAGGATCTGCCTCCGTGCTGGGGTCTGGACATTGTTTGTGGAAAAGGAACTGACTTCAACTACGGCCCTTGGGCAGATCGTCAGAGGTGAGTAATGATGAGGCACGAACACACAAACTTCATCAAAGTTTCATTAAAGAATTTCAACACGAAATCTCTTGTAAGTGCTGCCACGATGCTGTGCATACTACACATATTACATAAACAGTGGAATTTATTGACATCAAATAAGTGGCGCAAATGTGGTTAGCATTTAAAATTGGTGAATGACACTCATGTGGAAAACGTAGCACTATTCTTATGTCTTTTGCATGACCGTACAGCATATCAATACAGATGTAAATGTAATAGATGTAAGATGAATGCTGTTCTGGTCAAGTGAGTCTTCAAACAGTTCAAACTTTTTAAAGCTTCGGGCTTTACAGATTTCATCTTTCATTTGCATAAACTCTTACTTTTCTCAGGGACTGTCTGTGGAAGTTCTTCCTGCCGGCTGACTACCAGGCCATGAATGTGACCGAGGTCGCCCAGCCAGGAAAACCCAGGCAGATCCAGGCGTTCGAGCTCCGCATGAACATCATTGCTGACGCCACCATCGATCTGCTTTTTACCAAAAACAGGGTGACTCTCTCTCTCTCTCTCTCTCTCTCTCTCTCTCTCCCCTCTTTTTTTTTTTTTTTTTTTTTTTCTCTCTCCCCCCCCCTTCCCCCCCCCTTCTTTCTTTGTAACCTCTGTGATCTTTATTCCTCTCCCTGCTGCTCCCCTTGTCTTTGTCTTTATGACTCACCGTGTTTTAGCTACTGATATTGGTTCATGTTTTATGCTTTTTCAAATTTTCCTCCTCGAGCAGTGCAGGGATTTTCACAAAGCTAAGCATGTGAAGTGCATACTAAATATCAACATAAATGCATGTTGAATAAAAACATGAAAAGGCTCGAGTCACTGAAGATTGCCATTTTGTTACATCTTTTCAACATATTTTCGTTCAATTTAGGCGACTTTCTTGTATTTTTAAGGCAATCTCTCTAATAATTTGACAGCATGTATGACTTTTCGGTTTGCTCTCTCTTTCTCATTCTCTCACCTGTCCCCCCCCCATGCTCTATCTTCATCTCTGTTACTAGGAAACCAATGCAATCCATGTGAATGTAGGTGCAGGCTCTTACCTGGAAGTCAACATCCCCATGACTGTAGGAGAGAATGGTGAGTGTCTGTTTGAAATATCAGTAGACTAAAATGTCAGAACTTCAATCAGCTGCCACAGCAAAGGTCCCACTGGCTTCAGGACACATCTTGTTCATATAGTAGCTCACATCAACAGATTTCCCATCATTTGATGATCAGCTGTTGCACTGATTAATGGCTGAACTAAGCCAGAATGATATAGGAATGATGAGAATTAAGGTGTCACAGTACAATTGGATCTTTCTGTATTTTCCAGTGAAATATATCATATAGGAAAATTGTGTAGGATTCTTCATTAAAGCGGCTATAATCAATATTTTTATTCAGTGTAAAAGGGGTCATTCATATGAACGAACCTACAGACAGTTATCACCTGAAGCCACAGCTCCCCTCGGCTTTACAGAGCGTTCTAGTGAGTTTCAGCTCATCATTTATCCGTCGGGCCACAACTTTACTGTTTTGGCTCACTGTCACTGCTCTCATAGGATCGTTTCCAGATGCAGCAGGAAGCTGTTTTCAGAAAAAGGCCTCTGAAACTCCACTGTACACAACCTATTCAGCACCACAGCAGATAGACACAGTTAGAGACTAGCTGGTAAACACAGTGGAGCATTTAGCAGCTGAAGAGCCAGATATTTCCCTCAGGAGTCAGACACAGCTCCAATTGAATGATCATTTTGCTTCGTAACTGCTGGTTCACGATGGTGTTATGTCAGTGTTGTGTTCACCTCTTGTTTGTGCTGCGCCATAACAATCAATTATTGCTGGTTTTATATTTAGATTTAATTAAGTGCCTGTGCTTTATTTGAATGTGTCTTTGTTGCCATAGTGAGCCCAACGTGAATGTGAACAGTGGAAATGATGTTTTATATGTGTATATTGCAACATGAAGTTGCTTTCAGTTATTATAACTGATGAATGGTCATTGAAATCACCACAACAGAATATTAGCCCTGTTACCAAGGTCACTTTACTTATTGTTAATAAAGAATTTTGTCACTACAGAGTACGGACTATGAACTACAGAGTGTGGCGACAAAAAATCAAAATAAATGAAAGTCTTGATGCAGTTGATGCAAAAATGATCATTTATTGTTAAAAATCAGCGTTTTGGAGCGACTCTGTAGTTGAATGTTACATCATGCATGCCGCATGGTCGCAGTAGTTACAGGTTCGATTCCCACCAGTGCCATGCTCCTCTCTCTCCCCGTTTTCTGTTGGCCTCTTCACCTGTCACTATCAAATTAATAAAAAACAAAAAACAAAATCAATCTTTCCAATAAGGTTGAGCCTTCAGTAATCTATCTGCATAGAGAGCTAAGTTTGCACATACAAGTCAGATTCAGTCAGGGCTGCATAAGTAACGTATAAATCAGTTCTAGGATCAGAGAGGGGTTGAGCTGAATTCAGAGACCTAAGTAAAGTCCTGCTCATTACTAAGACAGAATCTCTTTAATGACTGGCTTCAGTCAGATTTAATTTATATAGGCCAAAATCACAGATCTCAAATAATTTCTGGTGGCTTTACAATCCGTACAGCGTGCACTACCCTCTGTTCTTAGAGCCTTGATTCAGGTAAGGGGAAAAAATGGAAAGAAACCTGACTCAACATTTGTATTCCTTTGCGCATGCAAACGGATTCAGGAGCTCTAATCTACATTTTTCTTACTTCAGATATATAGAGCACATGCTTTTGACTGATTATTGTATTAATATTTTACATTTATAATGTACTGTAAATGTGACACACATATCAGATCATCTTAAATTGTTTGTGCGCCATGTAAAATGACATTGAAAACATCCAGTATTGGCAGAGACGAAGGAAAGCTCATGTCATCATTGGCACAAAACTAAAAGAACTTCCAAGACATCATCAAGGGGTCATGCTGAAGTACTACCACTGAATTGTGTACCAGAGGAAATGTCTTACTTTAAAGTTGCCGCGAAATCATGAACACATCTCTGCAAGCTGCGACTAAACTTCACTACATGAGAGCCCTTTGCATTTTTTATGTACAGTGTCTTTGAGTATCTAGAAAAGCGCTTTTAAATAAAATGTATTATATGTTGCAGAACTCTCCACACCACATGGGTTAAGTGAGCTTAAATTCAATACTGAAGTTTATCCTCCATTATGCAGTAATACAGATAAAAGATCAAGTTAAACAATCAGAAATTCAATTCAAAGTCATATCCAGAATAAAACTGCTGACCCTCAGGGAACATCAACCGTCTCAGCACTGATTGTTTGTGAGATATGTGTAATAATTGATCACACTGAGCTGATAATGTTTTGTCAGTCATCAGTCAATGCTCTCCTCTGCCCCCCTGAAATGTAGTTAACATAAGTAGCTTTTCAAGCTTTGCTGGTAAATGACATTATTTAGAAGAACTTCGCCCTAGCTCTGGGTTCTGAGAACTGATAGCTCTGCTACTCTGTCTCTCTCCTCTGCCCTCAGGCTACTCTCCTACCATCAAAGGCCAGCTGCTTCATGTGGACACCACCAGCAGCATGCAGTACAGGACTCTTCTGGAGGCTGAGATGCTGGCGGTAAGTAGCTGGCAATTACACAAGAAGCTTTTCAGTTGACGTTTTGGACAGAAATTTGAAAAAATCACTTCTCTGGCTGACTTACAGATGCAAGGACAAGTTGCAAATCAGATTTGAAATGCACATACATAGTAAGTGCTCTGCCATTAGTGAAATCGTGTTCTGTTCCCTCAGTTCCATGTCATAGCCAGCTACCCACGGGTGTGGAACATGCCTCAGTCGTGGCAGTGTGAGATTGAGGTGTACAAGGCGACGTACCACTTCATCTACGCTCAGAAAAACTTCTTCACCGGTGAGTCCTTCAGCACACACCTTGTCAGAGCATTTAATGCTTAGCTTTGTTATCGTGAAATATAGGATGGTAAAACTTTCCATTTCTTTCACTCACTGTTCGTTCTTTCTTTTTTTTAGATTTGATCCAGGACTGGGCGAGTGACAGCGCCCCAGACATCTACTCCTTTGTGCCGTATTCCTGGAAGTTCAAGATCCTTTTCCACCAGTTTGAGATGATCTGGGCGGCAAACCAGCACAACTGGATCGACTGTTCCACCAAGCAGCAGGAGAATGGTAAGAAAGATGATCTTCTGGATGTGAATAACTTAAGAAGCAGATTTTGTTGAAGTCTAATCTCGCTGAATTTGAACTTTAAATGAAAAAGATAAATTGTTTTTACACAGAAAGTGTATTTATTATGACTAAAAGTTTCACTAAAAATGAAATATATATGGATATTTTTTGACGCCAGTTAATTACTTTATATAGTCAATGATGATTTACAGTGAGGAAGATAGAGGTGTAAGATCAAATCACTAAAAATTCAATTCTTCAGGCAGAGGTTTCATTTTCTGCATCTTTAATCTCATCTTAATGTCTAGAACAGATTTCTGTTATGATATGCAAACATGAGTCAGACCACAAATCACTGGCTCATTTTAGACACATGCACAGATGATTCTGTGGTGATGTAAATGTAAAAAAGAGAAAGAGATTAAGAGACGCCACAGAATTCTTGACTAATTACATTCACAGCAATGCCACTTCCCTTGGACATTTCTGGTTTTTAAATATCTTTTCTGAAGTAAGTGCAAGAGCACTAATACAAAATATCCACATCCAGACATGAAAGCAATAGATAACTTAATGCCTCTTTAACACTGGAAGCTGATGTCCATGACAGGATACTATAAAATCATTATATCTTGTACAATATATACTTCACTTAATCCCAGAGCAGGGCAGACTAATCAATTGCATTATTGATCTTCTGTAGTTTACCTGGCAGCATGCGGTGAGACGCTCAATATAGACTTCACTTTGCCTTTCAATGAGTTTGTTCCAACCACCTGCCATACCCGCTTCAGCTTAAAGGTGAGTCATGCTTTAAGTGAATTTGATTTGTTCAGAAAATAAATTGTCGTCAGGAAAACGTTTTCGATTCCAGATGTATGGCTGCACACGCAGTGTGTTTTTTATTCTTTGACACCAACTATAAATATGCGTGGGTGCGTTCATGTATCGTATATGTGCTCTGTCCTCCTCAGGCAGAGGACACAGACATGCGACTGTCCCTGCCAGAGTGCCACCCGAGCCGCTATCCCCTCCTCACCCTGGCCAAAGACTACCAGAACGTCAAACTGCCCCCGGACATGTTCATGCAGGGGGAGAACCAGGGTGCTCCCCCTCCCAAGCCTGGCAAGTCCCGCTGGAGGAACATCACCCACGCAGAGTGAGTTAAACCTGGGAATTATTTCTCTGTAGTTGTGGGCAAAAAGTGAGTGTGTTAGCAAAGAGCAGGATGATTCATCGATGTAACACTGACTCACATCAATGCTTAGGTAGGAAAGAAATGTTGCAGAGGTAGTAGGTGGTAATTTCATGTGAAAGTACCACTCACTGTCACTTTGTATGCTTTGTTGGCTTGATAGTTGCCGTCTCTGTTGGTTTTAGGTGAAGTGTAATAGCCTGATTATTAGGGCTGTTTTGACAGATTGAATTGTGCTGTATCATTTCTATTTAGATAAAAAAAAATGATGTTTTTAACTAATTTTTTTAAATGTTGAGGTATCCTTCGCTTGAGATAAAGATAGGAGGTATAGACTCTTTTTCTTAGAGCTTGCACCGGTGGTGCCATACCAGTCTTTTTCTACTGTTCTGCATCCATCTTAGGCTGCATTCCTTTTCTTACAGAGCATATTTCCACATAAGCACCACCCTGCGGGTTCATCAAAGTTCATAAAGCTGCTGGAGAACTTGTGCTAGTTGGGTAGCACATGCATTGTGCGCTCTGTACATAATATCTCAACATCCACAACATCTAGATCATTTATTATGTATAGCTCAGAGCCAGACTACACTGATGTAGCACTGTGAGACCCACTTACCCCCCTGGGAGGTTACGATCGAATTCTGTCTGGACCGCTGCACTCTGCGCTGCAGAGAAATCAGGCGCGACCCATTTGCCGTGTATTCGCCTCGACTATATGTCCTCGATCCTCGGTTCATAAAGCGAATGATGAACTGGAAAATCCACTTCAGATGATGATAGACTCAGCATTTTGACTGTGTACTGAGCGTGCATGTTTTTCTTCCTTACATCAGAGCCGGCTGGGTGGATTGCTGGAGTGTGCCCAACTTCTTGCTCATCATTGACTACACCTGGCACCCTATTTATCCGCAGAAGGCTGATGAGCAGCTCAAACAGTCGTGTAAGCGTACTTCTTTAGTATCAGTTTGCTCTACAGCTAATCACGCCACTGTCGACTGTGTAAGAAACGTCATCTTACCTGAAGTGCGTGATGTCTAACTTGCCTGTGATTTGTGTCTGAAGTGTCAGAGATGGAGGAATCGATGCTGTCAGCTCTACGTCCTCCAGAACACTCCTCGGCACCCCACAATGCCCAACCGCGCTACACCTCCACATCTGCTTCAGCTGCCCACAGCCGCATGCCCACTGACCCCTCAGAGCTGCCTCCCGACAGACTTCACGTGGAGATGGAAATGTCCCCAGACTCTCAAATCATCCTCTACGGACCTTTGCTCCGAGCACTGATCTCCATTAAGGTACAGAATCGCTCGAGTCACTGTGGCACCACTTTTCACTCGGTAGTTTAATTTAATAGTGAGGATGCAAAAGTTTTTGGATGATAATGAAACCACCACGAGCTAATTTGTGTAACGAATCAATTAGAAGGCTAAACAGCTCATTTTTCTAACCTTCCTTTCCTCTGTCGCTACAGGAAAACTACTTTGGTGAGGACGACATGTACACAGACTTTGAGGAGGCAGTATCCAGCCCTGTGTTGTCCACCTCCACCTCTTCAGGCCTTGGTTGGTCTCCTCTTGGAATGGAAGACAGCGAACAGAAGGAAACCTCAGACATCCATCCGCTGGACCTGCGCCCCTGGGACATCACCGTGTACATCAACCTCTACAAAGTCCACGGCCGACTGCCAATGGTAAAACAGATGACTGCCAAGTCTATTTAATGATTTGGTTTGAGAAGAAAAGAGCAAGAGAGAGAGAGAAGTGCATCAAAGATGATTCTTAATGTATTCCATCAGTAGTGTGAAATAAAAATGATAAAAATGTGCAGTACAGACATAGAAGACAAGAAAAAAAAAAATATTTGTAGTATGTATCATTAAGTCTACTTTATTTACCCCCATTGTGTTGATGCATGTTTATGAAAACAGCTTGATGTACGAGTCCACATGTTTACTCACTGTTTCTCGTTGCCTCCAGCACTGCAGCAGCGAGGGTCCCGAAGGTCCGTCCGGCTTCCTGGAGCGTCTGTGTTTTGAGATGAAAAAGGGTTACAAGGAGACGATGCTTCAGCTGCTCCTGTCTCCCATTCACATCTTCATCAGCGACAACTACCAGGTCCGGAACACAGCTACACTTGCCCGATGTTATGAATATTTTGGTGCAGTCGTTGCCTCTTCTTAGGTCTTATAGGAAATCGCTTGAGAAAAAGATGTAGCAGCACACAAGAAAATGTAACAACAATAAAACAAAAGTGACATGTCGTGCTCAGCATTCATCTTTCTAATTACAAAGGGTAATCAAGACAGTATAATTCTGAAACTGTGTGGTGGAGAGGTTAAATAATTCATACACAAACAACTCTTCTTTAATCGGTGTGATTCAGTCTTTACGAAATGCCCTGAATAAAGCTCGAGGGTCAGTGTTGCATCATTTAAAACATGTTTTTCACCAGCCATGTTTGCATAAGCACCTGCATATTGTACAACCACATAGAATTTCTAAGCTTTAGCCGTGAGTTGAATATCTTTCCTTAATCCCTGACAAAGAATGTGTGACCCTCATCTCGCTCCTCGAGTGAGACAAGAAGCTCTCTTTTTATGGCACTTACAGGGATACAATAAAAATGAATTTCACTTTATTTGAAGCTGAAATATCCCTCAAGTTGTTCAGTTTCTGTTTGTCACCCAGTGAAGTAAGAAAGTAGAAATATTTGACTGTCGTTTGATGTCCACAGCGTCCCACAGCGGATGGGGTTTTGAGGGATGGTCACCTGAGTCTGTCAGGCCTACAGATGAGGGCCCATGCCATGTTCTCCGCTCAGGGCCTCCCACTGGGCAGCGACACGCTGGAGTACGCCTGGCTCATCGACATGCAGGCTGGGGGGCTGACAGGCAGGGTCTCTGTTCCACAGGTATGTATGTTTGTTTGAGTGGTTTGGAATGTGGAAGGGATAAATGTTTGCAGCTTTAGATTACGATCATGTGACTACTTTTCAAGTCATGTTTTCTAAAGCTTGCTCGTTTGTTCAACATAATTCCATCCAAAAATAACCCGGCTTTAATGTATTCCCTCTGCTTTGCCCACCTTCACAATGACTGTATGTTACACATTTTTGATTCTGTGCAGTTGCAGTAAATGCTTGTGTTGATATTAAAAGCACAAATGTGTCTGCCTGTGTGTGTCTGTTTGTGATTATCAGGTGGCCAGTTTGATAGAGTGGGGTGAGACCTTCCTCTTCCATGGGGTGTCCCGAGAGTTCCAGCTAGAACAGCCCAAACCCTCTGTCATCTGCCAGCACGGCGCTGACCGTCGCATCTGCGATGCCAAGGTACAAACAGGCAGTATAATGCCACACAAGGTCTGAGCCTCATTTCTCACGTTTTCTCTGCTAAAGCTGTCCAGCTTTGAACTAGTTAGCAGCTGCGCGTGTCTGAATCTCACGCTTGAAGCTATTTAATTAGCTCGTTACGGCTGTTGTTTCTTGTGTGTGAGACTTGAATGTTTGTCGGAACTGTCCAGTAAGAAAGTACATGTACAAATGGCACCGGATAATATAATAGACCACTGTGAACCTTTTCTCTAATGATGCATGATTCATGACTCAACTGACCCAGCTTCGAACACAAAACTATTGATCTACTCACAGCAGCCGTACATAGCACACATACCCAACACCATGATGTGTGAAGTAATATTAAGAGAAAACGAGTCTGTTTCACAAAATGTCTTGTTTGTAAGTGAATACTAACAAGGATATTTTTAAAAACTGCCTGAGAACTCTCATTAGTTTTTGACGACTGAGCAGCTGTGGCTGCAGGCTATGTAGCAGTATGTAAAGCATAGCCAGACTAAATTAAAGATTTGTTTCCTTGCGAGCACAGAAAGTTTAAAAGGGACTGAATGATGGCTGTCTTTCAGATGAGCTGCCTGCCAGGTCACTGCCGCACATCAGAGGAGCTGAAGTACACCATGACCCGACTGGCCATGGATGGAGTTGACCTCTTCGTTGTGGAGCACGGCTGTGCTGCTAACATCAAGGTAAATAGCAACAACCATCCATGTGTTGGTGTTTTAACTAAAAATAAAATATTTATGTGTCAAAATATCAATTTTCCCTTTAATTCCTCGCTCCCCAGACGGCTATCATTCGCGTGGCCAACTGCAACCTGCACAACCAGGCAGTAGGAGAGGGCATCAGCGCCGTGGTGCAGGACGTAAACATCCGGCAATACATTGAACAGCAGCAGCACACCGAGGCGACCAGGCTACAGCCAACTGGACAGGGGCAAGGTCCGGGTCAGCCGCTTGGTCTCGGTCAGCCCCCTTTGCTGCGACGCTCTGTCTGGCTGGAGGCAGGTTCAGTCAACCTGAACCTCATCACAGCAGACATTGCCCTGGCTGCTGACCACCCAGCCAAATGTGAAGTCCAGAGGCATTTTCTGGAGCTACACGACGCTCAGACCAAGAGGTAGAAAACTCAGACTCTCGTTTACTCTTCCGTTGTTTACCCTTTCAAGCACTTTTCATTTTGAGCGTGGGGGAGGAAAAGATTCCTCCATTTGTCCCTCAGCTATCCCAGAGCACCATTTTGACATTTTGGCATTTCTTGTTTATATCATTGGCCACTGTGGTATACTTTTATTTCATTTGTGAATTTGCTTACAGCAAGCTGCAGCCTCTAATGTTTACAAAAATGTCAAAGCTGAAACTTATTTTCAAAGTGGAAATGACTCACTTGCTCTATCACCCCTCTGTATGATGAGTCATTGATACAGTTGTTGTAAGATGTTCAGCTTGTAAATTTATTTAAGCAAAACAAGATGATTCTTTTGCTGTCATATATGAAGATGCTGCTCATCATATGTGATAATCAGCTGGTAGATTGGCCGACTACTGTGATGATAGATTTAACATAATGATTCAAGAGCTCATTAAAGGTCTGCAGGGAACCATTATCAGTACAGATGTTCTTGTCTGGCTTGTAATTGCACATGATCTTTCTTATTAGTTTAGCTAAATGCTAATATCTGAGAGTTATGAGAAATGGTTATGTTTGTACGTTCATGATTCATGGAGTGTATGCCAAAGCAGAACCAAGATCTGGAAAATTCAAAGGAAAACGTTGTTATTTTTCAACCTAGATTTTATTTTCCAATGTTTTTTTTTGTCTAAGTGACTAATGGAGACAACCATTTCTGAAATTGGTCCAGTATTGAGTGAGAGTTCTGCAGCCAGCTGTCACAAACAGGCTGCAATGTGTAATCCTTGGGGGCACCGTCGAAGTACATTCACTGAAAGTGCTTGTATTTGCCACTGACAGGCTCGGATAGTTATTACAAATGTCTGACAACATTATGGAAAGGACCTTACAGAGATATATGTTTTTGTTCAACAGTAAGATCCTTTTTGTTTAAGCAGAAACAGCCATTACTGTATATCGCTGTTTTAAAGCCACCCGACTCCATTGGAAGAAAAACAAATTTTATATTGCAGATTGCAGTAGTTGTTTGTCTACTCTTATCTGTCGCTGCCTCAATAGATGAGTTTGTTTGTGTGATTGTGTGACAAACTAACTCAAGATTACATATTGCAGTGCTTTTGCGGCTTCGAAGCTCTGGCTTGATACTGAACCTATTGCAAAAATTGTCCCCATTAGTCACAAAACATGGTAAAATAGGTCTAGGTTGCTAGAGCCGTGAAGTGTCTGACTCTTTTAGTGATCTACTTACCCCAAGTCCTCTGTCATCATCTCTCCCTTTACCCTCTTCTCTTCAGACTCTGGTTCCTGTGGCCAGAAGAGGCTGGCATCCGCAACAAGCGCAGCAGGAACCGCTGTGGCTGCCTCGGAGGCTGCAGATTCTTTGGAGGTACCAACATGGGCCTAGACTTCTTTAAGCTTGAAGAGCTGACGCCCTCGTCCTCGTCTGCGTTCTCTTCTTCCAGCACTGAGTCAGACATGTCTTACGGGCAGTCTTTGCTACAGCCTGGGGAGTGGATTATTACCAAGGAAACACCCAAAGTGGACGGTATGGATTTGCAAATGTTTCATTTATTACTAAAACAGCAGCTACTCTCTCATTACAGGGCAACTGGGAGTAAGAATGCAGGTCTTTGTTTATCTAGGAATTCATTACATGAGAATTTATTGTATTATATGGTAATATATTGAGATTTTTATTATTATCTTGTCTGCCTAATCAATGATCTTTAAACTTTCATGTGTCACCAGCTTCCTATAAAACAGAATGTATGCAGGGAGTGTAAAACACTGAATGTAACATACTGATACAGAAAGAAATGTGTGGGAAGTGATAACAGTTAGTACACCTATTGTGTGTTTTTCCCAGGGAGAGTTGTGGGACTTAAGACGGACACACACTCGCCGTGCCTGCCCCCTGAGCTGCCTGAGAGACGTCAGCAACACCTCAGTCTCCAGGTGCCCCAACGCTCCCACAGCTCCGCCTCTTCCTCTGAAGAAAATAGTTCCTCCAGTGCCGCGTTGCCCCTGCTGGCCGGAGAGAGGGACACTCCCTCGCCAAGCACAGAGGAGCGTATGTTCCCCATGAATGGCAAAAGTCCAGCAGAGTGAGTAACAGCCAGACTGACAGTCTGTTGTCTACATACTGTGTTTACTGTAACATAATGTGATATATTTATGTATGTGGGTTTTTCTAATGTTAAAATACAAGAGGTCAGAGCATGTAGGACTAACTAGAAGGCAGAACAAGCCAGGGTGTAATCACTTATTTTCTACTCTGTCTGTGCAGCACCCTAGGGGAGGTCCCAGAGGTCTCGCCCGTCTCACCTAACAGCTCCCAGGACCGCTCCTCAGTACGCTCACCCCTGTGCTCTCCTCTCAAGCGCCAGTCCTCTGTGCACTCAGGCCGACTGGGCAGCACCAAAAGCCTGTCGGCTGCCGTCTTCAACGACAAGCCTCCGCCAGTTTTGTCCGGAGGCGTCCAGTTCAGCAGCGAGGTTTCCCGCAGCGACGAGAACGTCCTGGATTCACCACGTCAGCGCAGGAGCTATGGCTCATTTCCCTTCACGCCTTCAGCAGACTCCAACACCTTCCATCAGTACCGCTCTGCAGACTCCAGCATGTCCGTGGCCGACAGCGAGGCCTACTTCTCCGCCACTGAGGACTTCGAGCCAATCAGCAGCGCCGATGAAGGTCCAGGGACGTACCCGGGGCGCAAAAAGAAGAGGAGGCAGCAGATGCAGCAGCCACAGCAGCCTCCGTATCACATGGAGAACTACAGGTCAGCTTAGATGATGATATACTGTACTTTGGTACTTTGGAAAATGGAGCGTGGAATATTCTGCAAGGGGCACGCCGCTCCAGTGGAGCTCACAAAAGTTCTCAAAGTTAAACAGTTTGTTTCTTTAACGGAGATCTAAAACAGGACTTGGAAGATGGTCAGATGAAGTGCAAGGTTAAGAATGGGATTAAGGTGATGGTAGAGTCTAGACAGCTCACAGCTCTCAGTAACATCAAAGCGTCTCTCATTTCTCATCTGTAAGAGCAGATGAATTAATGACCCATTTAGCAAGTTCTGACCTTGCTTGAAATGTCACCCTTTTAAATAATGTTAAAAGGGCCGTTCTGAAGAAGTTTTGATTTATAATTTCAAGGTCGTGATGAATGCAGGAATTAGATTTTTTTCATCAAGTTTCTCCAATTTTGTCAGTTCCCCTTTGTGGGCGCAAAATGTTAAGGGTATTATCATGTGAGTTTCCAAGATTTTACGAAATAGATTCACATGGTTTTAAAGGACCAGTCTGTGGAATTTAATGGCATCTAGTGGTATAGTTTGTAATTGCAAGCCCCTCACCTCACCCTCTCCTTCCTAGTATGAAGGACAAACCAGGGTGGCTGAGAACGACCCTATCTTGAGCCAGGTGTAGAAACATTGTGGTTCAACATTTTGGACTGGAAGAGGACCCGTGGTGTCTGTAGACATGAGAGACTCATTCTAAAGTAACAAAAAAAAAATCATTCTTTTCAGGTGATTACACACTAATGAAACATTTTTATTCCATTTCTGACATATTATGTAAATAGAGACGCCGCACGCTAGAACCTCTGCACATTGGAATGAAAAACAGGCAGTGAACTATTTCATCAAATAACTTCTGATGACTCACACTGACATCTTTACAATGATTGTACATTTTACAGGAATACATTAAGAGTGTTATGACATTTTAATGTTTGATTCCCGACAAGTTTTGCATTTCATGGCGTTAAGCAACTTGTCTCGGAGCTAAACACGTCGCAGCTTTCATTTATTACTTTGATACGGTCATGCGAGGACGGATGTGAACTAGACTGGCTGTAGCAAATGAGATGTTTGATCCATGGGCAGCCACTTACCGCTGGTGTGTTTGTGCAAATTGGATTTCAGTCTTGTTCTGCAACCACCTTGTCATTTTTCTATTACCCCCAAAAATGTTCTCGCATTGATTCCAGCACGCTTTTTTTGATTGATACAGCGCCCACACACAAACACACAGAATCAATTCAGTCTCATGAAAGGCTTCAGCTGGCACAAGCCTGTGGAAACACAAAGCTGAATCTCAACAGAACACAAAACTTTATTCAGAAAAGAGGTGCAATAGATTCTGGCTGACATACTGTTCAACACCTGGTTAATGTCGACATTGTTGACGTCACTGCTCTTGTATGAATGTGTGAGGCTAAATTATAGAGCAGAACACTAAGAGGATTTTAAGGGTTTGTTTGACTGCAACAGGAGTGACATCCAAGTGCAACAAAAGGCCATTTGCCACCAAACAGCATTTTTTTTACTTACTTCTCCAGCCGGAGCTCCATCTACCACAGCGTTGAAGGTCCTCTCACCTACGTTCTCAATGGGGAGCTGATCACCGAGCCACGTCCCCTACCCCTGCCCCCGATGCTGCCACCTCTGCCTCCGCAACCCCTGCCCAGCCACACTTCCCAGGCCTCCTTCGTCTCAGCCCTCGCCATGGAGGAGGAGAGCTCGGTGGAGGCGGAAAAGACGGCGGAACCCGGCCCTGTGACTCGCCAGCCCCACGTCATGGCATGCTACCAGAGCTACCTAGCCCACTACCAGGTAAAGTTAGTTATACGTGTGGAAATGCTGCGTATTAGCAAGTAGGTTTATTATTCACTGTGATTATTTCTGTGTCCAATTAAAACACTTTACTGCACCTCTGCCAGGTCACAAATTGGTCTGTCAAGCAGCCCACTAATAAGAGGACCTCCAAGTCTTCTCTGCACCGCCCCCTAGATTTGGACACACCCACCAGCGAGGAGAGCTCCGCCTCCTTTGACCAGCTCTCTGTCCCCAGCTTTAAGGTGTTTGTGACTTCCTGTCTTTGGCTGTTAAAATGGTTAAATGGTTCGTGTGTATCCATAATACACACAGTAGACCAGTTTGGAGGAGTGACTTTTTCTTTTGTGTTACAGGTGATAAAGCAAGGCCTCTCAGCCAGCTCTCTACTGGACAGAGGAGTTCAGCTGATGGGAGAGAACAACAGGTATTTCATGCCACACTGTTTGATCCTTCTTTGTGTACTTGTATAGCTTCACACTGTCCTGTGCTTTGTATTATTGATAAAGAAAAAAAAGTATCATCTAAGATGGTCTCTTTGTTCCTCTACAGTACGCCATATACCCCGCTGGATAAGAGAGCCATGGAGAACACAGATGAGGACACGACAACAGATGACTGGACTCTGGAGCAGCCCTTAGCTCAGACCAGGACCACTGCCATCGTGGAGGTGAAGGGAGCCATCAATGTGGTCCTCACGCCTCTTGTGGCCGAGTCTCTTGACAGGTAGTAACTAATCCTTCATGTTGTTTTTGTTTTATTCAAATCTGTGTGTTGTTTGTCTTTGGTCTGCTTGTCTT
Source organism: Argyrosomus regius (assembly GCA_946959425.1). Classification (NCBI taxonomy): domain Eukaryota; kingdom Metazoa; phylum Chordata; class Actinopteri; family Sciaenidae; genus Argyrosomus; species Argyrosomus regius. The sequence goes on along the minus strand of OX336887.1, from coordinate 17,431,304 downwards.
GCTGCTTTATTGACTCACATCTCCCTTCACGCCAGGTTTTCAGTCTCAGTTTGAAATATTTGGCAAATCTTTCTCACACTTTAGACTCTTAGTTAAGTCTTTCTTTTAGCCTGAAGCTAAGATTTGACCTTAAGCCAATTTAATCCCATTGCACACTGCATCGTGGATCTGAAATTCTGCTGACGGTGTTTCAGTGTCTGGCCTCGCTCTCTGTCGTTCACCAGTGTGAATCTTTCAGTTTGCCAAAGGCTAACCGCGCTGGGTTTACAGTGGTCTTACAGGCACTTAGCTCTTGGCTAGTGCAGCGTGGAGGTTACTGTAGCTACAAGGTTGAATTATACTTATTAAATTTGATTATACTTGGGAAGTGTGATTTCTGAGTCAGCTATGGTTTGTGAAGTGCTTTACAAATATCATTTTTTTTGTTGTTTTATGACAACTATCTATCTGTTTGTTGTCTTTCAGGTATATTGAATCCATGGTTCACTTTGCCAGTATCCGACATCCTGCAGCCATTCTAGATGACCTGCATGGGAAAGTCCTCAATGAAGCCTATCAGATCAGCAAGTCCACAGTCACTGAGTCCGTAAGTATAACAATGCACAGAGCAGATTAATATAGTTTGATTTGTTGATATTTATTCATCACGATAGATGTTTTTGAATGCTGTCACACAGCTGATTAATCAGAGTTTGACGTAGGAAAAGCTGTCCTCGTGATGGTGTCGAATGTGTCAACTATTTCTCAACAGTATGAAATAAGTGTTTCTCTTCTAAATGCTTTGAGCGTCACGATTGTGGCTTTTTTTTTTTTACCCAATGACTGATGTCCCACTGTTTTGGATCTGCACAGAGCCAAACAGGCAAGCAGGAGCACAAGCTGTCCAAGACGGAGGGCACGACCCCTGGCTCGCTCAACATCTCCCATGGTCAAACAGACCTGTCTGTCAAACCAGATAATGTGAAAATCAAGGGCCTGCAAGCCAACGTCTCCATCCCCAAGGTAACGGCCATGACCCCAAATAATGAGAGGCCGGCAGCGTTCCTCAAACTGTGACCAAGGGAGGTCCAAGAGCCAGCACAGAATCGATAGCTTTGCTCTAGATCACTTAACATTTCAACAATAAATATATACAGCACAGCGCACAGATTATTGTGTAGGATGATGATAGTTTATCAAATTATTAAGCCATACGCCTACGAAATGTAGCCTGTGCTGTCAGAACCATTAAGATTCTTTTTTTTATTCCACTGAATGGAAGTTAAAGTCTGTTTACACGAAAAGTTAGACTGTATACATAATACATTTTTGTTAGTGTTGCAGTATTGATTTTGCTATTGTCCTCTATGTATCTTCATATAGAGAAATCATAAAAAATCTTACTTTTGAGGAAAATATCCTCACACACACAGTATGACTTATCTGCTTATGACTGTATTCATCCCTGTGGAGCAATAATTTATCTTTCTAAAGAGCTTCTTGTGAGAAAACGCGATTATTTATATCCATAGCAAGGGCTATTTTTTGAACAACAGTATTTTACAGCACAGTGGAGTTCACTTGAGTTCGATTTAGTTGTCCGTTTATATTTTGTTTTCTCTTCCCGCAGGTGAACCTTTGCCTCCTGCAGGCTTCTGTAGAGGAGGGGTCACCGTCTTGCTCCAACAAGTGCGTCACACATGTGTCTCTCGTGGCGCTGTGCTTCGACAGGATTGCCACCCAGTTCAGGATGAACAGGTAACGCATCGACTGCTCCTCATGTCAGTGTTTGTGTACAATGACTAAGCTTTTTGGAGTATATGCGCTCAGGGCAAATCTGCTTAGGTATGAAGATGAGATAATATGCCCGTTGGCACATTCGGGTGTGGTTGTTTGGGTGTTACTCTTTGGGAAATTGGGACTCATTTAGATTTTATACAAAATCAACAAATTGTATTTCTCTGACTCCGCAACAGCAGAAAAGCTCAAACACAAACGCAGTTTCTTTCTCCTTCTTTCAGGGGTATTGTAGAGGAGACACCCAACACTACAGAACATGGCCGACCTTCAGTCATGTTGGAGAAGTATGCCTCAGCCACCAAGATGCAGCCACAGTCTTCTGGCTCGCTGCGATCCAACGCCGGCATCGAGAAAGGCAAAGAGATCGCTGCCAGGCTCAACATCCACCGTATTCACAGCCAGCTGCGAGGCCTCGACTCCACAGGTCGGTTCAGGAGAACAACAGCCTGTTTTGATCCCCTGTGCCACTTTTTGAAGCATTTAACTGACCTTTTACATGACCTGCGGCCTCTATGTTAATATGCTGCATGAGTTGTCCCCAGACAGGGTGCAAAGGTGCCTTTTCTTGACCTACAGTATCAAGCAAAACTATTTAGACCTTTTGACTTTTTGTGTATTCTAAGGTTATTTTAAAATGCTTTTTTCAGATATTTGGCTCCTTCTAACTGCAAAAAGTTGCGTTGCTTCCTTTCTTTTTGTAGACATTGGCACATGTGCCATCACAGCAATCCCTTTTGAGAAGTCCAAAGTGCTGTTTGGCCTGGAGGAACTGGAGGAGTTTTCACTGGTGGATGAAACCGATGCCCAGGCCACTGCAGGCGATCTCAGCCGTTCCACTGCTTCTCTAGAGAAATGGGGCTGGATCATGTTTGAATGTGGTATCGAGAACCTCACGGTCAAAGGTGAAACATCCCAAACTCTCTGAGCATAGAATGTAGAGAGCAAAGAATGTAAAAGATTGCTTGAGTTGTACAAAGAAGGATGCGGGGGAATTCATTACAGATTTGTGAATGTGCTACACTTTGTGTTGCAGGGGGCCGTCAGTCAGGAGCCATTCTTTACAATGCATTTGGTGTGATGGGCCGCTCAGACACTGGAGGGAAGACGGGTATGTCCAAGTCCAACGGCTCGACAGGCTCTCAGACGGGCAGTGGTTACAGCACTGACGTCTCTGATGACAACCTGCCACATGATACTATCAGCCCTGCCTCTGATGTCAACGAACACTCGGACTCAGACGACCAGGTGACATTCTGATAAAACGCTCTCCATACATTCCTCCCTCAGATTTATTTTGCTCGGGTTCAGAAAACTACCCAAACCATGGATTTAGAATTCTTACCATGACATTTGAATCCTCTGCAGAATTGAGTTCCACATTCTCTTTTATCTGTTTCCCGTGAGTTTGACACACACATGAAAGCTGACAGCTACCTCGAACTTTCACTTAAAATTAATTCTCTTCAAGCCAACTTCTTCTTCTTTATTTTATCTGCCCCTCTTAGTTCACTGCATTAAAATGTAACTTATTGTGAGTTTACAAGCCCCTAAATGTCTCAGAAGGTGCATGTGGATGTGAACTAACAGAGAATCAAAGCTCTAATCCACTGATATGAACCAAAATGCATATGTGCGACGAGTGTGAACTATTCATCGGTTTCTTTTTGCGTTTTTGTTTTGAAAATTTGATAATATCGCTGCCTATTGCCAGTCTTTGGTTCAGATTTAATAACTGTGTTGCACAAGATTAGCTCCTTAAGACTGATTCTGATGTGTATCAAAAAATTATTTTCAGTCGAAATAATCATGTTGAGCCTGAAGAAAGACGTTCAAGTCGTCAATATAGGAAAAAGACTTTGAGAGGGGAAATAAGTCACAACAGATCCAAGCTGTAATTAGGCTGAAAGTGATGTGTTGTGGCTCCTGAGCTGCAATACTGGAACTCATACCCACCAGCCGGTCTAGTCCACCGCTAACCCTGTTTTCTTGTGCTCCGTAGGATGAAGGGGTGGAGTCAGATGACTTGAAGAAAGACCTCCCCCTCATGCCCCCACCTCCTGACTCCAGCAGCATGAAGCTGACCATCAGGGAGATCTGGTTCAGTTTCGCTGCTCCCACGAACGTGCGTTCACCTTCACAGGCCATCTCCAGGTACGACTCCACTAACATTAATAGCCTTCTTTGCAAACATTCTTTCACTTGATTACATTAAACTCATGATTTGTGCTTCATGGTTAACAGGTAATCTGGTGTATTTTCCATGGAGCTGCACAAATAAACAAGATTTCATAGAATGTAGCTGGTAATAGTCATTATGGATAACTGTATATGTACACATTCGTGAGAAATAAGCCAGGGTGAAATATACCAGAATTTTCTTTGAAGTTCAGAGAAAAACACATTTCGCCATCCTCTGGCTGAAGTACTGTGAGCTCACTAGTTGTGCCCCTTAAGTGGCAGTAGTGTGAAGGCAATACAGTGTGATGAGTACCATATTATCTGTTGGAGAGGGGTTTTTTTTTTTATTATTATTTTTTAGGAGAAATACTCTCTAGTGTGCCCCTGGCAAATGGTTGTCAACCATTGTCAACTTTGCTGCTGATGCAGACTTGTCAGCCTCACAGATAATCAAAGTGACAGGTGCATTCTGGGTTTTGAGTTTTATTATAACTCAACTGAGTGCAGTTCAAAATCTGTTGAATAATAATAATAATACATACGTTACAAACATATTACATACATAACATGATTTAAAATAAGAAGAGAGAAGTATAAATATGTTTTAGGATATATTGATCAATAATATGGGGTGATTAAAAAACTCCTCCGACTCTCTTCTGTGTTTACAGGCAGTTAAATCTGCTCAGCACAGCCACGCCAGCGATAGGAGCCTGGCTGGTTCCCATCGACCAGCTCAAATCTTCTCTGCGCAAACTGGACATGGAGGGCACGCTGCGGGTGTGTGCTGTCATGGGCTGCATCATGACAGAAGCTCTTGAGGTCAGCATTACATCTGTAGACCTAAACAGACGAAGAATGTTAAGAAGTTTACCTCAAACCTAGCGTCCACTTGATTTGATGTGCACTCGTTTGAAACTTTCCTTTTGCCTTTTTTTTTTGTCATTCCCCAACAGAAAAAGAGCATCCACATCCCCATCCGGAGCAAGTACAACCGCGTAACTAAACGAGCTCGCTACCTGCACGAGAATCCCTCCTGTATGCTTTGTAACATCCTTCACCGCTATCTGCAGCAGGCCGACTACTCTGTCATAGAGGAGGCTACCATGGTCAGTGCGACGCCTCTGAATCTCCTCTTTTCTATCAGTTTATGAGACCTTCACTTAAATTGCTACTAAAATTGATGCTATACGGTCTCATTTGGATTACAGCCGGCAATTATTTTAAGTGGTCTTAAGTGCTCTTGGCTCCCCTTCACTGTTTTAATTCATCCTTCGTCAGTGGCATCAATCCAATTCTTTCCTCTTCTCCTTTACATCCCAGAATGACGGCGTTCCAGCACTTGTGACTCTAAAGAAAGGTCTGGTTGCTTTGGCCAGACAATGGATGAAATTCATTGTGGTAACTCAGGGCTTCAAGGCTATAGGTCTAATGAGGCCCAACCAGCTTGCCAAACCCAAGGAGCCTCAGCAGAGCCTGGGTGAGACCATCTTGGGCCTGGACAACGGTGCCGCACTGCAGAGTGACACAAGCGCCGACGGAGCTGAATTTGAATTTGACGCAGGTGGGAACTTAGAGCTTTCAGTGTGTTTAATATTAGTTTGACATGCCCATCTGTTACCACAGATGGACTGGTAAACTCCTGACCTCGACTTCTCGGTGTTTGCACAGCAATAAATAGGCTGTCAACTTCTTGAGATGTAGTGTATATATTTAGTATGAATGTTCATGTTTTACATTTAGAGCAGTCACATGGTTCTTCTAGGAGTTTTATTTTATTTAATTATTGTGAAGCCACAGTGAGTGAACACACCATGTTGCTGGAGGGAGCATGCAGTCGTCCCCCGCCAAAGGAAGGGAACTCGGGTCCCGTTAGTGGAGTCGAGATCATGAGGAAACTGTCCAAGTCCCACACACACAACGAGTCTGCACTCAGGATAAAGGTACAACTCTGCGACTTAGAACGTCTTTGTGTCTGTGTCTATCTGTTGTAAATCCTTACTGGGTTGCATTAGATTGCACAATTATACCTAATAAATGCATTGTATAAATGTGCATAAACATAGGGCTGCAACTACCGTTATTTCCATTCCTGATTACTGTATCAATGTTTTTTCTCAGTTGTTCATCTATGAAATGTCACCAAGCAGTGATGACGTCTACAAATGTGTTTTGTCCAACCAACTGTACAAAACCCAAAGATGTTGTCTAACATAGAAGAAGAAAACAGAAAACCAGACAAATATTCTGATCTGAGAAGCTACAGACAAGATTTTTTTTGACAACAATTTTGATAAATTGTTTTTTAGGCAAAAATGTTGAAAATTCTGTGCCTCCAGCTCTTCAAATTCTTAGTTTCCTCAGAATACATTTGACAAAAAAACAAAACAAAAAGAAGTCGTCACCTTGGGCTCTTGCCTCTCTTAAAATCTGCGATGAACCTTTTTCAGACCAAACCTTTAATCAAGGAAATAATAAGCAAATTTATTGTAATAAAACTAATTAGTTGGTTGCCCCAGAAAGACACTGTCTGTCTGCTGTGCTTTCCTGACTGTGGTGTGAAGGTGATACCACCGTTTGAAAGCCAGGAGCGATCAGAGCTGACGTTCGGTGGCGAGAGATTTCCTCTCTCTCTCCACCAAATCAAACCGTAACACTTTAGTTGAAACCATCTCAGGGTCTGTCAAGGTTATTCAACTCTTTTGTCAGAAAAAAAAAGTACTACCTCAACTCTGGATTATTTCCATAATGGATCATGGCAGCCACTTCGTATCCCACTCATGTTTCAAATATAAAAAGCCACAGGAGGTGTTATAGTGTGAACATGACCTCCTCTCAGTAATCTGTACATTTGTCATACCCAGGGCTCCCATCCATACCAGTCACTGAGCTACACCAGCGGTGACACAGCAGCTGACTCACCCGCCCATGTGAGCCGCGCTGGCCTGCCGGCCAAGGACAGCCCCAGGAAGGAGAGCCTCCTGAGCAATCTGACGGGCAGCTTTCGGAGTCTGCACAACCTGCTGGAGGGCATGCCCCAGAGGAACGAGCCGTCTGCCGCCACTGCAGCCAAGAGCAGCTCCCTAACTCGAACAGGTAATCACGGAAGCACCACTGTTGTGTTGCACTGCTTGCAAACTCCGGTATGTGGAAGATACAGAAGGACAGCAGAATACAACGTTTAGCTGATTTTTATTACCACAGTGTAAAAGTCATTTTTGCTGCAAGGCTGACCTCTACCGTTCAACAGTGTGAACAGTAACAGACTAAAATTCACAGCTTGGTTCCCCTTTAAACACATGCCAACAGTGAATGAATATGCAATGTGTCATAAGTTATTTACTTTGTTTCACGCTCTAAACATACAGCACCCCGGCTGATATCATCTGATGTATCTTCATAAAAGCAGAAACCAGAGAGGGAACTAAAAACAAAAATAAAGCATACCGTCTACATGTTTCGATTCCTCATGAACGTGTATGCGAGCATGATACAAATTTTGAAATCCCCAAATCTGAATTTACATGAACTCTGCGTGCCTCTCTGATTGAAGATGAAAGTTGTCTGTGAACAGCAGTCGGTATCTCTGTGATGTCTGTATTTTTTTTTTTTCTTTCTGTAATCCACTCCATGATGTAATGTGCTCTCAATCTCTTTCTTCTGGGTCTCAGGGAACAGCTTAGGGACAGACATGCTGACCGAGCACCCGCTGCTGTCAGAGCCCTCCTCCGTCAGCTTTTACAACTGGATGTCCAACGCTGTGGGCAACAGGACGGGGGCTGGAGCCCAGGACTCCCCGGTTAACCGCTCCCAGCACAACAGCCTGCAGACAGGTGAGACACCGTCGACTCCAAGATTGCACTGGAGTGTTTATTCCTTAATATTTGGATCTCAGTTGAAACGATTTATGTAGTACCTTGAGGGAACAATGCTGCTATTTTTTTCTTCTTGAATTGTTAGAATAGATACTAATCATTAACAGTAGCTAGAACAGCTGAGGAACTCCATTAAATGTCCATATAATGTTGCTGTTTTACTAGACCCACCGGATTCTCCTGTCAACCACTACCAGTACCAACCACTACCAACAGTTAACAGTCCAGAAGGAGGTCAGGGATTGTTGCTCAGTGTTGTGCTGATGGTGTTGGTGAACTAATCATTTAGCTAGCAGTTAGTTTGTCCCCCTGTGTGAGTTCAGTAGTCACCTAGAACTCCTAAAAAACCTGGAAACTCAATAATCACGCTGGAGAACACTTGGATATCAATCTAACAATTAAGACTGTACATTGTGGGTTAACATCACTAAGTGTACATTTATTCTGTGATTATAGTATATAATTAAAATTACTATTATTCATTTTAAAAGTTATTCTCAAGTTTGTTTAATTGCAAGACCTTCACATCTTCACTGAGAGCCATATGGAGTTTTACCATTCAAAGCAATTCATGCCTATTTAAATAAGACTTCAAAGCAGTTTGAGCAAACTATACACACCGGGGTTGGGCGATTTACATTCTTAGTGTCCTTGCTATATATTCGGGACAGGCTATGTAGGAAATCAGGGTGGGATTGTCACGTGATTTGCGTATCCACCTACCTCACAAGGTAACATGATTCAGGCTGCAGGTTTGCTTATCACGTTTTCTCACGCGATGTAACAGCGACAGTTGGTGGTCTAGTTTGCCAACCGCCGTGGGAGACGCAAGTGGCAAGAAAACATGGGGGGGGGGGGAGTGAAATTGTAAATAAAGAGCATCTCAGAATGTATTCTCAGAAAACACGACACACACCCTATAGAGATACATTCTTGGATTAATGTAATGTTACTTATTTTAACACACACACACCGTGGTCTCCGTTTCGTGGGTGTCCTGTAGTACTGTGCATCCACAGATGGACTTACTTGGAGTAGAAACCTTGAAGCTTCCATGTTGAAGAACTTGCTTGAACTCAAGTCTGGCCTTGTGGTTATTAGTGGTCACCTAGTACAGCACTCTCTTGTCATGTGATTAATGTTCTTTAGAGATATAAAAATGTGTTTCATATCAAAAGAGTCAAAGTAGTAGCTTCTTAGGCTCCCTGGAATCCATTGTGACTGCACTACAGGCCTGCAGCGGTGCCACTGTGATGGATAGATAAAGTCATGTTGTTGATGTTTCCTCTCTGTTACCTTCCTGCCGAGCATTCTGTGAGGATCAGAGCACGTTCAGCGACCTGAAATTTAGTTCAATCCCTCACAGCGCTGCTCTTTTCCCACCCTCTGTTCCTCTGTACTCCCACTCACTTTCTGAGTTCACAAACAGCTGCACTCTGCAATTGTTTAATCCTGCCCTCAATGGTAGTTTAATATTTGGAATCACGCACTTGGATCACTGAAAAGATGCATCTTAACCATCACAGCCTTCACTGAAACTGAAGCTTTGTCCTTATCCAGGTGTCAGTCAGTGACAGCGCGGTAAATTAGCAATACTTCATAAACAGATGGAGCGGATGTGATGTGACTGCTCCAAATTGTGCATAATACCTCCTGTAATGTGATTGTTGCCTTCCATTTAATCCACTCTAACATCTTTGTTATGAGGAGCTGGAACTGCTACTTCAAGTCAAGTAACGTACTGTTGCTCCACACACTGTGGTGTCAACATATTTTACCAGGACCTGTCTGGACTCACAACACATGTATCTTAAATCTCTTTTCTGGACACCCTTAGGTGGGACGTGTAACCTGCCCACCATCCCCTCGGCTTCAGACTTCAACACGGTGCTGTCCAGCGACCAGAACACTCTCGATGGGACTCATTCCCAGCACTCCCAGCACAGCACCAGCCAAGACGACATGGCCGACATTGAGGAGGGCAACCAGTGTCCGGCTGCTGTTCAGCTGGCCGACGCTCAGGTGCTGTGAACACATCTGTCCGCATTTCTTTGTCACTTTCTGACTAAAGCTCATTAACTTGATGACTGCAGCTCTTTATTTCTTGAATTACGTGACTGTAGAATTGGTTTTGAATGAGCTCTCTCTCTCTGATTGAGCTCTCATTTGTGTTGATAGTGTGGAAACGAGCAGAATATAATTCAATTTTCAAATGATGTGTGGCAGTAATGTCACCTAGGCTCAAAAATATGTGAATCCATTCAGCCTCTGTATAATAGTTTACACAGTATATGAGCTTTTAGCTTGGTTGCATGTATTTGATTCATCTTTATCTCCCATATGTAAGTGTTGGAAGCTCTGTCTGCAAGGATCCTAGCTTAAAACAACTCACCTCATTTTGTGTCTTGATATCTGTTTTCCACCCTCAGGTTGTTTTCAAGCCTTTGCTGAACTACACAGGCATCCAGGCCCAAGACACCACTCCTCTTAGTTACAAGATGTATTTTGGAGAGCATCTGTCTTTTTCTGGCAATCTCGAGTGTCTCAGAGCGGACATCGTCGACTCTGACACTTCCAAAGAGCGGAAAAACAAAAGATCCCGGAGGTAAAAATAAATCGTATGGATGTTAACACAATTGTAAATGATTACAATTTGTAATTTTAAGTATGGAACGTCTGCTAAATGCACATATAAGCCTCCTCCTGTCCCTCCCTCTGTCTGTAGACAAGGCATGGTGAACCTCCCTCCCCTGGAGTTCAAGCCAGCGCTGCTGATTGAGACATTCAGCCTGAACGCAGTGGTGATGGAGAAGTCAACGAGCGCTCCGCAGGGCCCCACAGCAGCTCCGCTTTCCTTCCACGACCTCAACCGTCGCCATTACAACACATTCCACTGTGATTTCACCACAGCCTGCCAGGCCATCAGCCAGCGTGTGGACATGGCTTTGGTGCGCCTCATCCACCAGTTCAGCACCATGATCGACGACATCAAGGCCACGCAGACCGACATCAAGCTGAGCCGCTACACTGCCGGCTCGGCCTCCCCGACGCCTACCTTCAAGGCCCGGCCGTACCGCCACTTCAGGTCCTCGGACTTCAGCCGCAGCTCCCGGGGCAGCCTCAACGGAGCGGGACGCAGCGGAACCCAAACCCTGAAGAGCAAGAGAGGGGTGGGTGGAGGAGGAGGAGGAGCAGGTGGTGGAGGAGCGGGCGTTACAGGGGGTTTGCCATCTAACGGGCCACCGTCAGGCATGGACACACTCGGGAGGAGGGAGCCTCGGGGACGCAGCTCCCTCGGGCGCTCAGAGCGACGCACCTCTAAGGTAACAATAATAAAACTTTTCAGAACATTTTAAGAACTTATTTCAATGATTACATAGAACTTGTCAACAAAATTTCCTTTCAAAGCAACAGCCTGTGTTCATACTGAATGTTGAGACTTTCAGCCTTGACAGCGTAAACACTCTGAATGGGTCCAAGTTTGTTTCCTATCATATATTTGCAAACGGAACGTTTTTGAAAAGGTCCCATAGATTTTGAACACCCAAAGCAGCCCATTTCAGAGTTTAGGAACACAGTTGCCTTGGAACAGCCAGTACCTGTCTGAAGGCTTAAGTTAAGATCTGGCTCAAATAACGTTAAAGGATCTGATATTTCTTTAATATTCTTAGCGGCACACCTTTCCAGACCTTTAAATACGACCAGTAAAATCACAAAATTGAATTGAGTTATTTTCTACACACAAACCCTAGAGGGAGCCACGAGATAAGAATTTCAATCACCATTCACTGAAACACAGCCAGCCATTAGAAAGAAAGTATTTTATTCTGTTCAGTAAAACTTGAAAAAGGGTAAAAGCCTTCCCTGCAAAACCCTGTTTGGATTGATAGAAGTCTGGGATATGAGGATTTTTATCAACATGTCCACAGTATCTTCCACAAGTATAATCTAAACCAGGCAGAAACAGTGGAAGGAAATAAGTAGACCAGACTGTTTATTTCCCCTTCAGCCCAGTGATGCATGATGCGACATTTCTATTTGTTTCATAATATAAAACATTCTGTAAACGTCATCAGGTGTCGAGGAAAGGCTCCCGTGACGTGGCGGACCACATGGCCATCCAGATGGACGACTCTGACTCCATCACTGTGTCAGAGCAGAGCGAGCCATCGGCAGAATGTTGGCAGAACATGTACAAGCTGCTCAACTTCTACTCTCTCATCTCCGATCCCACTGGAATCCTGGAGAAGAGCTCCCCAGAGAACTGCCTCCCAGGTGGGAATCAGCAGTCAGCCAGCTTCTAATGCCCGTCATTTATCCCACCCGTGACGTTCCTTTTCTGCTTCCTTTAGCAGTTTTACCTTGTTTATACATCCTTCCAAACATTATTTTTTGAAGACGTACCTCTTTGTTTTCCATTCTTCTCCTTCTTCATCTCTGCTCTGCCTTACAAACCTTGCTGCTGCATCTCAATTATCTCCTGACCTGAACTATAGCTGCTTTATTCATCAAACTATCAAATTACTTATGTTTTTTTTTAAATTTTTCATTCATATTTATACTGCATATATTACAATCTTTCCCTCATACCATTGTATGTATCCTAACTATACAAATCTAGCCTTGAAATCCTCAAGGCCTTGAAAGTTTTTGAAAATACATATGGGTCATTGAAAGTGCTTGAATTTTATATATTTTGTTTTTTAGAATAGAAATTGAAGTTATTTAGATTTTTTTTTTTTTTAAACTTAACGTTAGCAAATAGGCTACGTTCTGCTGTCTGCAGTGTTGTAACAGTAATCACTTTGATCTGCATCTATGCCGTGTTGGGTCCTGGAATTAAGGGAATTGGGCCAGAGAAGTCCTTTAAAAGTCCTTGAATTTGATGTTTAAGAAGGCGTGGGAAGCCTGCATGTAATATTTCCCACTTGCTGTATTATTAATTTATTTCTAGTCACTCTATCCTGATAGTACCTTTTGCTGCTGTTATGACCCCACATTCCCAGAGGACTTCATTAAGTATGAGAGTAGCTTGTAGTGGTGGGACAGTGTTTCAGCAGAACTCTCTTTGATGCAGTGACAGAATGAGTTCCTTAGGGTCTAAAACTTTGCATTACATTTCACACTTGGTTTTTGAAAGGGCACACGTCATCCAGTTAAACCCGCAGCTAAATGAAGACTGTATTGTGGTGTACTAAAGTCATACCTCACAAATGTAGTCTTCACAAAACCTTCGTACAAACAGTATTATTGTAATAATACAATTGGAACTACAGTGTTTGACTTGACATGTGAATTGTTTTTTCCTGCAGAAGGTGGATGTCGCCCCTCCGAGCCACTCTGTAAAGTGATCTTCGAGAACGAGCAGCAGGAGCCCGCCACGCCCAACAAGCCCCCCGGTACGGGCGGGCGACGGCGCAGCCTGGTGAGCTCAGAGCCCCAGCACGTCACGCTCATAGTGTTCGGCATCGGCATGGTGAACCGAACCCACCTGGAGGCCGACATCGGCGGGCTGACAATGGAAGCCGAGCTGAAGAAGATCCACGGAAGTTTCACCCTGAAGGAGAAGATGAAAGGTTCTTATTCATTTTTTTTTACGATTCGTTTGAACTTGTTGAGTCGTGGAAGGAACAATCTGACATCAATCACGCATCAAAGCCATTCTTCGGCAGATCAATAAAACTTTTATTATATCATCTTTGTCCTGGAACTTGAATAATTCGATGAATTCCACGTCTGCAAAAATGGGTCAACAGCAATTGTCGGATAGGTAAAAGTTTTTCTTTTATGTGTTCACAGACATCCTGCACCAGAAAATGACTGAGACGTGTGCATCGGCTCACATAGGAGGGGTAAACATTGTTCTACTGGAGGGCATAACACCTGATATCCAGTACGTACAAGTTCTCTTCAACTCCTGCTAATTAGGAAAGTGCTTTAGCAATTGTTTAAAAATGAAGAAGTCGCTTAAATATGAAGGTTTTTTTTCTAGAGAGGAATTCTTTAGAAAACGAGAGAGAGAGCGCGTAATTATGTTGTGAATAGCGAAACCGAGTGTATTGATTGTAACGCCCGCTGGATCCGATTTGTTAATTGTGGCCTGAAGTTTGGAATTGGTTAAAAACTTTTTAATTATAACTAATTAATGATTTTTGGTTTTGTTTCAATATTCTTTTATTTGTTTTTAACTTTGGTCTAAAAGACACAGAACTTCTCAGCTCCAAGGTATTACAGCCTGACCAGAATGGAGATACTTAATGAAATCAAAATAGTGAGTGAAGTCAAAGAGGAATACCTTACTCTGACCTGCAACAGAACCTGCATATGGATGCTTTGATGTCAAGTACATTTGTAAAATTCACAGTTTAAACGAAAAAAGTGCTGGCGAGAGACAATTTCCAACTCCTTTCCAGCCAGATAATTTTAACAGCAGCTTTTTGTTTTCACTGCAGGCCATTTCCTCAAAACATAAGCACCATAATCAGTTTACAAGCCTTGTAGTTATGCATTCAGACAGGCTGATGTATCTCCACGCTGCTTTAATTCAGTTCAGAATTTATAACGCTGCTTCAGTGAGAAGTGTTTTTTTTTTTTTTTTATCCTTCTATTTAACAGATTCACCCACTGTGAAAATAAAACTGAATCGTGATCCTATTTTTCATACTATATGCTCTGGACTGCTCCCATGTGTTTGAATTTGTATATGCCAGACAGCTTTGCACTTTGCAGTTGTTACTGATGTATAAAATTGGTCAACATTCAGATGTAGGAAGTAAGAATGATTGCACTGCCACTCGCCTGTTTGCTTCAAATGAACGCAGTGTGCAGACAAAGGACATTGATTACGCGATAATCAACAACGGGCTCCGATGCAAATGTGTCACAATTAAAGCACGGTGTCTGCCATATTAGCAGATTGTTTTGAGATATTTGCTTCCACTCTAAGTGGCTCCTTGATGTCCTTGCTTGTGGAAAAAAAAAAAAAATGTTTTCACCTTATGGTTTCTGAGGACTGTTTCACACTTCTTCTTCTCATCTTCTTTTTACATTCCTTGTCTTTCTCTTCCAACTACTTGCATAGACTGGAGGATTTCCCAACATCTCCCACCAGCACAGCTAAACAAGAGTTTCTGTATGTTATTGCTACCATTCAGGGCTCACACGCATCAGTAAATCAAAGCTGCCCTTGATTGCACATCATTCATTTGTCTCCTGTCACCCGTGTGTGTCTTCAGTGACCAGTTTCTCAGGACTCTCCTTGTACAGATGTTAACTGTTTGTGTGTAACTGTTTCGTTGGTTACAAAAAAATAAGGGTCATCATTACTGTTGATTTCATGAAAGCAGAGTCAAGTTATTTGTGAATCCCCTGCTGGAAATGCTGAAAATATCGTACAATCAGTAAGATATTTTAGCATATAAGTATGTTGTGTATATTATAGAAGAACGCATTCATAAGTCATCTAAGAATGCAGACAATGTTGCATATTCATCTGCCATAGTGTACAAATCATTACCTTATTCCTTCATAGTGGAACATTTGTCACTGTTAACGATTGCTCACCTGTTCCCAGAAAACTTGTCCTGAATCTGCATGGCGTTCCAGTGTTTGACATCCATCTCTCATCTATTCAAATGTCCACATCACCTGGAGAAAAAAAAAAAAAATTCAATCCCGTTGCTCACTCTAGTTGACTCTGTGTTTCAGAACGGTGGTCAAATGTAACATCGCCAAGTCCCAGGCCTTGTACAGCGCCCAGCGAGGACTGAAGACCAACAACGCAGCCGTATTTAAAGTGGGGGCCATCATGATCAACATCCCCCAGCACCCGGCTACTTTGCACAGCATGATGGTCCGCAGCTCCCATCAGCTCTCGAAACAAATCTCTGACCTCATCCGCCAGCCCTCCAATGTGTACGTACGCTTCGTCTATCTTTAAACAAAGTCTCGTTTATAGCATTTTAAAAGTAATGAGTCTCTAAACTGTGTTTAAAATCCTTAATTAATCCATCCTGCAACAGCTAATGTCATCTGAATTCAATAAAATCCTCATAAGAAGTCTTTTCATCTATATAAGTGACTTCAGTAAATCCTCACTGTTGCCAGTTAACTGCTTTCAAAGCCTGTGTGTGGTCCGTTTCCATGGTAATATTCAGAGTTATGTTAATATATTTATAGAGTTGTAGGTGTGCTGAGGATATTAAACAACCTTTCTATAATTTGATGTTCACAGGAATATGAGCCAGTATCTGCAAAGCTCTGCATAACAACACACACATCAATCAAAGCAGCAATATTTTCAGTGTACTTCAGCTTTTAAACAAGTTTAGGCTGTGATGTGTCCAATTTTAAAGTCAACACTTGTACATAATGAGCCGATCCTGACTTGACTGAGTGTTATTTTTTTTTTTTTTTTTTCTCCCCTCATAGTCAACCTCCTAACAGGGAGGACACCCCCACCCCGCAACCCTCTGACAAAGCATCCAGCATCAATCAAACCCCCGTAGAAGCCAATGAGTTCCCTCAGCTTCCCGAGGGCCTGGAGAAGAAGCCCATCGTACTCAAGTTCAGCGCCATGATGGATGGCATCACCATCGGGGCTGCCCTGCTGCCCTCGCTAAAAGCAGAGTACAAAATGGGTCGCATGAAGAGCCATGGCATGACAGGTGTGTGTGTGTGTGTGTGTCAATGATTTTGATGTCAACTAATTAGCCAACAGAGCTCTGGAACATTATTTCTACCTGTCCTATGTTTTAATCCTCATTCCTAAAAAGGACATTTTATCGGTAAAACTGATTTTAAGGAATAACCTCGTCTTTCCTGTGTTAATATCAATGACGAGGCAAAAGAATAAGTCATAATAATGTTTTTTTTTCTTCCCTCCATCCTCCTGCATTTCAGGGGCGCAAACCAGTTTCACATTTGAGTTGCCAAACCACAAGCTTTGCTTCCAGTCAAAAGTATCCCCGGTGGATATGTCCACCATGCCGCCATCAGCCAGCCTCACCCTGCCTCCAGTCACCATGTCGGGAGAGTACATCATGGAGGAGCACGAGAGTCACTCAGACCAGGGCTGGGCACCTGACGACTTCCCGGCAAAGCAAGGAAACTACCTCCAAGGCAACTACCTGCGCTGTGTAGCTGAGGTGAAAGGCTCCTTCACATTTGTGTAGCCACCCGGATGTATGAACAGGGCAGCCTGTGTTGAGTTGAACTGACCCAAACTTATCTCCTCTGGCGTGCAGATTGGTTCATTTGAGCACAACCTGACCACAGACCTGCTCAACCACCTGGTTTTCCTGCAGAAGGTTTTCATGAAGGAGGTCAATGAGGTCATTCAGAAGGTCTCAGGTACTGTGCTGAAGACGCCTCTCACACACACTTAAACATAGATATTTTCATACTGCAAACTTACCTCTTATGTATGGAACCTGAATAAGCTATATCATTTTCTTTGCTGCTGTAATGGCTCAGTACTCACATCAATAAAGTTAATCTAATTTCAAACTCAAACATCTGACTGCTCCCCACATTCTGCCTATAGCAACTACTTTATCCTCACAAAACAATGCCCAAGGCACCGGCACAAATCCAGTCGTGTTTAATTCCACAGCAGTATTGATAGGAATTTCTTTAGCTCACTAAGCTTGATCGATGTAATTGTCCAACAGAGAGAGAACTGGGAGTTTGATGCCAGTTCAGGGTAAAGAATAATGAGGCCGGTGTAACTATTCACATCACAGAGGAGTCTTTTTAATGTAGCTGTACTGGGTCATAAGTACTGTATTACATATTCATGTGTGCGTACAGGTACACGAACATGGACAACTTAATTCCGCTTTAACACACACTGAAGCTATGATGTTGACTTGTATACTTTCCATGCATGCAGGAGGAGAACAACCGATCCCGCTTTGGAATGAGCACGACACCTCAACAGATGCAGACAAGCCCAAAATCCTGCTTTATTCTCTCAGCCTCATGTTCAAGGTATCCCATGTTCATGTTTCTTTCAGCATGAAAAGCCAAACTAATACGTCAGACAGTCTGGCCAAAGCAACTAGATGAAGATTTTGATCCAACTTTGTGTTGTTTTATGTAATAAAACCAGAAGAGTTTCTCTCCACGTATTTGTTATATTTTCTGAACGTAGTTTCTCTTATTCACAGGGAATCCAGATGACAGCCACAACTCCTTCTATGCGAGCTGTGCGCTTTGAGACGGGCCTCATTGAACTGGAGCTATCCAACAGGATCCAGTGCAAGGCTCAGCCCGGCGGCAGCAGCAGTTACCTTAAGCTGTTTGGCAAATGTCAAGTGGATCTCAACCTTGCTCTCGGACAGATCGTCAAGCACCAGGTACAGATCAGCCTCTTACAAGTGAAATAGAAGCGCGTACTTCTATAGCACTTTCACGGTAAAACACAAAAAAACGATCCTACAGAATCCACGTTTTTTTAAAATAAGTCTCTATTGTGCTTGATTATATTAGTTCGTGACCTGACGCAACTTCACTTTCCAGGTATATGAAGAAGCTGGCTCGGACTTCCACCAGGTGGCGTACTTCCGAACTCGGATCGGTCTGCGTAACGCTCTGCAGGAGGAGATCAGTGGTTCCTCGGACAAGGAGGCTGTCCTCATCACGCTCAACAGGCCAATTGTTTTCGCCCAGCCGGTGGCATTTGACAGAGGTTCAGTTTCCTTTTTCGCCGTATGAAATCCAACAACGCGTCAAAGCTTCAGACGGGTTAAAGCATCAACTCCCTGTGGTGTAACTAATGTTAATGAAGACCGTTTGACGTTAAGGGAATAAAAATGTCCATAAACAATTATCTATCCTACAAGAAAGTAAAATCAATCTTTAATTTGACATAAAACTGTTATTTTGTTGTGTGGGAAGAAAATTGTAACAAGTTCCTGCCTGGTTTATTGACACTGAATATGCCCTCAACTGAGCAGGAAGCTGTTGATTTTTGTATTATGTACACTGTGAGAGACAAAATTGCATCTGATTTTCACATACAGCAAAAGTCAACCGTCTGGGTCTCCAAATCTAACAAGGACACGTTCACATGACATTCAGAATCTAATCTGAAGTTCTTTCTCCCCACTTGTGTGCTCTGCTGCAGCTGTGCTCTTCTGGCTGAACTACAAGGCAGCGTACGACAACTGGAACGAGCAGCGCCTGGCCCTCAACAAGGACATCCATATGGCCACCAAAGAGGTGGTGGACAAGCTGCCAGGCATCCAGCAGACCTCAGCTCAGGCCTTCAGCACACTCTTCTTGCAGCTGACTGTCAACGACCTGGGCATCTGCCTACCCATCACCAACACATCCCAGGTAGTCTGCTTGGTTTTGATCTTTCAAAGTCAGTATTGTAGAGCTGTAACATTTCTCTTGGATGTAGATTCCCAAGTTCATTTATCATAGCCACTAATTTGAGAAACAGTAGTAATCTGTTGCTTTCAAGTGTAAATATTCACATTAACACATATTTTTATGTTTTAAGGCAGATAATTAACCAGAGAGCTCAAACCTCTTACAAGTTTAAGCATCTTTGATTGGCATCTAAACACTTTGGTTCAACTTATAGCATTGTTTCACTCTTCTATATTCTCTACAGTTTGCAGATTTGTAGTATTTAGGATAAAACATGCACATAAGATCTTTCTTCTAAAAAATAAGATGTTTTTAGTGTTGTCAGTAATCTTTATTAAAGCAAAAGTGCTTTAATTAGGAATGTAACTCTAACTAAAGACAAGAAAGAAGGAAGAAAAAAAGCACACAGGAACGATGTTTTGTTCATTTTCTTTGTTTTGTGCTTCTTTTGTCAAATTGTCGAAAAGAAATTTGATTATCATCATCTCCATAAGCACTTGGCAACAGTTATTGTCCCAGTGTGCATGGCATTTATTTTATTTTATTTTTATTAGCCTTAAAAACACGATAGCATTCTTGTTCTTTACTTTCATGAAAGAACAATTCCTTTGTTCTAAATTTTAATATCAGTGTTTCCCCTACTTAAGTTGTTTATGGGCAGACTGTCCATTAATCAGCCCCGACACGCACACGCCTTCATTCTGCTCCACAAAGCAAACACCTGCTGATATGCTGTAAACAGGCCTGTACATAAATGGAAAAACAAACGTGTAATATGATTTATTATTAGTGCTTCTTTAGTCATGATGTGTTATTGTTTATACATTGTTTTTAAACATTCACATTCTATACACTAATAGAAACTTTTAGGGGAAACACTGGATATTAATGAATGGTCCATATCAGTTGTCTTGTTATACTTCCAGTATGTCCATTAAGACAACATATACCAGCTGTTATGTCACACTTATTTCCATAGAGAGGACAAGTACCCGTTACGGAGGGCATCAACTCTGAAGCTGGGGCCAGCACATCAGTAGGCCGGCATAAAAATGCACGAAAAGTAACCTACAATTTATTACATCTCTTGTGATGGCTTGTTGTGGGACTATGACTTACTGTGATCAATACTCTTCCATGACACAAGTACACTGCATCACAAGCGTTCTTTTGTTTTAAAAAAAACAAACAAAAAAAAATGGCAGGACGCACCAGATTGTAACATTGAAATTTCTCCCCTCACAAAAGCTGGCATAACAACTAATGAAGCTTGAGCTGGTGTCTGACGTGTTTTGGGGTGTGTAATTACTTCATACTAAAAAGACGTTATGCCAGTTGGTGTCCAGAGCATTCCTTATGTGTTGCTCAAACTGAGACATTTTCTCAAGCTAATATTTCAGGAGGCTGCCATGAAATTGTGTGACATTTTATACACAACACTAGATCTAATGGCACAGTGGTGCACATGACAGGCTCCGTCTACTCTTGTAAGACTAAACATTGGAAATTACCTGGATTCCTGCAATAATCGCACCAAAACTTGCGGCCAAATTTTGATCCATATTTTATCCATATATTTTTACAACCAATGCGGAATTAATCCAGAAATTCAGGTAATATGAGCATTTTTCTTTTTAAATCCAACATGATCTAACAAACTGAAAAGCTTGGTAACATTTCACTCATGAGTGTACTTACAGGAGCAGTGATTATTGATGTGTCTGTCGTGTGGATTTTGCAAAAAGCATAATTATTTTTGCAAAACTACAATCAAAAGTAATCTGCCAAAGTATTATTTATTTAAAATTGCATGAAAATAATCATATTGATAATGATTTTATTGAAAGCATAAGGTGGATAAACAGTACTGTAGAATGAAGTGTTACCAGCTAACTCTGCCTTTTCCGAACACATGGAAGTGGGTTCTTTTATCCATGTACTTCACCCTCACTCGAGGCCTGGGTAACCCCTCTCCCTACCCCTCCGCCAGGCCAATCACAGCATAGATTTTGACACCGGCTCAGCCATGGTCCTGACCATCGAGAGCACGCTGATCACCGCCTGCTCCTCTGAGTCCCTGGTAAGCAAAGGCCACTTCAAGAATTTCTGCATCCGCTTCGCCGAGGGCTTCGAGACCTCCTGGGATGACTGGAAGCCTGAAATCCGAGGGGAATTGGTCATGAATGCTTGTGAGTGACCGGTTCTGTTTCAGTCTGAAGTTTTGTCATACATATGCTTCATTTTGCTTCAGTTTTTATCAAATTAAAGGTAAGCATTGGAAAACAAAATGCAATATGGAATAATTTAAGTGCTGCAAGTAGCATTCTAAAACACAGATACTAAATAAAAGATGAACTGAGTCTCAGATTGAGTCTCTCAACAAACAGAAAGTACAGAAACACTTTAACTTTGTACTATGGGCATGTTATCGCGTGATGAATTCAGTCAGTAGAAATACTGAGAATACTGAGACTTTCTATGCACGCAGCTCCCTTAAATTATTGACTGGCTGTTGCCTGTGTGTGGTCTGTATACAGGTGTAGTCCCTGATGGTACATATGAAGTATGTTCCAGGACTACAGGGCAACCCTCTGCAGGCAAGTTTTTTTTAACTAAGCTCCGGTCCATACATTATGGATCACACCAGAAATCTGCATAATAAGTATGACTCTCTGAAAATGTTGTTTTGCATTAATTTCATCTGTATTCTCTGCTGCTCTTTCTTTCCTCTCTCCCTCCTGACATCCACCTCCTCCTGCTCAAAAACAGAGAGCAGTAGTGCTGGTACCTGGACCCTGAATGTGCTTTGGAAAATGTGCGGTATTGATGTTCACATGGATCCCAACATTGGCAAGCGACTCAACGCGCTTGGTAACACGCTGACATCTCTGACGGGCGAGGAGGACGTCGACGACATCGCTGACCTGAACTCTGTCAACATGGCGGACCTTTCGGATGAGGACGAAGCCGACACCATGTCGCCCACCATCCACATGGTCAGTCAGTAATATGTTCGTGCTACATCACACCAGTTTGTTTTGGCTAATGTACAAATGATGGACTGTTTTCACCACAGCTAGCCAATTCTTTTGTCTTTTAAACATCACTTCCAAACTGTGATGACGCATTGTAATGTTCAGACAAATGTGCTGTGTCATCAGTAGACCAGATGTTCTGTTTTGTGACTCCAATTAGGAAGTTCTCAGATCATATTTATAAATTCATTTTATGCAGAACAAAAGGAGTGAACGTCATCTGTTGAATTTACTCCTGGTAGTTTAAAACAATAGTTTGACATTTTGGGAAATATGCTTATTTGCTTTCTTGCTGATGCTGTCTAAAGGTAACAAAATCTTCCTACCAGCACCCCAAAAGCAAATATCTGTGGACTCCATGAGGTCTCTGTGCCCAACCAAGAAATGGTCCATCATATAACCCATGGCTGGTCTTCGTTTGTTTGTACTTTGTAAGCTTGGGCAGACATTTTGGACAGTCTTTATGCTAAGCTAAGCTATCTGTCTGTTCGTTGTAGCTTCTCGTCTAGCTGTCAGCAAGAAAACGAATCAGCGTATTTCCCAAAACGTCAAACTATTCCTGTGATATCTCTTCAATACATTTGAACAAATCCTACCTGGCTTACCTCAAAGCTTCAGAAGGTAAAGTCTGACCGGAGTCGTCCATTCTTCCACCTCTCCACCCGTCTGTCCCTGCCGTTGTTTACAGAGTCCAGAGAGCCAGTTCAGCCCTCGGCTGACCTTAAGGAAGCGTCTGGTAAACCACATCCTGGGCCTCAGCCCCAGGCCTCAGAGTGTGTCTGTCCCAGCTGACTACTTAAACTGTGCATCGCCTCGCCTCCGAGCGGGCAGTGCCAGGGCCCAAAGACCTCTCTCCTGGGCTTGTGTATGTAGCAACCCACAGTGTTAAACTCTTCTCTGGGCTGACAAAATCACTTGCAAGGGGACTGAGATTTAACAGTCACCTGTAGTTAACGGATGAAGGTTGTGGATTCCAAAATGCTGAGCAATGCTATTTTATGCTTTAACTTAATAGCATGATAGCAGAACAGTGTCGCTTAGCATTTGCTTTCACTGCCCTCCTCATTAGGCTTCAATGACGGGTGAAATGAAATAAACTAGTGTTGCACAATTCCCTTTGGCAATCGAGCTTTTTGTCTTTTCCTCTTGCACTTTGAGTGGAGTGGTGATGGTGATGGTGGTGGTGGTGTCTCTTGTTGTGTGACATTTTGCGTTTTATACCTGGTGTGTGGATTGAACTACATTTTAACCAATTCTGATCAAATTATTACTCACCATTAATCATATTTGGGAAGGTGCATATTTGGGATGCATTCTTATTCACAGCAGCTGCCTGGCAGATATTTTTTCAGAAAAAATGTTTTTTGTGGTCTAATGATAAATGTGTGTCTGGGTGTGTATCGCTGCTTTGACCCAACAGGAGACCGTTGACCCCAGGAGGCAGGTTGTGATGGGGAACCAAGTGATTGACGCTCGTGGGAGAAAGTTTACCAAGAGAGTGGTGGACATCAGAGAGCTGAACGAACAGGCCAAAGTCATCGATGACCTCAAGTATGATTCTTGCTTACTCACTTTTTGATTCTGGTGTGATGTGAAAAATGGTTCAACTGGTTGAAAATGTCTTGTGTTTTATTGCAATCCTGTTTTTTTTTTTTAACCAAAGGAAATTGGGAGCCAGTGAAGGCACCATCAACCAGGAGATCCAGCGCTATCAGCAACTGGAGTCTGTGGCCGTCAACGACATCAGGAGAGACGTCCGGAAGAAACTTCGCCGCTCCAGCATGAGGGTGAATGCCCATTTATTTACCTTCCCTGACTAGCAAGTTATTAATGAAAGAAGTTTTGAAATTGACAAATCCAAAATAATAAATGAATGTCTCTCATTTGAACTTTTGAGAAACCCATTTCTGACTTTGTGTTCCTCTTCAGGCCGCCTCTCTAAAGGATAAGTGGGGTCTCGGCTACAAACCAAGCTACAACCGCTCCAAAAGCATCTCAGCGGCAGCAGGCCGACCCCCTCTGAAAAGGATGGATAGACAGAGGTAAAAAAAAAAAATTAAAAAAAATGAAGGGGCAGGAGAATCCACTTTTCCTCGTATCATGTCATTATGGAAATAACACCGTTAAGAGTGCTTCATCCAGCATTTACTGTAAACAAACAAGACCAAATAACCTCTTCCTCACACCACTGCTGTTGGCACCGCATGTTTATGAAACACATTTCCCATTAACCTCTTTACAAAGAGGATGCAGTGACTCACAAATTAGAATATAGTGTGCAGGAGAGAAAGTGGTTATCTCATTTGTTTATAGTAATTATGCATATATCTCAAAATGAATGTAGTAGTGATATTAAAGCAGTTGACATGCTGTAAGACCTTTAGCAATGGAAAAACATTAACTGTGTGGCAGAATGAATTACTAAAAAAATAACTGGAAATGAATCTGATGTGGAACAATTTGTGCTTTAATGAAGAAGCTCTCAGTCGCAGTTCTTCCTGAATCCAACAATGAGGTGGTGTGTTTTGTTATAACTTTAAAGTATTTTTGCAGTTTTACATCATTTTGCTGTGTTTATAGTTCCAGAATAGGAGATGTGGATGATTTACCAGATATGCGTGTGGATGCGTCCTCTCCTGGACCTCGGGTCACCTTCAACATCCAGGATACGGTAAACTTATTTCTAAAAACATCCTACGTATCTCACACGCTGACAAAACAGGAAGCTGTGAGACATGAACATATTTTAGATTTGTATGCTCTTGGCACATTTGTTCCAACCAAAGTTATGGTTTCGTGCTATTTTATGTGTATGTTTATGTTGTGCAGTTTGAAGGTCATCATCTCATCCTCCATTTCTATGTGTTTGTCACTTTAACTGTTCTCCACACTCCATGAGATTTACGTGATACTGTGACTCGTATGATGTCATGGGAGTAGACCTGTGAGGATTTTTCTTTTTGAGCTCATTTTTAATAACCTTTTTGTTCAATTGAAGATAAATAATCAGACCTTGGACTCTGCAAATGCACCTGTCAGTCCAGGAGAGGTATTCAAGGTATATGGTTCAAAAGATTGAATTTAACAAATTAAAATACCTAACCAACACCAACAAATACTCCTCTTCTCCTCTGTGATT
The DNA here is from genome assembly GCA_946959425.1 of Argyrosomus regius. Classification (NCBI taxonomy): domain Eukaryota; kingdom Metazoa; phylum Chordata; class Actinopteri; family Sciaenidae; genus Argyrosomus; species Argyrosomus regius. Next base: position 17,405,919 of record OX336887.1, on the reverse strand, counting down.
ATCTTGACAGCGCTGACTAGCACTTTGAACATGCAAAATCAAAACAGGATGTTATATGTACACATATACACCAATGTTTTATTGAACAAAAGTGTGTTTAGTGCATGATGCTGTACTGTAATCATGCTCTTTGTGCCCCTAGTTATACTATGTGAATACATACAGTAGCACCAACTTAAATGCACAGTATATGCTACAGTCTTTATTACTACTTGCTAAAACCAGTGGCATTCCATCAGTGCGATACATATATTTGTGTCCCTGAAATAAATGTTCCTGCATAATAATAAGGCTCACATGTAAATGCAAGTTTGTAGTTGGAATGCTGCTTTAATGAATTATGGAGGCACACATTCTCATCCTGTCTTGAAACTGCATAAAAATCCAAATCGGCTTTTTCTTCAATTTAATATATTGACTGATTTCTAACAACTATGCATGGTTTGCCTCTGATCCACTGTTGTATGTTACAACAGTAGTTCCTCTCTTACTCCTGACAATATCAGATCTAATTCAACTTAAGATGAGATTATACATGGGAGCATAAAATTGCTATTAAGAAAAATGTTTATGATAAAGTAAGTAAACACATCTGACACTTCAAGCCCCACAACTTATTGACATTTCACTCTTTCCCTACCTGAAAGTCAGCGAAAGCCAGATATTCCACCAAATCACACTTAGTTAGTGGTACAAAGTTCATTTAAGGTAATTACAATTACATGAAGATCCATCTTTTATGTATGTATACACCTTAAAGGCACTTGGCGAGCTTAGATGATATAAATGACATCTGACCGGTCAATATGAAGTTAAAGCTAGCAGCCATTTAGCTTAGCTTAGCTTAGCTTAGCTTAGCATAGCTTAGCATAAAGACTGGAATCTTGGGGAGGTTATGCATGCAGTGACGTCTTGAAGTCTTTCAGTTCAATTTTATTTATATAGCACCAAATCACAACAAAGCTTATCTCATGACACTTTCCATATTGTGCAGGTCTACACCGTACTCTTTATAATATTATTTACAGAGACCCAACAATTCCCACCATAAGCAAGCACTTGGTAACGGTGGCAAGGGCAAAAAAAACTTTTATCAGGCAGAAACCTCGAGCAGAGCTCAGTCTTGTCATTATGAGCTGCTGAGACTCATTTGTGAGTAAAAATCCACTAAAGACCTCAGGACTTAGGTGGATTAAACCATCCACCTGGCTACGTATTTAATGATACACTTGTATGTCTGTGATTAGATTATTTCCTAAAAAGAACAGACTTTAGATGGTCAGTGAAAAAAACCCGACAAGTACAGACGAACGTTGTTGAGAGACCCCTGGAACAGCTCTTCATCCGGACTAGTTTCAAATGCAGTTAGCAATCATTTAAACACTTTTATCGATGTTCAGCAGCCAGACGTGGTCAATACCTCTCTCTGGGAACTTTGGTACTGTTGATAATTGGGCTTCTTTTCAAGCTGTCTTTAAAGACACCAGACTTGGTCATTTTTCCATTGTCACCTTCTGGAGTGTGTTACACCCTTTCTCTTGGCGGCGTGTCACTTGGTTCTCATCTTCCTTCTTGTCTCACATTCTTTCTCTTTCATTCTTCCTCAATAAAACTGCATGACCTCTCTGTTCAGAACAGTTGCAGGCTGGTAGTGTTCTGTCATTGGCCGTGAAACTAAGACAACTAAACTGTGCTGTAAGATTTCATTTCAGCTTTCAAGACCAAATATAATCAAGAAATCACCCTGTGATCATCACGGTCCAGTCAACAGAACACTATCTCCTTCCAAGTTATGATTCCATGGCTACCTTCCTACTTAAGACATCCTTGTTTTAAGCAGGAAAAGCTTTATGAAGACATAACATGTGTGAGTTTGTCTCTCTGTCCTTCTCTGAAGTTTCCTGAGGAGACAGAGGTGGACCTGTTGTCAGTCACCATTGATGAGCCATCCCATTCTCATCATCATCATCATCATCATCATTCTCCATGCGTTCTCGAGGGCCAGCACTCCGCTTTCAGTGCCCCTGTCACCCCTGCTGTCTTCTCACCCATTCCCTTCCAGCACGACGACATGAGGCGCGACGACCTCACCTCTTCCTCCTCCGAAGACTCTGAAAAGGAGGACGAGTTTGAGCGCGAGAGACCGCAGAGCTACCGGAGACCTTTGTGAGTCTTTTTGTTTTGCTGTTTGGCTTTTGTGCCTGCTCAAGCATTCTTGTGCTCAATGGGAGATGAAAGGAAGTGTCCTTACACTTTGTGATTTATTTCCTCCACTATAAATAAAGCTTGACAATTTTCAACACTCACCAAAACAATCCATTCTGTCTTTCTCCACAGCCAAGCGTCTCACAGGAAGTCCTCTGGGTTTTCTGCTGTGAGTCAGCTGTTCAGCGAGCGCTGGCCGAGCACGCCAGCCGGCCGCAGCTTCAGTGGCCCGACAACTGAGAGAAACATTGACTTTGAGCTGGATGTACGTGTAGAGATCGACAGCGGGAAGTGTGTCCTTCACCCTACCACTCAGCAACCAGAGCATGAGGACATTTCCCTCAGGAGGTAGGATGAAAGGCGCTTTACTTATTCTGATAACTACTGGAGAGGGAACGGTATTTCATTCCAAGTCTGACTCACATTTCCTGCTGTGAATCATTTTTGAAAATAGCATCCTATAAAGAGTTGAATCAAACTCTGCATTACAAGTCCACTCAAATCATTTCCAGGATGAAACTATGCTGGAGCCAGTCCACAGTGGATACAAGAAATAAAACTTTCCATATCCAGATAAATAAACAAGTCATAAGTAGACCGTCTTCATATGGCCGGACTTCTCTCCATGTTTATTTTGTAGGAGCTGTGAGCGCAGCCTCAGGAGTCTGGACCAGGAGTCTCCCCCCAAGAAGAAGAAGCTGCAGCCCACGTACACCTCCACCACCCACCTCCTAGCTGGCAAGAAATGTCCCTCCTCCCTGCAGACCAAATCTAATGACATGGAGACCACAGTCTTCTACATTCCAGGAGTAGATGTAAAGGTCAGTGTCTTGCTCAGCAATTCACCACCATCCCCACACTCCCATTCTGCCTCTTAAGTTGTTAGAGCCAATTTGGGGTTGATACCAGCACAAGGATGTCTGTGTCTTAGGGTTTTAAAGGGTTAAATGATCCTTATTTTTCTCTCTCCCAGTTGCACTACAACTCCAAGACACTGAAGACAGAGTCGCCCAACGCCTCTCGTGGATCCTCCCTCCCTCGTACCCTCTCCAAAGAGTCCAAGCTGTATGGTATGAAAGATAGCGGCCCTCCCAACCCTCCCAATGCAGTCCAAAGCAAGACTAACTCGCTCCTACCTCCCCCGCCCCCACCTATTCCATCAGGTACTGAGCATTCCCTCATTTTAAATTGCATGCCCTAGCACCATCTGTAATCACAGACACTAGTGTGCCACGCCTCTCCCGGCTGATGATTTTCATCCACACGTGGACCCACTGAATCAAGTGCATGTGATTCCGTCCTTTAAAAAAAAAAAAAAAAAAAAAAGCATGAATCCAGAGGGCACCTTTTGATCAAATGGCCTCATGCATATTGATGTATAGAGGGGAAGACACCAAAGGCAATTAAAAAAAAAATGTTTAAAGTTTAAGAACTGTTATCGACAGTTCATGCCACAGATGACTTAAACTCCCATGTGTCTTTGCAGCCAAAGGCAAGGGCAGTGGTGGAGTAAAGACGGCCAAGCTGTATGCCTGGGTGGCCCTCCAGACTCTGCCAGAGGAAATGGTCATTAGTCCCTGTCTGCTGGACTTCCTGGAAAAAGCACTGGAGACCATTCCCATCACCCCGGTGGAAAGAAACTACACAGGTTTGTTCTGATCTTTATGGACCCTGTTCTTAGACTTATACAACAACACCATCTTGCGTGTCTGGGATTCATGGTAAACTCTTTTGTACGGTATCAGCTATGGCTTCCCAGGAGGAGGACATGGGTCAGTTTGATACGGTGGAGCAGCTGGAGGAATCCACCACCTCCCTGGTGTCCTCTTCCACGTCGGCCTACTCCTCCTTCCCTGTGGATGTTGTCGTCTACGTCAGAGTCCAGGTACCGTCAGCCGGACTGTAATTCTTACAAGTTACTTTCTCCAGAGCATTTTCACTAAAAAACTTTATAGTCAGGACATTTACAATATTAGATAATAACAGAAAAAGCGTTTTAATCCATCATTCATGCAGTCCTATTGATTGATTTGTTTTCCTGTAAAATGTGAAGCTTATGAAGCTTCTCGCGCTTCATAAGCTTTTTAGAGTCAGACACTCTAAAGTTGGTCCTCGCCTGTGTTTGCAGCCCTCTCAGATTCGCTTCAGCTGCCTGCCGATGTCCAGGGTGGAGTGTATGCTCAAACTGCCCTCTTTAGACCTAGTCTTCTCTTCAAACCGCGGTGAACTGGAGACCCCGACAGGAGCTCATCCCGCCGACGGATCTCACCCGCCCTCCTCCACTCCACCAGGGCAACATATCCCCAAACCACCTCCCAGCAAAGGTCTGCAGAGCATGACTGGCGAAATAATGACACTCTAATGTGTGCAGAGATATGTGCGAAGAACATTTCGCAGGCAAAAATCTTATAATATCAAACACAGTGAGAGCATCTATTAGCCGTCGCTCCATGCCACGTCTTGGCCCTGTGTGATCTGATGTCGCTCACAGCTTGTTCTCATGCATGCATTACTTTCTCTCTCTCTTTCTGCCAGATCATGCAAGGTCTTTTTTTATTTCATTATTTTTTTATCTCTGGTTTTCCCAGGCATATTTACAGTAAATGGAAAAGTATTAATATTACACTATTATGTTTTTAGCAGCATCTGTACTCTAATTAACTTACTCGTCTCTGTTATGAAAATATAACAGAGACGAGTACAGGCTACTAATGTGTGTCAGACCTGTAAATTGTGATACAGCTCCTACTGGTGATAGTTTATAGTTAATTAACGCCTGTTTGTCTTACCTCCTGCCTGTGTTTCTCCCCAACGTCCTCTGCCTCCTTCCAGCATCTCCGTTGCTGGGGAGCCCTCTGGGCAGGAGCAGACACAGCAGCAGCCAGTCCGACCTCACTGGACCCCCCAGTACCTCCTCAGGCCTCAGCTTCACCGCCTGCATGTCTGACTTTTCCCTCTACGTCTTCCACCCCTACGGCGCCGGGAAGCAGAAATCTGCTGTCACAGGCCTGCCTCCAGGTTCAGGGCCTTTAGGTACGGGAAGGGAGAAGTAGTTGTAATATTCTAATGTGATAATGAAAATACAGAGCTGCAGTTTCTAAAGTTATGTGAATTATTTTACTGCTCTATGCTGATGGATGTTCAGTATTATGTTATGCCACTTGTTTTTAAAGTATAGTCGTATAAATTTATTGATAGTCACGATTATCACTCTTTCTGGAAGGTACAGTCGATGAGGAGCCGTCTTCAGTAACGGGAAGGAAAGACTCTCTGAGTATCAACCTGGAGTTCGTGAAGGTCAGCTTATCCAGGATGAGGCGAAGTGGAGGCCCCACCTTCATTGAAAGCTTCATTCCTGGCAAAGGTGGCAAAATGGACACCACCCTGATTAATATCTCAGGTACATTGCCCATCCCCGAAGAGGGTGTTTCTCGAACAGACATGCAATACATTGTTCTGGTTTAGTCTATTCAAGGTTCAAATTGTTGCTGGCTTGCTTGGAATGGTGTTTATAAAGATTTCATAGAGGGAATTCCGAGTGAATCGCTGACTGCCTCCTTGATAAAGCACGTATGGAAACACACTAGTTGCCAACAAACACACAAAACTAACAATTGAAATGTTATGCAAACAAACACATGGCTGACTTAGTTTTCCATTGCACATTTTCAGGGTCATGCCCGCAAAAGAGGGAGGAGCAGTGTAGTAACTAGATGTAACTCTAGTTCTATGAGTGCATGTGCAGCCGTCTAATTTCATTTTGAAAAAGAGAGCCTCTCTTCCTCTATTTTATCATAGCATTGTTATCACTGACAGTATAAAGAATGGACAACATATGCCTGACATCACCCACGGGTTTCTGAAAAGCCATTTTAAAAAGCCTCCTCCTAGCTAATTAAAAAATCAGCAAAGAGGTGAATCATCAGTTGACCTGAAGTGGGCCGAATGACACCTGGGTGCTCAAACAAACCATCTGTAACGATACCCACCTGTCAATCAAAGCGGCCACGCTGTTAATTATGCAAACTTTAAGCCTTAATATGATTTGAACGGGTGAGTTAAAACATTTCTGCTGTGAAGTTGGACATTTTAATATATGGCGGATTATGGCAGACTGACTCGTTCTGTAACCAGCCTCAAGTGGTCGCTCAAGGAGTGGCAGTTTTTGGCTCACAGCCACGGAGGATGCTGCTTGATTGTTATACATTTTGTTATTGTACTGTGCTAATTGGGGACCTGTTAAGGATCCTCACTTTAAGTTTGGGAACATTTACATGAGATTATGGCAATGGCTTCTTTAAGAAATGAGGACAACGTTTTTAGTTTTTTTTAGTCCTTTACTGAATATGGGAGTCCAGCAGCGTTCAGTTTTGCCAGTGTAATCAGGATATATGAAGTGATGCACAACAGAACTAAGCACTCACAGTGCAGAAACAGAACATTTTAAAAGCATAGAAATGAGACCGGGGAGCGTGATAGATGGAAAAATGCACCTTTCTGATCTCTGAATGTGAAGTGCTCCTTTTTCCCCATCTAGATTTCCTTTAAGCAGCATATGCTACCAATATGCCTGCACCGTTAGAACCTTTTTATATGCGTCTCTTATCTCAACAAATGTAATATTCTCCCCTCAGCTGTGTGTGACATTGGCTCGGCTTCCTTCAAGTACGACATGAGACGGCTGAGTGAGATCCTGGCTTTCCCGAGAGCCTGGTACCGTCGAAGTATCGCCAGGCGCCTCTTCCTGGGAGACCAGACAATCAACCTGCCAGGTGACTTGTGACCACTCAGCGGTTTTAGTGTGTGTCGGTGTTGGTTTATTGAGTGTTTCAGAAGTGTGGTATGTTTTTTTTTTTTTTTTTTTTTTTTTTACTGTTTTTAAACTATCCAGCAGTGCTCTGGTTGTTGTTGTAAAGTGTCGGCTTTTCTTTGCTTCCAAAAATGCTCCTCTTTTCTTGAGATTGGACTACCTACTTTCTGCCTGTTCGTTATTGACTTTTCTGTGAAAAACTGAATGATTAACAAGTGCTTACATTCAGCATGTCCTTTAAGTAAAATAAATAACACGGACAAAAGGATAAAAGTCTTTACCGTATGGAGATAAATGCATATAAAGGATTTTTTGTCCTCTCATCTCTACGGGTTTAGCTCGTCTTCATTTTTAATATCCCATCTCGCTGACCTTCCTTCAGCCAACATTTCCTCCCAGTGCTCCATGTTGACATTTCAAACGCTGTCCTTTACTTACATCTCTCAACCTTTACCTCGCTTCAGCCTCTGGCCCGGCCACCCCCGACTCGGCCGAAAACGTCACCCAACATCTGTCCCCCGAGTCCAGCCGGAAAGCCTACTGGAGGACCTGGGACGGCAGCACCGGGACGCAGCACATGCCCCAATCCCCCAATGTCTTTTCAGAGCACACCACTGGAAGCAACATGTCACCGGGCGGCCTGGGCCACCTCAAGTCCCCCGCGCCCGGACGCACCAGAAGCGTGTCGGACTCCTCTGCTCCTAGGAGAGGTAACTCCAGACACTCTTACCATTTCCAGATGGAACTTAAACTAAAATATTCCTGGTAGTTAAAAATTCCCTTTTGCTGTTAAGGGCTTATGTTAAACAACTGCGTCCAAACCAATAAATGAATATGGAAAATGCAATGAGGCCATGTACAAGATGATTATAATTTGTCCTTGACTTGCCTTTTGTTCATTCTCATCCAGATTCGGTGACAAAAACGTCGACTCCTTCGTTCAGTAAGAATGGTAAGGCAGCAGGTCAGCAGGGGTCGCCGTGGGAGACACTGGTGGTGTTCGCCATCAACTTGAAACAGCTCACCGTCCAAATGAACATGAGCAATGTCATGGGAAACAATACGTAAGTGGTCACAGTCTCTGCACTGCTTTAATGTAGATACTTTAATGCCCACCACATGTGAATTTTTTAGGAAGCTTACTTGCTTTCTTTAGCTGAGTTAGATGCGATATATAGATATGAAGCTACAGCCAGCGACTGCTTAGTTTAGCTTAGCATAAAGGCTAACCTGGCTCAGTCCAAACATAAAGAAAATAATCCAGCAGGTACGGATGAGATAAAAGACATAGAACGTGTGAATTAGCGAGCTTTAGAGGAGCTGGTAGGTGCTAAGATAATTGGCTGCTGTCTGTTACTTCATTTTTCCCGCACAGACGTTACAGCGATTGATCTTCTCGTCAACACTCGACAAGAAAGCAAATAAATGTATTTTCCTAAATGTCAAAACAGGAATGTCTCATGCTAATCATCAAGTTATGATTAGTAAATTATTCATCAGAGTTGTTTCCAAAGCAGTTTCTGAACATATTAACTATATTTGAATATTTTAAATGAGAAATGAACTGCTATTTCCTTTTTTTTTTTTTTTTTTTTAACCATTTTTTCCTAATGTTTGAAAACAGAATATTTATACATAAACAGACATTAGTATCACTTCCACCCTCTGGCCTTGATAAATCCTCTGAGTGCTGTTTAAAATTATCCTCAGACTTCAGAATCTGGTGAATGAGTCAACGAGGCATTCATGACACCCATTAAAGCTGTTTTAGCGTGAAAGAATCAGTAAAGGTGAAGATAAATATTGAAGATAAAAGTGTTATTGACTAAGTAGGATGTCGCCAGCATGGTTTATTTTAAATTACTGGAGTAATCGTCTGCTACGCTCGTGTACAAATGCGTCTCCTCGCTGCATTTTGACTGTAATTTAAACTCCTGCTACACGTCCATTCAGTATCGCGCTCATGGCCTCGGTTCATCTTTTATACACTGTTGTATTTTACTGGTCAGCAGGAGCTGCAGCCGTCACAACTTTTCATCTCTACAGTTTAAGGCAGAATTGTGCAAAAAACCTGCTGAATCAGTGACACGCGCAACACGCCTGTAACTAAGGCAGTGCAGTTTTATGAGCTCTCCGTCATCATAAAGTAAAAAAACATGTACTCTCGATGTGTTTGGGGCTCTCTGAGCAACACATGCATCCCCTGCTTCTTCCTCACAAGGTTAGGAGGCCTCTCTCTCCAGATTAAATTATTCAGGACTCCATAATATTCTTCGGTCATACAAAACATTCATACATAGATGTAGTCTTTGTTGGCAGTAAGACTTGGATTGACACAAAGCTGTACTTATATATTAGCAAATGGTTTAACAATAACATATTAAGTTGATTCATTAAGATAATGACATAAAATACAATACAAGTACATAATGACATGTCGGCTTGCCAGTCAGGTTTAGTGCTCGACCAGTCTTTTCCTTTTCGGTTACCGGTGTTTATTCCTGGGGTTCTCACAATGAGAGTCATTTATGTTTCATAGAGAGCGTTCCTACATTATTCAGCAGTCTTCCAGGAGCGCTCACAGTTGTGTTTGCCCCTGCAGCTGGACGACCAGCGGGCTCAAGAGTCAGGGCCGACTGTCTGTGGGCAGCAACCGGGACCGAGAGATCAGCATGTCTGTGGGCCTCGGCCGCTCCAAGCTCGACTCCAAGGGCGGGGTGGTGGGTGGCAATATAGACGTGAACACCCTGGAGATGGTCTGTAAGTAAACAAAGCATCATCTTTTCAGACATCTGGTGTTTTCCCGCAAACTCATTAGCAGCTCTTATTCTAGCTGAGTGTAAACTGTGGATATGGACCCGAGCCAGAGTTCAGTGCAGAGTTCTCACACAATACTGGGAGCTGTGCAGTGACTTTAAAACACCTACACATTTTACTCTCACTTATTTCTACTCGCTGCATTTTATATCCTGCATAAGGTGTAAAATGAGCTCATATTTAACCACGTTAAATACATTTTCAAGCAGGAAGTATTTAAAGTATTTCTTTAGACCCTGAGAATGTGTGGATGAGTATTCATGATACTTTTGATACTATTAAAGCTCCTGCTGCAGCTTTGCATGTCATTTCTACATTTCTACTTCATATAGCGTCCTGTTCACTGCCATTGATCTCCTTGAAAGCAACAGCTTTATGAAATCTGCAAAACATGAGACTTTTAGCCCAAGAATAAAAGTCTCTCCAGTCTACACTACTTTAGTAATTTGTGGAAAAATGTGGAAACCAGAGTGAAATTAAACTACCTTTGCCTTTCTTTCATTCTTTCATTTATCATATCATTTCTTCTTTCTTTGTTGCTTCATCTCAATGTGACTTTCATGTTTGCCAAAAAAAGAAACTCAAAGATGATGAATAGCAGAAATATCAAATGTTCTGGTGCTAAGAGAGCTGCCAGTTCAGTTAAAACACTCCTTCTCAAACCACTGGTGGTACACAAGCCTCCTTGAGATGTCTCTGCAATATAAACTTTTAATTAAACAATAAAAAACAAACATAAACATTTAATGCCATCATTAAATGATGCCTGTGTGGAGTTTGCACGTTCTCCCCGCGTCTGTGTGGGTTCTCTCTGTGTCTAAAGACATGCACTTAATAGGTTAACCGGTGACAAGTGCAGGTGAAATGATTCATTGGTTCAAAAACACTGCAATCGTGACTCCAAATGGGAACCATAAGGAAGAGAAGTGCAGCTCCATTTCCACCCGAGTAGCTCTGGTTCTCAAACTGGTTCTGTTGGAGAATCAACATCATCCATTTATCCATCCATTTTCTTGCACTTATCAATGATCCGGTCGCAGTAGTAGCAAGGGTGTTCCTGACATCCCTCTCCCCAGCAAAGCATTCCAGCTCCTCCTGGGGGATCCTGAGGTGTTCCCAGTCTAGATGAGCTCTGCAGTCCCTCCAGCAGGGTCTGGGTCTGCCCCGGGGTCTCCTGCCAGTTGGACGTGCCCAGAACACCTTCAAAGGAAGGTGCCTTAGGAGAGATCCTAATCAGATGCCTGAACCACCTCAGCTGGCTCCTTCTGATGCGTCCGAGCTCCAGCCACCCTGTGAAGGAAGCAAATTTTTTGCCACTTCTATCCACGATCTCATTCTTTCATTCACTACCCAAAGCTCATGACCATAGGTGAAGTTTGGAGGAACGTTGATGGACTGGAAAATTGAGGGCTTTGCCTTTTGGCTCAGCTCCCTCATCCTTACAACGGTCCGGTGCAGCGTCAGTACTGCAGACGCTGCACCAACCTGCCGGTCCATGTCACGCTCCATTTTCCCATTAGTCGTGAACAAGACCCCGAGATACTTGAACGCCTTCATTTGCAACACGCCCCCAACCGAAAGGGAACATTCCACCGTTAACAGTCAATCATAATACAACATTTTTTATGTATTTTAACATCTGTTATACTTGTGGTACTTGGAAAGTCTTTTTTCCCCCCCCTGAAATGTTGCTCACAAAGTTTTTCTCTCACCTAGTTTAGCCACAGTGTTAACCGATTACTGTCCGATTTCTAGCCCACATCTCCGAACACCCCAACCAGCAACCCAGCCATAAGATCCAGATCACCATGGGGTCGACGGAGGCGCGTGTGGATTACATGGGCTCCAGCATCCTGATGGGAGTATTCAGCAACGCCGACTTGCAGCTGCAGGACGAATGGAAGGTCAACCTCTGCACCGTCGACACCAGCCTATCAGAGAAAAGGTGTGAAATGATGCCAGCAGAAGCTTATCATGCTATGCAACACTTCTGAAGGGTGTAACAAAATGATGATGCAGATCCAAATGTAATATTCACTGTGTGCTTATTCCACATCGAGGGTGTTTAATCTACACTATTTCCATCTGCTTTTAGCCTCTTTATGTTTCCTACAATCCGTCTTACACTTCTATCTCCCTGATTCTCACCGTTTCCCTCCCCATATGTTCTCCCTCTGTCCTTCCAGCGAGATCTTTGTCCATGGGGACTTGCAGTGGGACATTTTCCAGGTGATCATTTCACGCTCCACCACGCCAGACCTCATCAAGATCGGCATGAAGCTGCAGGAGTTTTTCACTCAGCAATTCGACACCAGCAAGCGCGCCCTTTCCACCTGGGGCCCTGGCCCCTACCTGCCCCCCAAAACCCCCGTCATCAACGCTGAGAAAGGATCCGCAGAGCTCTGTAAGTAATCTTTTTCTGAGTCAAACAGTTCATGCAGACTGTGGCATAATAACGTATGCACAGCAAGTGTCTGAGTCGAGGTGGTTATAGGAAGTGAAATGATTTGTTATTCTAATAAGCTTAATTTGTATACCACTTTTCCACATAGTTGACACGGTTGTTCAACAACTGAATGCAATCAAACATGCTCATGAGGTAATTAAAAACAAACCGCATACATTTAGAGAGACTGGAGTCTCTATAACAATAAAAAATATACAATAACTGATCCTGCGAGCGTCAGCAGCATGCCTAGTGTTCAGGTCAGAATTGATTTGTTGTCCCTTACACCGCCTCCCCCTCTCTCCGCTCGGATCTCATTTTTGTGTCTCCTAAACGTTTTTGTGTCACGCAGACATGGATGCAGCCCATCATCGCCACTGGCCCGGGGTGCTGAAGGTAATCGCTGGTTGCCACATCTCCCTCTTCCAGATGCCTCTGCCTGAGGACGCCGTTCAGCTGGGTGGTTCAATGAGCCTCCATGGCAATCACATGACGCTGGCCTGCTTCCATGGGCCCAACTTCCGCTCCAAGTCGTGGGCTCTGTTCCACCTGGAAGAGCCAAACATCGCCTTCTGGACAGAGGCACAGAAGATTTGGGAGGATGGTGAGACAAAATGTTCATTTCAGTTGCTTCTATTTGGATAACTAGCACCAGAAAATAATTACAGAATGAAAATAGTAGTGAAAATATTTTCCAGCAGCACGGTTAGATTTGCATTTAAACATTATAGCTTGGCACTATAATCCCGTTTGTTTCTGCCACGTCCAGGCTCCAAAGATGATTCTACCTACATCGTTCAGACACTGGATTTCCATCTTGGTCACAACACCATGGTGACCAAACCCTGCGGCGCACTCGAAAGCCCGATGGCCACCATAACCAAAATAACCCGGCGACGGCATGAAAACCCCCCACATGGAGTCGCCACAGTTAAAGAATGGTTCAACTATGTTACTGCCATGAGGAATGAAGGTAATCATCACACGTAGAGAGGCACGAGCCAATTTTGTCTCAACGATAACTATTCCACGACCTCAGCTCTGCTCGGTCTGAACACAGAACTGATACCAGACCAATCGGATACCAAAGTAACACTCACATGTCGACATGTACAGTGAAACTGGAGCTCTCGGCGACGGGTATGGACAATAGGAAAGTGAACCTGTCCATTAAATGTGTGACCACCTGCTTATTTCAGTGTCAGTGCATCCCTATTCACACATACTGCATGTGCACTACCCTTATCGATATAAATGTAGTAGAAGAAATATTCCTCTCAGTATAACACAATCCAGCTCAGACTCAGAAGCACAATTGAATCAACACCTCTCAAAGCTGAACATTATACCCTTCATGAAGTTAGATTTTATTGCAGAGTTGGTGTATTAGGCTGCCATTACTTCTAGCCAGGTGTAGCTAATAAAGTGTCAACTCAGTGTAAATAGTTGCTTCACTGTAGTATCTTCTTCAAACTTTTCTCAACGTCAGACAGCTCCGACTAAAAGAAGACAGACACAGCCTCTCCCCGCAGCAGCTGCCTGTTATCTGAAATGTAAAATAGGCTGCAGATAGTATTTAACAAAGCAGAAAAGGCGAGAAGTGCGAACATGACCTTCAACTCAAGAGAGCGCGAGAGAGAGAGAGAGAGAGTTCCTGACGCGTCTTATCTCTCGTTTCAGAGTTGAACTTGCTCAGGAACGTGGAAGCCAACAACCAAGAGAGCGGAGTGGCTGCCAAAAGCTCGAGTCTGCTGAGCAGCTTCCGCAGCTCCTCCAGCTACAACCACGAAACGGAGACAATCTTTGCTCTTCCCCGAATGCAACTGGACTTCAAGTCCATCCACGTACAAGATCCAGATGAACCTTCACTAACAGGTAGGGCTGGATAAGTTATAGGCACATAAAGGCAATAAACCATCTGTTAAAGTCTTTGACAGTTTTTAAGGTCAGACTGGATCCTTTTATCAAGTTAGTCGGCTGTACAGTAATATTTTATTTTTTTTATTTGCCACGAGACATAAACATGTAGTTTACATGTTAAAAAACTTTAATTTTCATCCTCTTTGTTTTGTTTTTTTACAGTACCAACCAATGTTACAGAAGTGCACAGCTCAATTTGTACCTTTTTCAAAGCAAATTAAATTGTTTTGATTTGTTCCAGACTCCAACAGCAAACCCAAAGTGGAGTGCAGCGTCGTGACAGAATTCACCGACCACATCTGTGTCACCATGGACGCTGAGCTCATCATGTTTCTTCATGACCTGGTGTCTGCCTACCTGAAGGAGAAAGAGAAAGGTTTTTGTCATTACACCGACTCATCCGTTTCCTCCCTTCACAGCCAGTCAGTGAGAAAATAAACAATGTTTAGTGATCTCTTAACAAAGCACCAAAAAAAAGACGACTTACCAATCTGTCCGAGGAGACATGACGGGATGAGCAACGTCCGTCTGCCTCCGTAACCCTGTAAAGATCTTTGTATGCTGTTGGACACATTTGGCAGAGCAGCATGAAATGCAGGAAGCTGAGTGTTATTTTCACACACAGCAGGGAGGTCAGAGAGCCCAATGCAGGCAGCATTTTAATGCGTTTCCTATTGTCAGAAAGGAACAAATTAGCACTCTTTATTCCAGCAACCTCACATTCTTTGTGACAATTAAAATAGAGCCACGACTTTGTTCTGTTGACTCTGCAGCTGAATAGAAAGAGAAAAGAGGCGAGCGGTGAAGATTTTCATCGGGTTTTGATTAATCCTGATTAATTTAAGTATGGCAGATGGGCTATTTGAATGTGAATAGAGTCTAGATCTATACTCTCAAGGTAGCGACTGTGCCTCTCAGGGATGTTGGTGAATGTTTATTGTGTTCTGCGCCTGGTTTGTTGTTGAATACGTTTGCCTCCCCCTCCTCTGTGTCCTCAGCCCTTTTCGCCCCGCGGATGTTCGCGACTCGGCCGGGACAGAAGAGCCCCACGGCCCTGCACGACGAGAGCTCCACAGACAAAGACAAGGACGACGGCATCAACTACACCACGGTGGACTGGAGAGAGTTCATGTGCAACACCTGGCACTTGGAACCGACTCTCAGGTCAGCTCCGCTCCGCCGCACTGCAGATATTTGGAGTGTTTTTGTTAAGACACACCCTTTTTGCGTTGTGACGGAGTCAAACCGAGTCACAACGCCCAGTCATGAATAAGTCTCATTCAGAATCGACAGAGGAGAAAATAGAAAAGGGCACTTGTAACTCTGTGTAAACATCGATGACCTTGTAGCCACACCAGGTTTTCACAGTGACGCACTGACCAAACACACAAATCCACATTTACAAGGCGGTCATGCATCACTGTATCAGGCCAAGAAGAAAAAAAGCCTCACAAATACAATTCAAGTGACTTTTTTCACACTAAACTTACATGTTTTAACACCTAAGAATCACTTGGTATCCTCCATTTATAGTAGTAGCGTAAAAGCGGATGTTTTTCTTTTTCTGCTAGTTCGATGAAGAACAGTAAAATGTTTTGAGCCGTTTGTTGTCTTTGGAGATTTCCTCTCCGGATTTTAAACTGAGTGATTGTGAGTGACTGCTATCCAGTGAGCTGCAGTTTCAGAGTATTCCTCCTGGTGGCTCTCTCACGCGGCCCATGTGCGAGGGCTCGGTTCTTGCCGTAGCGGCCCAGGTTCGATTCCAGCATGTGGCCCTTTGCTGCGTGTCGTTCCCCCTCTCTTCTCCCAGTACAAGTCTGCAAATATTCGTCTCAAAATGTACTTAAAAGTAAAAGTACTCACTCATGTAGAACAGTGGTTCCCATCAGATTACATTAGTACTTCTTATATGATTAAATTATTATTACTAATGTGTTAATTTGTAAGCAGCATTGCATATATTTGAATGCTGTTGGATAGATGAATCAATGCACAGCATTTTATAAGCTCATCATAGATTTTGTGTAATAACTTTGCTAGTAATTAGCATTTAGTGTCTGAAAACGCATGCAGCTCCGACTAAACAAAATGTTTTCTGTATCTTCAGGCTCATCTCCTGGACAGGACGGAAGATCGACCCAGTTGGCGTGGACTACATCTTGCAAAAACTGGGCTTCCACCACGCCAGGACTACGATTCCCAAATGGCTGCAGAGGGGCGTGATGGACCCGCTGGACAAAGTGCTGTCAGTGCTCATTAAGAAGCTGGGCACCGCCCTGCAGGACGAGAAGGAGAAGAAAGGCAGAGACAAAGAGGAGCACTGAGGAACACTCATACCACTGTAATCAAAGCTGTGCAGAAGTTCTCTACAGGTCACAAACACTGGATTACTGTATTACAATGGCCACTACTGTACAACACATCTGTCAGACATACACACATTTTACCTGCAACAGCCTGTGAAATTCAGCATAGTTGTTTTCTGTGGCACAAACCACTAGCGGCTCTGACTGAAGCGTTTTGCACCAATGTTATTCTCTGTATATTTTGAACAAAGTAGCAGATGTTGGTATTATTTGACTGCTTTAATGGTAAAAGCCCTGCCTCGTTTACCTGTTGTACATGACCTTACTGAAATCGCTTGAAAGTTTTATTTTAAGGCTTACCAATATTTCATGAGAAATGATTTCTTAAACCATTGCCTTTTCTTTGTTTCCCATGGAACACATGGTAGATATGCTTTATGTATTTTATAGCGTAGTTTTACGATATTTAAGAACAGTTCAGTGACTTGATTTTCTCTTTCTTTTCTTTCCTTTTCTTTTTTGACGTGAACAAATAAATACGGGGAGGTTGCGGCACATCATCCACTCATGGGTCATGAGGATGACATAAACTTGTAATTATAATTTGAACCAAGATCATTATTTATGGGTATGTGAAATGCAAAGTCTATAACATGTATTAGCTTGGTGTGTCAAGCTTATTTTTGTGTTTTTTTTAATCCATACGGTAGAACCAGTGTATATAATTAAATTTCTTAAATGTGTTGATTTCCTAACTTAATAAAACTATTGCCATTCAATTTTAGATCGAGCTTTGCTCTGTTATTTTCAATTTTAGAAAGTATTTGAAATCTTTCACTAATTTCATGTGTATAGGTCAATTTCCATGTCATGAGGTTGGCTAATCAAGTTGTATGTCGTCTGTGGCTCTGGAGGAGATGTCATAGTGATGTTATCAGGGTCATCTTGGCTAGGCTTGGGCTTGGACTTTAACCTTGTGGATTTTGTAAGATGTGGGTGTTTTCCAGGCAAGGAGGGTCCAAAAAATACTGTTGCTGTATTGGTTGAATTCTGGGAAATGTAGGATCCAGTGTTTTTGGAGCTTGTTGACACCGCTGCTTCAAATTTGGTCTCTTGCGAGACGCCAAACTTTGGGGATGAGCAACACTAAATCACTAGGGTAACCCTTTAATGATGTTTAGTCTCTGTAGGCGGTATTTTTGGGGATCTTAAAGCAACTGTGGCGTTTACTGCTCATTTTCCAATCTGTGAAATGCATCACTTCGTGTGGCAAAGGATTTTCCCCTGGAAACGGCTGTCAGACAGGTGTTTAGAACTTCAAATGAAACTTTAATGAACTGAGAGTGGGTTGTGAAAATGTCTCACGCTGGTTGAATCAAAGCTTTAATAGCATCAACAGTCATATGTGATTTTTTTTTTTCCCCTTCAGGCAGTGATTTGTTTCTGTTCTGGGTTTTTTAGGTCAATTAATGAGTGCATGCTGTTAAGTCTACAAGACACCTTCAGTCAGTTACAACAATCTCTACTTTCCTCCACATCACCTCGCCCCCCTATCTGTAATAAAACCTGCTATGCTCACCACAGGCTTTTGTTAATACAGTACTCCTGACTGTAAGACTCACCCTACCAACGCTAATCTCTTCCACTGTGATATCCCCGCTCACTACGAGCCATGTTCTACTTTTGGTTCCATGCCACGGTTTTGCATTTTTGATGTTGCGTTGGTGGGTGAAGGAGAGCAGGGTGGCACTGTGGAGAGGAAGAGAACTGCGGGCCTCCTCTGTGATGTCTGCTGTGAGATTACAGCAGTGTCACCTGAGGAAACCCAGACAGCTCAGTGTGAGAGCACACTCACAGTCTTTGCTCTTGCTTGCCTGGGCTGGACATTATTTTTTATTTCAGAAACTTTGCCTGCTGCACACTCTTTCCTTTTAAGTGATTTTTGCTACGCTCTATTACTTTTATTATTCACTTCACAGATTTACAGTATATATTAACCTGAAAGCCAAATGAGTGACCAGTAGATGGAGTCAAAAGCCAAGTCGGTTCACAGTCTGAACTCCTTAATGACACATCAGCAGCCCCCTGCAGTATACTGTCCTGCTACTGAATTATAAAATAGAAACAGAATAGAAAACATTAAAAAGTCATGAAGTGGCCAGAGATGTTGAACAGCTTAAATTTCCTGCCTGTGTCCTTCCTGGCCTGGGTTCAAACTGTGCTTGGACAGTCTCCACTGAGCTCCAGACTGACCAGTCAACAGAAACTGACAGCGGCAGTCTTCCTCAGGTGGATGTACATGTGAGTGCTAAACATAACAAAAAAAAAAAGGTAATTATAAAATGGGAGAAGTGGAGTTAAAAAAGTGTAGAAGGGCATGCTGGAAAATGAATATTTTATCAGCAGAATACAGAAATTTTCAACATAAAGGGTTTTATGCTTTGAAGGGAAGCAGATACTGGTTGAGCTTTTTGACAGTTTCCTACACGCAGTTTTAGAAAAATACGTGTTCTCTTCCCAGAATGAAAGGCTTCATTAGCAAGGGAGCTGACAGTGTAGAAAAACCAAACGGACTCTTTGGTCAGAGGAATGTTTTAAGCCTGGTCAAAAAGGCCTTTAAACTTCACCATGTTGTGGCCAAATGGCACAAAACAAATGTAATCGTATCGTATATGAATGTTAAGTACAGATTAGTCAGAGTTTGGTACCACCCTTAATAAATTGTTAATACATTGCATGGCTTCATTAATGGTCAATAAATCATTAACTAATGCTTTATACATCAGTTATTAATAAGAACAACTGGAGTTGCCAAGTTGCAACCTTTATTGATAATCTGTTAAAAGCATAGATCAATATTTTGGGCAGTTTTCTTTGTTTTTGAGTTGAACGAGAAGTTTGATACCAGTCTCTTAACTGTCAATTAAATGTGAAGCTTCACAGCCGGGAGACGATTAGCTTAGCTTAGCATAAAGACTGGAAGCAGCTATTTTAGCTCTGTCCAGAGTTAATTGAATTTTGGTTTGATGAGAAAATGAACACCACTCTAATGTCTACATGCTAAATATTAAGATATGGTCAGGAGACAATTAGCCAAGGAAATTGGGAAACAGTTAGCCTGGCTCTGTCCAATGCTAATTATCACACTAGTAGGTTCATTGTTGGGCTCTAGACGTGCTGGTAGTCGGATTTTTTTTACTTTCAAACAGAGCCAGGTTAGATCCTCTTGCTTCCAGTTTTTATAGTAAGCTAACTGCTGGCTGGCTGTAAGATTTTTAACTTTACTATGTGGAGGCCTATTTATTAAAGTTTCACCAACATTTATAACAAAATAGAAAGGAAGAGGAGGAGAACCAAAAACTTATAATTAATGGCTTGTATCCAATAATTGTGAAGCATTATTAAATGATTTACTAACCATTAAAGCCTATAATTACTGCTTATAAACCTTTTACAAAGATTGTATTAAAAAGCGTAGCCGACATTTCGCCTACCCTGACTTTATTTCAAACATTGTAATTTTATTGTATCAAACCAACTGTGCCAGTTCAAGGCTGTAAAAGCTGAATCAGGAGCAGATAAAGGTTCAAAACATTCATTTTAAACATTATATAACTGATGTCCTCAACATTTGTCTTGGCCTATTTATTCTATAGGAGAACGTTTTTTTAAAAGACTCTTTTCTTGTACCATTCACAGCTCCCCTCAGCCCAAAATACACCTACACAAGAACCCTTGATTGTTTCTTCAAAACCTATTATTGTGACAAACCTAATGATTTCAAGTTTCTGCTTTCATTTCAGCAAATAGCTTTTTTAGGAATGAATATTTTTCACATCAAATGATCGCACTGTTAATAAAGTCCTCATTAGCCCTATGATCAAAGAAAGAGCAAAGACATGATACCTTTAAGAAACCGCTTCAAAGCGGTCTTCTAAGACTTGCCCGACAGAACAAATGCGCCCATGTGGGACAATAAAGACTGAACTACATTAAATTGAATACCACAGAGTGCTGTTATGATGTACAGCAACTAAACTGCCTTAATACAAATGAGCAGATTGAGATTTGAGCTACTTTTTGATTGAGTTTCTAATTGCTTGTTCCACTCCACCAGCATTACCTTGATTCAATAAGTCAGTGTAACAATATGGCTGAATGGTTGAAAGGAGAAGCTGGTAGTTAGTATAATAGCCTGAATGTTCAGTTAGTTATTCTCTGGTTGAAGCTGTGAAATGCTGCCACACAGCATGGATTAGAGCCCTCACCTCCCTGACCACCATTACTGAACCTCCTTGCTATGACGTATGAACATCTGCCATGGCTCCTGCAGCTCTCTTATGTATGCTAGCTTGATTATGGTGCTTCTGTACTAATGCCAAAGTAGCAGGTTCAGTCTCCTTCAGGACCAACTACCCAGCCGTTTGAAGGCTGTTACATCTTTTGGAAATACAGCTTGTCAGTCTTTTCTCAGGGAGACAACATTTCTTCAACTATGTCTGTGACTGCATATCAATTTGAGTATTTAAAGCCACACTAATCAATATTTTATATTGGTAATATATCAAATACATAATGTTAAAGGTGTTGTTTTGAGCCCAGCTCAGTTACATTCAGCTCTACTGAACGTTTTCACATTTTTCAACACATTGTTGTGCTTTTATGGTCAACAAATGTAACTAAGTTTTTGGACATTTTGGGGCAGTGCAAATGAAACCAAGCTGTAAACACTGACATATAAGTTGATCTGGTGCACATGATAGCAAACAGTGGCTTGAAAACATATGCAGCAAAATTTGAAGTCGTGTTTTGACTATATAAACTGACTGTATAAAACATGGACGTCATGGACGTGTGACGTCACCCACAAGTTAGTGTGGTGGCTCTGGCTGCCTCCATCTTGGCAGTCCTGCCTCCTCCCAGCTAATCCAAAAAAGGGCAAAGACATGGTTCATGGGTGGAGCTGAGGCGGGCTGATTGACACCTGGGTGGTGAAACAAGCCACCTGTGATCTGTCAATCAAAGCGGGACTCGTTCTGTAGCCAGCCTCAAGTGGCCGTTCAAGGAATTACAGTTTTTGGCACTTCTGCATTGGTTTCACACTTGGTTCTGACCATCTGGCAGTGGTCCAATATTCCATCTCCTTTAGCTCTGTTCTGGTCTCCACCAACTCTCAGCTTACTTGGTTTGTTGTTTAGTTCTCGGCAGGAAGGACAACTGCATATGGCAAGGGACCAAGATTTTGGCACTGGAAGCATTCTGCTTGACCAGTTGTGTTTGGGTGGGCTTTGGTGGCAACGTGTGGAGAGCAAAAGAGGTGAAACACAATGGCTGCAATGCAATCTAGAAACTCATTAGCTATCGTCTGATGACGATTTAGCTTTGTATTAGCTTTTCTTAAAAGTTAGCACATGCAGATGTCATAAGAACTTTAAAAGATGATATGTAACGAAACAGCTCGCTGTGCTGCCCCCAAGTCACCAAAAAACAATCAGCAATTTGAGTTTAACATATGTATGTCTTATGTATGTGTGTAAGTATGTTCAGCAATTCATGTGCAATTTTATATTCGTCTGCTATCTCAAAGCTTGTTCTCTGACCCACAATTATTTGGATTTATGTAAACAATGATGTGAGGATTTTTTTTTTAATCCTAGGACAATTTGCATTAAATGTATTTTTGGAATAATCCTCACTTTAAAAGGGTTATGAAAACAGAACTGGCATGAATGTACTTGATTGAGATTGAAGTTCACCTTTTGGCTCGTTCTACTGAATATCTGCTAATTTATTGTGTCTTTTCAATCAAGCAGTTCTGAGTAATGCCTTTGGAGTTTGAAGAATCAATATTAAATGTGCAGGAACGCATCAAGTCTTTGATTCAGGATTCTTTTGACAGCTCATATAATGGCACCGAATACAACCTCACATTAGCGTTTTGTGAAAATTCCCCCTAGACGGACTGTCCCTCCTAAACCAAGAAAAAAAAAAAACTAAATGTATCCAGGAGATTACATAGTCTTACTTCTTTTAGACCTCAGTGCAGCATTTGAGATTTGATCATGAAATTTTAATTGAATCACTTAAGCACTAAGGTGGGTATCTGGCTCAGCACTGAGCTGTCTCAGATCCCATCTTTCTAATAGACCTTTATCTGTGAGACAATTCATCTGTCCGGGGCACACAGCTCCTAAAGAGTCCCACAGAGCTCAATTCCAGGTCCCCTCCCTTTGTCCCGCTGAAGTACAAGCTCCCACTTGGAAATGTCTTTAAATAGCACTGTACAGTATGCCTCAACAGTGACACTGACAGCATGAACCTAAACCTATACTGAATGTCTTGATCGACGTAAAACAGTCAAATAATGTTGAAAAACCTGATAGAGATTCTCATATTTGACCTTTAGTTTTGACCTTTTTAATTTACTTTAGATTGGAGATTTAAAGGTCATCTGTAATATATGCGTTAGTCGTGCTTAGTTTGCGTCAGACACTGACTCACACTGAAAATTGTCTTTAGAGGGTTAGGGTCAAAATGTAATGAAAACTTATTTATGTAGTATCAACAGCCAATTCCATGTCCATAATATTTTTGTTTTATTTTTGAAGGCTGTTATTATGACTTTCCTTCACCCGTGATTGATTTCCATTATTAAACTACAATTCAGTGACCTTTATATTTGAAATTATGACATAAAATCATAATGATTACATAAAATCCATAGAGAAAGCTTCTTTAGAATATATTAATCAGGGATGCTTCAACTGGCTGGAGAGGTTAGTAAGTAGAGATGTAAATATTATTTTTTGTTTAACAGGTGGAAAAGAGACCAGAGGACAGAGATGACAAATATCTCAGGGAAGATTTGTATTAA